>BSYO01000002.1:13702594-14332415 GCA_033239525.1 Nepenthes gracilis
TCATCCAATATAAAGATGGTTTTTTTGGCATCAAAAGTGATTTTCTTATTTGACAAAAAAATCAGTTTGTTTTTGCTGCAAACTATTTATCTGCAGTGAATCAGCTCCATTAATAGTTAACATTGCCAACTCATCAGAAAAAAAAAAAAAGGGAAAAAAATAGACGCATAGGATTTAAGATTGTAGTTGGGATCCTTGCCAAATTGAAAATTGGGCCATGTCTTTACTGATGCAGAAAATTTTGGCAGCAGTGACTAGATTAAGGCAGAAAAGAATTTTGGGGATTGGGGAGTTGGCATGGCTAAGTAGATTTAAGTTCCACCTTTTTTCCAGTTTTAAAGGTAGGGTTTTGCCTAGTTTTATGATGACATTGTCACTTCCTCGTGCTTTTGTCTGTTTGCTTCCTGCATTTTAAAGTATGGTGTTGGAATTTAAATTTTTTTATTTGTAGTGTATGATGTAACAAGGCGAGAGACATTTACAAATCTCTCTGATGTATGGGCTAAGGAAATTGATCTCTACTCCACAAATCAAGATTGTATCAAGATGCTGGTGGGAAACAAAGTTGACAAGGTAATTTCTACTTTTGAGGGACTGCATCTAGAGGAATGCTTTTGTTTTACCTGTGGTAGATTGGGAAGTTGTTCTCTACAGTTGAGATATCTCTTAGAAGTACCATCACATTTTTCTTAATTTCTTACTCAGGAAGATGAGAGGGTCGTCTCAAAAAAAGAGGGAATCGATTTTGCAAGAGAATATGGATGCCTGTTCCTTGAATGTAGTGCAAAAACTCAAGTAAATGTGGAGCAATCCTTCAATGAGCTTGTCTTAAAGGTAAGCAAGTGGACTAAGTAACTTGACCCCTGGAATTTTGTTCTCTTCTTAACCGTGTCTATGTTAGCTCCTTCATCATTTACTAGGATTGCCAAGATAGCATTATTTTCTAATTCACTGATAGCTCTAATAAGAAGTTGGATTGTTACTTAATACCCAGTACGAAAGATTTATTGTTGTTAACAAATCTCGTCTCAGATGCCATATTCTCATGTTCAAACCCAAGCACCATTCTTCTTTCCTGAAAACTGGCATTCCCAGTGACGGAATATGCCTGATCCTGTGAAATACTTGGTGAAGTAGTGTCAGCATTCAACTTTAAAAGGATATGTGGTCAATGGGTGGATTTACTCTGATTTAAATGCACAGCACTGATTGGCTTGCGAAGATTATTTATCTCACGCAGCCTGCTAGGCTGCATCGAAGCAGCAGTTCTAGAAGGAACAGTAGACTTCCTTGTTAATTTCCAGGAGAAGCCAATAGCATTTGAATGATTTGATCATAAAAATGGAGAAATTTTAGCTATTTCCTACTCATGAGAGACTCAAACGCATTCCTAAATGTTGTCCATCAGATGCACTTCACATGCCAAGTTCTCAGATTGGTCAATAGCATCCATCATCCTCTTCCTCCCTCCCCTCTCCCCCCTACTTTAATGGCAGTTGCAGGAGTTTTCTTTTTCTGTTGGATAGATAAAGAAAGGCATCAGTGGGATGTTAAAAACAGGCCGCATGCTTTCTTTCTTTTTCCTATTTGGCCCGCATTTAGTCATTGGAGAATTCGTCTTTGCCAGGAGGCAATGAATGCTCTATGCATTACACAGTTATCATCCGGTCACAATTTGGTCCCATTGCAAAGAGAATGTAACACAAACTTTATGTTCATTTGCAGATATTGGAAACCCCAAGTCTCTTAACTGAGGGATCAAGTGGTGCGAAAAAGAACATCTTTAGACAGAATCCTCCACCCTCCGATTCATCAACCAGCAGCTGTTGCTAGCCGTGATGGCCCTCACCGGACCCAGACAAAGCAAATTTGTACAGTTCTAATTCAGCTGGTATCTGTGCTTACCCTTCTTTGAAGAAGAATTTTGTGAAAGAAGTGAAGTCTAAAAGATATACAGCCTTCTTTTCTCTCTCTTTCCAATATATCAGGCACCCGAGAAGTTAACGCGGTGGAGATCACGTCCTGTTACAGGGAGGAAATCGCGCATTCGATCATGTTTAGTAGCATGTTTGACCTGAAACTCATAGTTGGATTCACCTGTTTCTTCTGCTATTTTCCCCCTTTGGAAATCTGATTGTTGTGTTAATTAACTGCTTCGATTTTAAGACTATTCATAGAAATTTCTGTTTAATTGTTTAATTATTGTATGTCTATTTTGATTTGTCAATTTTTCAAAATCTCAAGGTTCATACAAAGAAGGATTATAGCTTGAGTTACAAGTAGATGAGATGGGCAATATAACTATGCAAAAACTTACATGCATGATGCATGGGAGATATGGATAAAAATCGGGTTTTGATATATTTCTTTTAAATATTAAATTCTCTTGCCCCTGTAATATTTATATAATTAAAAGTGATAGAAGGTAGATATTAAAATAATATTTTAATTTATAAGTTTAATTTTATACATTGTAAAAGTAGATGATAGTCTAATATTTGAGAGTGCTATATAGTATTTTATAAGAATATGAGGTAAACTATTTTTATGTAGAGTTTGTTATTATAATTTTTGTTTTTTTTTTTTTTTGGTAACAAATATTTTAAAAAAATATTATTCATAGTTGTTATTTTTAATTGAATGAGGTAATGGAAATATAATAAAAGTAAATATTAATGGAGATATTTTATAAATTTTCACACAAGAGAATCTTCTCTCAGGCTTCTTGTCAAAACTTGTTATTCTCAAAATGCAATTTACCCTTTAATCACAAAATAATAAGATGATGCCTTAAATCTATAATTACTAAGATTTCTCCATTAAAAAAAAATTGTCTAACATTCTAAATGAGTTACCATTTTGGGAAATGAGTTACCATTCTAAATAGCCTTATTCTATCTGTTGATAAAATCTAAAATAATTTATTTAAAGTAATTTTTTTAAAATTAATTACACTATAATGTTTCTATTCAAATAGATAATTATATTTAGGGAAGGAATTTTCCGAAATGGAAACTACGGCTGGGATTACAATGTGAATTGCTTGGGTGGAAATCCTGTTTATTATGCAGGAGATTTTTTAAGGAAAGAATAGGTTAAGTGTCGCTCTCAAAGCGGGAGAGAGTTGTCAATATAGAGAGAGAAATCAGTGGAAGAAGTCCAAGCCCGAGAAAAACAAGCGAAAAGACGAAATACAGCCAAGAGGGAGAGGAATGCGGCCAGCATGAGCTTGTTTTCTCTTTCCCCTCCTCCCCCTTCTGCTTCCGATATGGCGGATGCATCACCTCCTCCGCCTCCTTCCCCCACGGGCGGTGTCAGGGTAGCTCCAATACGATCTCCGCCGTCGCACCAACTACCTCAATTGGGGCAGGTTGAACCGCGCTCGCCACCCCGATCACTTGCGGTTGTGACTAGGGATCCTGATGCCCTCTTCAGCGGCGGTGGAATCAGGTACCACACTTTCTAATCAATATCGGTTCAATCTAGTTTTGTTTTTTTTCTTTTTTTTTTTTTTGGGTACAACTGTGCCCCTTTTAGACTAAGTGATTTCGACCGTTTTTTGATTTTTAAATTCTTGTATCCCGTTGGAGAGTTTTCGTTAGTCTTGATTGAGATGCTAGATTGTGATAAACTGTTTGCTGCATAACTTAGTGTGAGCAACAACTATGATTTCGCGATTAGCAATTGCCTTTGTTGTAATATTTTACTGTCGTTTCATGAAAAAAGAGGATTGATTGCTCGAGATACGATTTCTTCTTTAATAAGCTTACATCTCATCGGAAATGGTTTCAAATTGTAAATTGCTCCCCTCCCTCGGTGTCTATTAATATGCATTGAATTGATTTAGCAAAAGTAGAAATGAATTTATAATCTCATATGTGTCGGGAAGTGTATTCATTCCACCCATTGATCTAGCGGAAAAGGCCGTGTTCTTGTACCTGGAACGTGTGTCCCTTGCATTATCATTGAGTACGTAGTCCTTAATGGTCCTGGATTTTGCAGTAGTTATGCTGTCACTCTGTTGTAATCTAGTGGTCATGGTTCTAAACCATGGAAACAATATATCTATAATGCATGGATGAGGCCGCATATATTTGACTCTCCTCACACCTCATAACGTGAGTCTTGTAAGTGGAGGGGCCTTACACATCGAAATTTGATTTTGCGATATATGATTATAACATCATTGCTTTGAAATTTTAGAGCAATACCACCAATTAGTTGTGAAACACAGGCCTCTTTGGGACTTAGCATGCTTGGCGACTTTATTACCGTTGAGCTGATATCTCAGGGATTATTGGAAATGCAATTAGTAAATGTGCTCAATGATTTTTCATTGAAAGATTGAGGGAACTCTTTTCCTGCCCTCCTAATGGAATAAGTGCAATATCTAATTAGTAAATGTGCTCAATGATTTTTCATTGAAAGATTGAGGGAACTCTTTTCCTACCCTCCTAATGGAATAAGTGCAATATCTAATTAGTAAATGTGCTCAATGATTTTTCATTGAAAGATTGAGGAACATTGAAAGATTAATTAGTAAATGAATGATTTTTTGGATTGACTCTTTTCCTACCCTCCTAATGGAATAAGTGCAATATCTAAAACAAATTAACTTTGATCCCTTCCAGGAAGTGGCTAGGTAATTATAGTCTATTAAATTTTTAATACCTTAATTTGTTGATCCTGATGTTGGATGCCTAAACTGGTAGTGTTATTTCTTTTTCTTAGTTTCTGTTTGTATGAGACATTGTTGCAATCTAATTGTGAAAGGATCTGATTCGGTGGAAGCAGGCCAACCATATTGTAACTCACTATTTATGTAGTGTTTCTTGCAAGCAAAAGCATTAGAAGGTGTTTTAAGTTGATGCAGTGAGAAACTGCGTCATGATTTAAGTTTCACAGATCTTGTGGAAGGTTGGGGGCAGTGGATATTATTACATGCATAATATGTAAGGATCTGATTCAGTGGATGCAAAGTCAATCATATAAGAGTTTAGCAATCCATGTCAGTACTGTTGCTAATAGAGGCATTAGAATATGCTTTTCGTCTTATGCAATGAGAAAAAGCTTAATCATTCAAGCTACACAGAGCATTGTAGAATAGCTTTGCTCTTTGATGTATTTTTCCTCTGATCATCCATTGTAGTATTTCATTTACTGAGGATGTTGAAGCATTCATGAATCCCGAGAAGACATCACCCATCATATACATAATAACCTCCCTCTTCACTCAATTGCAAATTAGTTTCTTATTTGAAAGGCTAAATGAGACGTTAGAAAGTAGTCATCCCAAAAATTAGACTTAATTTGTATGATCCTTAACAGCCTGTGGTAGTACCTCATTTTTACCAGCAAGAAACATTTTACAAAGAATGGGAGCCCAGACTGCCTACCGATATGTACAATTACAAGAAAAGAAAAGCAAAAGCAGCTATCCTCAAAAGAATAGCTTTGCAAGGAATAAAAAAATCCCCTGATATGAATGGTGTTAACCCAAAAGAGAGATGCCAAATGAGTTCAACCAAGTTGGGAGGAAGACAGAATCAAGATCACATGATTGAAGTAGTGTCATTCTCTGGTTCTTGGTGAACGAAGGTATATCGAAGGGACCAAGTTGGAAGGAAGATACATTGAAGATCACACAATTAAAGTGGTGCCATTTTGTGGTTCTAGGTGAACAAACTATATCTAAGGGACTCATGCAAAATGTTGCCATGCTTTTCCTTTTCTGGAACTATTCTCATGCTAGTCCTCATTCTTTACTTTCAAAGCTGTTTTGTTTCTTTCTCCTTTCTCAAAGCTGAAGAAATAGCACAAGGTTAGTGAAGACTTTAGCCTTTTCCTCAACTCTCCTCCTTGGTAAGAAGCTGTTCCTTTGTTTAATTGGAGCAAACATCATGATCAAACCAAGATTAGATGCCAAGCACTAGATGCTCTTGTAAACCAGCCTACAAAGATGGAGATGGCTTACGATTTCTTCACCATGTTACAAGAAGCTTTGATTTTGTTGACACCTTTCTGATTGTCCTAAGTTGGTAAAAGACATAAGTGCTTTCATTTCCCTTCTGAGCAATGGAAGGCACTTCCAAAGGAGCTGTATATTTTCCAATATCTCTTTCCAATGGAAATCACCATATCCAAGCTGTTATATCTCTATAAAAGATTGTCATAAAAAATTGAAATAAGAGTAGGCAATCTCTACCACACTTGGTTCTACATTCTCACTAGACACAAGCCTGCTATTGGGTCTGACGATATTGGCATTTTCTCAGACTTTTTTGTGGATTTAGTTTGTGTATAAGTGTCTTCTAGATTTGAGATGAATGGAGTGTGAAAATTACCTAAGTGCATCTTATGATCAAAAACCATGAGCTCCAGCAAGAAGACGACTTCAGCAGGTTATTGTAGCTGCTCAAGATAGTCATGTGATAGAAACTCAAGCTGCAATAGTCCAGATTTGAGCCATAGGATAACTGTGAGATAAGGGCTCAAGTGGAGCATGTGGTATGATGTTTCTAGAGGTGAGCCATAGGCTTGAGTGGTTTAGTTTCTTCACCGACTTTTCCAAGTTGAAAATTGCTTTGACTGATGGTTGAGATCTGTTTTGCCCACTATCCCTATAAAATGGAGAGTGGGAGACCTGTTTTGGGGAGGGAGCAAAACATGACTCGAGAGTATATGTTTCCAAGAGATCCAACACTTAGGTTTTTATTGAATTCAAGTGTCTTAATGTCTGAATTGTTTTGTGAGATGTTTCTTGATTGTTGAGTGGTGATGAGTCCAAATATATTATAATTCCCTCCTCATATTGTGTCTTGTGCTTTGTTACAAATCGGTTGGTCCTTCAAGTCTACAGAGGGGGTCTTTGGGACCGAGTTGGAGCATTCAGGTTGATTTGAAGAGTTTGATTTAGAGTACTTGAAGAAACCAAGAGTGTTTGAGTAGCTACAGTGGTACAGATCTAAGATGAATTTTAGATAGTTAAATGTTCGGAGTCAGTCCGCTATGGCTAATGCGTCTATTCATTGGTCTGTAAGTTAACTCTCTCATTACAGTTGATTTCTCAAGTTAATGAGTGATAGCCTAGAGGGTTCTCTCAAAACACGTGGTTCACGAGTTTCCCTTTGCCACAAAATCTTTTTTTATTTATTTTACTGTATTTAAATTATTTTATATGCTTATGTTTGGTGGTTAAATGATGACTGACATCTCCATTTACATGTATTTGAATTGTTTACTTACCAAAAAAAAAAAAGTGTATTTGAATTGTGATAACCATTAAAATGTGCTGTCACAGTAGAACATTTATTTACCCCTCTTGGTGTTTGTGAATCTAAATATCATTTTTATCACTTGCCAAAGAAAGCAATATTCAGCGTGTGCCTGATGAGTGGTCCCTTGAAACTGGGGCAAACAAATAATATTGTTCCCTTAAAAAAAAAGGAAAATCTTATGAAGGTTTCTCTGAAGCTGGAAATTTTGGATACTGTCGCATTTTGCATTTTCAGATAACTAAATGTCATGCATAGTGGAATACCAGAGGCCCATCATATGCCTTGAAGCAACATGCCATTATAAACCTCCAGCAAACCACCCAGACGGATCCTATCCCAATTTTTCTTTTGAAGGCCCATAGCTAAAAACCTGTTGAGTATTGAAGGCCCATAGCTTGACATCCTGACCCCATCTGTTTGATATTTTTACAAAGCCATATTGGAATCCTATATCAAACTTGCCTCATAAAATTGATTCGAGATTCTGCAGGAGGGATGTAAAATGTAGTAAATAAGGAAGTTAGAAATGACCCTTTTAACATGGTTGACCTTTCTCTATATTAAACTAGTTGACATGCAGGCTTTTTTCTCATAGCCAGTGATAGTGGGATTGCAAACCTTTTTATCTTTCAAGTTAGCATCAAGTTGCACACCCGAGTAATGCATAAAAAGTCGCCCAGGTTGCACCTCAACAAACTTGGAATAATTGAATAATTGATCCCACTCAATGATTTGACTTGTTTTCCGATTAATTTTAAGACACAACATTCTTCAAAATAAATGACACATAGGAGTAAGAATTTGGTTAAGTCTGCACGCGAAATATAATTAAGTTATTTAGGCACATTTTTGGATAGAGGCCAAATTGTACTCCACTAATCCAATTTTGAACTGCCTAAGGAAGCCCTTCCTTGATGCAGGGAATCAGAGGATTAATTAAAGAACACGTGAAAAGGGAGGTGTTTCAGGTTTCTATTGCATATTATGGGGAAAATCTATAACTTGGCAACTGTTAGTGTTTTTTCGTAATTGTTTTCTTCAATTTACTTCTAAAAGAGCCTAATGCTTGAAGGATTTTTTGGCCAGTTATTCTCTTGAAAGTTGTCTTGAGAAAGTCTCAGAAGACTTATTTATTTTGAAGTTAGTTGGTTCCAATCTATGAGTATATTAATGTCAATCCTCACCTATCAAGATGTAAGCTAGGTAGCAGGATGTCTATTATATTAGTAACAATACTATTTAAAAGATGGTAGAGTTTTATTCTCTTTTCAGATGGTAAATATTTCTTAGAACATGGAGTGGATCAAACCCGTATTTGAATTGAATTTGAGATACTGATTCGAGTTCTTCCATTCAGAATCAAATAGATTCATATTTAAAAGAGGCTCACAATAAGTGCTTTTGATGCAAACTTTTTAAATTTGATCATGTGCAACTATAACAGTAAAGAAGCATAATTATTGTAGTAAAGTATAAGTATTTGGATGTCAGAGGTGGTTTATTTCCACACCCTAAAAAAGACGGCTCAGTGTAATATTGCCTCCTGCTATAAGAACTGCAAGAAATCATCTGTTTTTTACTGACTTCTATAATTATGTGAGCTCATCATTCCTTTGTTCGCTTGAAATAAATTTTCCTGGCTGCATGCACAACTTAATTCTTCCAGGGCTACATCACACAATACTATTATAGATGATTTTCCACTGCTATCATTACTTTTTCTGAAGATTGAAATTGCTGATGCTGTATCTTGGTTAGAAACTCTCTTTTTGTCGGACCTGGGTTGTTCATTTTGGGATAAATTTTGGGCTTTGACTGTTATATTTTATGGTGGGCGGAAAACATAAAAGCTGAACATACTCAGTGAATCTGCTCTGAACATGTTTCAACTAATCATAGATATGAAGTTCATAATATGAGTTTGAATACAATAGAGATTGTGGTTATGTGGTTACTCCTTTGCTCTCTCTCTCTCCCCCCCCACCCTCTCTCTGTGCTTTGGCTGTCCGTGAGCCTTTCTTTTGAGTTACAAAGAAACGAACAACACTGAACCTCATATTTGGATATGGACCAAACACAGAGTCATTGTGATTTGGTAGGCTGGGTGGGAAGTACAGTGCAATCTCTAGCTGTCGTACATTATATAGGTCCATGTGATTATTTCCATCAATATTTTGTAGTTGATTTTGCCTTGGTAGTTTTTCCATTGACTAGGACTTAAATGATGACGGAATTAACATTATTTTCTTGGATAGCTTTCTCACAGGGAGTCGTAATGTATGGTTCAGCTATGGATATTCTACTTTCAAGGGTAAAAGGGCTTCAATGGAAGATTATTTTGAGGCAAAGATATCAGAGGTCAACGGTCAGATGGTTGCTCTTTTTGGGGTTTTTGATGGTATGATGGGGATCAAATCATTTGAGACAGTAATTCTATGATCCTTATTTTTCATATTTATTTTGGTAATGGATAGGAAAGTCCATATGTGGTAGAACCTTGGCTTCTGTTCTATGCTTCTTATTCCTAGCTAGTTCTATTTGTTCTCTTTGATGTTAAAGCAGATTACCATGTTGAGTTGGGAAAGTTATATTTCATTCAAATTTCGCTGTATTTATCTCATCTCTTTAGGTCATGGAGGTCCCAGAACTGCTGAGTATCTGAAGAACAACCTTTTCAATAATCTATGTGACCATCCAGATTTTATTCAAGATACAAAATCAGCCATTGGTAGGAAGTTGTAAACTTCTGTGTTAATGTCATTAAATGCTTCTTTTCATCTAGTGTTTCTTCAATGTGGTTTACTTGGGATGGGATTTTAATTGATTGCAGTTGAAGCATTTAGACAAACAGATGCCAACTACCTCCAAGAAGAGAAGGGCCAGCAGAAGGATGCAGGATCAACTGCATCAACTGCCTTATTGGTTGGTGACAGGCTGCTTGTTGCCAATGTGGGTGATTCCAGAGTAGTTGCCTGTAGAGATGGCTCAGGTGGGTTTCACTTTTGCCAATACACAATTCTTGATTCGTTCCCATATTACCCACCCTCACCAAAATTTTTGAAGAAAAGATGACGAATCATGGAGTTAGTTGTCCATGTGGCTAGCGGTGGATATGGACATCTTCTGGAATGCTTACAAGGCCTCATTTTTATATGACTTCTGGAAACCTCATTGATATAGATGACTTCTGGAATGCTTTTGGAGCCATATTTCATCAGTTTGTTTGTAAACTCTTACAGGCATTGTGTTTTGTCTGACTGTGTAAGGATATTGGCAGAAAGCTGTTAAAGGCCGTTAAAAAAGCAGTAAGGAAATTTGCACACACAGCACAAGGAGAGTTGAGACTTGGTCTTTCTAATGGTAGAGCCTTCTGCATTCTACCACTTGAACTACTTCTCACTGGGCAAGAACAGTTGCCAGGAGAGGATCTTTTATCTGAATTTAAAGAACTTCTTTGTTGAAAAACATGTTCTAGTTTCTAGGCATTTAGCCATTGAGCATTGATATATGTCACGGCCTTGTTCTTAAGAACAGGTTTATTCCCCTCTGTTCCTCACTTGTTTGATTATCAGTGATCAACTGTTAAATATATCCATAATTCTATATGCATTACATCCCAACGCCTTGCATGAGTTGAGTGGTCTTCAGGGTGCTATTCATAAATTTCATTATATTATGCATTTCTTAACTATCTTCATTTGTGTTTCCTGTACTGGCTTTGAAAGTATATGTATGTAACTAAAAAGGCATCATCTTTCTTTTGTTGTTTTTGATATTTACTCATGTCTTATCTTGTTCTTATGAATGATTATGGTCCTTCATTTTTTCACACTTAATGAGGTTTTACCTTCTAGATTCATTGATGTTTCATAAGAAATAAACTCTATAAGGCGTGCTTGTGTTGCATATCCTATCAGGGTAAAAGGTTTATCAGTTTTTTTGTACTTCTACAGTTCTACTGGTTGTTTGGAGCGTTGTGGACCTTTTTATCAACCAAAGATGCATTGAAGGATCTTCTACCATTCTCCCTCTCCCTTCCCAAAAGAATGCTTGTGTTAAAACAAACTATTGTTGGCAAGAGATTATACTAGTTCTGTTTGGTGATCTCACGTGCTTTGCATGCAGCTGTTCCGTTATCCATAGACCACAAGCCTGATAGATCTGATGAGCGGCAAAGAATTGAAGAAGCTGGGGGTTTCGTACTTTGGGCAGGTAGATTTAACTGTGACACATTTTGCATACACATGCCATAGGAAAATTATTTGGGAAATCTGAAAAGTAACATGATGAGCATGTTCATTGTTTCTCTATTTGCGTGTCATCATTTGCCTGCAGGCCAATGGAATGACTTTTTTCGTCTATGGATGAAATACTGTGTGAATTATGGTGTCAATGTGTTATTCAAGATGTTTGAATTGTGGTTTGTGAGATACTATTCTTAAGCTTAGAAGAAATATTAATTAGTAATTATTAAATTGTGCAATTAACTGGTGGAAGATAAATTATGATGAAGGGTTACTTGGATTGTTGTCTCTTCGTTGTTATCAGAAACCAGTACTTGAGCTATATGCTCCTCCATTAGATTCATTGGCGTTACCTGGAGTGGAAATACATCTCCCATTGTATTGGATGAATGTCAACATGAGAAACTAGAATCTTCTTAATGGTTATTTGTGTAAAATAAAGATGCTGACAGTCTGACACTAATCATCAGTTTGGCTCTTGCTAGATGTTTGGCATGTGTACATCAAACGTCATATTGGGTATGCATACCCTCTAGTTTGCAAGTGTGCACCTGCCTCCAAAAGTAAGAGGTAAGGCTTACATTACATGTGATGTTGCTTTGAGAATATAATATTAGATGATTGCAACGTCGAAGTGATCAAGTGATGGTGTTGCATTGGAAAATTCTCCTTCTAAGGATTCCTTCTGTGTTGATTTTTTGAAATTCTCACTGATATATGATGGCCAATATAAAGTGGTCAATGATGATAAAGAGATGAGGGAGGGCATTTAAGTTGGATTTTGGAAAAGTGTATCACTTACGGAGCCAAAAATCCCTAGATGGTCATCAATTGGATAGCTTTTGCTTTTGGATTGAGGTTGTTTTTATCCTTCTTATTCTATGATTGACAATGGGAAGTCTAAAACTTGTTCCACAACTTCTATGGCTTGCCTCTTGTTGCAAGATGATCCTTAGGCTTGGTCATTAGAGAAAATTTTTTCCAGTTTTCTAGAAAGTTTTTTAACATACACACAGAGCAATAGGTAAATTGTTTAATATTCTGTTGTAATTTATAAAAAAATGAATAACCTTCCCATTTTTTTAGCTGTGCACACTGTTTGAAAATTTCTTCTACTGTTTCCTGAGTTTTGTGGAGAAATGGAAATCGGGGTCTTCTATAGTGAAAAAGGAATATATTTTGTTTATGGCACAAGCATCACTTTAGTTTCAGTTTTCATTGTGGTCTTTTATTGGGTATGAAGAAGGAACATATTTCATTTATGGCGCAAGTATCACTACAATTTGAGATGAGGAGCCGAAACTGGTATTAGGATCTCTAGTTTTTTTCCTTTACCATATTATCTCTGCCTCTATCTCCTACCTATTGCAGAAAATTTGATGAATCAGAATTCGCATGCGTTCTCATAAGTCCCTCATGAGTTTGATAGCAAATTTTACAGGAATTAGATGCCTTAACTCCCTTTATATTAACTGTATTGAGTACAATGCAACACCAAACCCTTAAATTTCATCATGTGAGATCTGCTCTATGGATTATCTTTCCCTATTTGGGACAGTTTAGGGATACATCCAAAAGTACAAGCCATTTTAAATTCTTTGTATTATCTCACCCCTAGGTAGTCTGCGCCTACTTCTTCTTTTCTTAAACTTCTACCAAGACATTTTCTCACGATTGAGAATGAGTTCAAGCATTGCACTTCTTTCAATGGTTCCTGCTTTTAGTTCAATTCGATGTGTCTACCAAAGAAAGTTGCATTTTAGACATTCAAGCTATCTTAAGTGCTAATCCTAGATTGCATTGGGTTTCTTCATTTTTTAATTTATCTTTTCAAGTTATGCCACTATCTATCTTAATACCTTGTTTCTGCTAAACTTATTTTTTGCATATATTGTCTCACAAGTGCTCAATATCCTAAATTCCTAACTCTAAAGTATAACTGGTCTAACGGTGATCCTATATAACCATTCTATTAGTTTTAGAGGCTATTTTATGATCAATTAGAACTCCTGATCTTTTCTCCATTTTGACTAACCCTTCATTAATCTTATGCAGCACATTATTGCCAACATTTCCATTTTCATTATATGACCCAAGTAATTAAAATCTTTATTTGAAATTTCTTGATCAATAATTTTGGCTTGTTCATTAGTCAGTCTAGATTCACAAAATTCCCCTTCATGTACATTGTTTTAGCCACACTAGAGCCTTTTTATTGTAAAAGCTCTTTCCATATTTTTAACTTTGATTTCACTCCTGTATTGTCATTTATAAAGCAATACCATCATCAAGACCATATACAAAGGTATTTGATCTTGAATGTGTCTCCCATCATAAGTTCATCCATAAGACCGTAGCAAAGGCAAACAGGCATGGAGTCAACTTAGACCTGTCAATGGAATGACCCATTTAATTACAGGCTAAAAGTGCTGCTGTCATTTTATGCCTAGGCACGGAATTCAGGGTTGGAGTGGTCCAACAAGCTTGGTTGTTCCATTCCGTGCCATTCTAGGTCTAGTTTAATTTGTTTTTCAATTTTTATATTTTTCTTTTTTCCATTTTTTATAGTTTTTTTAGAAAAAGGATTTTGAACACCATAATTACAGACTGTAAAAACAAGTAAAAGAAACAAACATATTAGAAATGCCCATCATATGTAAAATGTTAATGTGGTTAATGAAACTGAAATAATAGGTTTGAAAAAACTAAACAAATCTGACAAGGCTATAAAAGTTAATGCATGGCAATTTTAAGAAAAAAAAATAACAATAAATCTGGCATAGTGCAAAATATACAATTTTCACATGTCACCACCCGCAGCTTGATGTGCCACACAATACCTGCATACATTCATTTAGTCTTCTGCTGTCGACTCATTTATAATATTTAAAAAAATTCTTTGATTCAAAAGAAAATACTTGGGTTCTTCCAATAACTAAAAAGTGTATAGATGGATGAATCTAACTAGTGTATGCACATTGTGTTTGATACCTGAAGGTGCCCTAGTATTGCTATTGGAAGCAGAATTTTTATGACTTAGTGTAAAAACTTCATGTACACAAGGATCACCACGATGAACTATGTGTCATGTAGGTGCTAACCCTAAGCAATGTCACATAAGCAGTCCATGCCTTTTAGAGAAAATGGTGTTGTATTGGAGAATCAGTGAAAGCGAGTGGATTGATGTGTTGAAAATGGCAGAGAGAACTTATTTATAGAAAGGTGCAAAAGCTTTTATCCCCATTTACTTTAAAAAACTAGCTGTCTTATAGTTGTTGGGAAGGGCAATAGGGTAAAGTATAGCAAAAAATGTAAAATATATAATAAACCAAAAAAATTAAAAATAGAAGGGATATATTTATACCAATTATTTTATTAACAAGGTATACAACTTTAGAGTACAACCTACTGCATAAAAAGAAAACTCAAGATGCATTACCATGACATACCAAAAAGATGCATGATAAATGAAGAAAACTTAAACAAATATATATAAAATCATCATATTTTATCACACTCCTTGTGCTTGATTTCAACGTCTTATGTGTCGGCAAAGATGTGTAGTTGAAAGACTTGGTATCAATTGGATATTTCACTTCACAAAATCTGCACACAGCTCCTGAGGCATGTTCTTAAGTGAATCTATCATATTATACTATTCCAAAACATTGACATCTAAGGGATTGGAGGACTTGGAGTTGAAGCATGTGAACCAGGTGCAACTGCAATTGGAGGTGTAGGAATTGGCTATGTGTGTATTGGATGTGCAAACTGATGAGAACTTGTATAGTGGTTTAGGGAGACCTGTTGACACTGCAACTCCCAGTGACACCACCTGCAAGTGATGGAATTCTCATCGCCCTAGTAGTTGGACAGTCACATAAAGATCCCTAATATGACTTTATGCCATCTTATCTGAAATATTAAACTGCACAGAACAACTAGAAAGTTAGAGAAAGAGTGGTTTAATTGGTGTGTTGAAGATTGTGGACAGTATATGAGAATTATCCATCTTTGTTCACAAATTACCCTACCAAAATAACCATTTATGGCTGGTGGGGATAGTAAAGGGGAAATCTAACGAAAGAATAAGTAAAGAAAGAAAAAATCAAAAATAGTGGGTGTATCACAGTTGTTGTAACAATTCCTTTGATTTTTTTTTTTTTTTTTGGTTCATGTTCAAGACACTTGACAAACCATGTTGTTAATGTGTTGTGCCTGGGATATACACAAATTTGTCTCCAATAAGGCCCAACAGTGCCTGCTAGTATAGCAAGCAGGTTGTGCCAGGAATGACTTGCATTATGCTAGGCCCAACTGGTACGAAATGTTGCTAGGTCTACTCGAAGTTGATCTTTGATGTAATTCTATCGTAGTTGGAAAAAATCAACACTTAAACTCAATGATGTTCTTTATCCTATGATACCCATCTTTATTGGCATCTATATATTTGCTACTAATGACTTTTTCTATCACCTAGTATCAGACTTCCTTTCATGTCGCATCATAAGACTTCTATGTCCAAATCATTGAAAACCATGCATGACTCGTTTATGTGATACCTAAATTGGTATGCTTTTTTGAATATCTCCTTTATTTTAACATATAGGTCTAATGGTTTCCTCAACTCATGTGGCATTCTTAGCTTCTTGAATATTATAAAACAACAAACTAGTTAACCAAAATCTCCCACAATATTCCTTTTTTGGTAACATCAATTTTCATCATCTTTCGGAGTGCATATTGGAGTTCTTTATCCTAATTTTAGAAGATTCTGATTCTTTTTATCTTTACTTGATTTAGTGGCTCTTTCCACTCATGTCAATCCCACGAGCCTCTTATCCATAATAATATCTTGGGGTTTGCAACGATAGTTTAGGCAATGTACTCAGTTTTTGTTGAGTAGCTTGTTAAATAATTTTGCCATCTTTTTTTCATATCTTCTTCTTTTATGAACACCAGATCATTTTCACTTTTATGCATCTAAAATTAGCTTGGTCTCTCTCAATCCTTTCCGTTGTCCTAGCAAGCTCATACTATTATTTTCTCTGTCGTTGGTTCCTAACTAAGTATATAGCCATCGTTACAAGATTTATCTTACCTCTGTGCTTGTGGATACTGCATTCTGATTTGCTCAAAGTAGAATTGGATTTGTCTGTGAACTAATTTTCCACAATAGGCTAATTAATGTTCTTGTAAAGCAATCCAAATTTCAAGACCTGCTGATGGGGGGAATGATGGATATAAATAGAGAATTTAACATGTAATGGCCTGCAAAACAAACTGAACACATCACTAAGAAGTGGTAAACAACTACTAAGACAAACTGATGAAAGAAATGAAGTTCTATGCATCGACGAATAAAATAGGAAGGGAAAAGGAAAATCTCCATAATGTGTTTTTTCCACATAGAAATTTGATTTTTTTTTTTCTCTCTGCATGCTGCCAGTACTTCAGCAAAAAAATTTTCTCCATGACAATTAACCTCAAATTTGAGACTTTGTATGTGGAAGGCACCATTATTGTTGGCGCTCTTTGTATTGTTTCATCATTTATAATCTTTAATAGCAGACTTACGGAAGTGATGAAACATATCCCCCAATAAATTTGAGGTGAGAATTTTACTTGAATGTTCAGAAGAAAAAATTCACATTTAAAAATCACTCTCAGTGTGCTTCTTTTTATTTGATTTTGATTGTAAGAAATTCAAAGAGGCAGCTTTTTCTTAGCTAGTTGATGAATCATGTGCAAGGAGGGGTGAAGGTGTCAAATGTTGTTCTCATTTAAAATCTAGCTGCTTTATGACTTTTAAATTTTACTTGACAATTGTTTATTTGCTGTTTACTTGACATTTAAAACCACAGTGACATGCTGTTTATTTGCTGATGTTAAGTTCAAATGTGTTGTGAGCGATGGTGGTGTATATGCTAGATATATACACTGGTTCCACATCCCCTTGATATTAAATAAAGGGAGTGAGCCTTCGCATAGTGATAAGTTTGCTTAATTGTGATTCAAAAGATGACGTATGAAACTACAAAAATCATACATATTTCTTTCTCAGACCCAATATGCCCAAAGGTTGTGGATCATGCCACCCTTTCTTATCGAGCTGTATAAAAGAATTTTTCAGGGATTCCTAGCTTTATATAAGATTTGCTGTTGATGATCACAGGTGTTATTCTACTTGTTCTACTGCATCATATATAATTACTTCTTCTTCTTTAAATGTTTTGCTCAACTTCACCAGGAACGTGGAGGGTTGGAGGAGTTCTAGCTGTTTCTCGTGCATTTGGAGACAAATTACTCAAGCCATTTGTTGTTGCTGAGCCAGAGATTCAGGTATCTATGACAGATAATTTTCAATGCTGGAAGTTTATACTTGTTGATTTCCTTGTAGAGACTGTGATCAGCTCTTGACGTGTATTAAGGATTTCATTAGGTTGCTATTGTAAGTTCAGATCATCACTTTACTGATGAAAAGTTTTGTTTTTCCAAATTCCATTGCAATAGACTTCACTACATGTTTGGGATTTTTTTGAAGGGTGGGGGAGGGGGAGAATTGAGGGGAGGGAAGGTAGTCGATTTCTGCACATTATTTAGAGTTTTATTGAAGGAATGAAGGGCCACCTAAATTTTCTACTTTTCATCCCTTCCTCCACCAAAAATAAAAGCTTCGTTTGGTAAGAATGGGATGAACCATTCACTCTTATTCACTTTGGTTCCGTTGGAAAAAGAACTCGGGAGCTGGGTTAGATGTTTTGCTTCTTTACCTTCCATTCCCTCCCGATGGAATGAAATAGTGGCTGTTATCTAATATAGTGATAGATATATATTGGTATCAAGCCCAAGATGGTGAAACTTCCTAATATTGTGGCAAAATTGCGATATGTCATATCGGCAATATATCGTTCAATCTTCGAGGTATTGATCAATTACCCGATATCTGGCAATATTGTTTCAATGCTTACGATTCATAAAAAAAATTTTGCTTTAGACATATCTGATATCACTACATATTATTCGATATACCCAATGCCAATATAACTATGATCAATACTGACACCAATATTTTCGTCTATACTTTCTCCTCATTCATCCCCCAAACAGGACGTTTGGTAAATTCAGAACCTGGTTGTGGGATTGTTGTTAATAGTGAGTTTCCAATTTACTCACTGCCAAGGAAATGGAAACGTAGCCTTGTTTGGTTGGAAAGTAGAAATTGAAATACCTTGGGAGTTATGAAGTAAAAGCACACTCAATTACTACTTGTTTTGCTGGTAAGAAAGTGAATATATCCCAAAAACCATACCAAGTGGGTGTTTCCCATATTCTAAACTTGCCCATTTTAATCAGCCAAAAGAGGACCATAAACTGTACAGTTACAGCAACACCCACCCTTAAACCTAGCAGCTGAAATTAAAAAAAAAAAAAAAAACTAGAAGAAATTTTCAACAAGAAGCAACTGAAAACAATGATAACGTTAATGCTTCCATTAGCATACATAGAAGCCTATAAAATGACCTGTCTTTTCTTCCCCGTTCTTCCCATTGTTTAGAACTGCTTTTATTTTAGCATAGGTGTGTGGCTACATGCACCCTTTCACAGAGGCAAAAGACTGAAATTCTCTCCTGTAAGTAAGAACCTGCTCAGCGCTCACATGCACAGCTACCATCTACACCTTCAAATGAAAACACTCACCAAAGTAACAATCTTCAATGGAGTAACATTGTACCTTCAAAGAAGAAAGCTGAAGAGAAGATTACGTAGGCAAAAATCAACTTCTTCCCTGTGAGTGTCTCTTTATGCTGAAACAATATTTTGGGTTCAGAATGAGAATCTGGTGAATAAGTGTTCTCCGACTTCAATTATTGTTTTTGCTTTTCACGATAATAGTGAGGGAGTTGCAGTTTTCCATCTCTCCTGAAGTAGATAATTGATGACAATGAAGGGCTTGTAAATCCAGCTTTCCTGACTTCAGTTGACACAGGTTGGAGTAAAAATGTTGTTTCAATCTTACCTTTCAGAGATGATGGAGATCTGTTTGTATGGACATTCATTTGGCTAATGCTCTTTGTTGATCCCTTGGTACAATTTGTTCTGAACCTTCTCAAATCCAACATTAGTTTTAGAAGATAATTTGTCAAGCCCTACACTGGGGTGGTTGGTTGTATTCAGCAGCTTTGATGGGTGTGGTGCTTGTCCTTATGATTCTGATGGAAGGGGAATGATGGCTTTCTTACTGAGTCTCTCTAAGAGTTGGATAATGTTTCACCAATAAATTAATTAGTTTGAGGTATGCTGTTTATCACATGATGTTGCCTGGAGACTTGATATTGTCAATGGCTTTTACCTTGGTAGGAGTGGGGACGCCATCTGTAGTTGCAATGGCTCAAAGCTGCATTGCAACCATCCATGGTTGATTTCTTTCTTTTTTCTTTCTCTTTTTTTTTTTTTTTTGAAGTGAAGATGTACAAATTTGGTCGAGGGGGTTTTTAAAGTGAGTGATATAATTTTACAAAATGTTGCATGACATATTTGCAATTTGCATGCTACATCTATAGTAAATACAATAATAAATATACGCAGAAAAAAATAAAATAATAGTAAATACATAATTCAGAATATTGCAAAATTTCATTGCAGGCTTTTTTTTTTTTTTTTTTTTTTGAAGTATTGGCATTGTGTTATGTCATCATTGCTTAGCTAAATAGCTAGAGTTCTTAGGCCTTTAGGCCATCACTATTATGCATCAGGTCAAAGCAAGATAAGACTTAATAACTACCTTTGATACCATCTGAATGCAGAAGAATGCTAAACCCTGTGATTGTCAATTTTTTCTTGTGGCAGTTCTGGGTTTCTTCTCATATAAATAACCAAGGAGCTCCTGTTTACGCCCCTTAATTTAGTAATTACATCTTTCTTTCAAGATATGGATCTTTCCCATTTCTATACATATGAAACAATACAATAAATTAAAGAATGTGCTGCACTAGAAAATGATGTACATTTAGAAGATATTTACTTGATTAACCGAGATTTGAGGATATCTTCAGTAATGTCTCCCCTCAAATAAATAATAGGTAATCAAGAAGTATCAGTTTGTCAATCACAAATCGATATTGGTGATGAGATAGAGCCTTTGTAAAAATATTTGCAAGTCAATGTTCAAAAGAAATGTGGGAGAGTAGAATAAAATTCTGATTATGTGCTTCATAGATGTAATGGCAATCTATTTCAATATACTTAGTACGTTCATAGAATATTGGATTGGTAACAATTTGAATAGCACTGATATTATTTGTATAAAGAGTAGTGAGAAAGAGTAAAGGAATACCAAGCGCACACAAGAGTCCCCAAAGCCACATAATTTCGAGCCAGGCAAACAACATGGCTTGATATTCAAATTGAGTACAAGTGTGGAGACACATTAATGAAAATATTGATATCTGTATCTATTGTGGTCGTATTGATGTCAGATAAAGCGTATTTAATATATCGAAAGAAAATTTTTTTTCTAATGTTTATAAGATGATAGAGTTATGTTGCGATATACAACCGATACAATAATATATTATAATATTATCCCAATATCAAAAAATAACAGTAGTGAGGGGTCCAATATCAATATGTATCGATTCGATATTTACAATATAAGCCAATATTTATTTCAACGAGACACAATCTTGTTTCTTCCTTTTTGGGCCAATAAGAGTATTGCCAAGAAGCATGCACCAACTGGTTATCGAATGACAGGTATCCACGTAACTTGCACAATCCACATCACTAAAATCTTCCAAGTTCAAACTGTAAGGGTGTTGCCAGAAAAAAAAAATAGAGCATAACCAAAGGTACCCGTGAGATAGCAAAGCAATTGGTGTGCCGCAACCATATGAGATTGACAACTATCTTTCATGAGTTGACTTGCCTAATAAAATGGAAAGGAAATATCAAGGTGAGCAATAATCAAGTATTCGAATTTTCTACTGATTGTCGATATGATGAAGAATCAGATAATAAGTCGCCATCCTATTTTTGGAGCTTCAAATTCGCCCCCATGGGTGTAAGTACTAAATTGCCATCTTGAAGGTCAGCTAAAGATAAAAAGCTCCTAAGTATGTTTATGTTGATGTGACCATATGGTAATTGGATAATATTGGACCTCAAGTCCATGAAAATACTGTAGGAACTAAGATCTTTCATATGAAATAAAGATTGTTAGCGTTGTTGGAGTTGAGTAATCAATTATGGATTGGATCCTATAATGACAATATCGTTGACATACAAAAGTAGCATAACAATCCCGGTATTGGTCAATTGTAAGAAAAGTGATGAGTACACTGACTATGAGTAAAATTGAAATTCGGAAGGATTGTCTGAATATTTTCAAACCATGCTTGTGGCTCCTGCTTCTAACTGTACAAAGATCTTTTGAGATGACAAACCTCAATAGAAGTAGTAGAAAACATGCAGGGAGAAGGAGCTGTAAAGATTGTTTTTTTTTAGATCACTATGTAAAAAGGTGTCCTTTACATCAATTTATTGGAGCTACTACCCTTTTGAGGTATCATCGACAATAAATGTACAAATTGTCATCACATTAGCCACAGGAGAAAACATTTCCTTATAATCTATCCATGTTCCTATTTATTTTCAAGAGTCACTAGACAAGCTTCATACCTATCAATCGAGCCATCAACATGATCTAATTGTATGTATCCTTTTGCACCCAATTGGCTTAAACGCTAGAGGATAAGAAATAATATCCCAAGTGTGGTTCTCTTATAGAGCATTAATATATTATTGCACAATTACCTACCAACACTCATGAGTACATGCTTAAGAGTAAGTTTTGAGGCACAAAGATATTAAGAGTGGCCTGAAAAGCAAAATAAGAGAAGTCATATCTCTCAAGAGGTCGTGAAACCCAAGTAGACCAACGGTGCATATGTGACATAGGATTTGTTGGCAATTCAAGAGTGGGAAGAGGCAAGAGGTGATATCACTGATGCACAAGACTCATCTTGAAGCAATTAATTGTACTATTTCAAGCTTTAAAGGAATTACAATAGATGAAAGGATAGTATGACTTTGGGCCACAAAGAATTATTTGTTTTCAAAAAAGGCCATTTTTTGGGAGATATAGAGTTTGTTTGTATTTGCATGAAAGCATATGAACCCTTTATGAGAGTTATTGTACCCAAGAAAAGCACACTGAACAACTTGAGTAGTAAGATCATATTGTTCCTGGAAATATAAGTGAACAAGGTTGGCTCATCCAAAATTATGTAGAAAGACATAGTTTGGAGGAACATCAAGCAAACGATAAGAATCAAGATGCGAGTTTGTCTAATGGAGGCGATTAATCGATATTGTTGTGGACAAGGCTTCCAATAAAAAGGGTTGGGATAGACAATTCTAGTAACAATGTATGAACAACTTCCAAAAGATGTTGATTTTTATGTTTTGCTATACCATTTTGTGAGGAGTGTGTGGGCAAGGTCATTGAGAGAGTACATTTCTTTGTAAAAAAGAGTGAAATTTTTGATACATATATTCACTTCTAAATCAAAAGGTAAGAATTTTAATGTATATAGAGAATTTTGTTTGTACATATTCAATAAAATTTTGGAAGATAAAGAACATCTAAAGTTTTAGATATAAGAAAGTAGATCTAGGTGAATATAATATAATAATCAATGATTGTGACAAAGTATCTGTATTGAGCGTAAAAAAGTATAGTGCTCATTCCCTAAACATCATTATGAATAATTTCAAAACATGATGAGGCATGATGAACTTGTGTGGAAAATGGTAATTTACTTTTATTGAATTTACAAGCTTTACAATTGAAAGATGATTCAGAAGAAAAAATATTATTGATATCATGGAAATAGCCATTTTTCATTAGATGAGATAGAACAACTAGATTATGATAGCCTAATATCTTATGTCACGGATGACTATCACAAGTAACAATAAAACAACCAACAGAGATTGGACGAGGAATGGAAAACAATTGCATAGGAAACAAACATGCCACTTCAGGCCCCTGCATAGGAAACAATTGTATTAGGCTTCTTTTTAGTAGAAGATTAGGCCGACATGATTTCTAGTTGCAGTAATAGGTAGAGTATTGCCACCGTTATCTGTAATGTTGTTCACCATCATACTTTCGAACATCATGTAGAACTTTCGAATTGCCGGTCATATGATTGAAAGTAGCAAAGTTAGTCAACCATGAAGTATTACAGTTGTTCTTACATTGGAGACCTTTGTAGACAGTTCAGAAACAATCATCCGTTGGACTTAATCAATGATGATCATAGGGGAAGGACCTAGGTTGGAAATTAGTTTGGCAATAACATCAACACTGTACTGAATTGTAGCATGAATGGTAGCAATCAATCAATTTTGTAGATCGATTGCAGGTCCACGTAACAATCCTTAATAATATGTTCTTCCTTTGTAGAACTTCTTGCTATAATATTTTGCAATGTGCTCAAAATTCTTTGCAATTGTAACACTGTTGTAGAGATTCAAATCATTCTTTCCCTTGAACAACTTAGGCAATGTTGATTATCTCCAAAGTTAAGGCGTCTTGAGTGAGACTATATTGGGTCGTGAGAAGCTGTTCTTTATGCAAGGGTTCCCTTATGCCTAAGGATGGAACATGTCTGTTAACCTACATTGAGCACTTTCAAATCTTGGTCAGAGCTTCATTTGCAATTGCTCTCGTTGGCTCTCTGAAGGTAACTCTCTTAAGAGTTGCAAAGGCCTCCATGGGAATCCTAGACTAAATTAAGCCAGAATAATTACTCCATAAATTGATAAATCAGAATGGAACTGTTCAACAAATGGACTCCCTTGCCAATAGTTTCCAATATCTAGCTCCTATTAAAACTTTTGGGCTAAATTATCTTCATAATAAACCCTTTGAAGTTATTCTCGCATCTCTTTAGTTGTGGAAATGAATAGATGTTGTTCGCTATATGAGGTTCAACCAATCTTAGTAGCTAGGATATAATTCGAGCATCCTCGCTTTCACAAGATTGAAATTATTTGGGTTTAGTTGGGGAGTTATTTGTTCCATCCACATGCCTCTGTAAATCCTTACCCATAACAAACATTTTTAATTGAAATTTCCTAGTCAAATAGTTTTTCCTATTGAAATTGAATTATAGAATTTTCACTTATGTTGCAAAATATGGTAGCCTTAATAAATCTCAAAGGCCTTTTTAAAAAAAAATAATTAAAGGCAAACCTTACTTCTTTGCTTAGATCCACAGCAGATTAGTAATAAAGAAGGTACTCCTTCAAAGCACACCTTAGAGAAATTACACAGGCTAACTTTGAAGAAGAGATGAGAGAGAGAGAGAGAAGTGGATTGCGACACTGGTCTTTGACATCCTTGGCAGCAAAGGAATCACATGATCCTTTCTAGAAAGAGGTTTTGCACCAAGAGATTGCCTAGTCTCAGCCCTAGAGACTCAATCAAAGTTCTCCACAAATGGTTCAATATGACTTATTGAACCCTAGAAGTATTTTTAAACAGTGCCAATGGAAGGATTTTTGCTGGCCAAACCACAAGTGCTCAATGAAGAGTTACAATCAAGATTGAGAAATTCACAGAGAATTGATAGGTCTCTGATTCTATGTCAATTTTGTTTAGTCTTAACTCAATTGAGTGTTTCTTCTCAATTAAATAACTGAAGGAGCACTTAATTACATCTACTGATTCAGCAATTTCATCTTTCTCTTAAGGCAAGAATCCTTCCCCTTTCTATACAAATGAAACTGTACAATAAATGAAAGAATTTGCTATACTAGGAACTGATGTACATTTCAGAAGATAGATTTGCTTGATCAAATCAATAATTGATTCAGTATCACCATGATTTGAGGATATCTTCTGTAGCAGTGATGAGAATTGAGAGTCATGAGCTATATACATATAACCTAGCTAGGACCTTTTTTTAATTTTAACATAATATAGATGATAGCTTTGAAATTTTGATATTTCAGTGTGGCCTTGACTTTTGAGTACTTTAATTATCAAAATTGTCTTTTTTACAGTGGCAATGTGGCATTAAGATTGTATTGTTAATTACTGTGTCTTTTGTTTCACTCTATCATCAATTGTTCAATACAAATGATCATTTGCTCATATTATTTTGTTATTATCCAATATTTATCATGTTGTTCATTTTACTACAAAGTCTTACTTAAAATGTGTCTTTTGATGTTTTCCCAGTATTTTGTAAATTTAGATAAAATTCTCCATCTTTTTTTCATAGATTTCCACATCATGTTCTATTGCAATATTCTCTTGGCAATATATCCTGCTATATATCCATATTTTTGTGGTTCTTGCTATATCCATTTTATGGATATTTAGTTCTTTTTTTTTTAAAGGAACAGTCTGGCATGATCCTTAGTAACTCATGGATGTTAGTTATATTCCTGGTCTCTTGTTTGCACATCACGTTGACAAAGCTGTGAAATGATTTTGAACACATTGAATCTAGGACATTTGTGGAAGTTGAGGATCATAATTTCAGAATCAGGCATTGAAGTGTAGGACAGAATTGAAAAATGCTAAAGCCGAGACTATGGCAAGGTTGTAGGGAAGGCTTGAGCTGATTGCTGGAATGGGTTTTTTGTGCTTTTATTGTGTTCCTTTGGTCCAAGATTTTTGTGGGGTGAGAGTGGTTTCTAGTTTCTGGTGGTTTTGTGTTCCTTCCATGTTATCTGCTCCATGCTCAGATTTTCCTAGGGTATTGGATAAAAAGAAGAAAAGGATATCAAGCACAAAAGGATGGATATAGGACAGCAACTTGGATTTAGAGAAATAGAGAGGTTGGAGAGAGAGACCCCTTCCCCTCAAGCAGTTTTTGTGGTAACAACTATATCCTCAAACAGCTTTTCTCATGTTGACAAATATGTCCTCAAGACATCTCAAAACTCATATCATCCGACTGTCTTAAGGGTGTTTTTGTCGTTCATGGCTTACTTTCCAAGAAGTAGAAAAGAAATCAAAAAGAAGAGTGTTTAGGGAAAGGATATTCTGTAGAAAGAGTATATATTTGAGCGAAATTTATGAAGGTTGCACTTCCCAGTAAGTACTTATCCGGAATTAATGTCCTAGAAGCATTAATTTCTGAGCACTCGTCAACCAAACTAGGGTTTTATGTTTAGAATTTCGGAAACTTATGAACCACAAATAGAAAGAACATTATTAATGTCTTGGGTGCTTATGATTATTGGCTTATAGGGGTGTGAAGGGGCAGGACACAATACTCATGGTCTTTGGGATGTTCTGATGAGGCAGTGAATGGATTTACGTATGCTGTAGATCCCAAATTTTGTACATGTTAAATGGAAAATGCTCCCTGCATGAATGTTTTTCTAAAAGTCAACTTCTAGAGAAATCTACACAGCCTTTGATGTTCTGAAGCCCTCAGATACCACTCTTGAATGATTTTATTGTTTCCTCTATAGATATGTTGCAGAGGCAAGTTAGGATTTATTGTGTTGATAGTTATGGCTTGTAACTAAAATATGAAGGTTGTAATTGAAGTGGACTGCATTGGATTACAGATAAGGAATGGAGGAGTGATTTAGCTGTCTTAGATGCTGCTATTTACCATGGCTGAGGCGAACATAATATTGTTGGATATATGCCATCTACAGCTGGTGGGCTTGTCATAGTAATCTTATTTTGGGGTTTTTATTGGTCATTCTGAAAGAGAAAATAGCACCATTAGTTAAGGAGTTAAAAACTTTTAGTAATCTGAATATATAGTATACAGCTATGTGACATGGATTTCTCATAAAAGCTTTGGATTTCCTGCTTCAAGAAGTTAAGCTTGTTTATTAATTTTATTCTCTGAAATTCATCTCCCTTTTATTTAAAAGTATAACAAAGCACATGCTCAATTTCTTTTAAGAGGCTAATAAATATGTTCTTTTAACTTGCCATTTCATTTTGTTATGATATGAACTACAAGCGTTAGTTTCATATTATTCTATGTTTATGGAGTATTTTTCATCTTACTTACTCTCACTCTTTGGGTTATCTTTCCAATGGTTAGGAGCAAGAGATCGAGGATGTAGACTTCATTATAATTGCAAGTGATGGACTTTGGAATGTCATCTCAAACAAGGTGAGTTTTGTTCATTTCCTTGATGGTGATTTCGTGTAGGATGTGAAAACTTTTTAATCTAGCAGTGGGAACCAAGCTGTTGTTTTGATAATTCTCAATTCAAATTATTTGGATGATTCATTCAATAAACCAAACCTTTATAACTAGTTTGACCATTTTTATGCAATTATTCATCATGATATACTTTCTTGGCACTTTGAAATTAGCATTTTTTTTAATTAACATGTGTTACTGCTATCAAAGGTAAACCCGATGATTGTTAAATATTTTACGGCTGCAGTAATAGAGCGACTGCTATACAGGAGGTGGGTGGGAAGGGGAGTGAATATATAATATGCGGTCTTTTAAAATATTTCATATCTTGTATCAGTGGTAAGCTTGAAGGCGTAATGAGGATGGATGAGTGGTTTGTTAAGAAGTTTAGTGAAGTTGGACTTAAATTTTGGAAAACTTGTAGGTTGTTAAAGCATCAACATTTTAGTTTCTTAACCTAGAGATATATCATGAGTACTTGGACCGGAACCAGTGCCTTAGCATGATCCCCTGCCTCCAAACACACAAGGCCCAAGTGTTAGGGGGTGTAGGAAGGGTCTAATGTGCGTTGCCTTTTTACTTGCATTTTAGAGAAGTTATTTTGTGCTTTAAACTAATAAACTCTAAGTCATAGTGAAGGGAACCTCCAGGGCTGCTTGTGCTTGGAAAAAGAAGGGAGAAAACATTAAAAAAAAAAAATAAGAAGAAAATATTGGTTGGGGATGGATTGACTATCACCTGCCTCATTTTGCGATAATTACCTTAGCTGTACAGCGCTGACTTTTATATTCAGTTTAGTGAGCTGTTGTTGCATCATTATTCCTATTGCTCCTTGCACTGACATCATATGTGCCTTTGTATCTTGATTTTGATCTTTTTTGGTGCACAAAACACAACATCAATATATAGAATATGAAGTAAAGTTTCAGTAACCAGATCAGATCCCTCTGTCCTTTTCTTGTAATATTGTATCAGTTTGGTAATTTAATTGACTATTTTTTTTTTTTTGAGAAAATGGCATCCGGTTTGATATTTGGCCTGTGATTTTCATTAATGTGCGAGTATTGGCAGGGTATATGAAATGTTAATGTGGAATTAAAAATTATTACTTTGCTAGGTTCGCTTGGAGCATCACCATATGCGTATGTATCAAATTTAGCTTTGTCAGCAATCAAAGCAATTTCTTCGTTGTGTCATACAATCCCTAAGTCTAATGATGTTCCCCAAGTCTCATCTGTTTGGATTCCTCTATAAGCCTACCTGGGATTCATTGGTGCATCATAAGGGACATTTTTTGTGGAAAATCATGTCTCATGGAAGTAGAGAACTCATGTAACTCACCTTGTCTTCTGGCGTTATTGATGCTGTTGGTTTTGCCTCACCGAACAATGAAAAAATAGGACGTTTCCATTATGGCGTTCGAGCATGTGTCATAGACTGTAGAAGATTATTAGGATGTTCTAGAGATGAAAGATTTTTCTATTCATGTCTTTTGTCACTTAAAGGTTTAGTCCTAAACACTTTTATTCTATTGCCATTATACTAATGTGGGATCCTTATATTGGTATGGACCGTAGTGTGCTAGTTTACCTGGTCATTGAACTCATTATTTAGCAACCCTTCAGTTTCTGGGTTTTTAAAGGAACTATCTTCCACGTATTAATTAAGAGTGGATACTTTGTGAGCATCTTTGGGTTTTTAAAGCATGCCATGTAGATAATGCACCGTTTAATCCTTGTCAATGTTGGTAAAAAAAGAGTAGCACTCGCTATGCACAGGGCCTAGAGAAAAGTTATACTACTTGGGCCTATTTTATTCGCTCTTTCCTTGCACGATGAAAGATTCCCTTTTTATGCCTCGAACCCATAACTACTAAGTCATACAGTGACAATTCTATTATCATAAATAGGCTCCCTTTCGTTGCTGCTATTAGTTATCCTTTCATTATCGTCATTCCGTCGATGAATTTATGCACCGTGTTGTGCTTGTGCAGGATGCTGTGACCATTGTGCAAGACATAAAGGATGCTGAAGCTGCATCTAGAAAACTTACCGAGGAAGCTTATGCACGAGGGAGTTCCGACAACATCACTTGTCTCATTGTGCGGTTTGACATCAGTGAGCATTAGCATCAGGAGTTATTGATCATTTTTATAATCCGCCCCTCACTTAGATTGTCCAAGCAATTTAGGCTGAACTTCCTGATGATGCAAGCTTTAGGGACCTTAAGGAAGGACAGAAGCACGAATAGATGAGGATGAATTTCACCATTCTTTCTGCATTTAGAGGATATTATTAGATTCTAGGCTTCATATCCTAATTGTTATTTTACTTTGTATTTATTGTTGACCTACTCCATCCCTGTAAGCATAAATGTAATATCTTAATCTTGGTTCACGGTCTTAGTTCAATCAGCCTGTCCGTTGTGTCGTGTTTGTGTTCCTGAAACAACCCACATTAATCTTGGTGCATGATCCGAGTTCTGTCAGCCTTGCCTATTGTGTTGTGTTTGTGTTCCTGATATAACTTCCTTTTGGCCTGATGTATATTTGGCGTCAGTAGTCAGGTTAGTGACCAGTCGACAGAGATGATGGTTTTTTAATAGTCATTTGTAATGGCAGGGGCAGAACAGGTTGGCTTAGGGTTACTTCACCCACAGGATCCTTCTTTTTTGGGTCGTTTTTTCACTTGGTATGTCAGCAGGGGAGCTTGATACATCAATAAAATTACTGTCGTGTGGTTTTATGGTAACAAAATCAAGTTGGGGACACGGTTTCTTCCATGATACGAGATAATACCTAGTGAAGGTTTTTCAGACCTGGCACATTGTAGGAGCTGTGTGTATCGGATTGTTCTTTAATATTTGTTGATGAATTGGTTGCTTTTATTATTTATTTGATGATAAATGCTTTCTGAAAACAATTTATTGTCAAACAAGGAAATAAAATACATACATATTGTCCAATTATGTGGCTAGTAGTGGTGTTAAATGAGCCGTGTTGGGTCGACATGGCTAATTAATTGAGACCGCTCAAATGTAAATGAAATGCACCGTCCCAGCAAGGAACGGAACAAATGCATCTTGGCCCAGCACAGCACACAGCTCGCTTAAATTAAGTTGGGCGTGCCTTTGGGCCGTGTTATACTACTAGGCATGGATTTATTGTATAAAAATTTAAAACATAAAATTATGTTAAATAATATAAAAATATATATTTTATATTTTATTTATTTTGTTAAATATTTTTAATATTATAATTTATAAAAAATAAAAAATATATATATATATTAATAATAATTTACTTATTTTTTAGACTTTATTTATATTTTTGTTATATCTAGATTTAGAGTTATTTTTTTATTGGAAATCAAAATGGTTGAATTTTTAATGTGACTTTTTGTGTGTAAATAATCTTTAAAAATGATGCATATTTTTACAATTGATAGTTTATCATGCTTCTTTTTTTGTCAGTCATTTGACTCCGGGCATCAAAAGCTCACTTCAGTAACACCATACTTATTAGGACTAGAGATCCTATGCGATTAATGTGAATATAAAAAATATATACTTGTGTAATTTTTTATAAATCTAAAATTTTTATATATTACATGCGATATTAAAAATATAATCTGATTATACGTAATGAAGAAATTTAAATGATATTGTATTTTTACTAACAACTGCATGCCACGTCGAGTTCATATCAGAGAAAACAAATATTGTCGGCTACCTCTAACATTGCTTGCTTCTTCTGTTTTCATGTATTAATTGTGGTAAGACAAGTTATACATTAGGTGTAGGTATTGGTAAGCATAGATCTTCATTCCTCCTGTGCTGTTGGATAGATTATGTTGATATGCATTTCTTCAAGACAAATATACACCATATATAAATTCATGTGAAAATTTATTATTGTGGGGAAGAAGACTGACATTAGAGAATTTTTTTATATTTTAATTTTTTTAAAAAAATATAATTAATATAATATTAGTAAATATACTACTTTTAATAATTTTAATATTTAATTAAAATTATTTATTTAAATTTTATATAATATATTTGCCTTTAATGTCAATGTTATTTGGTAAAAATCATAGTTATCTTAAAAAATTGTAATAATATTAATAAATGATAACAATTAACTTAAACAACAGATTTTAAATAGTGTAATAAATATTTATAAATTTATTAGTAACAAAATAAAATATTTCTAATAAATGTTTAATCATGTCAATTATTATCCAAGCCATTGGAATATTTTTATTATGAAAAATAAGTAAAATAAAACAAAAAAGATATACAGTTTTCAGCATATGGTATATTAAATTTTATCTTACGGGACAATCAATCTTTATTTTTATGTAGTTTAACTTATTTTGTCAATTTAATGTTATAAATTTATTGGGCTTCCATCAAGCGTATAAGGGCTCCTCAGACGTGTAAAAAGGCTCCCAGAGAGAAGGTCCAACGGAGAGGAACAAAACGAGCGAGAAATCTGATTAACCTCACAACCGCAAAATTTCCAACCCATATAAAAATTGCAGGAGACCTCCCGTTGAGGAGTTTCCTCCCCATTCAAGACCCGGTCCACTCATAAAGAGATCAAGACACCATCCAAATACATCACCGGCAAAAAGACCGAGAACCCTTGGAAGACCACATAGAGTAACGCAGTCGTCAGAGAAGTCGGGAAGAGACTCCCACCTCTTTTCTCGGGAGGAGGATCCCCAGGAATCCCCTATATATAATTAATATAATATTAGTAAATATATTACTTTTAATAATTTTAATATTTAATTAAAATTATTTATTTGAATTTTATATAATATATTTGCCTTTAATGTTAATGTTATTTGGTAAAAATCATAGTTATCTTAAAAAATTGTAACAATATTAATAAATGATAACAATTTCCTTAAATAACAGATTTTCAAATAGAACCGGAATATTTATAAATTTATTAGTAACAAAATAAAATAAAAAGGCTCACTTTAATCATTTTAATTATTATCCAAGCAAAACGGACAAGAATATTTTTATTATAAAAAATAATTAAAATAAAACAAAAAAGATATACAGTTTTGTGAGCATATGGTATATTAAAAATTTTCAAGCGCCCGAGCCTATCTTTTCCTCCCCATTCAAGACAATCAATCTTTATTTTTATATAGTTTAACTTATTTTGTCAATTTAATGTTATAAATTGTTACTCTCAAAAAGAGAATATTTTAATAAATCAAATAATACTCTTTATTTTATCTACATAATAAGAAATAAATTGTAAAATATTTTTAACACAAAAGTTAATCATATGAGATGAACATTTTATAAGAAATAATTTACCATTTAAAATTTAAAAATTATGATTTAAATAAAATATAGTAGAATTATTATTTGAAATATTGTCTAAAATAATAGAAAAAATCTCATTAAATATTCTAAATTTATTTATAATAGTGTTAATTATTTTAAAAATTATGAAAACAGTGTGTAGGTGGTCAAAAATTTTTAAGCCAATAATTCTTTTTTATGATTATTAATTTTCTTAAATTCAATATGTTATAATATAAATATAATGTAAATTATTATGTGATAACCATACATAATTAATTAAAGAAATATTAGATTTTATATATGTTAATTTTATAATTAATTCTTGTTTAAATTGTAAAAATGATTAATAGTTTTTTTAATAGTATATCAATATATTTTATATAATTAGATTGCAAACACTTTTATAAGTATATTTTAAACTTATAATTTTTTGTTGTACGAAAAGATTTTTCTAGCCAAATTATGTATTTTTTAGTCAATTTTGATTTAGTCTTTAGTTGTATTTAAAAACTTGTATTTATACACCATCAAAAGTATTAGTTCAATTTGAGTTGAAGATAGTTACTATTTCTCATATTTTTATATGTTTTTTAAAGTGTCTAATACCCTAAAAGTTTTACAAGTATAATATTTTTTTAAATAATTTATTATTAACTGTTAATTAATTTAATTTTAAAAAGATATTATATATTATTGGAATATTTTTTAGGAGATGGTCAAAATTAGAAAGAGTAATAGTGATATTGAGATGGATTGAGATTTTGGTATTTAATAATTATATCAGCATGTATATATGATATAACTGATATGGAAGAATCAAAATATTTTTTATATTTTTTATTATCAAAATTAAAAAAATTATATTCTATAATCAATAATTAATTTATAAAATAAAAATATTAATATATAAATTATATATAAAAATAATATAAATATACTAGTAAATATAATATAACAGAAATAGTAGAGTGTTAAATGTGTGTGAATGTATAGGAAATGCGATATATTTATAATTTTTTTAATTTGGGGGCAACTCCTATTTCCCCTCCCCCGGCTCCCCCTCCCCTTCAGTGAATATTAAAATAAATAAAACCTTTTTAGGTCATATCCGATGCGGTTTCATATATGTCACAGATTGGTTACCTTGCATGCAAATATAATCATCATTATTGGACTGTATTTGGCACAACCTACAATTTGTTGGGTCTTATTATGCCATGAACATTACAACCCATTTAACATCTCTAATAATTAGTAAATGTGTATTATTGTTTTTGATGGGTTTGGTAAATCTAGTCTAGGAAAAAACTTTACGAATAAAATAAATATTCAATAAAATTTAATATAATTGGAAGCCGAGAAAATGTCTAAGTAGACCTCACTTAGCAACTCTTACTGATTCAGCTTAATAGCTCAACAATTTCGACCCAGAAAGTAAGCTCATGTATCATATAACTCAACATAACCGGTTGGATAAATTTTTGTAAAATAATCGCAGTGCGTAATCATCCATTTCCCACACATAGAAGCAATTTACCATAACCAACTGGTAACACAACTGTCTTATCCTATTTATGGACAGCTGTCACTGGATAGGGATAATCCAATTGCCCTTCACCTTTATAAATACCCTTTCATTCTTACAAAGAGGGGGGAGAGACTGGGAAGAGGAGGAAATTTCATAAAAAAGAGGACTCATAATGAAGGCGTGACCGCCAATTCTTTTAGGAAACTTTTCTTCCTTTCCCTCAAGGAATCCATCAAATAAAGGCTCTCCATCCAAAAAATCTTCCATTCAAGTGATTGTCCATCCCTCTAAAGCACCCCAATAATACTTAGATAGTTGTACAATTTACAATCGTGCCTCTAAGTCGTCCCTCTATAAGCGCATCTCTAAGCCGTCCATCAATTGGACGCATTCAAACGCTCGATTTACCGATACATGCATCAACATATCCTCAATATATTTTTCTATGCTCTTCGAAAGACTTATAATTTAAATGTCGAAGAATATACAGTGTAAACAATTCTTACTATCTTTTGATCTTTTATTTTTAATTGTGTTGTTAGGGTTTTAAATTTAAAATTATGAAATCGGATCTATATTAAATCGACCCAATATAAAGATTCAATCTGCGACCCCTTAATCCATAGGATAATTTGAATTCGTAAAACGTAATAATTTTAAATAAAAAAACCATTACAAAGACCGGGAGCATCATATGAATAGGATCTATTATGTTTCTTCATTATTGGTTTGAGTTAAAAATATAAATTTAGTTAAATGGGATAAACGGGAGAAAACCGAATAATTTATATTGGGTTTTTGGTTTTTTTTTTTCATCCTTGGTAGTAATTTTCACGTAGTATTAATGTAGGGATTGGCTCACCGGAAGGAAGGAAGTAAGAATGAGGAAATAAACAAACTAATTAGAGAATTATTATTTATAATCTCTTTGTTCGTTATTTGTATAATAAAAATAGTATGAGATTATTTTATTAGTTTATTATCATTATTTTAAAATATTTTTTAAATAGATAGTTACAAAGTGGAAGTTTTTTACTTACAAAAAAAAAGGTCTATTGTTTTTTTAATTAATTAAGGGAGATACAAGTCTGCGTTTGCCTCTAGAGTGTGCGTCGGCCCTCTACCTTCTTCACCTATGGGGACTAAGTGGCCTCGGCCTTATAACAATAAAAATTTACTTCTTTTTATGAGATTAAATTTAACAATTAAGATTTAAAAAATAAAAAAATATTAAATATAATTATATTTTTATTTTTTATAATATTAATATTTGCGGAATATTAAATTAAATATTTAAAATATTTTTAATGATAATAATCATTTATATATTATTATATAATATTTAAAATTTAATAATTAAAATTTTTTAATTTAATAATATAAATAAAAGATGCAGGATTCTGCTTTTTATTGGGAGTAACAGGATCCCCGCTCCTTGGCCTTATAATATTTCCTTTTTATTTAAAAAAGAACCCTGCCATTATTATTATTTTTTAAAAACGGCTGCGCTACAGCCGTTGGATGATATTTTCATCTAACGGCTGCGCCGTCTTTTTTAAACCCATTTAGGGTTTATTTTGAGATCGTCACTTGACGATCGTCGGAGGGAGGGAGAGTGTGAGACCTGATCTCTGTAACCCCTTTCTCTTCCTCTCTGTCAATCGACAGCTAAATCATAGCTCGTGGGAGAAGGGCGCTGCGACGCCTGTGCTGTTGCTGAGCGTAGCGGCGGCGGAGTCGATGAGAAGCGGCGAAGAAAGTGGAAGACACTGAGGTATTAATCTTTATTTATGTTTTTCATCTGACTTCTGATCTCTATTCAGATTTATCTGAATGGATTGCTAGTTTTGATGCGTTTTTGCTGATTTCATCAGAGTTCATTTTTTTGCTTTCGTTGATTTTGATTGCGGTGGATTTATCTGAATAAACCCATCTTGGGTTTATTTCGTTGCTAATTTTTTCGTCCCCCTTACTCTGTAGATTTTTTGCTGATTGTGAAGTATGAAGAATGTTTTTAGACAATCATAACAGTTTTCGGTGGTTTTTGCCGCTGCCGTCGTCGGCTCCTCAGCATCAACGCCGTCGTTGGGTTCATTTGACCCACGAAGTCGTCAGTTGACGGCTTTAAAACTGAAATAAAAATGAAAAATATAAACCTAGTCGCCGAAGCCGTTCTCGGTCGGCTCCTCAGTATCGACTCCGTCGACAGCACCTCAGCCTCATCGCCGTCGCCGCATCGCACCCGTATTCAGCCCGCCTCTTGAAAATACAGCGACAAATGCACCAAACCGTTGGATCCAACTGCTGTCGTTAACCTTTTTATTTTTATTTTTTTTAAAAATATATATTTTTTTGCATTTCTCGCTGTATTTTTTAGAGGCGAGCTGCGGAATGCGGGTGCGAATGCGGCGATGGCGGCAAAGCAGTTGACGGCGTCGATGCTGATTTGCCGACGGGGGCAGCAACTAGGTTTATATTTTTTATTTATTATTCCAATATTTAAGATCGATTTGGGTTTTTTAGAGTTAGGGCAGCGGCGACGTGACTGAAGTGCTGTCGATGGCTTCAATGCTGAGGAGTCGACGGCGGTCCTCAGTATTGATCGAGAACAGCTTCGGCGACTAGGTTTATATATATTTTTTAAATGTAAACCCTCAGCCTCGTCCCTTGTAAAAAAATAATGGGTAGGTTCTTTGGCAACCGAGAACGCGCAGCCTTTTAAAAAAAATAATAATAATGGGAAAGTTTTCTTAATGAAAGGGGAAAACGGCTGCCGTTGGATTAGATTTAACGACTGCCATTAGGAATCGTAAGCCCCAAATGTAAAGCTGCTGGCTGAGATTTGTTTAGACATTTTCTTAAAAAAAAAATGAAATAACCTTTTTTTAAATAAAGGGGTCTTTTGCGCTGCAAGGCCAGAGGCGTCGCAACACCCCTCGTTTGCACCGATGGGGCTCTCTCTTCTTGTGAGCTCAAAAGCAGAGCTAAAGCGGAAAGAGAAACAGAAGAAGAAAGCAAAATCAGGAGGCTTTGAATCCTTAGGCCTAAGCCCCAACGTCTATGGAGCAATCAAACGGAAGGGCTACAGAGTTCCCACTCCAATTCAACGCAAAACCATGCCCCTTATCCTCGCAGGCGTCGATGTTGTCGCCATGGCGCGTACTGGATCCGGTAAGACGGCAGCATTTTTGATTCCCATGCTTGAGAAATTGAAGCAGCATGTGCCTCAGGGTGGTGTGAGGGCTTTGATTTTGTCCCCCACTAGGGATTTGGCCCTTCAGACTTTGAAGTTCACTAAAGAATTGGGTCGATATACAGGTTTGTGTTTGCGTTGGAACAATCAAATTTGTCATTTTGACTGCATTTGTTTATATTTCTAGTTGAAAGTAAGCGGTATTTTGCTTCATTAGAAGAATCAATTTCATGCGATACATTTATCAGAAATCGATTTCTATCAATTTTAAGATTTCGTAATAGGTTATTTGTACTGTCATGTGTTTTGGTTCGTTTCTCTATTTGGATTGAAATGGTTCTAGTGTTAGTCACTACTTCTAGCTCTTTGGGGCATGCTTTCAAGGTGGATGTTTTGGTAATCTACTCTTGGCTTCTGGTTCTCCCTTCTTTTATTGTTGTTCATCATTCTAGTTTGTGTAAGAAAGAGTATTTTATCTGTAACACTATCCCACTTCTGTTGCTTTTTCATTGTAACGGAGGCGACAACCTGATGTCACCCCGAGCTAAGGCCTTTTCGTTTCCATTACTTGCCCATGATTGAAATGAAGTCTGCTTCAAGTTGTAGAATTGTGTTGGATTACACTTCTTGGAGATAATTTAGCTGTTTTCAGTATCTCCAATTGTGCTGGATTCACCAGCTGATATTCTTTGATTTATATGATACTTTTTTTTCACCTTTTCATCTGGAAACCTACAAGCTGATTCTGGGGACAACTATTTTTGCAATTTTAATTAATATTATCAAAATAGTCATTATGACCTGGGCATGTTGTACATCAGCTGTCTTAGTTGACATCTGTACATAAATATCGTACAACACATGGTATTATAGTCATTAGAGTGAAAATTGGATGGCAATGGTAACAGTATCGCCCTATGTGTAACGTTGCTAGAGATTAAATTCGGCGTTTGATGAAATATGTGAAAAAAAAGTTGTGGTTGTGTGAAAAGGACTGAAAACTATAGTGGTTCTTGTAAAAGAAATCCCTTTCTAAAAATTTGGTTTCATTGCATTTCCGTCACTATGAAACTCTTGCAGAAATCCGGCATCCTTGCCCATAAGTTTTGAAATTGCTTTTAATATGCACAGATCTTCGTACTAGTTTACTGGTTGGTGGTGACAGCATGGAAAGTCAGTTTGAAGAATTAGCACAGAGTCCAGACATCATTATTGCAACGCCTGGTCGGTTGATGCACCATTTGTCTGAGGTCGATGACATGTCACTTAGGACAGTGGAATATGTGGTGTTTGATGAAGCTGATTGTTTATTTGGCATGGGTTTTGCGGAGCAGCTGCATAAAATTCTCACCCAGCTGAGTGAGAACCGCCCAGACTTTGCTTTTAGTGCAACCTTACCAAGTGCCCTGGCTGAATTTGCAAAGGCAGGTCTGCGAGATCCTCAGCTTGTTCGGCTGGATTTGGAGACCAAGATTAGCCCTGACTTGAGGCTCGCCTTTTTCACTGTGAGGCAGGAAGAAAAATATGCAGCACTTCTGTATTTGATAAGAGAACACATCAGTTCAGATCAGCAAACCTTGATTTTTGTTTCCACCAAGCATCATGTTGAGTTCCTCAATACCTTGTTTAGGGAGGAAGGTATTGAACCCTCTGTATGCTACGGTGACATGGACCAAGATGCTCGCAAGATTCACATATCAAAATTCAGATCAAGAAAAACTATGTTGTTAATTGTTACCGATGTTGCAGCTAGAGGCATTGACATACCTTTGCTTGACAATGTAATTAACTGGGATTTCCCCCCAAAACCTAAAATTTTTGTACATCGAGTAGGGCGAGCTGCAAGGGCAGGCCGGACTGGTACTGCATATTCTTTTCTGACTTATGAGGATATGCCTTATCTTTTGGATCTTCACCTCTTTCTTTCAAAGCCCATTAGGGCAGCTCCTTCTGAGGAAGAGGTTCTACAAGATATTGATGGTGTGATGGCCAGAATTGATGAAGCAATTTCTAATGGAGAAACAGTTTACGGACGCTTTCCTCAAACAGTTTTGGATATTGTTTCAGATAGAGTTCGGGAAATAATTGATTCATCTACAGAGCTAAATGCTCTGCAGAAGACCTGTACAAATGCATTTCGCCTGTATACAAAGACAAAACCCTTACCATCAAAGGAATCCATCAGGAGAATAAAAGATCTACCCTGTGAAGGGTTGCATCCAATATTCAGAGATGTACTAGCTGGCAATGAGTTAACAGCACTGGCTTTCTCTGAACGATTGAGATCTTTCAGGTTATTAAATTGTCCCCTCTAAATTATCCCCTCGATCTTCCTCTATGCTGTTCATTTTCCTTTGAAATGTCCTCGGTGCTAATCTCTAAACTTTTAGTGGTTGATGTCTACTAGACCTAAGCAGACCATCTTGGAGGCTGAAGGTGAAGCTGCAAAATCAAAGCATTTGCAAGTAATTTTTCAATCCTATAATTTTTTTTTTTAATTTGATATTGATTCACTTGGTCTGGTTTGAACACCATTCTTATTAGGCTAGGGTTCTTTTGTCATCTTAGAAATTTTGTTGATTGCTATCGTTGATTTAGATTGTTACAATCATGCAGCCTTTCCTTATTCCTTTTGTTTTCATGGGTGGATTTTCATATATCTTTAATTGATCAGTAAAGCAGAAATTTATTTCATCAAGTCACAAGTGGTTTAGCCCTTGCACAGTTTATACTACTAGGCATAAAAATGCTACTGTTAAGACTGGATAAAAAAATTACATCCAAGCATAATGCTTAAAGTAGCAAGCGAAACCACATTAGTTTTTCTTTCATAACTCTGATCTTAGTAGGATTTGCCAAAAATTTATCTTAGGATAGCCCTTATTTTTGCAGTTATCATTTAATGGAATGTATCTTCACTGGAGATGATGATTTATTTCCCATCTCAAAATAGTTTGTTGGAACGAAAAGGAAAATGGGTTTATGAATGTTGGCTTTGTTTAATGATTTGCCATATTTATCTTCCTCTCTTTAGAAAAAAAAAAAAACTCTCTAACATATCTCTTAAAAATGAAGCTCTTTATATTTTTGTGGTGGTGGCAACCTTAGCTGCACCATCAGGATTTTGAGGCCATTGATTTCTGTGTGCTATTTGAGATTATTAATTATATTCTCTGTATCATTGACTTTTTCATGCATCTAAAATATCAACATGGTATCCCTTGCCATCTTTTGTCTAACATTGGTAAGCTAAATCCAAACTTGAATCTGCTATCAATTCTTTGTGATCTAGTCATTGAATATTCATTTGGCTGTGATTGCAGGGTCCTTCCAGTCAATGGGTGGATGTAATGAAGAAGAAAAGAGCTGTTCATGAAGCGGTGATCAACCTTGTACATCAACAACGCACTGGCAATAATATGAAAAAGGTAAAGTCTTTGCTGATTATGATAACTAGCATCTAAAGGCATCTTCTATAGTCTTTCATCTGTACCCCAACCTTTGAATGAGGGTCTATATCATCGGTCCTTTTAAGAATGTGGCAAAATATTACATGTGTGCATGGTTGATTAATTGTTGATCACTATATTTGCCTAGTCTTGCACTTTCTTTTGATAGGTTTAGGGTTTTCCAATGAACAAAGCAACTTGATGCTAACCTAGGTTTGTCTCATGAATGACGATTTATAAAGGTCCTGCTTTGTATGACAATTGGCCTATCCAAGCTTAATATCAGGCTCTTTTTGTTAACAAGTTGGGCTTGGGCAAGTTGCTATATACTCTTCATATTAAACCAAGATGCTTGATCTTCACTTTTGATGGTCCATTAGGAGCTCTTTCAGTTTGATTCAAGCTTATTTGTGTGTGTGTGTGTGTGTGTTTTTTTTTTGTTTTTTTTTTTCCTTTTTTTTGTGTGTGGATAAACCTGGAGCAAGACCAAGAGAAATTGTTATGAGGCACTATACAAATGTAGAAACTTTAAGAATTTGGAGAGGTATAAATTTGCTAAGGAAGAAGCAATGAAGACTTTAGTGGTGAAAAGAACAAAACATTTAGATTAAGTAGAGTTGATCAAGTATGGTTAAGATTGGGTACTTCTTGTTGATAAGGACATCGTAGTGATGGAGGAGATGCTTCTACAATCATTTTAATGGAAGCCGGGAGACATCCATTATGCTAGGGGAGCTTGGTGACTCTTTAACTATCAAAGAAAAGTTTAAATGGAATATAAAGATGATGATATAGTGAGTTTTTATGAGGAATATGCCAATATAGTGTGTGTGACAAACCTAAGAGTGTGTGTGACAAACCTAAGTCGTTCTCTTTGTTGCCATATTCGAAAAGAGGAAGTTAAACTAAATTATGTGGTGAATTAGATTGTTTAACAAGATCTTAAGCAGCAAGAAGATATACAGGAATGGGAAAGGGCACTTTGGTAGATAAAAACAAAGGTTATATAAAATGTTGTGTGAACTATTAATGTATTATGATGAATCCATGGAACGTGTTTATATAAAGGAGTCTAAGATAAGACATAAATGTGTTTGTGAACCAATTTGTATTGATGCCTGGTAGGTCTGCAATTGCACTAATCTATGTGTTACAATGTTTGATGCAGCAGTTTAAGAAAAAAAGGAAGGATCATACCATCCTATGGTATTTGTTGATTTAGTTAAGGCTTATAATATCATCCATAGAGAAATGTTATGGGAATTTCGGAGAAGAAAGGAGTTCTGTGGCATACATCCAAGTTTTAAAAGACATGTATAATGGAATAATGACTTTTCTAGGCATATACGAGGGTGATTGAGATTTTTCCTATATGATTAGCTGATACTAAAAGTCAGGTTTAAGCCAATATTTATTTATGGATGAACTTACAAGAGCATTCAAGATGTGTAACTTTGTATTTACTCTTCCCGGATGACAGTTTTAGTGGATGAAATAAAAAAGAGAATTAATGCTAAGTTGGAAGTTTGGAGAGAGACTTTGGAAGAGAAATGTTGTTAAATTAGTTGAATGAAGATTGAATACTTGAAATTCAAGTTTAATAATAACAAGGAATAAATTATGGGAAGGTGGGCATATGGATAGAAAGCCTTCCAAAGGTGGGTATTTTAATACTTGGGTCAGTGGTTCAGAAGGATATGGCACTCGATGGGGGTATTGTTCCTGAGATTAATGAGCGTTGCATGAAATAGAGAGGTGCAGCAATGATCTTGTGTAATTGGAGAACACAAGTCAAAACTTATAGTAACACTATAAGGTGATCTGGCTTTTACCCAACCGTGCTACATGAAGCAGAGTATTGGGTAATTAAGCATCATATGCTCACAAAATAGTTGTAGAAGAGATCAAGATCTCTAGATGGATGTATGACCATACAACAACAGATTTTGTAGTGATATTATACGAGAGGGGGTCATGGTGGCACCGGTAGAAGACGCAATGTGAGTGACATGTTGGAAGTGGTTTGGTCATGCAAGATGAAGATTACCGATGTGATGTTCCTGATGTAAGAACTTAGTAGAGGCTTTTGCTAGAAGAGGCTGAGGAAGACTAACAATGGGTTTAAAGGGAACCTTCATTTGTGATCTTCAAATTTAGAGCCAGCCAAAGATATGTTATTAAACCAAGTTGAATGGAAGTGACAAATTTGGTTAAGCTCTATCTCATGCTAGGGCCTGTTTACCAAGGAGACTTTTAGTCCCTCAAAAGCTTTGCATTAACCAGGTGAGGAAACTACTCTTTCACCGAGTTCTCCCTTTAGTGCAAACCTTTAAGATTCCTGTTGTCCCTTGTCATCAATGTGCTGCATCTTTGATATCAGTTCAATAGAACTGTGATGAAGAAGAACACAGTAAAGAACAGAAAACAGAGCATCAAGAATAGAAGAACAGAGCACAGAAAACGGTGCATCAAGAAAACAGAAAAGAGCTCACATTGAGCGTATGAATTTTATTAAATCAGGAACTTTTACAACTGAGGAGGATCAATTACTTATTTAGTAATTTCAATGTAATTACAAACATAGGATAATATTCTAAGTAGATAAATCTCAGCCTCACAATTAAAGCACACATGTTGTATTGAAACTGAATTTACAAGTGAACTAAATACTGAATCATGGCAAACACAATATGTGTTTGTTGATGATTTGGATCCAAGGCATATGCAGTTAACCAATCGAATGCTGTATGGGTTTGCTTCTTGGATTGGTTGCTGGAGTAGTAGATCTGAGGTGATTAGCTGCTGTAAATAGAAATGAATTGTTGTCCTGCTGTTACTGAGGATTGATGACAGCAACCTTTGTTCCTTTGTTGCTTATGTAAAACATGTGCTCTTTTCTGTGATGAAGATATATAACAGTTGACTCATGTATAATGGCAACCATCATCGTAATATAACTGGAATCTGTAATCTGAACTGATGTAAGAAACGGTATGATGATGCAATCCATAGTGTGCGCAGTTATCTCACGGTCGACCTGCTGCTGCACTCTGGAATATTGATATACGTTATACTGAGTGTCTGCGCTTGCGCTTATCTTTCAGTCAACCTGTGGCTCCAATCTGGAATATTGGCATATGTTATATTGAGTGTCCTGTGCTAGCGCTATATCTTGTGGTTGCCTTACAGATGGATTGCTTTACCAGTGTCAGTATATTTTTGCACAGAAAAACTATTCAATATATTTTTGCACAGAAAAACTATTCAATATATTTTTGCACAGAAAAATTAACTTTTGCCCTGAAAATTCAATGTAATTTAAAACTTCAGGGGATGAGTGCCTCAAAGTCATAACAGTATCTCCATATCCCCATAGTTTCCAAATGGATATGCTTTTATGCAGCCAATGCACCATCCCATTGGCCATCATAGGTTGCTTATTATTTGGTGAAGATGCTGATGAGGAGATGCAGATAGGATAGGTGCTAATGACTGGAACTGTGGATGAGAAAGGAGACATTTGTTTCTATATACCACAAAAGTTTCCAAATGGATATGCTTGTATGCAGCCAATGCATCTTCTCATTGGTCATCATATGTGGCTTACTATTTGGTGGAGATGCTGGCAAGAAGCTGGAGATACGAAAGATGCTAATGACTTGAGGTGTAACTGAGAAAGGAGACGTTGGTTTTTATATTCCACAAAATTTCCAAATGGATGTGCTTTTATGCAGCCAGTGCACTGTCTCATTGGCTATCATAGGTGGCTTATTATTTGGTGAAGATGCTGGCGAGAAGATGTGGATAGGAAAGATGCTAACGACTGGAGGTGTAGATGAGAAAGGAGACATTTGGTTTTTATATAAATAATTTGAAAATAACCTTCATAGATATATATATAGTTGTGTGCCTATATTCTACCAGGCATATTTTCAAGATGCCTGAGCCTGGAAAAATTTTTATTTTGTGCCTTCAATTTTCCCAAACAACCCACTTATATATCTTGTCCAGCCACCCAAATTTTGGGCTGGGTGAATGGGGGTGGTGGGGTTTTGATCAGCTCTACGTTAAAGGAGTTAAATCAAAATGTGCAGCCAGATTAAATAAAGAAGAAAAACAAGATCAGAGCAGTTTTTAATCGTGGTGAAACCCCAAAATAGGAGACATCCATGGCCCAAATAGGTGAAAGCCTTCAATGTGTTTGAGCTGCAGGACCTCCCTGATCTGCCATTATTATATGCTGGCTTAGACTCAACCTAAGTCAAGTAGGAAACCTATGCCTACTCACCCACTAGTTGCATTTGAATGATTTTGACTGTCACCTTGAAAGTAGAATGGCTGACAATGTAGAGTGGGGTAAAATCTTTGGACTTTGTAGGCTAATTTGCATTTAGAACTATTATTGTCCAAGGCTTGGTTTTGGGAGTTGGGACTCCACATAGACATGTTTTTCCTTGTTGATGCTATGAGCGATTCAATTATCTGCTTCATTTTCAATTTTTTGATTGTATGAGATTTGTTGTCTTGGTGATTGGGGAAAAGTGTGCTTTCATTCAAGCTCAAAGAATCTTTTGTTTCTACATGCAGGAGACTGATCCTAAGAACACTTCTTCAAAGAAACAGGAGAAAACAGGTTTTGTTCCGGGCCTCTTCGTCTCCTGTGTTTCATTTTAAGCAGTTTACTTATTTGCCACTCTTACAATGTTCTTGGATCATTTGTGTGAACATGCCTGAAAGCTATTTCTCATTCATGACATTGAGCATGAAATTGGTTCAAAAATATTTTTCATCATTCGTTTGGTGATACTAAGAACAGCTTTTACCAATTTAATTAATTATTTGGGAGTGGAATCATCTGCATTCTCTTCACCACAGAAAAAGCCATTATTATATATTGAGAATTAGTTGGCTGGGAATAATGCTGGCATGACTTGAGGAAGTAAAAAATAAAACTTGTACTATTTTTAAGGGTATATTGATGCTTTTTCTGAGAAAACAACAGGAGGCTTTGTGGTTGGTAGTTGGCTCTGTTTTCCTAGACTACTTGATGAAGGCAGTAAAGGAAAAAGACAAGTTAATCTAGGAGGCAGTTCCTTAGTTTTAAATTTTTAATAGCTGGTGCCTTGCAAGGTATAATTGTAATTTTTTTTCTGCTGTTTTTTTTTTTATTTTTGTTGATATTTTTCTTTTCATTTCAAAAGACATTTTACTTAAGAGCCTAGTCTAGAGTCAAGACTATATCTTTACTTGTTTTCAAAGTTGTGTCCTTGTTAAATTAGGCTAGTTGAGCTTTTGTGGGATTAGGAGAGAGTTTACCTATATAAACGTGATATATTCATATTCCGAAGGGAATTGTTGATGCAGATTTCATGGTGGTTATGAGTGGATTTCTTAATCATAGGTGGATTTCATAGGTTTCCGTCCTTTATCTTTTTATTCTTCTCTTCTTTTATTCAAATAAAAATCAGATTCCCTTATTTTTATCACATTTCTCCTCCAATACCCAAATAAACCCTGCAATCTTAATTTCCAGCCCTGAAAGATTGCCCTAAACCCTAGCTGGATCTGCATCAGATTAGATTTTTATGTGCATCCTTCATTATCATGCACTAATTTTTGTATCCAGGTGAGGTTTTCGGTGATGCCTCACAATGTGGGTGATCAACAAGTGTTGACATATGATGTATGAATTCCTGAAGCACAAACTTAAGCAGTTTTGGCGTTTGCAACAGTTTTTATGTTATATATACATGATAGACACCTAGAACACTGTAATGTGTTTGTTCTTGATTATGTTTGAAAATTCAAGGATCTTACACAAATGTGGACCTGCTGAAGATAAAAGGATGAAGATGGCTCTATTTATGAACGGATTACAGCATGAAATAAGGGTTACACAAAATTCAAGGATCTAAAAAATTTGAGACTGATGTTTGTGTGGAGCAGTTCCTCTATTAGACCGAATTATCAGATGCAACAATCAGCCAACTTTGGTTATAATTAGGTGGGAAAACAATCAAAAAAGCTTGCTAGAAAATATCACGGGCAAAACTAGCCAACAACGTGAAAATCAAGAACTGAGCAAGTCAAAACATGGATCAACAGATGCCAGACAAGTTGATCAAAATAAATAAACGTGCAACTGGAAGCTAAAGGAAATTCAGAAGGTTGGAGAGAAGAGACGGCATGCATGGATGAAGCTGCATTTGGGAAGCTAGTGGATAGAACATATCACTGTAAGTAAGTCTTAAAGTTGGAGGTGAGATTGATGAATTGGAATTTGATTATGGAGTCTACGACGTAAATGATTTGGGGGATAGTGAGATTTGTTTTGAACAGGATGCAAATAAAACTCATCAGTGAAGAATAAGGAGATGTTAAATAAAGAACTGATCCTCCACCCACCAATAAGGAGGAACTCTTGGAAGAAATCAGAGAATTAAACCCAGTTGAGGAATCTGGTGAAAGGACAACATGCCTCTTTAATGATTGATAAAGACACAGAACATAAAAAAGTGATTTCGCAATGTTAACATCCTTGCTGTTGGGAGTAACATTATGGAGTTTACTATCCCTGATAGATTTAGTAGTTTTGTTTGAAGAAAATATCTCTTCCATGTGTCACTACTACTTCCAAAGGAGAAGATATGGTTTTTTTGTCAATATTGATCTTATAATGATGATGCAACATAGGTCCATTCTATTTCTGATTCATTGCTATCTCAAAACTCAGGGACTGAGTTTTCTCCAACAGGGGAGAATAATGTAGGTAATAAAGGGAGCAAGGAAAGTCAGATCTAGATCAGTATTTTTAAGTTTCAATGGCTCCAGCAGGTTCTCCTTTATTTTCATTTGCATTTTCCTGTTACTTTTAAAAGACAACAGAAGTTGATACAACAAATAGTTCAGAGTTAGGTCTGGAATCAAGTATATCTCAGTACTTATTCTCCTAGTTGAGTCCTAGTCAAATTAGGCTAGTTGAGCCCCAATGGAATAAGGAGACAGTTTTTTTTTATATAAAATCATGTAGTCCTCAGATTTTGAATGGGATAGATGATGGAAATTTCAGCAAGATTGTTGCTATCTTTTCCATGTTGATTTTCTTTTTTGGGTATATAAGTAAAAAGAAAATGAAAAAAGAAGTTATGGGGAGTAGTGATTAGTGGATTTCCCACAGTGCCCAGCTGGATTTTGTTTCCTTCCATCTATTTTGTATTTCTCTTTTATTCAAACTAAATTCAGATCCAATCCCTAATATTTATCTTGTTTTTTAATATTTAGTACCTTAATAAGCCCTGAGATCTTTAATCTTGAGTGGTTTGTCACGAGTTGCTGAGGAGTGCAGCAGTTAGACACCACGTAGACGCACCCACAAACAAATGATGCTCTCATGTACAACTTAGTTGTCCTAAGATGTAAATGTAGGGAAAGGAATTGTCTAGGTGGTTCTAGAAAGTTTTAGGATGACCTAGAGAATTATAAAAAAATTAGAGAAAGGGTGGAGACATGTGATTTACTCTGAAATGTTCTTGAGTGGGAGGATGATGGTAGTTCTAATGTATTATTGAGGGAGATAATTGTATAGAATCATCCAAAGCATAAATTCTAGTCATCTATAGTGGGGAATTGAGGAAAAATCTTAACCGTTGGCTGATGAGGTGGTATTCCTATTATAAATGGGTGATCTTTCATTTGGGATAAGCCAAGTGTGGTGAAGCCAAAGACTAGTGTAAACAAGATTGACTTGAGAGGTTGAGATGGCCTTGAGAGCTCTAGGGATGAGCTTGTGGGGTGTGTGTTGAGAGGTTGCTCTATACTCTATATTCTATACTTAACCTCTATAGTAAAGTGTGTTTCTTTTGAAAATCGTGTTACTGTTGTGGTAGGAATGTCGGGAAAGATTGACTTGTATGTGCTAGGCAAGTGCTGCACGAGTGACATAGTAGAAGTGTGAAAGGTTGTTTGTTAAGGAGCCGACTAAGCTAGTTCTTTTCAAGTTTTGTGGCCAGTGAGAAATCAATTAGCTCTGATTTGCATCAGATCATAATTTTCGGCTCTACTAATTTTTCTTTGTCTAACATCAATAATTAACTGGGTTTGATACCCAATAACTTTTGGTCTCCATCATTCCTATAACAGGAAGAAAAGAAAAAAATGGATATAAATGATAAAATCATTTTTAGGCTGCTTTCGCTCTTATCTCTTGACTTCCTACTGTTGGGTCTGCTGAACCTCTGTTTCTATATAGCAATGAAAAAGCAGACTATAGTAGGAAGATTCTCATTGTCGATGTGCATTCCTAGTTCCCCATATCTTTTATTTATTTCAAAATAGGTGTGCCGTGTATATCATGAATTGTGTTATCTTTTACAGAAACTTAGGAGAATTACTGCAATCAGTTATTTGAAAAGAATTTTCTGGAGCAATAAAATTTTTTCCAGTGCTATGATAATGTTTGATGCTACTTTTTTTGATACTACGGTGATTATTTGTTTGCTTAAGTATGGATATATTACTGTGAGAATGTTAATTGATTTTGGTCCTCCTATGGATTCATGAGTAACAATCTAATACACTTAAGAAGTGTATAAAGAAGTGCGATGGGAACATATATCCCATGAATAAGTTGATTGTATTGAGAAAACTTATCTGTAGGAACAGAAAAAAATCTAGAGTTCCACAAAGTATTCTATTTTGCTTGGGCCAACAAATATGAAACAGCACACTATCTGGAGGATTTGTGACTCATGGAGCATCTCAAAGAAAATTTCAGCATGTCACGACTGGGCGTCACTTAGTTGGATGTGCTGTTTTTTGTGAATTCCTGTGTTAACTAATCTAGCAGATATATTTTGTGAATTTGGATGTGGGCCTGTTGGTGTGATGAATACTTGAAGTGATGTTGATATTTGAGAATTGACTTCCATCATAATTTTGCATATTTAGTAAGATAACTTGTTAATTAAGAGGATGAGGATAGTGGTGGTGGAGTTCTAGTCCTGATGTAATTCTTGTTAGATTTAGATAATTAATTTTTTTTTAATTGTACTAAAAGTCCAGAAATGTAAATATGGGTCTTAGATGGGAACATTTGGGTAAAGTGAAATCATCCAATTGTTAAGTCTCTTAATGGGGACCTTTTGCATAAGATGTAGGGTCAAAGTACTTTGGTTTTACCTGCAAATGATGTCTATTATTGTATATTGTCTATCAGATGCTTCTAGTTCTAAAAGGAAAGCAAGGAGCTTCAAGGACGAGGAGTACTTTATTAATTCTGTACCGTCTAACCAAGTATGTGAACCTCCATTTTTACCTCTGTTCTGCTGTTCGTGCAGCCGAACATATTTCATGATATTCCATGCTGCATAACCTGTGGGCCCTCTCATTCCTTCACAAACAGTTCCTTTTATTGTTAAATTAAAAAGATAAATGATTTCCTTCAAATGGAATGAAGAAAGTGGATTCTCATAACCGGCCTTGTTTAGGGAGACTTTAAGGATTCATTGTTATTTCCTCTGGTAGTGTTATTCAAGGCTGTATTTGCTATGGTTTTTCTTGGTTAGATCTTGTTGTAGTTAGGTTAACTATTTTTGTTTGGTTTCAGCATTTAGAAGCAGGACTTTCAGTCAGAGGTGGCCAACGCGTTGGATCCAACAGGTGCAATTTAGTTTTATAACTATTCATGGCTGTATTTTCGTCTTTTGTTTTGAATTTATCGTTTGTGCATATTTATAGAATCTGTATTCCGAAAGTGAATAATTGAGAGAATTGTTTGTTTTAGTTGATGATTTTTTTAAAGGCCAGAGAAGGGCTTGACCCATAAACCAGCCCCTTTAAAAAGCTATTATTTAATACGGATTTGTAATGCTTGATAGAATCTTCTTATTTTGCAATACCTTGGCCAGATTTCCTAAATCTAATTTCAAATGCCCATTTTTCAATCTCCACTTTTAAACACACTAGTCAAAGAGCCATTGGACACATGAAAGCTCCAGGTTAAAATTATTAGAAGTTTAAGCTGTTAAGTTAGAGCCCTAGAACAGATTTTCTTCTCATATATGCCTCTTTCGCAAAAGTCCATTTGGCCAACTGTGAATAAGTATGGATCTTCTTCCCTGGTGGTGAATTATTCTCATGATTTGAACTCTACATTGTATGAGGTTTTTTTTTTTTTTAGGGGAGGAGGGGGGGGGATATAACATCACATGGGACCACTCATCCCAAAAGCTTGAGTTAGAAGCAGGGGATTGAGTTTTACTGTGAACTTCATCTATGGGAAAAGATGCATATGTATTCTCAAGTCAATGAATGACAAGTCGAGTCTTTCAAATTAGTGCCATGAGTCCTTATAAATTCCATATTTTTACTAATGCTTGTGCAATGGCCTTTGACTGGAGTTTCTTGTCATTACACAATGTTGCTTTGCTTTGTCTAGGATTCAATGTTAACCGCTATAGCATTTAATTAACTAGAATCTGTTCATGAGAAGATTGGCCCTTTTCTCGGTTAAAGATCAATAAGTTGTCTATGTGGAGAAGGAATGAAATGGGGAGGGTACTTATATTTGATTTTGTGCGAGGGTATACACAATTGCTCCCAGAGTTGTCTTCTATGTTATGTGTGCTTCTAGGCAGGCAGGAATAAGCCTATGGCCAAGGAAGGTGTCTTGCCCCCAAACCTGATGAGACAGTATATACGCTTAAATAATAATATTATTATAGCCAGATTGCTTCTTTAGTCTTTTATAATAGTTACATTTCCATTTTTTTGAAAGGAATGTTTGTATTGTGCCGAAATCTATTAATATATATTATCTTATTTTCGGAAAGAATATATGTTTGTAGCTATAAAATGTGTGCCAGAGTTTGTTGCAGTATAAAATCCTTTTTTTGGTATTCAGTTAGTCACCTATGTTTTTGGGTTGAATGTTTCCTTGAGATATTGTATCATAGCCTTTTCAACCGTATGCTCTAAAGTTCTGATTAGGCGAATCCCATTTTTTAAGGTTTGGGAAATGATCTAAAGTTCAAATCCTATGAACACCTGTTGAAGAACGTGGCAAGAGCTGAGTTTTCACCGAATGGTCCAAGCTTTTGGATATAGTGGCTCCCTGAGTATTTACAATTATAGCATCATGTGCTTCATGTTACATAGCCCCCCTTAACCAACCAAAAAAAGGATAGTTGTTGTAGAACTTGCACAGTAAAAAACTAATTATAAGATGTAATCAGTTTATTTTCAGCCCCTTCTAAGGTAGAGATCCTGACTTTGTCCCTGCTTCTAAGCTTATTCTTGTTTAGCCCCCTTTTGCCAGTTAAAGAGACATCGGAATGTGTAGAAGAGGGAGGGTTGTTGAGAAATGCACCGACTCTATGTTGAGTAATAAGTTGGAGGTTGACTAATATTCTAGGTAATGTTTTCATTAATATTGAGCACGTTTACTAGGGCTTTGTTCGTATGTTTGCTGAGTTGAATGGATACATAATATTTGTCTGAATAAATAGAGCCCCAGAATGAATAGTATATGTTTGTATAAGTAGAGCCCCTTCAAACTCTAGTAAAGTGGGGAGGTTATGCTGCACTGACGTTGTGGTTGAAATATATTAAGGCCTTGGTTCTTATCAAATTGGCTTTATCTGCATATTTTTGCAGGTTGGAATCTGCTGTTCTAGATCTAGTTGCTGATGATAATGAGGGTATGAAGAAACAGAAAGGTTTATATCACTGGGATAAGGTAATTAACACATCAAAAGTGGCATCTATGTTGCTATTAATTCTGATACTTCTAGTTTGATGTCTTTTCTCTTAACACTGATCCCTTTGTTGCTCAGAGAAGTAAAAAGTACATCAAGCTAAACAATGGTGAACATGTGACTGCCAGTGGAAAGGTATTTTTTATGGCATTTAATGACTACCAGAAAGTTACACTCCATCTGTGGATATGCTGCTGTCTTTGCATTGGAGAGACCTTTTCACCATTTTCATCAGCTTCTTTTTTGGCTGCTATAGTAAATTCTATGCGTGCTTGTGCGCTAAATTATTCAGTCTTATCATCAGAATTTTTTATACTGTTCGAAACTGTCTTTTCTGTTTTAAGATGTTCCCTGTTCATTTCTGTTTTGCCCTTTTCTGCACATTGATTTAAGCCTTGATAAGAGAGTTCAGATGGCACAGTTAGAAAGGTTGCGGGGTTCTCCGTGACTTGAAAAGAAGATTAGGATGGCTGGTTGTGCTGGGGAGCTTGGCTAGGATGTGTGAAACTGTTGACAAACTGAAATTCAGTGGCTTAATACCAAATCTGATCACTGATGTAGTTTTGGCTTTGTAACTAGGAAGTGATTGAAATTAAATTGGATTAATTTCCAGCTCTAGCCCGTGTAATTTTCTGAGGATGACTTTAGAACATGCCTTCTATCAAGGTTGATTTACTGTACGAACCAAACAGTTTGAGACTTAAGGTACCAGCTCCCAGGTCTTAGCAAGTATCCCAATGCTCTCACGTTGGTTTCTTGATTGGTGCACTGAGAGCAATTGAACTTCTCTGACCCTATTTTCTCATTATAAGATCCAAACATCTTGTTGGGCTAAAAAGGGGGAAAAAAGAAGATGATTAGTAATACTTCATTTTTAATGTTTAGTTGCCTTAACAGTAAATGCATTGATTTCTTGTTGAAGAGGTGTTTATAACATGAAAAATCAAATGGAAGTTTCTGACATGGAAGCCGGAGTTGTTTCATTGTTGACTTACTAAAATTCTGTATTTTGTCTCATCACAAGAGAGTGAAAACTACCGGCTGAAAAAACCAGAGGCTGAATACCGTTGCAGGTTTGATATTTATGATTCAGATTAGAGCATCACTTACGGATTCATTTCTTTTCTCCTCTTTTCCACTTGAATGGTTTGCTGTTTAAATTATCATGATAAAATCATTGCATTTTGCAGTATAAGATGATTGTAACAGGTTGCCCAGTGAATTGTCTTGATGCTCTTGCATGGTTTAGGACTGCTTAACTGGATGTGAACCCGTTTGTGTTTGATGGATATAATATCTTTGGTTTTCCAAATTCCAATTAGCAGTTTGTGTTAAAAAAGCTTGCATAAATGTATATTTCAATTTTTAAAAATTATTCCACAGGTGAAGACAGAGAGTGGAAAAAAAGTGAAAGCATCAAAAAGTGGGATTTACAAGAGGTGGAAAGATCAGACGCACAAGAAAATCTCCTTTAAAGGAGCAGATGATGCAGGCAGTGTTGACGACACTACAAGTTTGTCCGGTATTTATCTGCGATTGGAAACTCTGTAGTTTTCTAGTTTTCTGCCATGCCGGTATCAGTCAATGTTTACTTTTTCTCCCGTTTTTCTTGAATCATTCCATGAGAAATTCTATATTCTCCAACTAAATTATTCAATCTTCATATGGCTCTTTTTTATACCAAAAATAAACTACATGTATCTAATTCAATAAATTTAAAACAAAATTTGTAAAAAGTAATGTATAAAATTTTATATCAAGTGATCATTTAAAATTGGGTTTGAAAAAATAAAGATTTTTATACTTGATCTTTTATAGTTGTTTCAACTTTGTTTGAGTTGATTAATGTAAGTTCAACTTTGAAAAATAAGATGTATTCAAATGAAGGTTAGATGATTTGGTTGGACGTAATGTAAAGTCATTTGTGTCCTCATAAGATTTTTGTGTTTTTGTTTTTCCCAGGAGGTCGCTTTAATAGGAACAACCATAGAGGAGGTAGGAAGCATCGGTTAGTGCCCAATGCACATCTGCCTTCAGAAATGAAAAATATGGAGCAAGTTCGCAAGGAAAGGCAGAAGAAAGCACACAGAATGGCTCGAATGAAGCGGAAATCAGCTGATGGAAGGAAGTTTGGTAAAAATGGCAACAAGAGAAGGAAGATGAAGTAACATAAAACATACTGTGATTCAATTGAGGCGTTCATTTTGTGATCCTTGGTGGTCACTGGTTTTTCTCTGGAGGAAGGAGGCGGTGGCCCAAAAATTTTTGTGCGAGGAGCCGAGGCGTTCTGTTAAATTCACTAATTTTATTTACTCAGAAAAAAAAATTCAATTTATTTGGAAGTGCATCCCCAATTATTGCTTGCTAACGGCGCAGTCACGATGTCTCCAACCTCTAAGAAAAAAGGCAGATTAAAAAAAATGATAAAATAAAGTTAAACTGACCTGTGTTAGAGTGCCCAACAGTCATCTGCAGTTGGATCACCCCTTAAGGCCGGTGTGACCTAAACATAAAGTTGAAATAGGGAGTCAAATTTTCATGATCATGCAATGTATGTCTGATGATCATAGTAGTAATTCATATCATGATACAGCAAAAGGAGAAGTCAATTCTATTCCCACTTATTGTCAAAGCGATGTGGCTATTATTCCCATTGTACTTAGAAAAATCGTAACATTGCAAATGTCCCTTCAACTGGAAGTGTGAATTTATAATGCTTAATTTGAATCATATATTGAAAAACAATTATAAGGTTAAGGATTTTAAAAATTGAATTCAATCAAAGGTATTGTCACTGCAAACTAAGCAATAGATTTCACAAAAATTTAACCCACAGAAAAAAATATCAAAACCGAAAATTGTGTGAACAGAAGTTTAAAAGAGCACTTAACCAAACATAAAGCAGCTGCAAGGAAGTTAATGACGGGAAATTGACACAACGAGGTCAAGTTTTCAGTTGATCCCACTTGATAGAGCTGTACGGAACACTTACAGACGAAGTACTGAAACTCAAATCCCTGCATCACATGCAAGACTCCATGATTCCCAGTTTCTCTCTCTCTCTCTCTCTCTAATTTTTTTTTTGTTAGCTTTGTTTAAATTGTTGCTGGATTTCCAGCTGACACCATTTTATTGGTCTGTACATTTAGCATTGATGTCACAGTTTTTGTTGGCAATTTCAAGCCAAGAACCTTTCCAGTAGACTCCCAAAGGAAAATCTGGTCTTGGCAAATATACTGAGCTCGTGAGGTGTTTTTGAGGAGGTGGGTTCTTTCTTGACGTTCAGCATCATCGTGTGCCCGATCTCTTTATGGAGTGCTTCGATGGTTTTCATATCCACTGTATTTCCGGATGCATCGGTCACGTAAAAGATGCTCGTTGCTTGCTCACCGACAGTGGAAACACCAGCTCTGGTAACGGATAATCCGTGCTCTCGAAGAACCCTCGTTACCTCAGATAGCAATCCCACTCTATCCTTTGCGCAAAGCTCCAGGCTTAGACCCTGCAAAATCGTGTTCATTTCTGGATCATCGGTTCTTTATAAAAACGAAAAAGAAGTTTCTGAAATTGCCAAACGGCATCATTGGATTTCACTACGTCGACTAAGAGTAGGTTATGTTTAGCAGTGGAATTTCAGCTTTATTGTGCCCCTATTTTGCCCCTTGTTTAAAACACAATTGCATAGGATAATTAGAGGCCATTTCACATGTAAGAAAGTTCATGCTTGATGAAGTTCAGGACCTTTAAATTGAATGTATCCAGACCAAATAGGTTAACCATAAACTACAGTTGATTGATTTCCCAAGTCAATTGCTTTGGGTAACTCTTCCTCCCTTTGGCGACAAAGTTCATGTTACAATCGCCGAGCTGATTGAGCCTCCATTTTGTAGGCACCTAAGTATTTTCTGTAGCTGGCCACGAAGTTCATGCAACCATTGCCAAACTGATTTCAACTCCATATTGTTGACACAGTTCTTACTACTGTAAGTCTCTGTCACAGGAAAAGAACTTCGGTTGTAGCATTTGAAGATTCCAAGAGAAAGTTGGCAAGGTCATTATCTCGACATACGTCTTTATAAGATGTCCAGATATAAGGTCCAGAACTAGCACACATAAATTGCCAAAGATCAGCAGTACTAGAATATAATTGAGAATTTCTAGAAATCCAGTACGTCGAAGCTTTAAAAGAAAAATTATGGGAAGCTCTGCTGAAGGAGGCAAGTCAAATTGATAACCCTTGGTTGCTTGTGAGTGATTTCAACACTTACAAATCCCTGGGTGATAAATGGGTAGGCTCAAGCCAAGCAATGCCACAAAGAAATGTGCAGAATTTGTTAGATGAATTGATGATTTCGGGTTGATAGATTTGGGATTTGAAGGCCCAAGGTTCACATGGTGGAAGGAAGTTGGTGGAAAATTTATCTGAAGGTGCAGTTTGATAGAGCCTTTGTCAATGCTGAATGGCATCATTTGTACCCAAAGGCATACGTGTGACACTTATCATATGCTGAATTCTTACCTATTCTTTGTCAATTATACTGCATCGGCATTTACATCTCTCACACCTCTCTCTTAATAAATGATACTTTCAGAAAGTCATTTTGCCATTTTCAGGAGGAAGCTTATTTCAGACGGACTGAGAATAAATTCAGCTCAGCAACAAAAGTGGAATGCCTGTCAGGTGTGGAATTAACCAGCTAGAAAAGTCAAAAGGAGGACAGAAGATAGAGGGGGCCACCCATTCTACTTACCTCGCTTACTCTTCGTTGAATAGCAGCTTCAAGGCATTTGATGACCCTTTCTCTCTCCCCTTCCGTATCAAGTGTACAACCATCCATATGACGAATATAGTACTCCTGCAAAACATAATTAGCAATTTTCAGGACAAATAAATTAGGACTCAGAGGTGTCCAATAGAAGAAAAAGAAACACACAAAAAAAAAAAAAAAAAATGTTAGATGTAAGTTTTAACAGGATAATGGAACTTCAAAAAAACTTCAAGAATCAGACATTGGTAGACACTTTTTTTTTTTTTTTGGTAAGTAAAAGACATTGGTAGACACACTCTCATCAATCAACATAATCAGAAATTGTTGTTTCACCTCAGTGATGAGATAAAAAATGGTCCATAGAAAAGCATTGTGACACAGAATTGTCTCTGTCAATTAAATTTTGTGTGTGCCTCGACTTCATGGAGTATTTTACTATATTTTAAGTGCAATATGCCTGGCCTGGTATTCGACATGTAAAACTAAGTTTTCATATGAGATTAATGTTGAGTACTGAATCCTGAACGTAGAATGCTGGTACGTGGTACATGAAGAGTTTAGCGAATCTGGTAAGTAGTTTAGTTGTCCTCAGTTTGAAGTTTGATTATACACCTATTGATCTCTGTATCAGCTAAGAACAATCTCAGCTGAGTGTCCAAGTTACTTTGTATGTACTTAAAAGCATATAGTAAGAGCAATGCCAGGATATTCTGTCTGATTCAAGCATATGCCAGTACCACTTGTTGCAGCATTTTTATCATATCAGCGGTGTTTGGCATCTCTTATTCTGAATGATATGTTTAGCTAGAATGAAGTGAAATGTAACACAATTTACATGGGGATAAGGTGAGAGTTGATATTATATTTTTGGGTTTTGGTGACTATCTGTTCAGGAATAATTATCACCATCCCACTATGATCACCAGGTGGGATAAGGAATAATATTCCATTCGGAAATAATTATTATCATCACTACCATGGTCACCATGGCAACCACCACATCCAGGAATTTTTATTGTCTTTGCTGAGGAATAAATAATACTCTTTTCCTGTGTACCGGGAATAATTATTCCCACCAAAAATATTCTAACCAAATGAGATAATCTATTTTCTTACAAATAAGGTCAGAATAGAATTTTAATTTCACCAAAGCAAATGGCATTTAAGAAATGCAACATGGGAAAATGGCACCAACACTAGCTCAGACATGCGAAATAAAAATTGGAAAACAATTTGGTGGAAAATTATCTTGATCATACCTGTGATGCATTAGGGCCATCAGAAGAGACTGTAGCATGAAAAACCACATATTGCATGTCTGTGAGGGTGCAAACAATATCAAACATGAGTTTTGGCCGATCTTTGGACCTCACAGTTATCACCGAGTACCCTTTTTCCTTGCAGTGGTCAACGATGATTTTTGGTTTGAAGCTAGGACACTCTACCTTGGCTTTTGCTCCAGTGCCTTCATAATCTCTATCAGCAAATAGCAGCTGATGGAGACGTCGGTCAACATGGGTAAATCCCATGGAGAAACTAGTATGAGTCATTTTCTCATCATTGTCACATCCACCTAGTATGTTGTTGAGCTGCTCTTCCATGACAGATAATCGATTTGGGTCATTCACAGCTTGACACGTAGTATCATCATTGACATAAACAATGCAAGCTACGCGTCCATTGTGTGTCCAAACTTCAGCCGCAATTACATTGAAATGGAGGTTGGTAAGAACAGCAGAGATCTCAGAAAGCAGACCAGGACGATCTCTGCCAATGAGCTCAATTGCTGTGTGATCCCCAACAGAGTGCACTCCTACCTTTATTCCCGGCCATTTCCACAAGCTATCCATTGACTTGCCTGTAGGTCCTAGAGACTAGTTGCACAAATAAAACATACAGAAACTCTTAGTAAGACAAATTTTCCAACAATTATTCAGAAGCACCACACCTTTTATCCAATCTGCTTGGCCTCTAGAAAGCATTTGCTATGGATGTTCTTTGTTTACTGTCATGTTTTAGTCTCATCTACTTTGATTAGCACACATGCTCCTATATTCCACAGCTGCAATCCGATTTCTTAGAGAGATTCATCATAAAGCTCACAACCAGAACTGAGACTAAAAGTTTTTTCCCCCAGTCTAACCGATTGTTGCTAGGGTGCAAATCCAAATCAGTTGTTTATAAATTCTAAAAATTGACTATTAAAGAGTGCATAGTCATCAAATTAAATAGGCACCACAAAAGTGATCGGATATAACGATCAACTGGTGAATGTTTCTTATGATAGTTACTCTTTGGCATTTCATTAGTGCTTTGTTTGGTATAGTCTCATCTATGATCATGCATATTAAATATAGTTGGAAGAGAAAAGTGCATAATCCAAATGCAATAGGAGATTCACTTCATTTGAATGATTAGAGCTTCTACATATATAGCATCGAGGGCAGTCATGGTGGATGGTAAGGTCAGTCCATTTTCACAAAGAGGTCACAGGCGTTTGACTTCTTTTAAATGTAGACCATGCAACTGTTGAAACCTTGTGTCCTCAACTGTTGTATACCTCAAATAAGCCCAATGATTATAATCAATGTTGATAAAGATAAACTTACTAAGTGGTTGCTAGCATCAATGAAATTCCAAACAACATAAAGCAAAAGTGAGCAGCAGATTTGCGTTAAGAAAGAAAGAGGGGATACCTTCTCTATATAATCAATGGTCTTGCTGTCAGTAATTTTGTTCCCATGTTGGTCAGTGACATGAAAAACTGTTTATCCGCCCAAAGAAAAAAGATTCAGCTACTTCTTGACACACTGGGGGAGGTCATGCAAGTGAAAGACTATTCTATACTGTGAGAAAATGGAGGATTATAAAGAAGGCACCCTGTTTTAACATCCCATCACTAATAATCTTATGAGCTACCACATGTTTTTTGTTGACTCTAACCATATCATAATTAATTACAGAGATGTGAGCTTAAGATTGCCATTAAAGATCCACTAACAACCCAAAGATCCGGATGCCATAGATTCGTTATCCCACAAATTAAATCAAAATTAATTGTTCTACGTATTTTACATAGATGGCATGGGAGGAGAATAGTTAACATTAAATTGGCTATGAATCCCACATGCAAATATAAATGAAAGGCTATTAGAAATTACATTAAGGTCTGGAGTTTGTTTTCTAACAAGGGCCCGCCAGCAAAAATGTTTAGTTTCATTGCATATGGACGAAGTTATGCCATTCAGTCTGCCTGTTGCATGACAAGTTGAACGAAACAACGAAATGTGATGTCCCTTCAACAAGACTTGAGAAAGTCTATACAAACCGTGTACTTTACCGTGAAAGAGACACACAGGAAACACACTAAATTGGTTTCTGTCCTGTTATCATCCTGCATACCTCTTTAGATGAAATTTTATTGCAGAAAATTGTGCTATAATTTTGATGGTTTTATAGATTTCCTCACGTGTTCCCACCTATCTTGGATGGAATCTCTGTAATACCTTGTACCATAAGTTCCTACTCCGGGTGGGGACTAATGAGCCAAATAAGTGAAATTACAATGTCTTGAAGTCTGGCCCTATATTTTTTTCTGTCTTATACTTCTGTAATTTTTACTCCAACGGTTTTAAGAACTTATATTTGTCAAATTGTCATATAATAACAGCAATTACAACACTGCACGAATGGCAAATGATTTCTTCAAACCAGACAGGTTTATAGAAATAGAATTCAAGATGAGCACATGGATATAAACATGTAGGTAAATAGAAAATGAGCACGAGTGAGATCCAAATGGTTAATCAAATAGAATTGCTGATTTCAAAGTCTATCCACATTGCTATTATGATCCAGGTTGCTAGACCCCTTGAGCTATGCATAGAAATCGCAGGACCACTACAGATTAATTTTGTAAGTGCTAAATGTGAATATATTGGTTGTTATTTTTAAATTAAGAAAATGTGGGGAATTGTTTGAAATTTAATAAATATATATATATATGGCAGAAGAGTTGACAACATGCCATTATATTTGAATCATATGTGGAAATGCAAACTAAATGGTCGGGGCAATTGCTAAAAGATTTGGTACAATGGGCTAATAAGGTGCACTACCATACTAAAAAATATCATTCATATTAGATAACCAAAAACAACTGGTTTAAATCAGAAGCACAATTTAAATTTTAATTAAAATTTAAAACACTTCAAAATAACATTTCATGATAATACACACCTCAAACTATCAAACAAAGCAAATTTCTTTAGGGTCTAAGCATTGACATCTAAGCTCAAATTCACACTTCTATACTTAGGGTTAATTTTTTAGTTTTTGTTAATAATTTTCAGTAGTGATCACCAAGATGATTATGGTACACCCACAACGGGCTACAACCTCGACACCAGCAATTTCAAACCATTCCCACGAGCCATAAGTGGGAATCATTGCATATGGGCTAAGTGATTAATCTTAAAAACATATGGCACTTTGTCGGTCGATATAATGTAATTTATGTCCCTTGGCAAAGTTAATAAGAGCCGTTGGGATGTTGATAAAAAGGGTTCATTCAATCAACATGTCTCTTGCAGCAGGACTTGAGCAGGTCTTAATCATGCCACCGTAGTACAAATCCAATTGCTGCGGGAAAAAAAGTCTCTTAGATTTTGTTAATTTTTTAAATTTGCTCAAGTGTTTGCAAGTTTGAGTTTGATACAGCAAACAGGTCAGACCAAGACTACAATGTATCCTGCGAGGCTGTTTGTGATACCGTGTTTTTAATTCCTGATGAAAATGAATAAGCCGTGAGGAAAATGAGATTAGAACATGATAAAGTTTTGTTAGTGCAATTTTTTTCATGTTGTTTTCCTATTATTCACTCCATATTATTGGAAAATTCTTTTGAACTTCAAACTTGAAAAAAGCCGTTTACACCCACTTCTTTTAACAGAGTCAAGAATAGGATGACTATAATTATAGTAACATAATTAAAAGATATATAAATATAAATAGCACACAATATAATTAACCAAAAAAAAAAAAAAATCAAGAGCCCACCAATTCAAAAAAAAACCCAAACTTTTCAAGTCAATACAAGACAAATTATCTAGAAAATTAACCGAGAATAATAGGTAAAGTTATACTAGATCCCTTAGTTAATTTCCCTTGGCATGTGATTCTTACTGAAGAGTCCACTCTCTTTATTAATCCTCCTAGCCACGAATTCAATTTTTTTTTAAATTTCTGAAATCTTCCTTTACCAACTTGAGATTCCAACTAAAAACAATTCTTTAATTCTACATACTGGCCAAACATCGAAATTCTGTAGGATTACATGTCAAATATAGTGTTTTATAGGTTATGGGTAAGAGATTTCAAAAGCTTTCATAATCAAATTATCAGATTGAAATATGAAAATCTCTTAATAGATTGATGACTTTCTAAAAGACAATTCTCTCAATACTTTGAATATATAAGCCACATCTCAAAAAAGTTAAGTGGTTATTAGAGAAGTGGGTTGTGGGCACTTGTTAAATGTCGATTAGTCAAAGTAGTTACAATAGAATGTATAGTGGAAAATAATTGTTTGGCTTTGGGCAAGTTAATCGTTAATTAGTTAACGTATGTGTGCAGAGACATGTATAGTGGAAAATAACCGTCTTTTACCCGAGCACATCTCAAACAAAGTCTTTTGCATAATTTTAACATTTGACCAACTTTGAACGAAGACCAAACACTTAAGATCTAATTTAAAATACAGCATTTTGTCACAGTTTGTCAACCAAAACTCCTACAAATTTCCACCTTTGAAAATTTCATGACAAAACAAAATACACACATTTATAAAAGAATTCACATAACCACTAATTCAGAATTTAGGAAACATAAACCTAAACTCTAGACTCACTTTTAAAAAAAATGTCGGGTAAGAACCGAAATATGGCTATGATACTAACTAAAAAATGGACATTTAGACTCACTTCTTTTGACACGTGCCTAAAGTCGGATGACTACTATACAACGAGGCAATTAAAAGTTTATGAAAATGTAAATGGTATACGATTTTGTTGATAAAGAGAAACTTTAAGAACCAACCAATTTGAGCAAAAAAACCTCTGGAAACTTAATCCAATGAAAAGAAAAATCTAGTCTAAAATCAATTTATAGTATATTAAGTAATACACACTAAACCCCAAATTAGCTTCCCTTGACTCCCTTGACAAGTGACCTATATCCAAAGGTCTACTCTCCGAATTGGTCCTTCAATCCACGGATCCGGACACCTTCTGAAATTCTCGGATCTTCTTTCACTGAATCAAGATTTTAACCGAAGACAACACCTCAATTCATAATGTGTCTTACAAGTTGTGAGTGAGAGATTTTTAAAAGCTTTCACAAACATATATCATGAAATGAAAATATGAAAATCTGTTGATGGATTGGTCTCTCCAAAGGCAATGCTCTCAACAAGTCTTAATGATATAGGCCACACTTCGGAAAATTTAAGTGGTTGTTAATAATAAAAGGCTTGATCAAAGCATTTATTAGAGAAGTGGGTAATGGGCACTAGTTAATCACCAGTTAGTCAAATTAGTTACAATGGAATGCATACTAAGAAATAACTCTATGATAGTGGGCATGATTGACCACTGGTCGGCCAGACTACTGGCAGAAATATGCATAGTGAGAAACTACTGTTTTTCCCTCGAGCTAGATTTTGAGCGCATCTCGAACAAAGTCCTCTGCCAAAATTTCGATACTTAAGCAAACTTTGAGCAGCCCCTAGACATTTAAGATCTGACTTAAAATGCAACACTTTTATCATGAAGATTGCCAACAAAAAGTCCCGACAGAACTGTCATAAATAAATATTTAAAAAATCCAAGATAGCTTAAGGCATGTATTCACATAATCAACCACACATGCCAGAGGAATAATGATGACATACCATCCATGAACCATCCACCATCTGAGGAAATATAAGCTTTTGTAATGACGAGATCAAGATCTGTTAGGATTTGCACTACTTCCAGTAGTATCCCTGGTTTGTTCAAGCTGTCCACCTGCACATTAAACCTACTACCTGTATACCTATTTAATCAATTTAGAAGATAACAAAATAGGGTTCTGTGTGCAATGATATTATGTTAGCTAGATTTTTCAATCTTTCATGGCGAGTAAGGTGAAGTTATGAGACCCAAAAGCATGTGATTCTGTCCAGAATAATGTGCTTCTGTTGAGTATTTCATTTTGAGCAATTTCATACGAGTAAACTTTTGGTGCAGAAGGGGGCGGCCGGACAACAATACACAGAATCACACATATACAAAGGAGTGAAAGAAAAAGAATAATAGAATACTAAGAATTTTACGTGGAAAACCTTTCTTAAATAAGAAAAAAACCACAGGATACGCAGTTCACAAATGAGATCCACTATATGGGATTGGTTATACAAATCATACGGCTACACAAGCCCAAGAGATGAAAAACGAAGAATAGAGCACGAGAATACAAATCTCCATACTTTGTTTTTCACTCACTGTTCTCTTTTTTCTTCACTATCTTTGTCTCCTCATATATATATTCTACGTACATCTCCACCATATATATTCCTCCAGCAGAATGAACAACCACCAACTCGGCATGGTGGTTGCGTGCACAACTTCCAAAGTCTGCAATGGTGGGGATGCCCTGTTTTACAGCAGGCGGCGCATATATATCCCTGCAAATTGATTTGTTGTCTTCCCAAGAATGACGTATTCTAACTGCCCAATCAGGAAGGTCAACTACATGTCATTTGGAGAAGACAGTTGTTCAACATTTCGTTGACAAAATGCAGCAAGTCTATGACTTCAGCCGGTCAACATCATGTTGACCGGAACATATAGTTTGCCGGTCAACAAGTTGACCGATTATTTCTGTTTGTCCAAAACTTTCAGTCAACAATATTGATATGAATTCCTTGTACTTAAGCTGTGCATAGTCCACGGACACTCAACGCACAGGTCCGCGAACCTTAGCCGCACACAAGGTTCTCATATTCTGTTCAAGTCCTCAGGACTTCCATACGGGAGTGACTCCCAACAAATTTTTCCTCACGACCGTGGGAAAATTAGAATATATCAACCCATCCAAATTGCAGCAAGCATCATTTTTATCTTTCGGTAAAATCTTGGTCAATATATCCGCGCCATTTTCTTCAGTCCCAACCTTTTCAGTGATAGTAAACCTGCTTCAATAACATCTCTCACCTAATGGTATCGAATATCAATATATTTCGATCTAGAATGGAATGATGAGTTCTTACAAAGATGTATGATACTCTGACTATCACAAAGTATCTTATATTTTTCTTGTCTGAGATCCAATTCTTAGATGAATTTCTTCATTCATAACGTCTCTTTGCAAGCTTCGGTCACTGCAATGTACTCGATCTCAATAGTGGAAAGGGTGACGCACTTCTGCAATTTTGACCGCCAGGAAACTGCATCTCAAGCAAATTTCACCAAGTATCCTGACGTGGACTTACGGGAGTTAATATCTTCGGCCATATTAGCATACAAGTATCCTACCAACTGAGACTTGCTATTTCCAAGACACAGGCATCTCTTGAAAGTTCATCGGATATATCTCATTATCCATTTGACCATAGATCAATGCCCCCTTCCTGGGTTTGACAGAAACCGACTAACGGTCTCAACTGTGTGTGCTATATCCAGCCTCGTACATACTAAGGCGTACATCAAGCTTCATACAGTTGATGAGTAAAGCACGCCTTTCATATATGCTTTCTTAGCATCCGAGGACGAACACTGGCGACTGCCTCAATCTATGGTGGTTCGCCAACAGTGTGCTTACAGGCTTAGACTTGTCCATGTTGAAACGTTGGAGCACCCTTTCAATGTAGCTTTATTGGGACAACTACAATCTCCCTGCCTCTCGGTCATGAATAATTCTGACGCCAAGAATTTGTTTCGCCGACCCCAGGTCCTTCATGGAAAATGACTGTCCAAGTTGCTTCTTTAGCTCCTTTATCCGAGCACCATTGCATCCAACGATTAACATGCCATCCACATAAAGGAGAAGGATGACAAAGTCATCATCCGAAAAACTCCGTGTAAATACATAGCGATCACAAGTAGTCTTTTGATACCCCTGATTGACCATAATTGAATCGAACTTCTTGTACCACTGTTTAGGAGTCTGTTTCAAACCGTACATGCTTTTTTTCAGACGACAGACAAGTCGTTCCTTCCCCTTAACCTTGAATCCTTCCGACTGTTCCATATAAATTTCCTCCTCAAGATCACCATGGAAAAAAGCCGTTCGGACATCCAACTGTTTCACCTTTAGATTCTGAGCAGTAGCCAAGCTAAGTACAACCCTTATGGAAGACATCTTCATCACTGGGACAAAAATCTCATCAAAATCAACTCATTTTCGTTGATTAAAGCCTTTACCACTAGCCACGTCTTATACCTCGGTTGCATGGTGTTCTTAGATGTCTTGAACCAGAAGACCCACTTATTCTTTAGATCTCTCTTCCCCTTGGGCAGTTCGGCCAAATTAAAAGTACGATTTTTATAGAGAGACCTTAGTTCATCTCCCATGGCTTCTAGCCATCTCTCCTTATTTACATCCTTCATAGCATCTTCAAAAGTCTCAAGCTCTTTGGCATCAGTGAGCAGGACATATTCACTAGATGACAGACGGACAGACGGTCGTCTATTCCCCAAGGATCGTCGGTTCCTCAAGGATCATCAGACAAGAACCTCCTCGGCTGGTTGAGAAGTAATTTCATCCTGGTCTTCATTAGGTGCTGTAACTGCCTCATTATTGTCCTCGGACACTCCTAGGCCATTGTCCTTGTCCTGCAAAGGTACTGGACGGATAACTTTAACACTCACCTTGTTGGTCCGGCCAGCATCGACTTTGGTCTTCTTACCAATATCCTCAATCATTTCATCCTCAGCAAATGTCACATCCCCTAACCGACAAGTTTTCTCTCAATTGGGTCATAAAATCTGTAGCCCAATTTATCTTCCCTATAACCCAGAAAGACGCACTGCATCGTCTTTGGCTCTAACTTAGTTTTTTCATCTTTTAGGATATGAACAAAAGCCTTGCATCCAAACACTCGAAGATGGTCATAAGATGGTTCCTTTCCTGACCATATCTTCTCCGACACTTCACCATTTAATGGTTTACTGGGTGGCCTATTAATGACATATGCCACTGTCTTTAATTCTTCTGCCTAAAAGGATGCAGGAAGTTTTGCTTCAGAAAGTAGACATCTCACTCTCTCCAGAAGTGTGCGGTTCATCCATTTGGCCACTCCGTTCAACTATGGCATTTTTGGTGGTGTCTTCTGATACCTAATGCCATGAGATCGACAGTAGGCATCAAATACCCTAATTTATTCACCTTTGTTATCACTTCGGATGGTCTTCAATTTCTTCCCGTCTTGACGCTCCACTAGAGCATGAAACTGCTCAAATGTACCAGGACTTGGTCCTTGGTTTTTAGTAGGTAAACTCATAGCCTTCTAGAACAGTCGTCAATGAAAGATAGAAAATACTGGGTTTTACCAAAAAACTTCTTCTTGAATGGTCCACATATATCTGTGTGGACCAGATCGAATACTTCCGTCTTTGTAGAGGATAAGTCTCCATGAAACGACACTCTCCGTTACTTGCTGGCCATGCAATGATGACACGTCCTCAATCCGTCTTCTTCCACTCCTGGGATAAGGCCATTCCCGGCCAAATGATGCAATCTGCATTCACTAATGTGGCCCAGCCTATAGTGCCAAGGTCCTCGGACTTTTTGCTAGTAGTGGCATTCACGTCTCCGGCCACTACACACTCCTTCATTACATACAGGCTGGAGTGTTTCCTTTCACGAGCCACAACCATAGATCCTTTGGTCAGTTTTCACTCATCTTCACAGAATGTATTGCAATAACCTTCATCATTAGACCAGCCGGCTAAAATTATGTTTAGCCGAATGTCAGGGACGTGTCGTACATCTTTCAACAACAGTTTAGTCCCATTATTAGTGACCAGTATGACGTCACCTCTGCCAACAATTGGGAATGTTCCTTCGTTATCCATTCTTATCAATTCAAAATCTCCAGGAGTGTACGAAGTGAACAGTCCCCTCTTGAACGTGGCATGCAAAGAGGCACCAGAATCAACCACCCAACTAGACTCATGGTCTGTTAGACTTGCCATGTTTTCTTCACATATCAACAGCAGATCGCCTCCTGTGACTACTTAGACCGAGGGCTTTTCTTCTCCACGTCCATTTTCTCTTTTCTCCTTTTTTGCATTTTTACGCTTCCATTTAAAGCAGTGCTTTTTGGTGTGGCCCTTCTTGCTATAGTGATGGCACTTAGGGTTTTGATACATTGATCGGGATTTATTGCGACCTTTCTCTCTAGGTTTCTGGTTGCGTCATCTACTCTTTCCCTTGAACTCAATCACAAGTATCTCAAAATGCGAAGAGGTTGAGGCTCCTTGTAACCGCCTTGACTCATTCATGAGTAAGGAAGTAATGACCTTGTCCAACTTAAACGCGTCCTTTCCAGACAACAAAGTTATGACGATATGGTTATATGAAGCTGACATAAAGGCCAGCAATACCAACGCCTTGTCCTCCTCCTTGATCTTCTTGTCAATGGCCGACATCTGCGTCACTATCCTATTAAACTCGTCCAAGTGCTTTTTAAAGCTCCCACCTTCTGACAAGCGTAGGCCATAGAACTGCTTCTTCATATGCAGCCTGGTTGTTAGGGACTTAGACTTATACCGGCTTTCCAACTTCTTCCAAACCTTCGTTAGGTCTGTCAGACCGAGGACCTCCTGGAGCGTATTGTCCACCAGACATAGCTTTATGGTACAGTTAGTAAGATTCCTTTTGTCTTGTCATTCTTCCTTAATCAAGTTCTCCGACTTCTCTTTCTTCTTCCACAGTGCTTTCATCGTACCTTCTCGAGTCGGAATGTTCTTCATCCTCTCTTGCCAGAGAATGAAGTTACCTTACCCGTTGAACTGCTCCATACTAAACGGCAGATTCTTTAAAAACGCTACCGCTATTTAGACAGAGTTCTCAACCGTGCTCTCTGAGACCACTTGTTGGTGCAGAAGGGGGCGACCGGATAATAATACACAGAATCACACACACAAAAGAGTAAAAGAAGAAGAATAGAACAACTAGAATTTTACGTAGAAAATCCTTCTTAAATAAGAAAAAAATCACGGGACACACAGCCCACAAATGAGATTGGTTACACAAACCACATGGCTACATAAGCCCAAGAGATGAAAAATGAATAACAGAGCATGAGAATATAAAGATCTTCACACTTTGTTTTTCACTCACTGTTCTCTTTTTTCTTCACTATCTTTCTCTCCTCCTCTTATATATATTCTACATATATTTTCACCATATATATTCCTTCAGCAGAATGAGCAACTACCAACTTAGCATGGTGGTTGCGTGCACAGCTTTCAAAATCTACAATGGTAGCGCACGCCCTATCCTGTAGCAGGCGGCGCATGCATACCCCTACGGATTGACTATTGTTTTTTCAAGAATAACGTCTCCTAATTGCCTAATCAGGAATGTTAACTACACGCCATTTGGAAAAGACAACTGTTCAGCATTTTTATTCTCAGCAGGTCAACGACCCGTTGACCGGTCAGATGTCCTTCTGCAATCCTTTGGCAAAACGCAGCAAGTCCTTATGACTTTGGCCGGACAACATCATGTTGACCGGAACATATAGTTTGCCAGTTAACAAGTTGACCGGTTATTTTCGTTCGTCCAAAACTTCTGGTCAACAATGTTAACCGGAATTCCTTGTGCTTAAGCTGTGCATAGTCCACAGACACTCAGCGCACAGGTCCGCGAACATTAATCACACACAAGGTCCTCGTACTCCAAGCCCTCAGGATTTCCACATGAGAGTGACCCCCAATATAAACAACTACTATAAAGATATCATTTGCATTCATTCCACAGGATTTCTTCCCATTACCTTCTTTGGTTGGACAATGACCATCATGAATATATTTTACCTAGAAAAATTTGCCATTGAGATCAGATAAGTGAAGACTAATTATGTGCTATGTGGTAGTTTATTTATCATCAGCCAAGTGGAAATGTAATCATAAACCCCACCCGCCCCAACCTGCTGCCCCTGCCATGGCTGGCCTGTGGATGGCACCAATTGCTGGTCCTATTCAATGGCCTGCCACATTTTGCCGTCAGCCCGCCGCCATTGTTGAAACACCTGCAATTATAAAATTTTGTTTTTCTGTTGCAATAGTTATTCCCTGCACAAACCAAATAATGTGTTTATTCCCTTTTTTGCTTCGAAACGTAATATTCACCTTATCCATAATAATACCTTTTCCCAGTAATACTTTTTACATTACCATCTACCAACCACACATACTAGTGCCAAAACTTGTTCTCACCATATTCATGACAAGATCCAATCAATAAACTGTGCACTTCTAAGAGGCTTATTTGGTTGGGTTGAATGTCAAAACAGTATAATACAGGCCAACAAATGGTTGTCAAAATTATATTCATAAATGCTAAGAGTGACTTGAATTTGTTTTGTGCGACATATCCGATTGAAAACTTGACATGAAAAGTTAGCGGAGCAATAACATATTTCTGGCTGCAAGGGAGTTCCCTGAGTTAGCTGTGCACTAGCCGCTTATGCTGCATGTTTGAGAAGAATTCCTACGGCTGTCCGCAAGTACACCACATGATGGCTAAACAAGGGATCTCGCATGGGTATAAATAATCTATTATGTTTTTAGGGTTTGAGAGAGAGAGAGAGAGCACTTTTTTCTATTGAAACACGCGAGCTAGCGACTTTTCTTTGTATCTCTTTTCGAGAATAGTGAAAGCTCTCCTCCTTTGCCTGTGGATTTGTTTCTTCAGTGTTTTTCCATTTCAATCAGGTGTTTTGTTGCGTGACTACTTTTCTTTATAATGTTGCTTTATCTCCCGAAATCTTAACAAATAGTATCAAAGAGAGATATTAAATTCTAATCTACTACAACTTCAATAAATACAAAATTTCTTTTTTTGATTGCAACACCAATTTTTCATTATGGGGAGTAAAGAAGAGGGTGATTCTAACGCAATTGGATCTAGATGATGCATTGCCAGGATTCTCGAAGATGCCTTGCAATTGGGATGAAGCCATGAAATAATCAAAGAAATATAAGACTTTGTTTCAGATCTATTTACATCTCTAGAACGAGATTAGGCAATGATTACTTGTTATGGCTTAAGTCGGAGACTTTATGCACGTTGAAGAGCATGACAAACAAGCTTCATCTAAAGCAATGGCAGTTTTCGATTTTATGGTAGAAGGTAAGTCAATTAATGATCATCTTTTAAGGACATTGTTACAGATTTGGAAAATCTAGATGTCAAGTATAAAAGAGAATATTTAGCCTTGATATTGTTCGGTTCATTGCCTATTATGTATTCTCACTTTAGAGATATTATGTTATATGGTCATGATATCCTTAGAAAAACGTTCAGGATGATAATGTTAACTAAAGATAAAATCAATGGGCTGATTAGGCCAGTGTTGAAAAATCATAAGCAAGCAAAAGGTCTAATTGTTAGAGGGAGACATATAGCAAAGTATTCTGATTTTGGAAAAAGAAATAAAAACAAATTAAGACTGAAACAAGAAAACTTGACTTGTAATTACTGTAACAAGGTAAGACACAACAAGCACATTAAAACCGATTGCTATAAACTACAAAAAAGAAATAAAAAAAATAAAACAAAAAAAAACAAAAAGAGATGGACACTTTGATTAGAAGGCAAATCAGTCCAAAAAGTGCTAGTGTTGTTACAAAACGTAGTGACTAGGATGGGAATCATTTCATGGTGTCTGATAATGGTTTTAAAATTAATTTTGAATAAGTCCTTAATTCTGCTTGCACTTTGCATATGTGTCATAATTGGGACTTGTTTATAACATATAAAGCGTTGTTATGGGTAATTAGAATTGTTGGTATTAGAATTGTTGTTTATAACATCATGCAAAATTGTTGGTATTAGAATTGTGAAAATCAATGTGTATGGTGGAATTATAAAATATTATCACACGTTAGGCATATCTCAGAATTGAAGAGAAATATGATTTCATTGAGAATCTTTGACCCCAACGGGTACAAGTACATTGGTGAATCTAGAGTTCTTTGGATAAGTAAACACGATTTTGTTATAATAAACAACCAGCCATGCCCGTTTCACTCATGTCTCCTAGCCTCATTGCCTACAACTTTGTAGCATTGGAATCTATATATTTTGCATGATTCCACAATTATAGGTGTTGCTGTCGTGTCTACCTCAATCAGATTGTGATGCTACCAAGTTGTGTGCAGTGAGGTTAGGACACATGATTAAAAAGGATATGGTTGTGTTGAGCAAGATAGGTCTTCTATTATGGTCAGAGTATTAGTAAACTGGAAATCTGTGAGCATTGCGTCATTGGAAAGCAAAAGAGGATTAGTTCAATAAGGACTTTCAAGGAAAAAAAAAAAGAACGCTCCATTCAGATCTTTGTGGACTAAACGAGGTGCCATCTAAAAATGGTTCTAAGCTTTTGCAAGATGAAATCTATTTAGAGTTGTTTGATTAAGTCTGGTTATGTTTTGATCTCTTTGGATTTGAAGAAAAACAAAAATTTCCAAGAAGGAAGAAGTAGAGCCGAGTCCAGACTCTTGGCAATGAGGAAAAAAAAAAAATCAGGTTTTATACTACAATTTAATATATTCTTGATATAAAAATATACCGCAATAATTCCCATGTATCAGGACCTCCCTATATTGATACATAAGGCTGATATGCTGATCTATGATACCAAATATAGTCAGCTAATTTCAGTCAAGCTGCCTTAATATTCAAAATAAAAGAATGTGGGCAGTATGTTTTATTGTCAAATACTCTTAAAGTGCATTTACTGTTTGAAGCTGGGCACTAGGAAGCTGAAATTCCACGCGTAAGATATCATTGTATTTACTGTTTTTAGACTGAATTTACCTTAACTAGGGTACAGTCATTGCAGCTTGAGTTATCCACTGAAACCCTGCACAAAAATATTGTCAGACAAAAATAGGGATAAATGAGACATCTGAATCTAATTGCAAGTTCCAGAAGGATGCATAGACAGGATAAGAACCTGGGAGGATTTATTCGGATACTTAAGTTCTCATACTCCGGATCAAAGTATGGGCAAGACATATTGAATGAACACTCTTGAGAACACTCAACAGAAATACCCTTCTCTGGACACACAATGCAAATGAACAGCTGTTCAATCACTACTAACAATGGACTAAGAATGGATAAAAAGTTACCTTCAGTCTGAGGACCCAGCTTTGTACTCACATTATAAGAACCAATTATTCCTGCAAGACATCAAAATCTGATATCATTAACCAGTTCAAGTGTTCAATAAATCATACTTGGCCCTAAAGACATTGATTATGCAATTATGGGGACAAAAACAAAGAAAAAAAAGCATCAATAACTGGCAATCTATTTTAGTTGAGCTAGCAGTAGCAACAGACGTGAGCCACGCAACTTTTGTGACAGTGCCTTCTGGTAAATGGGAAGAGAACAATTCAAGCGACCAGACCTGTTTATATGGCTCAAACTGAATAAATTGCTATGCCAGTCCGAGAAGGGACTCTAAATTTTTCTCATGACAACTTTAATGGAGGAACAAATGTGGGACGAAGTGTTGCATATTTAACTGGAGGGAGATTTGTAACGTCCCTAGGCACCCGCATGTGGATATTGTCCGTTTTGGGTCAAGCCCGCACGGTTTTGTTCCTGACAAGCCCACAACCCCAAAAACGCATCCACAATGGAGAGGTATTCATACCTTCATAAAGCACGCTTCATTCCCCTCCCCATCCGATGTGGATCTCACAATTCATCCTCCTTGGGGGCCCACCGTCCTCGCTGACACACCGAACTGGGTCCCGCCTCTGATACCACTGTAACGTCCCCAAACACCCGCATATAAATATTATCCGCTTTAGGCCAAGCTCGCACGGTTTTGTTCCTTACGAACCTCCACAGGCTCCCAGGACGTGTCCTCCAGAGTGGCGCAGTAGTGGCACAGTGTGGCGAGATATTGTCCTCTTTGGCCTGGGAGAACTTCCGGTGTCTCCAGCAATACACAGGCCTCAAGGTTTTTTCCTGGCGAACCACCACAGGTTCCCAGGACGCGTCTTGGGAGCCCGTAGAGGTTCACCAAGAACAAAATTGTGCGGGTTTGGCCCAAAGTAGACAATATTCACATGCGGGTGCCTAGGGACGTTATAGTGGTATCAAAGATGGGACCCGATTCGGTATGCCAGCGAAGACGCTGGGCCCTAAGGGGGTGGATTATAAGGTCTCACATCGGATGAGAAGGGGAACGAAGCGTGCTTTATAAAGGCGTGGATAACTCTCAATTGTGGACGCGTTTTATGGGTTGTGGGCCTGTCAGAACAAAACCGTGCGGGCTTGGCCCAAAGCGGACAATCTTCACATGCGGGTGCCTGGGGACATTACGGTGGTATCAGAGATAGGGCCTAGTTCGGTGTGCTAGCGAGGATGCTGGCCCCCAAGGGGGGTGGATTGTGAGATCCCACATCGGATAAAAAGGGGAACGAAGCGTGCTTTATAAAGGTGTGGATACCTTTCCCTTGTGAACGCGTTTTGGAGGCTGTAGGCCTGTCAAGAATAAAACCGTGCGGGCTTCGTCCAAAGCGGACAATATCCACATGCGAGTGCCTGGGGACGTTACAAGATTATCTGATAAACTTCATATATTGGAATTCCAATAGATAAACTCCCCTTCATAACTGAGGAATGAAGTGATTCAATTGAAATGAGGTGGAGCTACAGAGATAAGGTAAAATAAGGATGAAAATGGACTAGGGTAGTTGTGGAGGGATTTTCTCTGTCCTTTGAAATATGTTCTACCATGTAAATGTCAATCGCACTTGATATCATAAAGAAATATTAAAAAGGCAGTTCATTATCAGAAAGGCTTCATCAAAACCAGATGAATAATATCCACAAAGAGACACGATTAAGACACTGCAAAGCAAGTATCTAGTACTTCATTATGCTAATTAAATATTCTCCTTATTTGAGAGACACTTCAAGCTCTAGATTATATAAGAGAACACAGAACAGGGACAAGAGAGGATGATCAGAAAGTGGACTTGGGATGTATTCAAACATGGTTAACTATAAGCATTTTATGTGACAAGGTATTATTGCTTTAAGAGAGATGGCATAGTAAGGACCATCTCGGCATTTCTTTTCCTTTTTGCTTCCATTCTCATTCTCAAATATATGGAATAAAAGCTAACCCATAACTGTCAAACCATCAGCTTGTCCTGAACCAAAAGCTGGGTCACTGTACGCCCATAATAGAAAAGTTCAATCATGTGGATTCTGCAGATTCTATTCACACCTAAAAACAGAAGTTGTGTAACATCCTTTCATACGCTAGAAGTCAAATGAACAACTCAGGTATAACAACACCAACTAAGAACTCTGGAAATGAGTCCCTACTTTCCTGCTGACAAATACTACAAAATCTAAGTCAACACAAGTATTCTATCTCAGGCATACTTGTACACTCATTAAAGCTCATTAATATCTCAAAGAAATCATTTGCTTGGGCATCCAAGGGGTGGTTAATCCATGGGATGTCCACAAATCTCACTGAGGTTGTAATTCCAGACAGTTTACAGCTCAACAACTCCAAAGGATCTAGGTTGGTAAATGTTGAGCATTGAAACACTCAAACACCAGCAGCAAAAGGCAACCTTCTGGATGGATTTCTTAAATAAGGACTGCTATTTGACAGCATGCTCCACCTTTTATCCCCCACGCCAAAGACTGCAGATCAGACAAAGCCTGACAAGCAACGAATGGGGAGCAAGAAAAACTTGCACGAAAACAATCATCCACAAATTTAAACTTAACTCAATGCGAGGGTTGAATGACAAATTGTTGACCAATATTTCAGATGGAACTCTACCATTCTTTCATTTCAATCGGATTAGAATTTGAACTTTTCATTGAAAAGCCCATAGTATCAAACATCAAACCATAAGAATGTTTCCCAGGAATGACAAATATACAAGTATCCACTCAAGGTTAAACATATATCTACTGAAGCCCAGGTAAACGAATAAAAAAAAAGGTAAATTCTTTTTGATGGACAATTTCGGGGGCTACACCTCTCCAGCTCTAAATATCTCATGAAGTAACTCCGGAAAACGTTGGTGCATAGTGCTTATTTCCTTCAGACACCAAGATATTTTTGTGATTTGACATTAACAAAAGATCTTGTGAAGGAAGCTAAGCTAGAGATTTATTGTAAAAATGCTACGCTGAAAGCAGAAGTCCCCCAGTCCAGAGACATTGAAAGCATTAGACAAGCAATAATTCTAGTTGTCTTAAGCCAACCAAAAGCTGTTGCATGCCTATCTCAGTAGGGAATTGGTGAAGACATGTGGCTTTCATTTCCAAGGTACATGGTTGTGTGCAACTAAGTCATTTACAAACGCAAGGTGGGGCATTAGCAGGAATGTGGGGAGGTTTTCCCTCAAACAAATATAGGCCAGTCAACAAAGAATCTCTTTTTATATTAAATGATAAATAGAATGGTACAAACACATACTCTTATTTTCCCACCCACATGCAACAAGCACCAGTTAATTTATTTTAAAAAAAAACCAATGAATCATACTTTGATAGTTTAATTCTTCACTGAAATTTCAAAATTTTCATTTCAATAATGAATATTTCTTCTGCTTTACTTCTGGGTAACTCTATTCTAGCTAGTAACTAGCCATGTATATTCAACACGAGCACCAAACTAGGCAGCTTTGAGGGAACTTGCATTTAATTTGTGTTGATAATGTAGATGAGGCCGCTGGCCTATTACATATGCATTCCCTGACCCTTCTCTGGTCCTGTGGCTGCCTATATGCTATAATTTCTGAGGTTAAGGGTCTCCATGGAAAACAAAAGATTCTAGAAAGGGGGTTTTACTCTTCATACAACATTATTTTGTGTTATAAATATAACTACTACTTTGACATTATTTTTTTTCACATAACCACCTATGATTTATATTTCTTTAACAAATTCTATCAAATTTTTTATTAATTGATCAATATCTTTCTCCTCTGTAAACTTTGCTAATCTTTCCTTTTCCCTTTTTTGCTTCATTTTTTTTTTTGTTTTTGTTGATCAAATGCGGATCATTGATATTTGATCCACAAACTACTAAATTTAGTGGTGATCATATGTCCCCATTATGCGCAATACACGTAATAGGTATTTTATTATTTCAACTAAAAGTGTAATGGAAATAGGGCATGTGGTAAATTTGCAACGGACTGCAAATCATAGGAGGTCATGTAAAAAGATGACAAAGGCAGCCATTATGTGATAAAAGGCCAAAAGAAGAGGTGATTAGACGTGAAATCTTTTTAAAGATCGATAACTCATAGTAACAAAAATCATTTCTTATAAAACCACTACAACTATGAAATTCTAATTTGATGAGAAGATCAACATAATCAAGAAATTATCAGATTAACTGAACTGTGCACACAAACCGCCCATCAAAATTATCTACGTGAACTGAGCGAAAGAAAAGCGGATTTCATAAAAATGACTTACTGTTGATGCTGACTCGTTTCTCCGGCCAAGGCAGTAGCACATGATTCTCAAACTGCAAAGTTCCAGCATGAAAAATTGAATAAATCAACCTAAATTGATAAGGTAGACAGTATTGCCTACAATCACCTATCAAACTAACTAGCTTCAGAAAGAACTTATTATTTCTCTAAAATAAAGAGAAGATGTCCGCGAGAATTAACCGAACGAGAATCATACATAATTACCTAAAAAAGTCATTAGTCACCAATTTGTTAACGTCGATTTGTTTCTCCGGCGGCATAGAATTCTCAAACTGCACATACATAAGCATGAGAAATTAAAGAATCGTAACCAAACAACATCTCAAGAAAGTAGAATATTTTGAGTGAATATAAGCTACAAAAAATGTCGCTGACGAATAACAGGACGGTGAGAGAGCGAGAGAGAGCGCTCACATTTCATTGTCTGCTGCGAAAAAGGAAGCAGAATACGTTCCTTGAAATCCTCCATAAAAGAGAGGAACAGAAAAGACCACTTGATTCTTGCGAGTGGCCCTCTGCTTTCTGAAGTTGGACGAGCACCTTCAGCAGATAACGCCCACCGCACCCTCCCTCCTTCCCTTCCCCTCCCTCCCTCCCTCCTCTCTTTCTCTCTCTAAAATTCAGACGCGCGCGACAGATTCCGTCGCGGAATCTTTTTTTTTTTGTCCAACTTTTTATTATCAAAAGAGAGTTGATTTCTATTGTTGTAAAGCCCCCAAAAAATAAATTTTTAATAATTATAATAATTTTTTTAAATAATTAATTATTATTTAATTAATTTGAAAAATAAAAAAAATAATTATTTTTAAATAATTATATTATAATTATTTATTTAAAAAGAAATAATTAAAATTAAAAAATATCTTTGCTTTTTAAAAAAGATAAAAGTCTCCCTTAATTATAAAAATGAGGAGGCAGCCTTGTGCCCTTTCGATTTTTTTTCTTTTTAATAACTTTAATTATTTGAAAAATTTTTAAATAATTAATAATAATAAATAAAGAAGGTTCGATTAAAGCCTTGTCTTACACTTTGGAAGCTGTGCCGCCACTCTCCCCTCGTCGCGAGTGGTTAGACTTTCGATTTGCCGTTCGCCATTTTATTTTTTGTTCTGGCTGTCATGGAATCTTCGGTGTTAAAAAAAAAATAATTCAGTGGAAGTTAAACCAGTATTGTCAAAAATAAATAATAATATTAATAAGGTAAAAGCAAATCTAATAATTATTTATATAAAAAATAAATAATACCTTTAAAATAATGTAGGGTACTTTAAAATAAATTCTTTTTAAAGAATCAAAATCTAGGATATTCTTTAAGATATGAATAAGGCTTATTTTTATATTTTTCTAAAATATTAATATTTATTAAATATAAAATTTAAATATAAAAATTTAAAAATATCACAATTTACTTAATTGGTTTTTTATTATCATTTGAATCTTTTTTCAGTGCGAAACCTCACTGTCAATTTTGACAAGCTTAAGTTTGTCGATTTAGGTAACTTCTGTGGATCATGATTTTAATTTAATTATTCGAGTGAGGTTTGTTTATCTTTAATTCTTTGATAAATAATAAGATTTGATATATATATAATAATATTTTGATTGATCTTCTCATTTCATATTCATGACTAGCTTGGGCTATTTTTTAAAATTTTGCCTTGAATCTACATTAGGACAATAGTTTGGATTTTAGTGAGATTGTATTCCACTAAGTATATTACACCTAATAAATGGATTCGAAGAGATAGTAAAGGGATTAATGACTAAGCTCCGATGAAATTTTTATGGGGATGAAATATTTTGGAAGGCAAGCTCTAAATTTTTTGGTACATGCTAAGTGCTGCAAAATTGAATTTAAGGAAAAAATTGATCAACCAGTGGTTGAATACTTTAATGATATTTAAATAGTGATCATTCTAGATTTTTTGATTAGAGTATTCTATGGGGATAACATTGGTCTTGCTTTCATTGGACCATACTGATCCATTTTGGACATCTTATTATATCCTAAGGTCGGTTGATGGGTTCAGGTCAACTAAAAATAGTGCTGGATCTAACACTTGTCCCCCACTATTAAAGTTTGAAATTGAGTTTTGAGGATGTTCAACAAGGTCCTGAATTCAATTTCTTTTTATTTCCAGTAAACCAGGCATTCCTTTTTAATATGTATTAAGTCTTTTGTATCATTGTGTTATGAGAGTTATGTCATTAGATCATTACAGACACTACGAAGGGTCCCTCCCATGCTACGGACATCTTAGGCTTGGGTGCTAATTTCATGGTGGCCTCAATACTTTCAAGTATTAAGTCGTTGATTTTTAATGCTTGCACCTCGAACTTTCGGTTGTAATATCTCCCCATCCTTTGTTGGCACTTCGTGGTCTAGATTAAAGCCACGCTCTCATCTTTTTTTAGGAGGTCTAGTTTTTACCTTAGAAATTAAAAATTTTGCTCTTAATCAAAGTTTGTCACTTGGTAACTTGACAAGTCTATATTTATTGGGATTACTAGCTCCATGCTAAAATATAGGCTAAAAGAAGTTTTTTGCCTCTCTCCGATCTCTAAGAATTCATCTTCCGAATTTTAACCTTGTTTAGGTTGATTTTCAAACCATTGATGATCATTTAGTTGATTACTTCTATTTGTCTATTCGTTTGTAGATATAAGACTAATATATGGAGTAGGCAGATTCCAAAGTCCTAATAGTACTTTGTGAACATTTTTCCTTAGAGTTATATGCCATTATTAGTGACTATAATTTCTAAAATTCTAAATCAATAGATGATATTCTGCTGTAGGAACTTAGTGGATTCTTCTCTAAGATCTTGGCCAATGGAGAGGTTTTCACTCACTTGATGAAGTAATTGATGTCAATGATTAAGTTTGATTCTAACCTCTATAAAGAATAAATATCTAACCCTTCCCTTTAAAAGGCCAAGGAAACAAAGTCTTGAGCTCAATCCCCAATTTTTAGTTGCTTTACCATGGGCTCTTACAACTATTGCACTTGTGAAAGTGGTGGCATCTAATTCATTGAATAGTATTTCCATTATTTCATTATCTTGAAGGTAAGGTTATTTAAATGCTTATGTGAGAGAGCAATTTGCCTCTTAAACTTAGAGGTGAATGAGGTAACACTAATTTGGAATAAATCATGTGTTAATGATCCATCTATGATCTCCTCTTCATCACTTGTTTTCTATTGGATTTTTATTCTTTCTCCCATCTTTGAATCATGGCTCAACATTTTTGAGATGTTGAGAATTTATCATTAATACTAAGTTGTTTGGAGAATCTGGGTATCCTAGGTGTCTTTTTAGGCTTTCTAATGTCACCATCTTGAAAAATGACAAGCTTTCATGACCCATTTTTCCCAACGATATGAACGATTGGAAGTTGTTGAGGGTATAAGAGAATTCCACCTTTGGAGGTATTCTGGGTGATGGGCTCTAATATTTGGCCATTATTTGAGGTGCGGGAACTTAGGTTTCATATAGTCAAATGTTTTTATTGAACATTGGCTAGTTTTAATCCAATCAAGATCTATGAACTTTTTACATTGTTGGTTACTTGGAACATTTTGACTTCTTTTTGAGCTCAATGCTTGTAGGCAAGGATAGGATCTTTTTCTCATTGTCAATCTCACATGAGGCTTTTTCACCATGGAGGATCTTGGACATATCTTGTTGACTCTTACTCCCATTTTGTTTTGTTGAGATTGAGGTTGATATTTTGATGATAATGCATGCTAGAGACTTATCATTATTAAGAGGGATGTGAGAAAGAATGTCCTCTCCTAATTCAATATGACTATTAATTAAACACTCCATATTTTTTGTGTATGAAAAAATTGTCTCATGGGTCTTTGTGGATGTGTACTATTATCTTTTAGTCTAAAATAGGGTCAAAGTTTTCTCATTGCAATAACATGTACCTTGGTTTGAGTATATTAGGTTTATGAAATTTTAGATCTTGCTAATGGAACTTTTGTCTTGGATCTCAACTATTCTTTGAGCAATACTACGTTGAAGGTCATGTCTAATATAGCCAGATACAAGCGCAGGTCTTCACACTTTTCAAGTTGGGTCAACATACATGGATGCATAAAGGTAATTAAAGTTCTAACAAACAAGTTTGTTATTAGAACAGATCCATCTAAAGCTCTAGGCCTTAAAGAATGATAGATTTATGGGGATGAGGTATTTCAGGACAATTTTAAACCTTTTTGTATAGGTTTAACAAATTGAGAATGAATAATTATAAATAGATTTGACCAACTAGTGTCCAAGAAAGACTTCTAGGGATGTTTAAATGACCTGATCTTTTTGATAGGTTTTAATTAGATTTTGATCCCCAATTTGTGATAAGAGGCTTTGATATTTATAATGACTCTTAACCAACGCATGATTAGTTCCACATAATTTGACTTACATACAACATTTTATTTATGAGTATTTGAAATGTGATGTTTGTATTTTTAAACTAAAAGATATTACTTCATAGCAGTAAGTCTCTTAATTTGTCATGAATGAGGTCATATCCTCATCTTTTGGGTTCATCATGATTTGATTATACATTAAGTAGGGATCCATGAAATTGAACAATTGATGGCCCCAGGTTAAGTCTAACAATTGGTCTCTCTACAAGAGTGAATACCTATCTTTGGGATATTATTCACGTCAGTGAAATTAATACACATCATTTATTATTGCTTTTGTTAATTAAGATTACATTGAATAACCAGTCTGGGTATTTGACTTCTTAGATGAACCATGTGTTGATTAATTTCTTAATATCTTTCCAAATGGTCGTCCCATTTGCTAGACAGGTTATGCCCTGGGATGATTCTCAACTTGTGAATCATCTATGTTTGGATTCCTAACATGTCTATCAGTATCTAAATAAAAACATTAGAGTTGTTCCATATGAAGCTTATCAGACTCTCCCTCAGATTTTGATCCAAAGCAGAGCCGATATGGATATACTTGACTAGGACCTTTGGTCCAAAGGGATTTTAAATGGCTCTTTGCTGGGTTGATATTACTATGGATCGCTATGGATTTGTTTCATTTCTAAAATCAAGTTCATCAATTAGCGAAGTTGGAACTGGCTTGTTAATTTGTATTAAGTCTCTTCTTACCTCTTTGATTTTTTATTCTATTTTAAGCTTTATTTTTAGGTACGAATGGAGCTGACTACGCTGAATGTGGTCAGACATAATCAATCTAGAATATCATTGTAAACTTAGAGCAGGTTGACTGTTAAGAAAGTCATGTAGTGGGAAGCAACCTAATGATGTGTTTCCAATGTGTTATTGAGGTTTTTGATTCTTTTACTTGGATTGGTTCATTGTCCAAATTATATTATAGTTTGTCCAATGGGTCTATTTGATGATATTTTAGCACTAATTTTATGAACACATAAAAACTAGGAAATGTTCATTGAGATTCCATTATCAATAAAGATTTATTTCAATTAGTAATCTCAGATCCCTTCTAAAATGAGGGCTTGTGCTACAAGAGGGTAAGAATGAAGAAAAATTTTACATGAGTCATATCATTATAATTAAAACTAAGAATTTTATTTCTTAACCCTAATTTAGGCCTTCTTTTAAAAGGAGCCTAGTCTAGGAGTTCTTGAGTTGTGGGCCTTATCGGTCTTGTAAACACCATGTTGATGACTTTGACTACCACTCTATTATGTGGATACTCAGGTGGTTTTTCGCCATCATGGTCTTTTTTTAGTGCGACCCTCCAAATTTTGCAACTATTGCTTTAGGTAACTTCTGTGGATCATGGTCTCAATCTCCTTTTGTAAGGTCTTACATTCCTTTGTGCTATGACCTAGAGATTTGTGGTGACAATAATATTTTGATTGATCTTCTCATTTCATATTCATGACTAGCTAGGGCTATTTTAGAAATTTTTGCCCTGAATCTACATTAGGACAATAGTTTGGATTTTAGTGAGGGTGTAAGGTATATCAGCTTGAATGCTTATTAAGCATCTGCATGAACCTTTACTATTTCAGGAAGTAATGGGTCAGTTTGCTGTTATTCCTCCTCTTTTCTCCTCCAGATTGTCCTAAATGAGATCCGTAGTCTAGCCTATTACACCTCTTTGTCTCATTAGCTTCCTTTGCTACAATGTATATTCGAGTAATTGCCTCTATCTCTAAGAATATCTTGAGATTTTGTTGGACTAGCAACTTGAAGAAGTCATCAGGTTAGATAGTCGCAATGAAGACAATCAAGTTTACCTTATCAACGAGCTTCAAAATACTCCAAATTTCTCATTTAAAGCCTTCTTAATGATAACAAAATGCCAATGCTACTTTTCTCTGCTCAAGTTGAAGGCAAAGTGGGATAGGAATTGATTGACCAATTGTCGAAATATCCTGATAAAGTTTGATTCTAACCTGTAGAATAAAGTCCTAACATTTCCTTTTAACGTTAAAGGGAAACAAAGATATATAGAGGCAACCCAAATTTTAGAAGCCGGGTAAGGTGTGAAAGTGGTTAAAATAATCCATTGAATAGTATTTCCGTCATACGGTTCCAAAGTAGTAATTTAAACTTATGTGAGAGAGCATGCCTCTTAAACTTAGAGGTGAATGAGGTACAACTAATTTGGTCCATGTGTTAAGAAATGTCTCCTCAAAGACTTGTTTCTGAATTATTTTTATTCTTTCTCCCATCTTTGTCATGGAAACATTTTTAGTGTTGAGAAATATTATTAATTCTAAGTTGTTAGTGGATATGCTAAGAATCTAATTAGTTGAAGAGTATGCAGGGTGCTACATGACCACTCTTCCCAGCGAAAATGACGTTTGGAATCCCAAGTATATGAGGATTCCACCTTTTTGGAGTTTTCTCGTTGTCTCTAATATTTAGGTAGTCTTTAAGGTGCAAGGAGGGAGGTCAATAGTACCTCTTGTGGATCATTGGTGACTTAGGCTTGATCTATGATTTTTTGGATGCGGTTTTCTTACATTTTGAATTCTTTCTTGAAGTAGATGCACGTGGGATGGGATCTTCAGCTTGTTGTGGCTGCTCACCGAATCTATTTCATAGGGATTGTAGCATCTTGGACATATCTTGTGCGACTATTACTCCCATTTTCGATGTTACTGATGAATGAGTACTCATCTAGCTATCATTATTAAGAGGGATGCGAGAGAGAATGTCCCAAGGAACATGACTCGATTAACTGTGAACTCTGGTATTCATCATGGCAGTTTGTTCCTGGGTCTTTGTGGATATGTAGGAAGGAGCTTTTTAACTCACTTCACAGACGATACCAATAAAGTGTACCTTGGATTCATATTTTAGTTTGAGAAATTTTAGATTGAGCTCTTGAACCTTTTAACTTGGATCAATCATATTACAAATCGAATGAGAGCTTCAGAGGATTTGAGACTGACTCCCTAGATAATCATCCGACACTCGAATTAGTAATTATACCTAACAAACAAATTAGAAGAGAGAGTAGTTGAATAAAAGTCTAGGCTTCTAAAGAAATTTTATGGGGATGAGGTATTTCAAAGGACAATTTTAAACCTTTTTGTATAGGTTTAATGCTTCGAGAATGAATATTAGAAATAGATTTGACCAACTAGTGTCCAGGAGTTCTAAGGATGTTTAAATGGTGATCTTTTTGAATTCTTTAATTAGATTTTGATCCCCAATTTGTGATAAGAGGCTTGGTATTTATAGTGACTCATAAGCCAACGCATGATTAGTTCCACATAATTTGGTTACATGCCACAACCTGAAAGTTGGACTTGTTATTGGTCGTTCAAATTAATCGCCGTCGTGCACGTCCTGGGTAGTGGACTCATGGTGGGTGCGCTCTTAGCATTGGAACGTTTATATCATGTGTTCCTTGAAGGTTAACAAGCTGAGACGCATAATACTAGTCAAGTACAGAAAGCCAACGAGTTGTTTAACGGAGCCATTTTACATCCTTTAATTGACCTCTCTAGTCAATACTGGCCACCTCGTAAAAATATGATTTGACTTTAAAATCTTAATTGTCCAACGATATAACTCTGGCCTAAGTTGCAAGGATTGCAGTTGGGCCTTACTTATTAAATCTTTCCCTTAGTTCGTATTCTATTAGATTGTCATTGTGCTTGCTCTAAATAACCCATATAGATTAGTTTTGGATTGTCTATTATATATTCGAGTTAGATTAACGAGATCGAATTGGCTTGAAATAGTCTCAAACCCAACAATCTTAATTTTTTTAGGGTAAGTTTTTTTTCTAGCCACTAATTTATGAAATGGTAAAACTAGAGTGAAAATAGAATATCATCCACTACTTATTTATTCTTTATCTTCGAGAGGGGTGGGAGGGGCGGTTGGCGGGTTGAGTGCACGTGTAGAAATGGGCATGTTCTGTTGTTTAGTTTGTATTGTAGCTTAGCGGCGGAAGTGTCCGGCTGTCACAGCTGCCATGTGATCACGATTCAACTTTACGTTCATCACCTCTCATTTTCATTGTACAATCTCTAGATTTACTTTACTAGTTAAAATATCATGCATTTTTCTAAAAGTTATAGAGTTACCGTGATTGTATATTTTTTTTTATTATGTCAATTTTGTAAACCCATGAACGTGTCGTAAAGTAAATTACTAATTTTAATTAAAAGGAATTATTTTTAGTGTACCTTAGAATTAGATTGATAAATTCTACATCATTAAAAGAGGAGTTGATCCAATTCTTCTTCAATCATAGGCATTCAATATTGATTGAGTGACTGTATTTTTTTTTTTTTTCCAAAAAAGAAAGGGTACTTAATTTCTTTAAAAACTATAATCATTTAATATTAATCAAACGAAATTAATTAAAATATTTAAATCAATTTCTCTAAAAAAGGTTAGAGATTCCAAAATTTTCAATATAAGGATATAATAATTGAGGAATGAAACTAATGCGTCTTGAAACTTGAATAGATTCCAAATAGTCCAAATACTTGGAGATAAAATATAGCTTTTGTAATTTTTTCTCCCGTTAATCCAAAATACATACTTATAAAAAAAAAAAAGCTTAAGTTAGAAATTTTTCTTAGAAAATAGAAAGATACTATGGATGCAGAAATGAATGCATGGAGTGTTTGTATGTGGGGGTGCACTCGTAGGAAGAGTGATTTTATAGTTGCCCATGAGGAGTTGTTTTTCTAAGTATTGAATTCGCAGGGAACTAGTAAAAGTGAAAGAGAGTGCTAGGAGGCTCGAGAGAGTTAGAGAGCTTCTGAGAGTTTGAGTTTGTTTGAAGGCTTTTTGTGGGCGTTTGAGAGCATGATCGAAAGTGTCAGCTCTCATGGCCTTTTATATCCATGGCCACAGGATGCCTTTCTTATGCAGAGGGGATGGATGCTCGCGCTCTATTGGTGATCGTTGCCTTTCTTGTACATGTGTAGTCATTGTTCCTGACTTATAACGATCAAAGGGGCTAATCTTTTTCTTTCTACATTTTGTAACCGTTAGGGTTTACAATAGATAGTGCGCAGATTCTGGTGCCTTCTTCTCAAGATGCGCATTGATTCTGGAAGTGACCATTACAGTGAAACTTGCCTTCTTAGAGAGGCAAAACATTAGGGCAGATGACCGTTTTTTTGGTAAGTAAGTAAAGTTGCATTAAAATAAAGAAAAGTACAAAAATTAGGGCAGATGACCGTTGTGACTCTGAGGCGGACACATGGACCAATTGATGCTTGGGCCGCGTATGTCTTAGGCCTCAACCGATCTACTGGCCGTCTCTCCAATCAACGGAAGTGTTTACCGTTCTAAGTTTTAATGGGCCATCCTACTATTGGGCCTCTACCGACCCACTTGGTCCTCATTCGGTTAACGAGGCAGAGGTATGACTGTCCGGACAGAAATGGGCCGCTAAGGATTTGGGTCGTTTCCTCTTTCGTGGGCCAGCCTATTATGGCGTCTCCATCATTAGCCCCCCATGTTGGTGGTCTGGGATTTCGGCCTCATCATGTTCACAATGGGACGTTTCTGGTTGGATAACTTGCTCGAGATAGCTTGGTGAGGAAACTAAAAATGACTCTTGGTCTGCTGATCACGTTGCTTGCGGCTGTTGACTGTAACACCAAGATTCAAGTACTGAACTGGTGGAAACATTAACCAGATTCGTTGACCGCTCTAGTAAGAATTCAGAGAACTTGGCAAAAAGAGGAGCGTTGATTAGATTCGTTGATCGTTTTGGTAAGAATCTAGAGAATTTGGCAGAAAAGGTAGTGTTGATCGGATTCATTGACCGTTCTACTCAGAATCTGAAGAACTTCACAGGAAAGCAACGTTGAACGGATTTGTTGATGATTCCGGAAAGAATCCGGAGAACTTGGCAGGAAGAGCAGCGTTGACCGGATTCGTTGACCATTCTGAAAAAAATCTGAGGAATTTGGCAGGAAAGCAGTATTGACTGGATTTGTTGACTGTTCTAGAAAGAATTCGGAGAACTTAGAGGATTGAATTGACGCGCTACCATGCCGCCAGCCTATCAATCGAAAAGTTCATCACGTGTCAACGTGTAGTAAATTTGAGATCCCGGTAATTAATTCTGCAGAAAATCTAATTCGATTGCGCCTTTTCCGAAAGCGACACGTGTCTGCCATAATGAGCATACCTTTTCAAGGTGCTGCCTTACTCCAACGGTTGTGTGCCTTTATAAACCAATTTATCTGTTCAAATTTTTCACGCTTTCCTTCTAAAAATTTCTAAGTTCCTGTTGCTCTTTTTACTATTGTTTCCATGGCTCATTCTATGATGGAGATCGCCTCTATGATTTCTACCGGTGAGGTGAGAGAGTTGTACATGGAGTCTAACATCCCACGTGAGATTATTTTCATGATGCCCAGTGAGCTGGATAGGGCCTGCTTTCTTCCTGAAGGTTGCATCACTGTGTACGAGGCTCATCTGAGGAGTGGGCTTCGCATCCCAATCACAGAGGAGCTGCTCGACATCTTCAAGGCCCTTCAAGTTCCTATTGTACAGCTCCAATCCAATGTCGTGCAGTACCTTTGTTCGTTATGCATCTTCCTCTGTCACCACACATGTATGTTGACAGTGGAGGCCATAAAGGTGATATTTCAATTTATCCAAAGTGGGGATTGGATATCCCTATCTCTTAGGGAGTTGCGTATCAGTGACACAATCTATGACTCGCTAAAAAATCGGAAGAATCGCTTCTTCTTCGTTCACATTACTGATACGTGGCCCTTGTTCCGGAATTGGGGCAAGGTTCCCAGTGCCCTCATTGGGATGCCGTCGAAGGAGGAGGCGAAGGTGGTGGATCCTATTTTGCAGTTGGTGAGGGATTATCTCTTTGAATTCAAGAGAGATTACTTGGTCTCGAGGCAAGAGGCCAAGAGAGCCCTATGGGGTTCTCCTTCTCCTGGTCCAGAAAATTAGAGCTCCATTGCCAGAGGCCTTACTGCGCAAGAGGAAGGTTGGCGCTATTTCCATCGATGCGGCTGGCGCACCTTCCACTAGCGATGCTCCCAGCAGTCCAAGGTAACAAAGGGCTGCAATGATAGTGCCTTCTTTTTCATCCTTCACATAGCCAGATTACAGGATGGCCGGTCGACTCGCTGGAATCGGAGAGCGCTCTGGGGCTGAGGTTTCCATGGAGGACCCTGGGGCCATTGTTCGAGTCATCACCGAGACGCTGTCATCCAGTTGTTACTGTGGGGTGACTTGGCGGTGCCTGTTGTGTTAATAGAGCCGTCACTTGAAACCACGGGGCAAGTGGAGTGAGCTGCAAAGTCGTCTGCTAAGCTCGGAGAGTTAGCCGCCGGAGCTCTTGTTGGGTGGTTGACCTTTTTGCGGGAACGGGGGGGCTGTGACGCGGGGGGTCATCGTAGCCCCTACGACTAGGAAGTGGGCCGTTGGATGCAAAATCCAACGGCCCCTATTTTTTCTAAAAGAAACAATAAAAATAAAAAAATGAAAAGCAATTTTTTCTTATCTTTAAAAAAATAATAATAACAAAATAAAAATAAATATTTTTTTAATATTAAATGCGGGTCGTTGGATTTTGCATCCAACTGCCTGTACGACGTCAGAGGGGCTGCGTGCGTCACAGCCCCCCTGATTCCCTTTTTTTCGGGCCCACACGGGAGGTTTCTACTCCTAGCCTTCTGGATGCTGCGCTGTTGGAGCCCACCGGTGTAGTTGTGGCGTAGCAGTCTCAGGGGGAGCCCACTCCAGGCCCCTCTCTAGCAGGTTCTTCTTGGAGGTCATGGAGACAGCCAAGAAGGCAACAAAAAGTCTTTCTAATAACCTTTCGAATCTCCCCTTTTCTTTCTCCTGAGTCGCCACTGCCTAACATCTTTGACTCTTTGCAGGAGGATGAGATTTTGTCGGCAGTGTGTAAGGGTTTGCGTCAGAGAGACATCGTTATCGACGACCGTGATGAGGAGATTTCTGAGATAGAGGTGGAGGTGGACAAGCTAGATGCCTAAGCTCAACAACTCCAGGAAGAGAAAGCTGCACTCAAGCGGGAGCTGCTGGAGCTTGGGGTGCAATCAGCTGGCCATCAGGAGAGAGTTTCTTAGGTTGAGGAGAGAGCTTCCCGGGCGTAGGAAAGAGCTGCTCAAGTGGAGAGGAGAGCTTCCCAAGCAGAGGAGCTTAGGGCGGAGCTCAAAGTGAAGATCATTAGATTAGAGAATGAGCTCGCTACCGGTCTGCACCCTCAAGAGATCATACAGGTGCTATGGGCCAGGCTCTAGGAAGGTATTCGGATTAGTTATCACATCGCTAGGATTGTGGATCCTAATTTTTCAACCGGTGTCTTGATTTTGCCAAACTTGGCATACAGCAGCGTGGAGAACTTATTGATTTTGCACGGGGCGATGAAGGGCCTCTCTTGCACCCTCTTGGGAGCTCTACTCCTTAGTTGTAGACTTGTATCCCTTGCTTTTTTATTTTTGAATGTTACTGTAAGTACAACTTTGTCATTAATAAAATAGTTACTTTACTAACATATTGTGTTCCAGGACTTTACTTACCAAAAAAAAAAAAAAAAAAAGTGTTCCAGGACTTTGCTTTCATTGGCTATCCCTTTAGCTATTTGTTCTTTGTATTAGCTGGCCTACTTGGTACACCTTGTACAAGTTGGCCATCCGTCTCTCAACATTGGAGACGTTTGTGGTACTCTCAGATGGATTTAAGCCCTCAAGAAGGTATCAATGTGGATCCTGATGTCGTACCAAGACGATTTTATATTCGAGCGTGAGTTGAGGCTTGGGTGGGGCTGCCCATACATGATCTTGGGCGGCCAACTTTTGGACAGAACACTTTGCTCTGAGGTGTTGACCATCATAAATTGACGGCGCTAACTCCTGTTAGAGGAGATTGTTACAAGTATCGTTCAAGCCCCCTAAGGTTTGAAATTAGATCACGAATAGGCCACTTGGATGTCTAAGATTTAATTCAACTGCTTACGGACCACATGGATAACCAAAGTTTAATTTGATCACTTACGGGTCATCTGGATGACTATGGTTTAATTCGACCACTTATGGGCTGCCTGGATGACCAGAATTTAATTACAAATGGGTAAAAATTTACCTGACTTAGGGGCAATCTAAGTCGTTTATTTCATATAACTTGCAAGCAAGCATCACATGGAAAAGAAAAAAAAAATAAAAGACATACATATCACAATACAAGTAGAAATGAACTTTCTTTTATTGATGGCAATATATGTTACAAGCATGCTCATATCACACAGATGACCTACCTGGGTCTTTACTGAAAGTAATGCTTTAGGTGGACCGCGTTTCACATCCGTCAGACCACCTTACTATTCTGGGTTTGAAATTTATATGTTCCATTGACGGCGGAGACTAGAAGCGGGACTTCCCAATTCAGGGAAAGCTTGTTCCGGTTGGTGGTCTTGCTTGTTGCCACTATGTTTCGCAAGACCAAGTCTCCAATTTTGAATTGCCGTGCTTTCACTTGCTTATTGTAATAGTGGATAACTCGTTGTTGGTACGCTACTGTCCGCATCTTGACTGCGTCGTAAGATTCCTCTAGTAAGTCTAGGTGTTCTCTGAATTTTCGGGAGTTACCAAGTGGGTCAAAAGTTTCAACACTAAGATTTGGGAGCCCGATCTCAACCGGAATTACCGCTTCAGTCCTATAGCAGAAACTGAATGGTGTCTCGCGAGTTGGCTCCTTTGGAATCATCCGGTATGACCGTAGGATGGAGGGCAACTCATTGATCGAGGAGCCCCCTGCGTCCTCTAGCTCGGCCTTCAAACCATAAAGTAGCATATGGTTGGTACCTCTACCAGTCCATTTGCCTGGGAGTATACTACTAAAGTTTGGACCAATCCGATGTCAAGAATGGTGCAATACTTGGTGAAGTATTTTTAAGAATTGGGTTCCGTTGTTGGTCACAATGACCTTGGGAATGCCAAATCTGCTCACTATGATTTGGCGGACGAATTCTAAGGCATTGTTCTTGGTGACTTGGCTAGCGAGCAGCTTTAACCCATTTGGTGAAATAACGATGATGAATTTCCTTTGCCCAATCGTAATGAAAAATGGGCTGATAATATCGAGCTCCCATTACGCAAAAGGCCAAGGAACTTGGAGGGATCTCAACTCCACGGGCAGCTGGTGGTGAAGATTGCTATGAAGATGACAATTCTCACACTTCTTCACAAACTCCAAGGTGTCCTTATTTGTCATAGGCTAGTAGTATCCCTGGTTCATGACCTTAAACACTAGGTTCTTACTGCTAATGTGTGACCCACATATCCTGAGGTGGACTTTCGTTCAAGGCGTAGTTGACCTCCTTAGGGGTAAGACATTGGAGGTACGGTGTCGAGTAGCCATGGTGATAGAGCCGTCCATCGACTGTGGTGTACTAGCCAGTTGTTTTTTTGATACGCTTGGCTTTGTCATCGTTCTCTGACAATGTCCTGTCCACCAGATATCTCTAATAAGGTCCATCCAGTTTTTGGTGTCGGTGACTTGCATCATTTCCTGCTCCTCTATGTGAGTGCTCAAGACCTCTCTCATGTTCCTCGAGTAATGCTCTATATTGTCGACCACCGTTACTCTAGCAAGTTGGTCGACCTTCCAGTTCTCGATTCTCAGGATATGGATCAGGTTCAACTTGTTAAATCTTCGAATGACATCCTTTGCCTTGGCCAGGTATTTGTCCAAGAGAAGGTTGCATGCCTCAAAACTCTCGTTGACTTGGTTAACGGCTAGCTCTAAATTGTTGTAGACGGTTAGCCGCCTAATTGAGTATTCTTGAATGGCCCACTCATTCGTCCAACAAGCTCTTCAATGGTTGGTTAGTAGACCGGTCGTTGAGTGTCGAAATTCTGGTCTCATCTTCCCGGGAGAAAGTTCAGCTAAGAGCCTCCTCGATACTATCAAGTAGAGGTTTTGCTCGGCTCTTCTCGTTCTGCAGTGACGTTAGCAATGGTGGGATCGGCAAATCTTCTCCGTTGCTTTAACTCAATCGAAGGCTACCACACTCTGCAGGTTCTCAAAAACCGTTTGCTTTAGTCCCCCTTAGAGCTTTAAAGAAAGACTGATACTTGTCCATCGATTTTGCTAAAAAGTGGGATAGTGCTGCTAGTTGTCCGGTTAGCCTCTGGACATCATTGACGCTTTATGGCAGAGACATCTTGGTGAGAGTTTTGATCTTTTCTGAGTTTGTTTCGATCCCTCGTTGAGAGATGATGAAACCTAGAAATTTTCCTGAGGACACTCCAAAGACGCACTTGGAAGGATTTAACTTCATTTGGTTTGTGCGGAATACCTCGAGGGACTCAACCAGATCGCGAATACGATCGCTGGTGGTCTTACTCTTAACGAGAATGTCGTCGACGTACACCTCCATATTTCGGTTGATCTGCTTGTCGAACATCTTGTTCACAAGCCTTTAATATGTGGCACCTGTATTTTTTAGACCGAAAGGCATGACCTTATAGTAGTAGGTGCCTTGGTCGATCATGAACAAGGTGTGCTTCTCATCCTCTGAGCTCATCCAGATATAGTTATAACCCAAATATGCATCTATAAAGCTCACCAGCTTGTGTCTAGAAGTCGAGTCCACCAACAAGTCGATCTTGAGTAAAGGAAAGATGTCTTTTGGGTAGGTTTTATTGATGTCGGTGAAGTCGATATACATCCGCTACTTCTCATTACTCTTCTTTACCAGGACGACGTTGGAGAGCCAATTTGGGTATTAGATTCCCTAATAAAGTCGGTATCCAGAAGTTTCTTCACATCTTCCCAGATGGTGACGAGTTTCTCCACAGAATGGTTTCTCTACTTTTGCTTGATGGGCTTATGGTTGGGATCGAGGCCCAACTTGTAGACCATTTTTTTGGCCGAAATCCCAGGCATGTCAGCAGGTGCCCACGCAAAGATATCAGTGTTCTGTCTCAAGAACGCTATCAGTTCGTCACGTAGTGGTCCGATGAGTGAGCCCCCAATTTGCACATACCTCTTGGGTCCTCCGGATTCAGTGGTACTAGGTCGGTTGTCTCATCGGGCTGCGCATGCTGTAAGGTTGCCTCGTTTCGATGGTCCAGCTCTCTTGTAGGCCGTCCACTACTGCTTGGTGCATTTTGGGACATGTAATACGTCTGTTCAATTACTTAGTCACTCAGCACTTTACTGATACCGCATGCTATTGGAAACTTTATTTTTAAATGCAGTATTGAGGTGATGGATCTGAACGCTGTTAGGCTTGGCCGGCCTAATATAGCGTTGTACATGTAGGGCAAGTTAATGACTAAGAAAGTGAGCGTATGATTCGCCGTTTCATGGTACGTGCTAGGATGACCTCCAACTGTATCGTTCATTAAACAGCCATAGGTTCATTGTCGAGGCCGTACAGCAGCCCTTCGATATGTTTTAACTGATTCTTTTTAAGTCCAAGTTCAAAGAAAGTATCAAGATAAAACAAATCCATGGAGTTTTCATTATCAATAAAAACTTGTTTTAGTTGGTAATCCACGGTATCATTTGAAACGAGCACAGATACAATAAGGGGATCAGCGTGTGGGGAAATTACATAATTCATGCCACCATCACTAAAGTTAATGACATTTTCTTACGTTCTTTGCTTCTTCCTCCCAGCTCATCATTCCTTGTGATCTATTTTAGTCTTGGCCGGCCTGGTTATGATTATGTTGACCATGCCAGTTGTGACCCGGTTCCGTAGCTATGATGGATCTGGTTCTTCTCATCGCCCGAGGTTTCTCGTGCCGAACTCACCCGGCTGTGGTTCACCGTGTGGGTGTGTCCTCCCGAACCTAGTAAGATGGCCCCTCTGGATGAGCTCCTCAATCTCCTGCTGGAGCGTTTTGCAGTCCTTCGTAGTGTGTCCTGGAGATCGATGAAAAATGTAGTACTTAGCTAGATTTCCTCCCTCCACGTTCTTCAATGGTTTTGGACACCTAAAGAACCTTTCACCACGGATCTGCATGAGAATGTTGGCCCGTGTGCCAATTGAAGAGGGAGTTCATTTTGATCGGGCTTGTACTCCCATCTCCTCTCCTTCATTGACCTTTATTCCCTCACACGGTCTTGTGCTACTTTTCTTATTCGGATTATCAAACATTCATGCGATTATCATTCTTCCTCTTTCCCTCGGCAGGGAAAGAGCAAGACTGGTTGGTCCTCTCGGGACGCTTTGTCTCGTTAGTCTCTTTGGCGGATACGTAGGCCCTGGTGACAGACTCCACTTTTCAGAAGGTCTCTGGGTTTTGTGGGTTAGGTGCCTAAAGAAATCTTCGTGCGTTAAGGCAGAGATAAAACTGCCAAGTTTTATCTCCTTTGTGAACTTGGAAATCCTTCTGACCTCCACTGCGAAGTGCTCCGGGAACTTCCTCAGGTTCTCTTCCCGTCTCTGCTTGATGTGGAGGAGATGCTACGATTGCTTCTTTTTCTGGCGGCTGGAAGTGTACTGAGCAAGAAAGAAATTAGTGAGCCCACAGAAGCTCCAGATTGAGTTCGTTGGGAGCCAGTGGTACCAGATTCGAGCTTCTCCCTTCAACTTGAGAGAGAAGCACTAGCACATTGTCAAATCTTCCAGGCCCTGGAGACACAAATAGGTGCGGAAGTGATTCCGGTGATCTATGGGATCAGCGCTCCTATCGTAAGAGTCCAATGGTGACATCTTGAACTTGGCCGGTAATTGGCGGTTCAAGATCTCAACAGTGAAAGGAGATCTCTCTAGATCAGCGGCGTGTTCAGCATCGTCTTTGAACATGCGGTTCTATATCTTCTTGACTTTTGCCTCCAATTGGGAGACATTCTCAGATCTCTTAGAGTTAAGATAAGTACTCAACTCCGTTCTTTTAGCAGTGCAGTGTGTGGATGGTAGGCTACTGCCGCTAACGGAGGCTCCCTCCTGAGCCTGAGGCCTTGGCTCATCTCGAGTATATCGGGGGTTCCTCCTTTCTTGACTCTCATCTATAATCCTATGGCCCAAGCGCCCCTTAAGTTTGGGATGGCTTAAGGCATTGGAGGCCTCCGGAGCATAAGAGTTGGTTGGCCTTGTGGCTTTCTTAGTCGGCTTCTTCTTCCTCTAGCCTCCTCTCCTAGAGGCTTGAGCAAGAGTTGAGGAAGGCAGAGTCTCCTGCTTCTTCTTGCCCGAATGGGTACAGAACATTTGGAGTATTTTATTCATATTGCTCATTTATTTCGTCAGGTTTTGGAGGAATGGTGCGGGTGCCCCTTCGACTAGGTTACTAATAAAGTGGTCTTGGTCAGGAGAAGCGACATCTCTAGCGGGAGTACTAGCTTGAGCTATGGTGTTTACCATTCTGTCTGATGATACTGACTTATAGAAGAAGGTGTTTGTGGAGATAAAAGTGGTTAGCTTTTTGTTAGCTTCCGACAACGCCAATGATGAATTATGGATTCAAATTTGAATAGATTTGGGTTAAGTAATCCATCAGGATCCGGTCTTTGTTCACTGAGCTTTGGGTCCTACACACCACAATTTCAATTAAGAGATTAGGTGATGGTGGAATTTGGTCTTATTGAAAATACTCCGACACTGAAATTAGAAATCTTTCTCAGAGAATAGAAAGATACTAAGGATGCAAAAATGAATATAGGGAGTGTTTGTATGTGGGGGTACATTTGCAGGGAGAGTGGCTTTGTAGTTGCTCGTGAGGAGCTATTTCTCTAAATATTGAGTCCGCAAAGAACTAGTAAAAGAGAGAGTGTGTGTGTTAGAAGGCTTGAGAGAGAGTTTCTAAGAGCTTGAGCTTGTTTAAAGGCTTTTTGTGGGCGTGATCAAAAGTGTCAGCTCCCACGACCTTTTATAGCCATGGCCATAGGATGCCTTCCTTATGCAGAGGGGCTGGATGCCAGCGCTCTGTTGGCGATCGTTGCCTTTTTTGTGTAGACATGATTGTTGTTCCTGACTTGTAACGGTCAAAGGGGTTGATCTCCATCCTTTTGCGTTTTGTAACCGTTAGAGTTTATAATAAATAGTGTGCAGATTCTGGCGCCTTTCTCCCGAGATGCACATTGATTCTGGAGGTGACCGTTACAATGAAACTTGTCTTCTTGGAGAGGTGAAAAATTAGGGCAGATGACCATTGTGGCTTTGAGGCGGGCACGTGAAGCAATTGATGCTTAGGCCGTGTACATCTTGGGCCTCGGCCGATCTACCAGCCGCCTATCCGGTCAACGAAAGCGTTGACTGTTCTAGGCTTTAATGGGCCATCTTACTTTTGGACATCTACCGGCCCATTTGCTCTTCATCTGGTCAACAGTAGCGTTGATCGTTTGAACAGAAAATGGGCCACTGAGGATTTGGGTCATTTCCTTTTTCATAGGTCAGCTCGTTACTGACATCCCCATTAGAAATGTTATTATTATAAATAGCAATACACCTTAGACTAACTTTACTTTTAAACTATCACTTTAATTTTTAGTTGCAATATTTATCTTAGACTAGTAAATCTTAGAATAATGATAAAATTATTCATCGTGGCTTGCAAGTTATGAGTTAGGATTATAAAATTTACTTCTCAAGTAAACTAATATATATATATATGTAAAACCATTTTTAGAGTTCATGATGATAAAATATTACCACACTGAATTATCTCATCTAATACATTTTAGAAACTTTTTATACATCGTTAAATAATGTGATATTTTTTTATTTGTCTATATTATAAAATCTATATAAAAAATAAATTGATATTTAAAATATTATGTCAAAATAAATATATTAATATTAAAAGGAATGATATATCATACTTCCCACAACACAATAAAAGGAAAGATATATATATTTTTTCTAATAATAAATATTACAGTCGTTCAATTAATATGATTAGGTGAGATTGAATCAACCCATCTTTTAAAGAGACAGGCTCTCTGAATCGAGCAGTGGAGCTCTAGTAATTAAAGCCTTAAACTCGGAATAACTTAGCAAAATCCAATCCTCATACGGAATAGTCAATTCCCTTGGCCTGACAAATCAAATATTTGCTTTAAGTGATTCTTCTTCCCTTTTTATCAAATTTTATTTCTCGTGAAGTGGTCGACTAAATCCTCATAATCGGTGGTAGTTGTAGAGTACCGCCACCGCATCTTCGAGCGGCCAAGAGCTACGGCGATTGAACTTGCAAATCGACGGTGACCAGCGAAGTGGAATCGAATGCCAAAGTCACATCCCAAATTACTTTAAAAAAGAACGAGAGATTCGATCTCATGATTCTGGGCAACTTCACCCACACAAGCTTCCTTCTTATTTGCCAGCACAATTGCAATCTTCTGGCCTACTTTTCTTTTGTTCGCATCTTTGGGATTTGTAATATGGGCCGGAGGTGTTGGAGTAACTTTTTTAATTTGACTCGTGATTATATCTAGAATTTGGATTTTCTTTTAATTATTATTTTTATTTAAAGTTAAAATAAAATTATTTAGAATGGTAAAAAATATATGTGTATATACATATCTGATTAATTTTTTGACGGGAGAAAATATGGATAGTGAGTATCTATGTGAGGGTATATCCTTTTATTTGTATAGTAGAGACGTATTCGTTGGTCTCTCTACATATATTGCAGCCATATAATGTGTTGGCTATTAGTAGGACCTACCCATGTGTTATGTGCATAAATAAAAAAATAAATAAAAATTGTTAGAAATTAATGACGATACAAAAAACACAAATATGAATGAGCGAAAATGGTATATCTCACCTTTAAATGTTTGGTCATTTATATAGAATGGCCAATATATAATGTATATAAAAATAATAATTATAAAGTTATAGAGAATATTTATATAATATTTTGATTTTATAAATTTATGTATCTAAAAATATAATATTATAATATATATTATTATTATATTTAATATCAGTCCTCAAACGCAAATAGATAAAATAGAAACCAACTAAAGTTCAAAAATGAGATTATAAAACTGCCCTGTAGTATGAGGCTTTGTAAAAATATCGACAAGTTGATCAACTAGTGGTATGAAATGAAGATGCATATGGTCATGTTGGCTATTAGTAGGACCTACCCATGTGTTATGTGCATAAATAAAAAAATAAATAAAAATTGTTAGAAATTAATGACGATACAAAAAACACAAATATGAATGAGCGAAAATGGTATATCTCACCTTTAAATGTTTGGTCATTTATATAGAATGGCCAATATATAATGTATATAAAAATAATAATTATAAAGTTATAGAGAATATTTATATAATATTTTGATTTTATAAATTTATGTATCTAAAAATATAATATTATAATATATATTATTATTATATTTAATATCAGTCCTCAAACGCAAATAGATAAAATAGAAACCAACTAAAGTTCAAAAATGAGATTATAAAACTGCCCTGTAGTATGAGGCTTTGTAAAAATATCGACAAGTTGATCAACTAGTGGTATGAAATGAAGATGCATATGGTCATGTTGGAATAAAATAATAGTCATTTTTAATATAATTGGTAAGCTCATGAAAGATATTACTATATTCAATTTGTATTGTACTTTAATTATCACAATATACAAGACAACTGCAATAAAGTGGGGACAACCATATCTTCTAATAACCAATGTAACCAAATAAATTTTGCTATAGTGTCAGTTAAGGCACGATATTCGACCTCTATATTAGATCGCATGACAATAAATTACTTTTTACTTCATCATGAAATAAGAGATGTCCCTAAGAAAAAGTAATAGTCAATGGTGGATCATTAATTTGAGAGATCACTTGCCCAATTTAATTGAGATTGTCAATATCTTTCATTTTTAACTATTGATACAAAAAAATTTAACCAATTAGATTCTAATACCATCATCTCAAATAATAATCATATTATTGATATATAATAAAATTAAAATAATACTGGATGTTATTGAACGTGTGAATTGAGTTAAATCATGAGGATTGGATGTCAAACCTTATTTGGTAATGGTAGAACTAAACTTAACAAATCAAGTTTTGGGAACTTGTTTAAGACTATATAGTACTTATGAAAGCAACAAACTTTGTTTGGAGGATATCTGATGTAGGGAAGATGAAGAGTAGGAGAGGGATAAAGATAAGAAAGAGAAATTAGAGGGGTAGAGATAAAAAGGAGAAGAAACCAACGGGAAGAAGGGGGAGGAGGTCACAAATGCTTGATCGCATTCAATAATTTAAAATATTAATCAATGTCCTTAAATAATAGAAATAGGGATTTTTATATAGAGAATTAAATACCTAAGAAAATTAGAAATAAAATCACAACCAAATAACTTCTAATTGAAAAATAAAATTAAAGAGAAATAAAATCAAATCGCTACTAAATAAAAAATTAAATCAAATCAAATTAATAATCAAAGTTGATATGAAAATAAAATCAAATCTAATTTAGAAGAAAAATCAAAGTAAATTTTCATCTTGAATGTTCGCATCAATTTTTTTCGGATGGTTGGAACTCGACTTCGTTGAGTTAAATTTCTGTAATCAATCTTTTAACCACAAGCTGAGCGGCCCTTCGACGACGGTGATAGACTCGTGTAAGGAGGGTCGAAAGCTGATAGAGTGACCGATATCTCTGGAAAGATTTGGATTGGGGTCTGAAAAGGTACAATTTTATTGACTCTGATAAAATTTTAAAAGATTTGGGTTGAATTGCCTTGTAGTGTCTCTAAAGAGATCCAAGCATTCTCAGACTTTGGTCGCCAACCTAACGTGCAAGGAAACATTGAACAACTCCATCCATGATAAATATAATTTGCTCATCTAAAATATTATCAATTTTATCGTGGTGTGCGAGAGAAATAGAAGTAGTGCAGGAGTGGATGGACAGTCAATAAGTGGCGCACTTGGGGGGTGGCAAAAGGATCAACAGGTGGGGAAAATGTTCCTTTATAAGTAATTAAAATTTTCATATTAAAAGTTGCCTTTATTAAAGGATCGATTATAGGAGATGGGATAAAAATATTAGAGATGGAGGTAGTAAGAATATGATCAGGAAATAGATCTAGTAATAGAATTGTAAAAATGAGAGAAGATGTCATGGGGGTCAGAGAGAGAGAGGATAAGTTGTTAAACATTTTAGGTTCACAAAATATAACATGATGAGAAATATGGAGTTGATTGGATATATGGTTATAACATTAGTATTCTTTATGTACAAGACCATATCCAAAAAAAGCAACATAAATGAGTTGGGGTTTGAGTTTATTTTGTTTGTGATATTGAAATATCATAAAACAAGCACATTAAAAGGCATGGAGAATATTGTAATGAGGTAGTGATTCAAAAAAACACTTAAAAGGAATTTAATTCTAAATAGCCAAAGATGGGAGGCGATTGAAGTTATAAGTTGCAAAATGACAGATTCTTCTCAAACTTTTTCTGGTAAAGAAGTTGAGATATGGTGGAATCGGACACTACTAAGAATATGTCCAAATTTTCATTTAGCATAACTATTTTGTTTGGATGTGTTTGGATAAAATTTTTTGATGTGTGCTACCATGTGGTTTGATGGTATATGAGAAGCAGGATTCACAATATTCCTTAGTATTATTAAATCTAAGAATTTTGATTCATTTTACAAATAAAGTATATATTATATTAAAGAATTCTTAGTATACTTTTGGTGATTTAGATTGATAAAATAAAGATATATCCATATATAATGAGAAAATTTATTAATAAATGTAACAAAATATTTTGATCCCTCCTTAGTAGATATGGGTGTAGGACCTCAAATATCAAAATAAATAAGATCTAAAGGAGTACGAGAAATAAATTCATTAGAATTAAAATATAAAACTTTATGTTTAATTAATTGACAAGTTATACAATCAAAAAATAAATCACTAAGAGTTCATAAATGACCCATAGATACTAACAATTGAATTTTAAAATTTGATGTATGACTAAGACGAGAATGCTACAAAAGATTAGATTTAACCAATTTTGAGTATAGAGTAATGGAGCTTGAAAGATGAGAGGAAATATAAAGAGTAGTAAGCTCAAATAGAAGTCTAAATTTATAACATGTCCTCACCAATTGTCCTGTTTATGGATCGTATATATTACAACCATAAGACTAAAATTGACATTTTAAATTGAAATCACATAGTTGTCTTACAAATAGCAAAGAATAGGATAATAAAAGTACAAGATTAGCATTTGAAAATGAAGAGGAACATTGTAGAAATATAACCAATATGACTAACTAAATATGAGATTCATATGCTGTAAGGATTTTTTTGTATTAAAGGTTTTAACTTTGTTAGAGAATTTGTTTTGATCAAAATTTATATGATTAGAACATGCAGAATCAATAATCTAATAAAGGCTACCTCGAGTAGCAAATACGGTTGGTATAGAGATAGAACATGTGCGTGATAAAATTTATGTGGCAATTGTCTCAAGATTTTCAGTAAAGAAGCAGAAGATAGAATGTATAGTCTGATTTTGTTGGTTCTATCTTGGTGATGATTGTTGTTCAAAGTAAAGAGGAATGCCGATTCTACTAGGAGCGCTTGTTCTTAGGACAATTGTATTTGAAATAATATCTTACATTGTAGTAGGGATATATATTTGGATTATATAATAGTCGATTATCTAATATGAAATATTGATGTAAAAATTTAGAACCTAGAGTTTGCGAGGAAACCACAAGAACCGTTTTCATGTGTTGAGACCTCTTGATTTGAAATCATGTTTTGTAGAAATAAGTTTAACAATGATACCGTGAAGTGATGAACGAGGATGCCTATGCAACAAAGAAGCTTGGGTAGATTCAAATTAATCATAGTAAGGTGAAATTCATCTCGATAATCTACAAATTTTTAGAATCTAAAAGAGGCTGTCATCGTAATTCAATAGATGCCAATTGATCCCATAAATAATACATTTAGGAATACAAATCACTTATAAATTAGCCATATTTTTGAGTTTTATTATGTAGTTCACGCATAATTTAATATTAATATGCAAAGCATGCAAAGGAATAACGTTGTTGTAAAAAGCTTCAAAGATTTTTGGCAACTTTATATCAATAAAATAGCATATCAATAGATGGAATAAATATATTAGAAAACCTTATAATAATTTTATAGTAAATACTATCACAATCTTTAATACAATTAACAAAGTTTGAGTTTGTGTTATAAGTCTATCTTCGTGGTGGCCTGTATTTCCTAATAATAAAGCACCATAATTTTTGACTTTAAGAAATGTGCACATAGAATGAGCCTAATGGTTATAACTTTAGCCATTGAGAATAATTTGTATGGGTTGGGAGACATTATTTTGTAATAGTGCCATTTGCGAAGTGCAGCCGGAGTCAGATAAGGTGATTGGGCTGAGACAAACAAGTGGAATGGGCTAGGCACATGAATACTACAAGGACAACTAAGGCCTAACACTGAATTGGGGAGTAGGCTGTGAATTAGCGCTAGGTCATGAAAAATGTGGTCGGTATTTGGGCTTGGCATGAATTACCAAAGAAAATCGTAGCGTTTTTTAATATAGAGAATCAAAGTGACACGTTTTGAATTAGGGGAAGGGGCGTGGCTATAGCCTAGTCAAATGATACGTTTTGATGGTTAGAAGCTAAAAAACACAATATTTTATGACTTTCTTCGCTGTCAAAGATGTTGTGGTGATGATGAGTGTTGCGGCAGTAATAATATTGTAACAGTGATGATAATTAATTTGGTTCGAGTGAATGGTGGTGAGAGAAAACTTATGTGAATGGTGCTTACAGAACACGGATCTAGCATCAATACTTACAGAAAACCAATGTAAATGATGGTGAGAGAAGGGCGCGAGTGTAACCTGAAGAACACGATATGGCATCGACAACCATCAATGTCATACGGCAACCATTTAGATTTGAACATATTCGATTGGGAGAGGATCGTTCATGTCAACGAGAAGAACACCGAACAGAAATGACAAAGAGAGACGCCAGAATGAAATGACAAAGAAAGGATCAATTGATTTTATTACAATATATATAGTGACATGTTAGAAATCAATGAAGATATAAAAGACATAAATATGAATGAGAGAAAATTATATATCTCATGTTTCAATGGTTAAACCTTTATATAGTGTGATCGATATAAAATATACATGAAAAATAATAATTACAAGATACAGAGAATACTTATAAAATATTTTGGTACTATAATATTATGCATTTAAAAATATAATATTATAGAATATTATAATATATATTATTATTATATTTGACAAAAAGATATAATATACAAAGAAAATAGTTCAATATAGATTATAAAAATTACGGAGCAATATTTATTTAATAAAACAGTAAAATTTATGCCTGAAGCCCACGACTCAAAATGCAAATTTGTGAATGTTTTCCACTAAGATAGCCTGGTGTAAACGCGTAGGGTCAATTCAATTTTGGAGATTGATGCTATTCTTTTAATAGTATTTTAAATATTAAAAATTTTTTAAAAAATATATTTTTATCTATCTACTTCCTACTAAAAAGATGTAAAAATAAGAAAATATTATTTATCCTACCATTGTAATTTTTCTCTCTATACATATGGCCCATTAGAATTTAAAAAATAAACAATAAAAATAAAACTTATTTAGAGATTAAAAAGAGCATAAAAGAGTTTGATAAAATATATAATAATATTCTAAACAAATAATATTTTTAAATTTATCGATTAACACAGTCAAAATTTTAGACACGGTATAAATTTAAGGTCGGACATAAGTGTAAAAAAATTGATCTATAAAAAGAGATCACGATGCAAGCTAAATCTAGTCTAATTTAGTCTATCTAAATAGCTAGCTCCATTCTCACATTAAATTTCGTAGAATATAATTAATATAACAGTTATTATGAATTGACAAATTTATTAATTTTTTATTTTAATAATTTAATAATTATTTTAAATATAATTTAAATTTTAGATCAGATATAATCATTAAAAAAATTAGCAAAAGTTGCTAATACTTTTAAAATATTAAAAAATAAATTAAAATTATTTATTTAAAAATATTTAAACAAAAGTTTGGCGATTAAAATGTTTTTAATAAAGGAATCTGAGTATCTTTTCTCCAATCCGATATAAAAAGGTGCGCGCGCATCTTGGACGTATGCCACATATTCCTGCACCCACTACGTACTTCTTGACGATCTGACGTCACTCTCTCTCTCTCTCTCTCTCCACTTTTCTTTTCTTTTGTGGTCGATCTCGGATCCTCTCTAAATGACGTAGTCACGAATAATAATAATAATAATAATAATAATAATAATAATAATAATAATACGAAGATGATATTTAATTTATTTACAGTTACCTAATTAATTTATTGTATTAAAATGATCTAAAAATAATTTTATATTTTGTTGGATCCCATGTCAAGGCCTATGAAAAGATGTCGAGGCCCACGAAAGGTGTTAGAGCCCACAAAGAACGAGCAGCCCAACCCAATTGCGTAGAGACATGTGGCGCCCGCCATGACAGGCGACGATTTAACCCTACAACGCATTAATGCGCTGCCAAAACCGATAGAAATAAGGAAAAAGCCGGTGAATGGAGAAGAACAAGACAACGCCGAACAGTTCGGGCGGCCAGCCTAATCCCCAAGCAGGGAAAACCAAGCGTGGCCGGGCAAGAAGAGCTGCTCGCCACGACAAAACGACAGCCGACATGACCACCATCACCATAAACGACCAGAGGCAAGGAAGCCCTTAGAACAGGCATTTTGGCGCCCAAAGTCGAAGAGGGAGGAGCCTATAAGAGCTCCCACTCCCCGCAGAGAGAGGGATTCCAATTCCCGATTCAAATTCTGATCCTTCCTCCTCTGAACAAGATCACAAGAGAGAAAGAGCAAGAACTGAGAACCGACTCACTTCCTTTTGGCACGAGCGAGCCCACCTCTCTCACGATCACCATCCTCGAGTCTACTCAGGCACGGGAAGTCAGCCACCCATCGCGGTGCATTAAGGAAGCCAGGCCTTCCATAATCTGCTCATTGCATTCTCCAAACCAACGCACACGCATCACTCACGTTTCATCAGCATTCATCCGTGCACCGCTCATAGCGTGCGCCATTTCCGTTTATTCGGAAACTTGCTGACTTGAGTGTCGGAGTGGTTGTGGTGGGAGAAATCCCGCCGGACGTCTGACCTCTTGTTTGTTGTTTGTGTTGTGCAGGTCCAAGTTCAGAGCTACGGAGACCAGACCCTTTGCCTGACGCCAACGCATGCTTGGGAATCCGAAGGCTCCCTAATCCGTACGGCAATCACAGACCCGGGATGCAATATTGTGAACACCCGAGCACAAGCCAGTGCTCCAGTAATGGAGGTCGTTGCCCAAAATGAAGATCCCCCTGTTGTGAACCAAGGGAACAACCATCCAGAGCTTGACGTCCACCACCTGGCTGCGGATATGGGCAATATCAAAATGGTCCTCCGTGCCCTATGCGATAACACGGGGACTCCCTGGCCGGGAGCTGCCCCTCCAGCATCTCAGGCCTCCTCCTCCAAGAGAGCGAGGCGCCGTGCAGCGGCCCACAGGAGACGATCCAACCAGCTCGACAACGCCGCGGCCCAAGCGGTCCCCAACGAAATCGACCCCAACGAGGCAGAAAGTCATCCCAACCGCAACAATCGAGGGGATAGCCCTGAGCGGCGTAACCCCCGCAACTCGGCGGCAGGCTCCAACAGTGAGCAGCCTACTTAGGCAGAGAGTCGGCATCCCCGTTAAGCTCAACCGCACCTCTAGGACCCCACGGAGCTCCGCGATGTCATCAACGTGCGGAGAGGTATTGCCGACCCGTCGATGGAGGAGAAGGTCAAAGTGTTGTGGGACATCCTGCATAAGGAGAGGCCCACACGATCCTCCGCCGACCTTTGGAGATCGCCCTTCGCGATGAACTTGCGGACCCAACTATTGCCGAACAAGTTCAAGATGCCAGTCCTGGAGGGTTACGACGGAAGCAAGGACCCGATGGACCATCTCAACTGCTTTCGTACCCACTTATCTCTACAAGGAGCAAGTGAGGACCTGATGTGCCAGTGTTTTCTCGTCACCCTCAGGGGGGACGCGTTGCTCTGGTTCCATGGTCTCCCTCCAAACTCCATACGCTCCTTCGATGAGTTAGCCGACAGTTTCCTAAGCCAGTTTGCCTCCAGCCGCAGAGAGGAAAGGCAACCATGGCACTTGGTCCGCCTCCGCCAGAAGTCGGACGAAAGCCTAAAGCAGTTCCTCAACCGTTTCATCACCAAGGCGCGGCGGATCCCACAACTCTCTGACGAGCTGAAGCTCAATGCCTTCGTCGCCACCCTAGCGGCGGGGGATTTTTTCAAGCACCTGTCGCACCAGCGCCCTCAAACCTTCCGGGAGGCTGAGGCCATCGTCAGGGCGTACATCATGGCCGAAGAGGCCAATGAGGCAAAGGGCCGTGAGCGAGCGGACCGGCCCCCAGAAGCCCCCAAGACAACTGGTGGGCAAAAGAGGGACAGGGACAGCCAGCGCTTCCTCGAGCGCCGTAGGGCCTAGAAAGGATTACGGGCGATCCTCCCTGACTCCCCTGAATGACAGCCACACCAACATCCTGATGTAGATCTAGGATGAGAAGTTCTTCAAGTGGCCGAAAACACTAAAAGGTCCCAGCGGCAGTTACCAGACCAAATACTGCCAGTACCATCGCTGCCTGGGACACTCAATTGAGAACTGTCGGACCCTACAGCAAGAGATAGAGGACCTGATCCGCCACGGACACCTCAAATGGTTTGTGAAGAGTTCGGGGTAGGGACCCGCGACCTCGGAGGGTGAAGCCAGCTAGCCTCCGAGGGCCCGCACAGCCACCGGCGTGGTCAACATGATCTCCACCACGGCCGTCGTGGATGCCAGGTGTGGGAAGCCGGAGACAACTTCTAGCAACAAGCGAGCGAGGATATGGGTTAGGAATGATGTCATTAACTTTAGCAGCGACGATATGGCTCATGTAACCTCCCCCATACTGATCCCCTTGTTGTATCTACCCTCGTTTCAGGCGATGGGGACGACTACCAACTGAAACGAGTCTTCATTGATAATAGAAGTTCACAAAATTTACTGTATCTCAGCACCTTCTTTAAACTTGGATTAAAACGAAGCCAGATGAAAATTGCCAACGGACCCTTGTACGGCCTGGACAACGAGCTAGTCCCTGTACAAAGGATAGTCCAGCTGGAGGTCACTATGGGAACTCACCCGCGCTCTGTGACGCGAGAGCTGGGGTTCCTCATTGTTGACCTACCGTCTGTCTACAACGCCATATTGGGCAGACCCTTCCTCACGACCTTCACAGCCGTGACTTCCATCCCGCACCTAAAGGTGAAGTTCCCAACCCCGTGGGGTGTGGGAGAAGCTCTTGGAGACCAGGAGATGGGACAGACATGCTACCTATCTCAGATCAACCTTGCGGTACCATGCTACCTGGACAAAGATCTTGACCTCCGCGACGAGACCCTACTGTAGCAGGCCTAGTCGGGAGAAGAAACTGAGGCGGTCCCTTTAAACCTTTCCGAATTGAAAAGTTGCGTCAACGTGGGCAGATTTCTCCAGCCCGTAGAACGTGACCGACTGATTACCTTCCTCAGGGTCAACTACGACGTGTTTTCCTGGGATCCTGTTGACATGACCGGGATACCGGCCGATGTGATTGTCCACAAGCTGGGCCTTGACTCGAGCTGAAAGCCCGTTCGGTAGAAGTGCAGGAACCACTCCGTCGAGAAGTTGATCGCCATAAGGGAAGAGGTGAAGAGACTCTTGGACGCAGGATTCATCCGAGAAGTTCAATATCCGGAGTGGCTATCCAACGTCGTGCCAGTGAAGAAGAGCAGCGGCAAGTGGCGAATGTGCGTTGATTTCACTGATGTAAATAAGGCTTGCCTCAAGGACAGTTTTCCTCTCCCTAGGATTGACCAGCTACTGGACTCCACGTCTGGGCACGAGCTCCTGAGCTTCATGGACGTGTACTCCGGCTACAACCAGATTCGGATGGACCCAGAAGATGAGGAGCATACCTCCTTCATGACTGACCAGGGGACATACTGCTACAAGATGATGCCCTTCGGACTCAAGAATGTGGGCACAACCTATCAACGCCTGGTGAACAAGATATTCGAGGCCCAGATTGGACGAAATGTGGAGGTATACGTCGACGATATGTTTGTAAAGAGCAAAGTTGCAGGCGATCACGTCAACGACTTGGAGGAGACATTTCAGGTCCTCCGGCAGCACGGGATGAAGCTCAACCCCGCCAAGTGTGCCTTCGGAGTGACCTCAGGAAAGTTTTTGGGCTTCATCATATCCCGGTGCGGTATTGAAGCCAACCCAGAGAAAATCAAGGCCATCCTCGACCTGAACCCCCCGCGGACGATAAAAGAAGTGCAGAAACTTACCGGACGAATAGCAGCCCTTTCGCGATTCCTCGCTAAGTCAGCAGAAAAGTACCTACTCTTTTTCAAGGCGCTAAGAGGCACCAAATCGCTGGGATTCAGGTGGAGCGATGAAAGCGACAAAGCTTTCAGAGAGTTGAAGACGTACCTCGCCAGCCTGCCGCTCCTAAGCTCGCTGCGCGAGGGAGAGGAACTTTACCTCTACTTGGCTACGTCGGCGGCGGCTCTCAATTCCGTGCTGGTTAGGGAGCACGAGGGCGTGCAGCGACCGGTGTACTACGTAAGCTAGGTGCTGATGAATGTGGAGGCCCGCTATCCGCACATCGAAAGGATGGCACTCGCTCTCATCTATTCGGCGCAGAAGCTGTGGCCTACTTCCAGTCACATCGGATCGTCGTACCGATAGATCAGCCACTGAAGTCGATCTTGTAGAAGCCGGAGACGTCCAGACAATTGGTCAACTAGGCTGTCAAGCTAGGAGAGTTCGACCTGGAATTCCGTCCTCGACCAGCCGTAAAGGGACAGGCCTTAGCCGACTTCATCGTTGAGGCAGCAACCCCAGCTCAAGAAGATGTCGATGGCTCAGAAAATGTGGAAGAACGCGACACTCCGGTGTGGACCCTGAATGTGGACGGGTCATCCACTCAAGCAGGTAGCAAAGCCGGAGTCATGCTGAAGACGTCGGAGGGTACAGAAATCACGTACTCCGTCGCACTGGCCTTCCCGGCTTCCAACAATGTGGCAGAGTTCGAGGCCCTCCTCGCGGGCCTGCGCCTAGCCAGGGAATGTTCCGCGCGGTCATTTGTCGTGCGCAATGACTCCGAGCTTTTGGTCAACCAGGTGAAGGGGAACTTTGACGCATCGAACCCATGACTTGTGAGGTACTTGGCGAAGGCGAAGGCCCTAATCCCTGAGTTCGACCGGTTCATGATTGAGCATATCCCCAGGTCCGACAATGAGCGCACTGATCGACTAGCCCGGGACGCGGCTACTGGATCCCTGGAACAGTGCGCCAGAGAACCCAGGGAGGTCCTAACCGCACCTAGCATTGACGCCGAAGAACAGGAAGTACTGTGGGTCGACGCAGGAAGCAATTGGATGATGCCGTATGTGAAGTACCTGGCCGAAGGAACCCTCCCCTAGGATACCAATGAAGCCAAGCGGATTAAGAAGATAGCAGGGTGGTACACGATCCTCAACGGGAGACTGTACAGGCAGGGATACTCCACTCCCCTCTTGAAATGCCTAACTCTAGAAGAAGCCGAGTACGCGCTGAGCGAAGTACACCTTGGACTATGTGGCTCGCACATCAGGGGTACGAACCTCGCGCTCAATGTCATGCGGCAAGGGTTCTATTGGCTAACCATGAAGCGAGACACTATGGAGTTCGTCTGAAAATGTGAGAGTTGCCAGGTCCACGGCCCCATGACGCATCAGCCGCACACGGAGCTGCACTGCCTCTAGTCCTAGTGGCCGTTCGCGCAATGGGGGCTCGACATACTTGGACCTGTACCTTTGGCTTCCGGACAGAGAAAATTCTTGATTGTTGGCCTTGACTACTTCACCAAATGGGTAGAAGCTGCCCCTCTTGCCAAGATTACCGAGCAGAATGTGACGAAATTCCTCCGCCAGGGTATCGTTTGCCGCTTCAGGATTCCTGAGGTCGTGGTGACTAACAACGGAACCCAGTTTATCGGCAAGAGGTTCACAAAGTACTGCCGCGACCTCCACATCAAGCTGATCCATACGTCCGTGGCGCATCCCCAGGCCAACGGATAGGTTGAGGTCACCAACCGCACGTTGCTGCACGGATTGAAGACCAAACTGGAAGACGCAGGGGGCTCCTGGGTTGAAGACCTACCATCCGTGCTCTGGTTGTATCGAACGACCCCGCGGGAGTCGACGAGGGAGACGCCTTTCCACCTCTGCTTTGGGGCTGAGGCTGTGGTCCCCGTGGAGGTGGGGATGCCAAGCCTGCGGGTCGAATGCTTCGACCCAGCCACCAACAAACAGAGGCTCCGGGAAAGCTTAGACCTGCTCTCGGAGGTTCAAGATGCTGCACGACTGCGGACCGCGACCTATCAATAGCGCGTTGCGCGATACTACAATAAGGGGGTAAAGGCACGCCCTCTCGAAGTTGGAGATCTTGTCATCCGGAGTGTAGATGCTGCGGGAAAAATTACAAATAGGAATAAACTCTCCCCTGGATGGGAGGGACCATTCCTCGTCTCCGCAATCCTCCGGAAAGGAGCAAACAAGCTGCGCGCCCAGAACGGCAAACTAGTCCCGCGGACTTGGAACGCCACCAACTTAAGAAAGTATTACCAATAATGCTACATCAGCCCAGGTGAGACACGCACGTGCATCATAATGAATGCTTGAACATGTGTAATGCCTTTCGTTAATAAAATCACTTTTCCTGTTATCTTGCATCTCCATTTGTGTGAATTATTGACATGCATAGCGTTCTTAAATCAAAACGACCTAGACTGCCCCTAAGTTGGTAGGACAATCGTCCGTCTGCAAAGCAATCCCTTGGCCGTGCGCCAAGCGGCCCGAGAGCGGCCACAAAGAACCTCACCCATGTGGCAGGCAAGCCTGAAAGGACATTCATCTATTATGGCTCTACGCCAATCAATCCAGGCAGTTAAAACATTAGGCATGGGGACTTTTGAATTCCCCGATCTACGGCCAGCAAAACCTTAGGGGGTAAGTATCGCAGGCGTGTGGCGACCTTCTTGTGCAGAAGAGAGCACCCACAGTCTACAATGGTCGTGGGCTAGGACCTTAAACTTGGTGATTATTGCGCCTTGAGCAGGGGCTGCACACCTCCCGCGAACATACGCGACCAAGGCCTAGACCCTGGAGTCTGGTTGCCGTGGCCTGAAAACCCGGCTGACCCTTGCTGTGGCTCCACAGGACTTGCGACAACATCCACCCTACCGGATCGAGCTTCCCATCAAACGCGTGAGTTACAACGACATCCTCTGACGAAGGATGAGCATTAGCGCAAAAGGCCCTTAGATAGGGCCTTGGCAAAAATAGCTCAGCGAGCTTAGCGTTCAAATACGGGGCGTGACCCCACGGATCACATTAAACGAAAGTTGTGAGAAGCACACCACATCAGACGAAAACAAGTGCGAAAGAAGAAAGAGCCACTCTTTATTCATTTGCCAAGAACAAGTAAAATACAGAAGCAAGGGATGATGACAAAGGACAGCCAAACAACCTATACAGATGGAGGCTACTCGGGTGGACAGGACGAAGCGGCCTCCTTGTGGAAGTTCCTCAGGTGGGACGCCACTTGGATCCCGGCGTTCCCCAGATGGAAAACTCCTTTCGGTACGTGAGGAGCCACCAGGGAAGCGATCTTGCGACACAAGCGAATACCGTCCCAATACCGGGTATCCATCACGAGCTGCGACTTCGACGAAGAAAGCCGACCAACCAGGCTTTGTGCCATACATGCGTTGTCATCCTCCGTAGCGCGAGGCGGGCTTCCAGGTTGCCCCACTTTTCGCTGCAAGTGCTTGTTCTCCTCTTGCACCCGTTTGCTATCCTCTCGAAGGGAGGTGACCCGGGCCCTTGCGCGATAGATGGCTTGCTGCAAGCCCCTGTGGAGGAGGACGGACAGCTCGTCAAAAGGTTTAACATCTCTAGAAGCCTGCAAAGGAAACGGTGTTAGGAGAATCCCCAAAACATGCAACAGCAGAGAAAAGTCAGACCAGAGCAGTTATACCTGAGTAGGAGCAGCGCTCGGAGAGCAGGCAAGATCACCTGGCGGAGCCCCTTCCTGAGGCTCCTCTCCTTCGCCTGCCGAAGGCGAGTTAGCTGGAATGGTGGCAGTCGTAGGAGCGCTCGGGGGCTCCGACCCCGAGGACGTCCCGGCTGCCCCCTCACTAGCTCCCGCCGGATCAGTGACCAGGGCGACTCCTTCCTCCGACAGTGAAGCTACGTCCTCAAGGATCCCTCCCTCCGAAATGGGCTCCACGAAGTTAACAGTCGACTCCACCAGCCCCCTTGTCTCCGATGTCGACGCGGGCGTTGCCGAACATCGCCCCTCTGGGTCATCAAGGTCTAGAACGTCATCCAACACTCCCGGAGTGGCATCCACGAAGACCTCAGCAACGGAATGAGCGAGAGGCCCCTCAGCGGGTCGAGACTCCGCCTCACAGACTTCGAGCATGGCTAGCCCCGCGGCCGAAGTCGATGACGGCACGTCAGTCTCCCCGTGGTGGCCCGTGCTCGTAGCAGCCTTTAGGACCGAAGTCCAAACCTCAATTGAAGAACTGGAAACTTGCCTTTGAGACCTCCGTGTCGAAGTCCCTCCGGCCTCCCTCAACCTCTTTAGGGGGGCCTCAACCTCTTCGTCGTCTGAGGACGACTGCAACAATGAGCAGCTCTCCTCCTTGTCCCCTCCGGACGATCGGGGAACGGCTGCATTCCCAGGTTCTCTCTTACCAGGACCGGCGACTCCCCATCCCGACGGAGGCCCCCACTTGGAGGCCTCGAAAGTGATAGATGTCAAGAAGTAACCTTGGATGGAGAACTTCGCCTTCTCAGATTTAATGGCGGTGATCAACTCTGCCACCCCTACAGCATCCTCGGCCGGCGGATTTTCCAGGAAGAACCCTGAAATTGGGCCCCACACGCGCAAGAGCTCAGAATCGGAGGGCTCCTGTAGGAAGAAGAATCGATCCTTCCATCCCTTTACTGAATCGGGGTTGGTTCCATGAAAATGGAAACCCGTCTTCGGCGACATCGATACCCAATCTCCCGACTCCGTGAATTGAAAAATTAGCCTTGCTGCCTCGGAGTCGAAAGAGCCACCGTGGAGTTGGGCAAAGATGCACAGCGACACCAAATAACGCAAAGCGTTGGGATGAAGCCTCGCCACTGGAACTCCCAGCCCATCTACCAGCCCGTACGAGTGCCACGACATGGGATAACGAAGCCCCCATCAGGTAGTGCTCGTACACTGTGATATAGCCCGTTGGGGGGGCCCTGGCTCTATCCAATGCACCCGGAGCACGGTAACTCCAATCGCTAGGGAGGTCGTAATCGACCATGAGGGCGGCAATAGCACTCGCAATCAGGATGGATTTTGTGTTGTGAACGCCATGGCGACTTGCCCTGGGAGCTTGGGAAGAAGAACTCTCGCTCTTTTTCGCCATGTCTCTCTCTCTCTCGACGTAGGTTTGCTACAGGAAAAATCTCAGCAGGAGGAGAAAGCCGTTCCGACTGGTTTAAATAAGCAATAGAAGGCCAGCAGGCAGGAAACGTAAGCGACGCCCACCGCAGGTGACTGGGACACGTGCTAGCTTCGTAGCACATCGCAAGGCCCGATGTCACCCGCAATCATGGCAGGCGCCAGACTGACAAGTGCGTCGCCTCAGTCGTCTGACAGGAGTCCACGCTGGCGCCTCCGCATTAAATGAAGGCTCACGATAGTGAAGCCCACGAAGGGGCACATGGGAGAATAAAACGAAGAACGGAAATCCCGAGATGAAGAGTACAGAAGGCGGAGCAGTGCGATAAAATAACGAATTTTATTGCAACGGCGAGTCTCATTATAATGGCAAAAAAAAAAAAAAACGCCGACAATGGTGGTTATCTATTAGCGATCCAAACGGCCCGTGGAGGAGCTTGGGGCGTGATAATCCACCAGCTGCTCGCGCGTTCGGGCGTGGAAGTTGCGAGAGTCCAAAACGTCGACTCGAAAGTCCGAATCCTCCAGCAAGGCCAGCCTTCGGCTAAGCCTGATAGCATCACGGTAACTCCTCTCCAGAGAAAGATTTACACCCTCCGGCCGGAGCCTTGTCCTCATCTCTGTCCGCAGCCTCACGACCTCAGCCCCATGTTGTTGCCGCAGTTGCTCGATCTCCCCTTCAGGGGCCAGCATGCGGGCCTGAGCCGCCACATTGGCACCGATGAGGCGCGAAGTCCTGGCCTCCGACTCAGCCCATACACCCTCCAGATGCGCCACGTGAGCCCTCAGCTTCTCCACCTCAGCCGCTGCGCCCCCGCACGCCTCAACCCCCTCGAAACCCAGAGGCACACGCAGAAACTAAGTAGGACCCGCGACTGTGGCTTCGGAGCGAGCCCCTCCTGGAGTGTCAGCTCCCAAAGCCCAGGGAGCGTGTAAACCAAACTCGGACTCATCAGAAGAACGCTTCGATTCATGAAAGGAATCCTCCATCAACTTCACAGTGAGAAAACGCACACGGAGAAAGCAAGCAACTGATAAGCACGCAGGCACGAGGAAATGCAAGGTTCCAGAACAAAATGGCGCGTTTAAATAAGTAAGTTCTTCTCCCGAAAGTGGCGGCGTAAAGAAGACAAAGGGCGCCAGAGCTTGGCCAACGGGCACCCTCCACGTGGAAAGTCCCTGAAGCCTCGCTCGTTTCCTAGGCAAGATGTCACGACGCCACGCCTCTTGACCGCGCAGGCATTAAATGCGCCAGTCACACCAGGGGACGTGACCACCAATAGTGGCCCCTCTGATTCCACGGAGTAGAATGCAGATCGCCAGAAGAAAATGACTAGCAAAGAAAAGAAGCACGCACAAAGAAAGGAAGAAAATGAAGGTTAAAGGGCTACTTCTTTTATTAATTGATACTTTCTTACAAAGTACAAGATCTACAGCTATAATGCTGCGAGAAAGATGAAGGAAGACGACGGTGCGAGGCCCCGGGAGCCCTTGTGATGACCTAGATGAGCTTGGAGAACGTGATCTCCATGAGATCCCCGTGGCCAGCAGCCGTCGGTAGTTCACCAATCGAACGAAGGCAGTCATGAGGAGCACCCCCAGAGATGGAAGCCGCCGAAATGCTATCCATCGGGGTGGGATCAGCACCGAGGCCGAAAAGCACTCGGGAAAGTAGGGGAAGCACCCCCCGACTCCCTCGCTGGGTTTTTGGCCTCTCCCTCTTCGTGGTCTGCGCTCGAGCTTAGCGAGTTAGAGAGCATGTGCGGCACCCTCCGCCAGTGGGAAACATCCCCGCGGAGGTTCCGCCCTGGCTCTACCCCGCGTCAGGAGAGCCACAGTTGAAGAGAGGGTGCACGACTACAGCAGAATGGCCGAACCACTCTCGTTACCATGAGGAGCGAACTGCAATACGGGAGTTAGAACGGTCTTCATCAAGAATTTTGGGCATCCGGCTGATCCATCCAACTCCTTCTCGGACCCCCACCGAGGGCGGGGTGAGCCAGAATCTTCTCATTGCTTCTCCAAAGGTTGCCAAGGGATGTGCTCCACTAGCTTTGGTGCCCCTCCTATTTATGGGCAGGATGGGAGTCACTCTCTTGCCTAGCGCAGCACGTCTACCAGCAGACGTCTTTCATGGAATAGGAAAGACCCCTAATCAGACGCAACCCAGGGCGTGCGAATCTTACCAGTCGGGGTGATGAGTCACAGCAGCATCAAAAAAGCCTGCGCAGTCTCCTGGGGAAAGCGCAGTCTCCTGGGTTTAGGGTATGTTGAGAATATTTTTCAAAATGGCGTGAAACCTAAAACTATTTTTATTTCCTCCACAAAAATTTCACACCAACACGCTAAAATATCCAAAATCACTAAGCAACCGTCTCGACGTGTGGATAATTGATTTAACTCACATCATTTGGCCAATCCATATAGCCTAAAAGACATGAACAAATCCACAAAGTATCTGCCAGCTTGTTATACTTGTGAAAAGATTGGCCACATTCGTTCCCACTGCTGCACCATGAACTTTTCATACAACCAAAGAGAAGAGCTAAAAATGAATACACTTGTTTCTCACATTCAGACATTAAATGAATAAGTAAAAAGATTGAATGAGAAAATAAATTTAGTGAGACAAGTATGGGTCAAGAAAAGTGAGCTTCATTACCCTTTGACCATTCATGACAAAAAAAGGGAGTCCTGATTCATTTTGATAGAGGGAGATTAGGAGAGACATGATTATTTATGTTAGGGGGAGCCTTGTCATTTTTGTGAGGGGGAGTGCTTCCTAGATTTCAGTACTGCTTGTATTTCATTCCTATTACTACTACATATTGGTTTCCTACTTCTATTGTTATTATTTTATTTTATGCCTTGTGGTACTAACCCTACTTGACCAAGCAACTCAATTACAGTATTGACGCGACAGTCACAATTTTGACACAGTAGTGCTAGTATAGATTTATACATTTTTGTATTGCATCATTTATGTTTCTCACTAGGCGCAGATTATTATGTATACGGGTTCTATATCGGTAGTGTCTGAACCCGTATTTCTATTGTAATTATATTCTTTTTTCTTATGGGTTTGGTCATGGAATTGCCAAAGGGGGAGATTGTTAGGGTCTTTTTTATGATTGGCACATTCCGTGACAATATGTACTATTGTATCGATGTTGGGTTATGACTTATTGAGATACTACATCAACACATATCTATTGCTGTCCGTTCTGACTTCCAGGGATACCATGCATACCGTGTGCTCTCCACTCGCTCGAGCCCAAAATTTCAAAGCCCTGCGCTCTCCGTGCGCTCTCTACCAGCTCGACCCCAAAAACCAGAAACACTGCGCTCGCCATGCGCTCGAGCGTAAAATCCAGAAAGGACCCACTCGTTGCCTGCCGCCCCCGCGCTCGAGCACACGTAGGGTTTCTCTAGAAATTCTCCATGCGCCCGCCGAGAGCTCAAGCTGCGCTCGAGCGCCGCGTCAACGAATAATTTTTTAAATGCGATTTTTGCGCCCTCTATAAATACTTGTCTTATAATTTTGAAACCCTGGACTCTTGGCAGATCAATTTCATGCCCCACTTAAGAAGAATCTTGTTCATACTCCATTGATCTTGCTTCTTTTGAGAAAACTAAAAGCTACAACATTGAGCTTCATGTTATAACAAGTTTTCTCTACATTTTTCTTTACCATTCAAATACTTCCATCCTTCTACCTTCGTTGGAGACATTGGTACGTTGAAGAAGGATATTCGATCATGTTCAGCAATTCAAGTGGCTAAAGAGGGAAGATTGATGTTAAGATTGGAAGGTGTCCGGTTCTATTATCGCGGACAAATCCAAGGAGTTCCTTGGAAGGGATCACAAGATAGGAGTTAGTCTGCTAGGTTAGCACGTCGTTACCACCTGATCTGTAAGTTGATTTTCATAGTGCATTGCTTCCCTGGCCGTTGAAACCTGAAGGATTTTTCTCGATTACCGTGGGTATCGAGTTTTTCCTTCGTCACCAAAAATTATACCTTTTTATTATTGTTTATACTTGTTTATATTTTTCATACTTGTTAGTTTTATTCACATCTAGAAATAAATATTATTTACGTATATTAAATATTTAATTTTTATTACTTCCTCTATTTTTACCGTGGTCGAAACTTGATTGTACATTTTAGGACCAAAAGTCCTTTTTCACATACAATACTATAATAAATAATAGAAACCAATGCAATGGCCATGCAGAGCTCCCATGTTAATTTCCATATTACAGAAACAAGTGATATTTAGTAACAACCATAAATTATAATAGAAATCAATACATTGTCTATTTTAGTGGCTTAATCTTAAATTATATATATATATATATATTAAAATACAGATTTAACTTGTGATATATTGGGTGATTCAATTATCGATACGGTACTTGGTTCGAGGCCAATTCGGGTTGATTTCGTAGCACAATTATTTAAAAATTCGGTTATCGGTTCGTAACTGATTTAATGGTTGGTTCAAGGGATTGGCCGTACCAATTTTTATTATTTATTTTTATCACTTGTGAACTGGTTTAGATGAACCGGTTCAATGATTCAAGGCATCTACACTTGCTAAAAATTTCAGCATTTGACCGGTTCTTTTACTTAATCTGAGGCTTAGTTCGGGAGTCGATTCGAAATATATTTTTACTGGTTGATATCTTTATATTTTCTCATAATATTTTGGTTACTTTGGGTACTGGTTTAATTGTTTTGGATATAAAAAGTGGGCCGGTTCAACAGCCCAAATTCCACCATCAATATGGATGTGTTGGGGCAAACGGGTCGTCCGAACATAATACTCCAAAGCGCAGTGACCGAGAGGACAAAATACTCGGACAAAGGGAGAGCGCTCGGACGGACAACCAAAAGGAGAAACAGAAAATCGAGAGAAAACACACGAGATTTAACGTGGAAACCCTTCTGTAACCGAAGGAAAAAAAGAGAAGAATAGAGAGTGAAAAGAAAAGAGTATTTTCTTGGTTTGTTCTGGAGAGTTTTTCCCTTTGACTTATTGGGTGTGTAGCGGATACTCCATCTTGGAGGTTTATAACTTATTTCACATAGTGGATTTGTTATTGACTCTACTCCAGTGGTTTTTTCCTTCTGTTACAGAAATGTTTTCAGGTTAAATCTCGTGTATTTTCTCTCGGTTTTCTATTTCTGCTTTTGGCTGTTCGTCCGAGCGCTCTCCCTTTGTCCGAGTGTTTTGTCCTCTCGGTCACTGCGCTTTGGAGCATTCTGTCCAGATGCCCCGTTTACCCCAACAAGTGGTATCAGAGATTGGTTTGTGAACCGTCGGTTGGATGACGTCGTTGGCGAAGAAAGGGACGTTCAGTGTGGAGCAGTTCAATGGGCAAAATAATTTCATCCTTTGGCAGGAAAGGGTAAGGAATATTTTGACCAGGGAAGGAACGGTAATAGCTCTTCGGAAAAAGGAGGAGAAGCCGGAGAACCTGACCGAGGACCGGTGGCAGGACAAGAGGGATCTTGCCAACTCCACCATTAAGTTGTGTTTGGCAGACAACACACTCCAAGAGGTCCTCGGACTGTCCAACCTGGCCGAGGTCTGGGAGAAGTTTGAGAGCCGGTACAAGTCCAAGTCCATAACAACCAGGCTATATATGAAGAAGCATTTTATGGCTTACGGTTGTCGGAAGATGAGTGCTTCGAGAAGCACTTGGGCGACTTCAATCGGCTGGTAACGCAGATGTCGGCCCTTGATGAGAAGATCAAGGATGAGGACAAAGCGTTGGTGTTGCTGGCAATCTTGCCGGTCTTGTATGATCATATTGTCACGATGTTGCTGTTCGGGAAGGACACGCTGAAGCTGGACGAGATGATAGCTTCCCTACTTATGAACGAGTCAAGGTGGAGGAAAAGCGGTGAGGTCTCAGGCTCTCAGCCAAGTTTTCTTGTGGCCACCAGCTGTTGGAGACGAGGGAGATCTGACCGAGGACAGAGTGGCTGGATGGAGAGGAGCAACAGTCGAAACAAGTTTGAAGGAAGGAGTTGCTTCTTGTGCGGCAAGAAAGGCCACATAAAGAAGGACTATCCGCGGAGGAGGCAAGATGAGGAGGGAAGAAGCAATTGTCAGGAGAAAAAGGATCAGGCTGATGATCCGAAGACCATTGCTGTCTGCGGAGACCTCCTGGTTGTCCATGCAAAGGAAGCACGGAGCCGGTCATGCCAGGAGATGAGTTGCGTGATGGATAGTTGGGCTTCACACCATGGGACATCGTGGAAGTCCCACTTCATGAGTTATACGCCCGTTGGCCGCGGGGTGTTAAAGATGGGTAACGGTGGCCCCTCTAGGGTTGTTGGCATTGGGGATGTTTGCTTGAGGACAAGCAACGGAAATACGCTCGTGCTGGAGGGTGTGCGACATACCCCGGATCTGAGGTTGAATGTGATTTCAGTCGGGAAGCTTGATGAGGAAGGCGTCCGGATGGCATTTGGCTGGCCAGTGGAAGCTCACTAAAGACGTCTCAGTAATGGCAAGGGGAAGCAGGACATCAGGGTGGTATCTGATGGAAACCTGCATTGCCAAAAGAAATGCCAGGATGACCAACGGGGGCATTGGTCAAGGTGACAGGAGAGGACGTCTGGGAGGCAGGAGAGGCCAGCCAAGAAGGAGTGCAAGGGAGAATGACAAGTCAGCGGATAAGGAGCTGAAGGAAAATGGGTTTACTCCAAGTTCAGTGGAGCAGAGGAAGGTGTTATTCAGGCTTGTAGAGGCTGATGGCGGAGTCCAATTTCAGGGGAAGCTGCCAGGAAGCAGGAGATGACGGTTGCCCAACAACGGCCAAAGTTCCCCACAAGGTTGTGAGGGGAAGTTTGTTGGGGTCACTCTCTTGTCGTATTTGTGTCCACGGACGTGTGGAGACAAATGGACGAGGATTTCTGGAGAAGGTCGAGAACATCCATCCTCGAGGTAGGCTGAAGAATTCGTCTGGGAACTATTGTCTGAGAAGTTGTGGAAATAGTGGATGAGGACTCATCAGAGATGTCATGTCCGAGAGGTTTCTGAAGACATGGACGAGGACTCTGAAGCCTAGGCGTTGACTTCCTCTGTAGGCCTGCTGCAGCCGCGTTTTACAGGTGGGTAGGCGGCTGCAACTTTTAAGGTGTCAGGCCTACTATCCTGACACACCGGGCGTGTGCTTGCCCTAAGGGGCGTAGTCCTGCCACCCTACTGGCAGTAGGGTGGCTGGCTGGGCCTAGGCCCCTTTTGCCTATATATATGGATTGCTGCCGGTTGAGCAATGTGCAGTAGTGCGAGCTGAGCAAGATTGAGAGAGCAATCTTGGAGAGAACAAAAGGGCCATTATGAAGGAAAAAGAGGAGTACACCACCGGTGAGAGAATGGAAAAAGAGAAGAATAGAGAGTGAAAAGAAAAGAGTGTTTTCTTGGTTTGCTCTGGAGAGTTTTTCTCTTTGACTTCTTGGGTGTGTAGCGAATACTCCATCTTGGAGGTTTGTAACCTATTTCACATAGTGGATTTGCTGTTGACTCTACTCCCGTGGTTTTTTCCTTCTGTTACAGAAGGGTTTTCACGTTAAATCTCGTGTGTTTTCTTTCCGTTTTCTGTTTCTCCTTTTGGCTGTCCGTCCGAGCGCTCTCCCTTTGTCCGAGTGTTTCGTCCTCTCGGTCACTGCACTTTGGAGCATTCTGTCCAGACGCCCTGTTTGCCCCAACAAGATGCTGTCACCCAGTTCTCTAGCTACTTAGGGGCCCGACTCACATATCTTTCAAAGGTATTTTTAGATGCCGGTTTGTAATATGATAGTTCGACTTTAGTACTTGATAACTTGGCTGGTACGGCTACTGGTTCAACAGGTTCATGGCTGGTTCAGTCCATTTTCTTGGACTGCTAGAATAAGGGTGCTGGGCCGGGTTCTGTGCATTTTAGGGGTCCAATTTAATATCCATTTCAAAGCGTTTTGGGCGGCCATTCCACTGGTGGGTAGGTCAACCTCAATACATGATACTATGGCTGGGCTGGCTGCTGGTTCAATTGATTTGAATCCGGTTCGGTTAATCTTTCCCAAGCTACCACATTTAATTTGAACAGGGAAGTAAATAATCTATTCTGTCTTTGTTTGTTTTATGGCAATTTTAAGACCGGTCTAATTACAGCTAAGAGACTCATGTATAAAAATTGGTTTGGTTCATGGTTAGTTCAGGCTGAAATTCCAGCCAATTCGGGTCAAAAGTGTAGCTGAAGATTCTGCATCAATAGTGTTCTAATGCAGACAGCTTTTATTGCAGTTTTGGTGGCTGATTCATGATCGGTTTGGGGTCAAATTTTACAGGGTGATATTTGGACATTATTACAAGGAACTTAAGTTATCATGGCTGCCGGTTCAGCCCATTTGGGGGCCAATTTGTAGGCTACAAATTCGGAATATCAGTATAACTTCTGAAATTGGGTCTGTTATTAATGTGGGAACTGGTTCATTGACCGGTTCAGCTCATTTCCATGAGCCATTTGGTCTTGACATAGGTAAGATATTAAGCTTGTTGTACACAACATTTGGGCCTGTTTGGAGACCATTTGGTTACTGATTAAGCCAAATTACAAAGGTTGTTCTGCCTCCAAGGTGCAGCCAAGTATATCCTATATCAATATGATGATATGAACAAGTATATGAGACAAAGCAAGTATTAGAACAATAATATTTTAAAAATGATTAATATACAACACCAAAGGAAGAAAGGAATCAAGTACACTCGCCAAATATTCAGCAAAATTCTTGCTATCTTCGGTTCTGCCTTCCCAACCTCCCTCGGTTTCCCTATGTTTCTCTTTTATTTCTCTTATGTTTTCTCTCCTTACCTCCCAAGTTTTTCTTTCTTTTTCCCCTCCTCACTTCCTCACATGTTCTTATAAAAGCTTGGAATTGAGGTGCTGAGTCATTAGCGTAGTTAACAGCTCATAGTTTTTCTTTCCTGAATTCCAGCTGTGTGGCTCAATTAGTATGCTGAATCATCCTCTACTTTCGCTAGGTGTTAACTTCATGTTTTGCGTAATGATAAATTGTGATTGGTGGTTAATTTTGCTGAGGTGTGAGGCTGTGTGGGGCTGCTGTTGTGAGAGGAAAGCTGCTTTTCTCCCATTAATCAGCAGCCGTGAAAAAAGAAAAGAGAGGAAAGCTGCTGCTTCAGCAGCCGTGTGCTGTCCTGATTTTGTTCCTTCCTATTTTGCTGAATCATCTAAATTTTTGGTTAATATTTATCTATATATTGGAGCATTTTTTATTCCTAAAATCAGCTAATGTTGCCACTTGTTTAAGTTCCCAAAGTGCCGTGCCCTACTTCTCTTTCTTTTCCTTCCAATTTTGCTGGTTTCCCTTCCCTGCAGAGGCAGCTGATATAGCAGCTTAGCCGGCCCGCTCTCTTCTCCTTAATTTGCTGAATTTTTGCTGAGTTACTAGGCCATTTGGTGGCCTTAAGAGGCTGCCAAGTGTCTGTAAAATTGGGTTAAATTATATTAACTTTTTATGGAATTTTAGTGAGGTATGCACGAAATCAGCACCTTGCTGATTTTTATGTTGTTGCCGAGGGTGTGTGTGTGTTTTTGCTGATTTGTTTGATTATTTTGATTGAATATGATGTTGCCATGTGTGTGTGGGACTCTAATGCCATGTGTGTGTTGAATTTCTTGTTAAATTATTGAAAATTTCCTAAGTATACAGCTGCCCTGCAGCTGGCCGTGTACCCCTTGCTGAATTTTCCAAAAATTCAGCTTATTTATAAGTTGCCATGTGTGTGTGTTGTGTTGTAATATATATATATATCCTATTAATATGATGCTGAAATGGGGCTGCCGTGGATCCCTCATGCTTGCTAAATTTGGGCTGCATCTGATTGCATGCTGAATTTTTAAAATTCAGCTAAGTATAAGACTCCATTGTGTGTGTTCCTGGGTTAAAATGTATTAACTTTTGCTTAATTAATTTAATTTGTGTTATATTAAATTAATCGAGCTAATTTCAATTACTAATCGGATGATATTTCCGTAGCTGAATATCCTTTTGCTATCCCAAGTTATTTCAATTGGTAATCGGTCGGAATTTTAGTGGTCGAGGTGTCATTTTATTAATCGTATATGGATCGGTTGCTAATTTGGTCTATTGGATAATTTTTCAAGTTAACATTATGTCCCAAGGTGAATATCTGGCTTTTTGATTTATAATCTAATCGGCATAATAAATATCGATTCAAAATTCTTAAATATGTAGAAGTCTCTAAGTTCACGTATTTTTATTTTAGTAATTCCCTAGATGTTGGACTTTTCAGTATTCTTTGATTTCATTAATTATGATTTGCTTGATCGAGAGATACCGGGCCTTACAGGTAATAGACTTATTTAAATTTTAAAATATTATTAATTATTTTTATAAGTAATTGATAATGACTATAATAGTTAATTAATATATTATAATTACATCTAAAGTAAATGATAGCGATATTATTTATATTTTATGTTCCTCATATTTTATTAATTCAAAATATTAATATTAAGTATGTTAATTTATTATAGTGTCTGTTTTAATTTTGTTATATTCTCATACTTCTTCTATTTCGATATTTAATGGAATTAAATTTTTTGATTGGTTTGAGTAAATTCAGTTTTATCTCGATATACTAGATCTTGATATAGTATTACAGTTGGAAAAGCCCACTGCTATTAGTGATACTAGTAGTGAGAAAGAAAAATCCTATTTTAGAGTATAAAAAAGGCAAACAGAATAAGTATGTTATTTGTGAGAATGATCATAATGAATAATATTAAGTTAACACTTCATGAAATTGAAAATGCTGTGGATTTATTAAAAACTATTGAAAATCATTTTCGATTTATGGATAAGTATCTTGCAAGATGCTGATAGTAAAACTTATTTTTTTGGTAAGTAATTAAGTTTATAAATAAGAAGAAAAATTATAAAATCAATGTTCTATCACCAAGTGATTTTCCAAATTGGGTTTAGAACATAGACGCGAGGCATCCACGGGAATCGAGAATCATATCTGTAAACCTAGATAACCGGTAACGAAAGCAAAAAAACAAACAAATAACATCGGTCCTAAGGAGTTCCTAATGCATCTCGTCGCTTGCATCCTGGCCGTCAACATCTCGGACAATTGTCACACACAAGGCTATAACCACCTCGGTTGGTTTCATCTTGGAATTCAGTCAAAAAACCTCGGTCCAACTAGTTCGGGATTTAGCATCTTGGGTCACGTATCACGAAACTTAGCAGAAAAAAGAGGACGGTCCTTTGCTAGTACCACGATTGTTTAGAAGGGGTATAAACCAGAAACTCATCAACTTTGATCTTGTGTAGTAAGCATCATCTCGACCTAATACCTGGCGATGATAGACTTTGTTATCCATTCCAGACTGCAAGGAACTCACCCATGATCCATCTTTATCAGTCCATTTCAGCTCTGATCTTTAGCATATGTTCAGCTCAATAGTGGGATACTCCATCTTGTCAGAATAGATCTATTACTTTGCATCCTGTCAAAGGGAGTGTTTTCCAGTTTACAACGAACGGAAGTAGTGATTTGATTAATCATTTGGGATACATTCTGAGGCATCGACTTTTTGAACCGAAGTAGTGATGGTAAAACTCATTACAATGAAGTTTGAAGGTATTCAAGGAATGCATGAGTATATTCTTAAGATAACCAATTTAGCTGCCAAATTTAAAATCCTTGGTGTAGATGTGAATGAATCTTTTTTGTTTCAGTTTATAATATATTCTTCTCCTCCTCAGTATAGATCTTTATAAATTCATTATAATACTATTAAATATAAATTAAATATCAATGAATTAAGAAGTATATTTATCACGTTCTACATTCCTATACCAATTATAATCATAGGAAATGTGTACTTACCTTAACAATCTGTAAATCATAATAAATTATAATAAATAGGATTCAAAAATATAATATCAATCATTAATAGCTCTGACATTTATTTAACAATAACATGAATGTAACTTGTGATAATAAAATATACTAACTAAAATTTCAATATATATCTTTTAAAATTATATTGAAACTTACAAGATAACCATAAGAAACTTGCGAACATATTTCTAAACTATCAATACTAAAATTTACATTTATGAGATGCTTATAAAATTATAAGTTTTTACATTATTATTTAAACTAAATTAGTAATATCATTATTAATTACCGTATAATTTAATGGTTCTTCTTTACTTTTGTTCACTAGGTATGAACTCTTATGAAATATTTGAAGGGAAAGAAAATAGTAAGAGTAAGTAAAATACTCAATAAAAATATACTAGTCAATGACATACATACTTTTATTCAAAAATATGTTATATAAAGGAATATGAGTTATGATACATGTAAATATATAAATATATATATAATAGTCAATGACATACATACTTTTATTTAAAAATACATTATATATAGGAATATGAGTCATGATACATGTAAATAAATAAATATATATATATATATATAATATTTTTATGATACAATTGATTTTTTTTTCTTATACATAACTCTTTTTACTTGCCAATATATTCTTACCTTACATATTTTGAGGAATTAGAGTTAGTAGAAATTTATCACCAACGGAGCGTTTGATCGATATTTGGATTGTAATCAATCCACACAATCAAAGGCCAAAATTTCACAGTATAGCGATACTTTTTTCTTATTTACATTCTCAAAAATAAGATGGATTGTATTTAATCCACATAATCAAAGGCCATATTCTCCTTATTTACATCCTGAGAGCAGGATGGATTGTATTTAGTTCACACAATCAAAGGCTAAAATTACACAGTAATACTTATTCAAATAACGATTTATACTATAATATTCTAGGACATGTTAGGGGATATTATCCGCTAAAATAAAAACTATTGACTCAATTTTCTTACTTCTTAAAATTTTATAGTAGAAACCTTTATTTATAATTTTGCCTTTTCTTTTTAATCTTCTCATCTTAGAAAAAATTTGTATTTTTTTGGTATCATATTAGCTTCCACTTATACATAACATATCATATATGTTCATAACAAAATCATAATAAAATATATTATATATATCCATAATAAAATTATATCAATGCATAATATAAATTTATATACATTTTAATATGTGTTGGATTTATTTTTAAACAATATATTGTTCAATTTTTGATCTATAAATTTCATGATTTACCAATTTATTAACTAGTTCAATTCTATTTCATCTCTTTAATTGGTTTGATCACAAATCCGATTTATGGATTGGTTTAACTTTTCATAATATTTTGCTGGTTATATTACATGAGTTGGTTTACCATTATACATATATTAAGTGGCCGGTTCAATATTTCAAAGAATTATACATAAATCGGTTCACTTACAAAATTAGCCGATTCATTAGAAATTGAGATATTTCTAATATTTAACAACTTATTCTTATAATGGCCAACCAATTCACATGATATATAAGTCATTTACTAATTTAATATACCATATATGATTGGTTTATAATTAATTTTCTAGTCGGTTCATACTAAATTAGCAAAATAAGCAATTAAGTACAAATCAGCTAATTTAGTAACAAATTTTAGTTCTGAGGTTGGTTTAGTGATCAAATTGAGATATTTTTAAAAATCATTTTAAATGGTGATAGTTAAACCTTAGTACTAGAAGATTTGACTGAGTTAACTACTAGTTTAACCGGTTCATGGCCGGTTAATCCATTTTCATGAACTGCCTTGCTAGAGCATCAACATGGATGTAGGGGATGATTTGATTGCCATTTTAGGGTCTAATTTGATGGTTAATTCCTACCAAATTTTACAATTTAATATTTTAATATTATCATAAAATACTTAAGCTACTATGGATGCCGGTTCAGCTGATTTGGGGCTCGATTCAACCCATTTTCATGGGTTGAAATTTCAGATTTTAGCAAACTACTGAATTGTAGTCCAGTTGCTGATGTGAGGTTCGTTTCAGTGGCCAATTTAGCTCAAATTCATGAGCTGTTTTGTCACAGCATCAATAAGATATTTACCTTGTTGGTCACCAAATTTGGGCATGTTTGGAAATCATTAGGTTGTCAATTCAACAGATAACAAGTAGTTGGTTCAGCTACTACTCTCGTTTTAGGATTTCAGTTGGTATGTTACTGAATTTTGGCCCAGTTCAAAGAATTTAGGCCCGGTTCAATGACTAAATCACAATGAAAAATTACTTCCCATACATTTTTAGAATCAACACATAATTTTAGACCGGCTTATATAAATTTTTAATTTTATCATTATCCGGTTCAAAGTTATATACTGATTTTGTACTAAAAATTGCATCTTGATGTAATCTGGCCGATTTAGTGATATTTAATTTTTTAGAGGCTGAACTGGTTAGATTTTTAAGAGGAATTTTATTACCAACTTGATGACATCTTAGATGGTTAATTAAAGTTCCTATACTAATTTTTATAGAGTTGAACCGATCAAAAACGTGAAGAAAATTAGCACCAACAGTAAGTCCTTGATTTCCTTGGTTCAAACTATCAGCCAACCTTGGACTCATTGAACCGGCCTGATTTTTGGAGAATATGTGAGGTTTCAGATTTCAAGACCTAGTAATTAAGGGGTAATTAAATTAATATAATTAAAATTATATTTAAGTGTAATCGAAAAATTAGCTTTGGAAGCAAAAGAAAAGTCAGAAGCCCTGGCTAGACAGAATCGCCCGCTCAATGAGTGCTTGAGCACGGCCCTGCGGGTGTGTTGGTGCTTGACTAGCACTCGAGTGGTGATTGAGCTCTAGTCTAATATAAAAGCACGTTCGGGATTTTATGCATTATTTTTCTAATGGTTCAGAGAGAGAGGAGAGAGAGAGCTCGGAGGAGAAGAGAGATAAGAAAGAAATCAAGGCTTCCGAGTTTGAATTCGGTCGCGAGCTAGTTAGAAAAGTTATAGATCGGATTGAGGTAAGTGTACTCATGCCATTTTCTTTATCTTTTTGCATTGTTTATCCCGATTCCTTTGGATATTTTTGTCCCGATACCCACTCATGCATGTATTTTTATGTTACTTATATATTAAGCATGTAAATATGCTGATTTCATATCCGATATGCAAGATTTGTACGGCATTTTGTCTCCTAAAACCTTAACTCGCGCCCGTTTGTAATTTATCGATTTAATTGGAAATTTTGCATGATATGGCCTTAGAAACTTGAAACCCTAGTTTTATGGATGGGGATACTTTAATTATTTGGTTTTTGTTAACCTATATTTTATATATGTTAATTTTATGTAAACCGAAAATATTGTTGGATATGAATCAGGATAATATTTCATATGTACATTATATATATTCTCTTGCATATACTCCAAAAATCACGTTATATGCATTTGTAAAAAAATTTGTTATTTGGAAGCTCTAAAATTATGTTTGGTTTATGGTTATAAGAGTTTTTAATTTTTTCCATACTTTATGTTCATTATACATGTAATTCAAGTCATGTGGAACCTAAATTCATAAGAATTATACAAATGATGGAAAGGATAAGAGGGGAAATTTCATGACATGATATGTTGATGAATTGTTATCCCAGAGTGAAAACTAAGTGTTATAAATGAGTATGAAATTTTTCAAAGAATAAGGAAGGAGAAAATTGGATCGAGAATTTGTATTTTAGATGGTAGTATTCCCTATTATATTTTTAAAAAATTACTGTGAAAATATATGGATTGCCTTTGGGCAATGGGGGATATAGGGGGATATATTTTATGACCTCGTATATTAGACTAAAGGTATATCGCTCATCACGTGATATTGATTTGCGGGGGTCTGTGCTTTAGAATGTGTAGATGTTAACACATTCCTTTTTTTGTTTGACCGTACAGTTAGTTGATAAAGCCTACTAACTCTGGTTCGTAAAAATAATGAGTTTTCTACATGTTTTGAAATTTAAAATGACCATAAATAAAATGAGAGATAAAAATGTGTTCTGGAAACGTATTTACTCATGTTTTATACTTATGCATTCATACTCTACTCTTATTCCCTCCATTTGCTTTATTTTGTATATATTGATTATTATCAATATTATATTGTACATTATTGAGTATTTGGCTCACTCCTTATTAGGAGTCGACTAGGTATGAAAATTTGAAGGGGACTTTTAAGGACTTAGTTTTGTAGTTTTACACTTTATGGAGCTCATTTATATATTTTGATGGTTTTGTATATATCGATGTATATATATGATTTGATGTACATGTAACTTAGTTTCCGATGTATTTGATGGATGTGTATACTTTCACAGGTTGTATGGTTTGTCTTGGTACTTAGTGGCATCTTGTTTGTACCAACATTATAATCAGGATTATAATGTCGGTGCCATGTGTATTTGTAGCTTTTGGATCCCATGATTGATGATGTTGTGGATATTTATTTGTATTGTATATGGATTTTGTACATAATTGTATTTGCTTGAAGGCCATTTTAATGTCGGAATTTTGTCGAATTTTGGTCAGGAAACGCGTTTGTCACAGAATAATTTCAGAATAAAAATATAGTGGTTTAGCAAACATAATAAGGTTTCTACATTAAAATGTTCATGGGATAAATTGGTAACAGTATGAAAAATTAAACACATTAGCAAGCTGCAGAATTTGAACTTCATTAAGTGTAATTCTGAACTTTACTTAATCTAGCAAGATAATGGTAAGGATTTCAAATATTGGATCAATAATACTTGAAAATAATATCAAGAATTAATCAACAAATCAAAGAAGTGGAGGTTTTTTTGTTCGGAATAATTTTAGATTTAATTTTGAACCTTAGTAGCCAACCGTGCTTCCTCTTGGTTTTGGTTCAACTTTCCTCCTCTGTTTTGTTCTGCATTTTTCTCTTTTCCTCTAGTTTTTTTCTTTTTTTTTTATTTATTTTCTTTCCAACATACTTAGTCATCTACCAAGTAAATTGGAGGCTACCACAAGCCCCATAAGATGGCAATTTCTTATTTACCCTAGCCATGCAAAAAGACTAAGGTGACTCTCCCTCATTTAGCAACTTGTTAGTATTTGATTTGTGGGTTAATTTTTAATTTTTTTGATCCTTTGTTATGCCTCGTGTCTCTTCTCCTTCCATGCCAATTTTATCTTTTAATTAATTAATTTAATTTGGTAAACAACTTAGGAAATTTAGATGGAAATGGGCTATCGTGGACTTATTGCTGAATTTCTTAGAAATTCAGCTGATTTGAGAGGCTTCCAAGTATGTGTTGTGTGTCAAAATATCTTAAATTTTTACTTAATTAATTTAATTCATACTACATTTAATCAATCGGGCTAAGTGTGATTATTAATCTAGTGTAATTTTGGCAATAGGGTTATCTTATCGTCAATCAAGATTAATTTGATTATTAACCAATTGGAAATTTATTAATTGAATTAGTTCTTTATCATTGTTCTTCCTTGTATTAACGAGAATTGAAGTCGGTTTTATCAAATAAATTTTTATTACATTTCAGTGTAAGTTTTTGACTTTTGAATTTTTACTATTCATTGATGATAATTTTTTTATAAATTAATTTAACTTACGAAATTATAAGTTATGAAATCTCGATCCTTATAATATTGGTTCAAGAAAAGGCAATACTTAAATAATAAAAAATTTATTCAATAAATTTAACGAATCATGATGGTAAAGAAAAGAAGAAGAGAAAGAAAGCGATTATTAAGGTCGGACCATCAAAAGAAAATGAGTACCATTGTGGTATAGGGACTCAAAAGAAGGAAAGAAATGGAAGGCATTACTAATTGCCGAATAATTAGTTATAAATGGGTATTTAAAATAAAAAATGACTCAAAAAAATATCAAATGATATAAGATTATACTTATGGTCAAATATTATACTTAAAGAGGTGGTATTGATTATAAAGAGATATTTTTTCTAATTTTAAATGACTCCTTAAGAATTATAATGATATTAGTGACACATTTTGACTTAAAATTATACTAAATGGATGTAAAAATTACTTTTCTAAATAAAAGTTTAGATAAAAAAGTTTAAATTGAACAACCTAAAGGATTATTAGTTGAAAGACATGAGAACTTAGTTTGTAAATTTTTTTAAAAATAATATATAGACTTAAATAAGCCTCATAATAATGGTATTTTAAGTTTCATAATGCCATTTTATTCTTTAATTTTATAGAAAATATTACTGATTGATATATATATTTGAAGGTCAGGAGAGTAAGTTTATATTTTTGATTCTATATATTGATGATATATTATTTATAAGTACTAATTTTAGATTATTAGATGAGATTAAGAGCTATTTTTAAAAAAATTTTGATATAAAAGATATATGTAAATTAATTTGTATGATAGGAATAAAAATATTTTGACATAAATTACATGGATTGTTAGGATTGTCTTAGAAATGATATATCAAGAACATTTTAGAGAGATTTAAAAAGAAGAACTATGTAACCAGTATTATTCTAATGCAGAAATATGATAAATTTAATTTAATATAATGTCCACAAAATAAATAACAATGAAATTAAATGAAAGATATTCCTTATATGTCTACTGTAAAAAATTTGATATATGTACAAATTTATACCAAACTAGATAGAAATTTCGGTTTATATATTTGAACGATACCAAAGCAATTCTAGTATAGATTACTGAAATATTGCAAAGAAAATTATAAAATATTTGTAAGGAATTAAAGACTACATACTTACTTATAAGAAATCCAATTACCTGGAGGTGATAGGTATTCAAATTCAGACTATACTAGATGTGTGGATACCAAAAAATCTACATCCGAATATATTTTTCTTTTGGTTGGAAGAGTAGTTTCATGGAAAAGTACAAAGCACTTTGTAATTATCGTGTCTACAATGAAAGTAGAGTTTGTAGTATATTTGGAAGCCACCACACATGTATTATGTTTACAAAATTTTATTTCAATACTTAGAATTGTTGACAAAGTATAGATAGGCTGCTAAAAATTTATTATGATAATTTCATAATAATTTCTTTCTCAAAAAATGATAAGTATTCAAATAGTACTAAACATATGAAAATTGAATATCTTGTGATTAAAAGTAAAATTCAGAAACAAAAGGTGTTAATAGAGAGTATTAGTACCAAACATATTATTACAGATCCATTAACTAAGGACTTACTTTCAAAGGCATTTATGGATCATATTAATAGTATAAAATTTTGTCATTACTAATAATATAATGATGTTATTTTTAATATTTAAGATCTCACATAATATGTTTTTAATATCTCTTCTTTTAGTATTATTTAAACTTAAAATTTTGTATTGATGATAATAAGAAAAGTCAATCACTAAGATATTATTGTTATATTGTATAAATTTTTCTCATTTAAAACTTAATCGTGTAATTTATAAGTATTGTAGTATATGGAAAAAACTATATTATATAATGATATAGAATCGTCATGATTCATATTTGTTGATTACTTAATTATAGTATTATGATATCTAAACTATTAGAGGATTATAAAATTACATAAAATTTATTTTAATCAATTCTAATAAATATTATTATTATATGGCCCAAGTGGGAGAGTATTAAAAATATGTCATACATGACAAAGCATATAAATTATTAATTTATTAATTTAATTAGGTAAATATAATCCCACTCGTTTTTATGTATATTAAAGGAAAATTTCTTAAAAGACATACCCTTTCAATATATATTTTTTGATAAAAAGGATATGTTATTTTTTTTTATAAATATGTCATTTCAAATATACCTATCGAGCGAAAGGATATGTTATTTTTTAATAACTATATCTATTTAAGACATATCTTTTGGGTGAAAGAATGAATATTTTAATAATTTGAGAATGGTTATTTTTTTATCTATAAAAGGATATCTAGGGCCATTATTTTAAAATTTACAAGATTTATATAAAGTCTCTATAAATTATAAGAAGAAAAGAGAAAAATTATCACTCGATTATCAATTAAAAGTTTCAGGACAACAACAATTTCTATATACAAATAAAAATTTAACAATTATAAATTCAGATGTATAAATTTATTTATATATATATAATTATTATAATAAAAAATTATAATACTAAAGATCCTTAGTATTAAAATTTTGTCACATTAAATAACTTACAAATTGTTGCCATGACCTAATCAATTTGTCGCCACTAATGCCAGTGTGTTGATGAGGGCACTGTTACATGGTCTTAACCTGCGCCATTTATTCAAGCTATTATATTATTTCACTATTTAAGCTCCTTTTTCTTTTAAAATAAAATATGACCATCCATTTAATTAAATAAAAATATAATAAATAATATTAGTAGGAAGACATAATATTTTTAGTTTTTTTGATACGGATGAATAAAAAGTGTAAATAAGTAAAAAATTAGATGTAAATTGATTTATATTTGATACGTCTCTAGATCCGAACTTCGAACAGATTCGGTTGATTCTCTTGATGTGATTCCGGCTCCGTTCCCTGAGTTGGATCCTGCACACCACTAAACAGAACAGGAGGTCAGTGTGTCGGCGGGAAGTGATTCCACCGAAAATATTCCGACGCTCAAGTCAGTCAAACAGTCTTTGAAATAAAGAAACTGAAATCGAGAGAAAGAGAGAGACGGAAAGAGAGTGTTTTTTTCAGACATAAGAGAGACGTGAGGTCTCCTTAAATCTGGAAGGTGGGAATGCGGAAAACGGCAGTGAGGGCTCGCTTATTGCCTTAGGGTTGTTGGAGAATGTTGATGGCAGAGAAAGCAGATATCTGAGAACAATTGTTCGTATTCCAGAATGTGTATGCAATTGAGAGGATGATTTAAAGCGTCAATGAAAGCCTATCCTGGATGGTGAATCCAGGGTTTCTTTTATGGTGGAGAGGGCGATCCTCCTTCTTTGGAAGGAGGGATTGCCTCCGTGATCTGCTGGCTGGCTTTCCTTTGGAAGTCGGCGCTAGTTGCCAAATCATGCATGATAGTTTCCTTCTGAGGCAGCCAACAGCTTTTCAAATCGGGTACCTTCCTTCCGTGTATGTTACTGTTTGAGAGCCTTAATTGGCAAGGATTTGGGTAAATCTGGTGCCTTCCTTATGCGAAGGGCGCCAATATTGTCAAAATCCCCTCTGGTGCTAGCTGGGACCATGAAAAATCCCTGGAAAGCCGTTGTTGGCCTTTTGATGATTCATGGGCCTAAACGGATTAGGCCCGTTACTGTAGAAAGGCTTCTTAGGTCCCAACGTGCAAAACGCGGATGGTCAACGTTCAAGTTGACCGTCTGCGTGCTTATTGGCCGCCATCATGGAGGATGTCCGTTATTTGCCGCCTGATGGGCCATGGGCCTGAGTGGGCCAAGCCCATTACTGTAGAAAGGCCTCTTTGGGCCCAATGCGCATAATGCGGATGGTCAACGATTGAGTTGACCGTCTGCTAGAGAGTTGGTCGCCCAAACGGTTAATGCCATCGTTGACCGTCCTGGGCTTTTCAGTTTTTTAGCCTGTTCTCCTACTGGGCCGTTAGAGAGTTGACCGTCGTCTTAGGCCTTTATTGACTTTTTGGGGCCAGCCTATTTCTGATATACCCATCACTAGCCCCCCATACTGGTGGCCAGAAGTTTGGCCTCTAGTATGCTCGTGATGGGATGCCTTTCCTTACTTTAAGGATCTTGTGGAACTTCGTGAAAAGACATAAAGGAGAGTTTGACCAGGACTATCGACCGCCTTGGTCAATTCCGAACACTGCACTGTTGACCGTCTCCGGTCAATTCCGAAGCACTATAATTGTTAACCGCCCCCAGCCAATCGAGAACCGGGTGTTGACCGCTCACGCCACTGGAAGAGTCTTGCGTGGCCATTAGCGGGTTTACCTGACTGAGTGCGACACGTGTCTTCCTTTGGTTGGGCGGATATCCTGGCCATTAATGCACCGCAGATTCGCCTTTTATAGGGCCAAGTAGGGAGGCGACACGTGGCGGTCCTGACGGTGTCCTTAATGAGGGGTTTTGTGCTTGGCACTTAAGTCTTTCTTTCCAAACTTCAAAACCGTTCGTGCCCTCAGATCCTCGTCTTCTTCCTTCTCGTTTCTCAGACAAGCCTTTCTAAAGAACCCTAACTTTTGCCCGATTATGGCCTCCGTTGTAGACTTCTCATCCATTTTGAGAGAGAACGACATTAAGGCATTGTGCGTTGAGTTTAATATCCCCAAGGAGACGGCCTGGAGGATTCCGGGTAAGGGTGACAAGGCCTTTGCCCCACCGGAGGGGTACATTACCGTTTACGAGGCCCATCTGAGGAGCGGCCTCCGCCCGCCGTTGCCGGCAGAACTGGAGTCTATCATGAAGGCTCTACGAGTACCCATCGCCCAGCTTCATGCCAACACCGTGAGGTACCTTTGCACTATGTGTATTTTTGCTCGGAAGCTTGGCCAGAAATTTAAAGATGTCTGCGTTAGGGTTTTGTTTAAAGTGAATCAGGGGGGAGAATGGATATCGCTCTCTCTTTGCACCAGAATAAAAATTAATAAAGCCATTCACGACTCGTTGAAGAATTGGAAGAACCGGTTCTTCTTCGTGAAGGTTGGGGAAAAATGGCCCCTTACGAGGGAATGGGGCGAGATTCCGGAAGCGTACTTTGGCACGCCGTCTGCGGCGGATTGCGCCGCCTACGTATGGCTAACCAAGGCCATACAAGCTAACCTAGATGAGTTTAAGAGGGACTTCTTGGTCTCCCAGGTGGAGTCAAAGAAGGTAAACTGGGGGCCGCCGTCATCGGTTCAGAAACCAAGCCCTCCGGTTATGATGATGAACCCTGAGGACTCAAAGGGTGTGATCATCCGCTCAAGACGCACAGAGGAGGAGTTTATTGAGAGGGCAATTGGGACGCCTTCCTTGTCTTTGTCGCATATTAATTACGTAGCTGTCGGGATCTGCAGCGGATTCGGCAGCACTGCGGGAGCGGGGAAGGTCATTGAAGACAGGCTGGGGGAGGCTGGAGGAGTCATCCTGACTCAGCCTGCGACAAAGGTGGTCCTGTGTGCTTCCCGGATGGGATCTGCAGAGAGCCAGCTCGCTATATGGCGTAGGGCTCGCGGGTTTCTATTGTGGAGCCGCTGATGATGGTCAATATCATCAGCGGCCGCTCCGCAGGGCCTAAGGGGAAGGGGAAGGGCCTGCGGGCCGCCGCTCGCAGGCCGCGAGAGAGGAGTCTCGCGCGCGAATGATGATGAGTTTTTAGACCGCTTTCTGGAGGAGGTAGCGGTGAGCATGGCTCGTAAGGATGTTTTCAGTCCGACGTCGCCTGGTCCATGCCCCAAATCCAGGCCCAAGGGGCCTGTGAGGAAGATTCATGAGGTACGATCCTTGTGATTGCCCTCCTGCATTCCTTTCCTTTGATTATTACTAACAGTTTGGTTTTTTGCTTTGCAGGCGAGAGCTTAGCCTCCGCATTCTCCCGTGAGGTGGAGCAACGGGACTGTATAATCGCGGACAAGGATGCAGAGATTGCTTGGCTCGATGTTGAGCTGGCAGATGCAAAAGGAGAGCGTCGCGAGGAGGTGGTAGCCCTCGAGGCTGTCCTGGCAGGGACGGAGGCAGAGAATGCCAGATTGGGAGCCGAGGTCGCCCATTTGAAGGAGGAGGTCGATTAACTTAAGGCGAGTAATAAACGTCTTGCCGATCGAGTTGTAGCCTCAGAGAACGAGCTGGCCATTCGGGTCTGTCCCCATGAGATCGGGGACATACTGCACGTCTGGCTGTTGGAGGGGCTCAACATCGGACGGCGCGTCGCACGGTTGATCGATCCTGACTTCCCCGTCGAGTTTATCAATCAAAGCAACCGTGCAGCGCAACGTAAGGAAGACTTAGCAGGGGAGCCCCGAGACACCTAGGGTGGTCCGCCGTCCTTATAACCTTTTGTACTTCCTTTTCATTTGCGCTTTTGGGACTTGTGTAAATTGTACCATACTTTTTGAACAATAAAATGGAAATTCTTTTCAATTTGGTGTCCATTGTCTTTATTGCTTTATGTTTGTTCATATTGTTGTATCAGGCGGCCAACTTGGTCGGCCGGATAGTGTTGTTTGGTTGCCTAAGGAGGTGAGTCCTTAAGTTGGGCAGGCGGTTGTGCTAACCAACCTGGTGGCGCCGTACAAGTGATGACTTGGGCATCCACTGCGTTTCGCAGGACGGCGGAGACCAAGAAAGGCCCTTCCCAGTTAGGGGAGAGCTTGTTGCGGCCGGCCAGCTTGCCTGTGGCCTCGACGCCTCGTAGGGCCAAGTCCCCAACGTCGAATTGTCGTGCTTTCACCTTTTTATTGTAGCACCGGGCAACTTAGTATTGGTAGGCTACTGTTCGTATTTTGGCAGCGTTGCGGGCTTCCTCTAGCAAGTCTAAGTGCTCCTTGATTTTTTGGTAGTTGGTCTGTGGGTCGAAAGACTCCACCCTGAGACTCGGAAGCTTGATTTCGATCGGGATCACCGCCTCAGTCCCGTAATAGAGGTTGAAGGGCGTCTCGTGCGTTGGTTCCTTCCGGGTTTCCGACAAGACCAGAGGACGGATGGAAGCTCGTCAGCTCAGGAGCCCCCGGCGCCTCCAGCTTAGTCTTTAACCAGTGGAGTAGCGTGCTATTCGTAACCTCCACCTGCTCGTTGGCTTGGGGGTATGCCACCGAAGTGTGGACCAGCTTGATACCAAGGCTGGCACAATACTTGGTGAAGCGTTTCCCCAAAAATTGGGTCCCGTTGTCAGTCACTTGACCTCTGGGACGCCAAACCTACAGACAATGCCCTGGCGAAGGAATTCCAATGCATTATGCTCCGTGATTTTTGCTAGCGGGACTGCCTCGACCCACTTGGTGAAGTAGTCGATGCCCGCGATGATGAACTTTCTTTGCTCCGTGGCAATGGAAAATGGGTTGAGAATATCGAGCCCCCATTGCGCGAAGGGCCATGGAGCCTGAAGGGACTTCAGGTCAGTGGACGGCTGGTGGTGAAGGTTACCGTGAAGCTGGCAACTTTCACATTTCTTTACAAACTCAAGCGCGTCTTTTTTCATTGAGGGCCAATAATATCCCTACCGCATGATCTTGAAGGCCAGGTTTTTCACGCCTACGTGTGATTTACAGATCCCGAGGTAAACTTCGCCTAGCGCGTAGTCTGCCTCCTCGAGAGATAGACAGCGGAGGTACGGAGTTGAGTATCCGCGGCGGTACAGCTGCCCATCGACAACCGTGTATCAGCCAGTTGTCTTTTTAATTCGCTTAGCCTTTTCGGCGTCCTCTGGGAGTGATCCGTCAGCCAAGTATCTAAGATAGGATGTCATCCAATTTTTCGTCTCGAAAATCTACATCGCCTCCCGATTTCTCTATGAGGAGCATTCGAGATCTCCTCATGTCCCGAGTACTGCTCGGTTTTCGGCAAATGGCGACTCTAGCCAGCCGGTCCGCCTTCCAGTTTTCAGTTCTGGGAATATGAATCAGGGTCAGTTTGTTGAAACCCTGGACAGCCTCCCTTGCCTTTGCCAGGTACTTGGCCAAGGAAGGGTTATTTGCCTCAAAGCCCCCTTTAACCTGGTTGATGATTAGTTCGTAGTCGCCAGAAACCGCCAACCTCTTGGCAGAGCACTTCTTTGCCAATCATAAGTCAAGCAAGCGTGGTTTTCGTGACTCGGCGACGTTGTTGGTCGCCGGGAAATCAAGTTTGAGGGAATACTTAACCTCAAATCCATCAGGGGTCGTAAGGAGCACCCCTGCTCCGCTGCCACTGTCCGTGGACGATCCGTCCACGTGGAGTGTCTATTCTGGAACTTCGTCTGGCTGTTCTGCATTTTCTGCGGGCTGTTCCTCGTGAATCAGGGTCGCGGTCTCAACAATGAAGTCAGCCCGAGCCTGCGCTTTTATGGCAGGTCTGGGCTTCAATTCGATGTCGAACTCACCCAATTTGATAGCCCACTTCACCAGCTGTCCCGAAACGTCGGGTTTCTAGAGTATACTTTTCAGCGGCTGGTCAGTGCGGACCACTATGCGATGTGCTTGAAAGTATGACCTTAACTTTTGCACAGTGAAGATAAGCTCTAGGGCCATTTTTTCTGCGCATGGATAGCGCGTTTCTAGGCCGGTCAATATTTTGCTCACATAGTAGACCGGCTGCTAGATATCGGATTCCTGGCGCACGAGGACGGAGCTGAGGGACACTTTTGACACCGCCAGGTAAAGGTACAGCTCATCTCCATCTTTGGGTGATGCAAGCAGTGGTGGGCTGGCCAGATACTGCTTTAATTCGTTGAAGGTGGACTGACAGTCAGCCATCTACTGGAATCCGTTGGATTTCGTCCATCTTAGAACTTTAAAGAAGGGTTGATACTTGTCACCAGACTTTGCAAGGAAGCGGGACAAAGCGGCCAGCCGCCCAGTCAATCTCTAGATGTCTTTGACGCTCTGTGTGGGAGCCATGTCGGTGAGGGCCTTGATCTTTTCTGGGTTTGTCTCGATTCCCCTTCGGGAGACAATGAAACCCAAGAACTTTTCGGAGGCCACCCCGAAGACACACTGGGCTGGATTCAGTTTCATTTGGTGTTGGCAGAGCACCTCAAACGATTCTTCCAGGTCACGTATGTGGTCGCCAGTGACCCCACTCTTGACGAGCATGTCATCGACGTAAACCTCCATGTTGCGACCAATCAGTTTTTCGAACATCTTGTTGACCAGTCGCTGGTAAGTTGCTCCAGCGTTTTTCAGTCCGAAGGGTATCATTTTGTAGAAGTAGGTGCCCTGGTCTGTCATGAGTGATGTATGTTCCTCGTCTTCCGGACTCATTCGAATCTGGTTGTAACCCGAATAGGCGTCCATGAAGTTGAGCAGCTCATGTCCAGCTGTGAAGTCAACCAGTAGGTCAATCCTGGGCAAGGAAAAACTGTCTTTCGGGCAGGCCTTGTTGACGTCGGTAAAATCGACGCACATTTGCCATTTTTCGTTGCTCTTTTTAACCAGGACGACATTTGAAAGCTAATCTGGGTACTAAACTTCTCTAATTAATCCCGCATTCAGTAGCTTTTTCACCTCCTCTCGGATGGCGATCAGCTTCTCTGTGGAGTGGTTTCTCCGCTCTACCTCGACCGGCTTCTAGTTAGGATCGAGGCCCAACTTGTGGACCATCACTTCAGCCGAGATCCTGGGCATGTCTGCGGGAGTCAACGTGAATATATCGGCGTTCCATTGCAGGAACGCAATCAGTTCAGTACGCAGTGTGCTAGTGAGTGAGCAACCAATCTGCACACACTTTTTCGGTTCCTTCGGATTTAGTGGGACCAGATCTGTGGCTTCACCAGACTGCGCTTGCTGCAGGGTGGCCTCGTCTTGATGATCAAGTTCTCCCACCGTGCCAGGGCTGCCGCTAGGGGCGATCTGGGACATGTAGCATGTCCGCTCGATTATTTGGTCGCCTAACACCTCTCCCACACTGTAAGGTGTCGGGAACTTCATTTTGAAGTGTGGAATTGAGGTGACCGCCCCAAACGCTGTCAGGCACGGCCTGCCTAATATCGCGTTATAAACGGAGGACAGGTCAACTACTAGAAACGTAAGCGTACGACTTGCTGTTTTCGGATAGGTGCCCAGGGTGACTTCCAATTGAATAGTCCCTTGAACGAGCACTGGTTCATTGTCAACGCCTTATAATGGGCCCTCAGCCGGTTTTAGCTGGTTCTTTTTTAGGCCTAACATAAAGAATGCATCCAAGTAAAGCAAATATTTAGAACTTTCATTATCGATAAAGATTCGTTTCAGCTGGTAGTCCATACTGCCGTCTGAAACGAGTACTGATATAACAAGGGGGTCAACATAGGGGGACACTACATGAGTTGAGTCATTATCACTGAAGCTAATCGTATTGTCTACTGTGCGTTGCTTCTTCCTCCCAGTCTGCTGCTCCTTGCTGTCAGCTAGGTTCTTGGCAGGTCGGGTGGTGATCATATTAACCACCCCCGCCGCAACCCTGTTTCGGGGTGGAGTCTGCTCCTGCCCCTCTTCATCACCTGCTCCTGAGCTCTGTCCAGGACCTTTAACAAACTTTGTAAGGTGGCCTCTATGAATTAGATCCTCGATCTCCCTTTGCAGTGTCTTGTAGTCCTCAGTCGAATGGCCAGCAGAGCGATGGAAGTCACAGTACTTTGATTGGTTTTCAGAGTCCTTCTTCAGCGGTTTGTGTAACGTCCCTGGCGCGTCCGCATAACGATATTGTCTGCTTTGGGTTGGGGGAACTTCACGGCGTCCCAGGCCATCACGCAGCCCGCACGGTTTTATTCCTGGCAGACGGAATCCACCGTCCCCAAAACGCGTCGTCAAGGAAGAGGTATCTACGCCCTTATTATAAGGCACGCTTCGTTCACCTCCCCATCCGATGTGGGACTCTACATCCCACCCTTGGGGGACCAGCAAAGGTTCTCATTGCACACCAGATCAATCCCGGCTCTGATACCATTTGTAACGTCCCCGGCACATCCATATGACGATATTGTCCGCTTTGGGCTGGGGGAACTTCACGGCGTCCCAGGCCATCACGTAGCCCGCATGGTTTTGTTCCTGGCAGACGGAATCCACCACCCCCAAAACGCGTCGCTTCGTTCCCTCCCCATCCGATGTGGGACTCTACAGTTTGGCCCACTTTAGGAACTTTTCTCCAAGGATCTGCATGAGGACGTTGGCGCGCGTGTCCGTTAGAGGTGTGAAACCTGGTGGCCCATAGTCCTCAAGGCTGGGACTACCACCCGCACAAGGCGTGCAGCGGGAGTGTTCTCCGCCGCTGTACTTTCTCTTCCCTTCACCAGGGAACAACTGAGGCTGATCCGTCCGCTCTGGACGTTTTGCCTCGTTGGCCTCTTCTGCTGCAGCGTAGGCCCCGGTGATGGATTCTGCTTCTCGGAAAGTTTGAAAATTTTTGTGGGCAAGGTGCTTGAAAAAATCACCGTAAGTAAGCGTAGAGATGAAACTGACCAACTTCATCTCCTCGGTGATCCTGGGGATCCTTCTGGCCTCCGCCACGAAGCGATCCAGGAAACGCCGTGGGTTCTCTCCCGGTTTCTGTTTTATGTGGGAGAGATGCCACGGCTGTTTCTCTTCCCGTCGGCTTGAGGCGTACTGAGCCAGGAAGAGATCCATGAGTTCACGAAAACTGCTGATGGTGCCTGAAGGGAGGTGATGGAACCAGATTTGAGCGTCTCCCTTCAGTGTGAGCGGAAAGTAGTGGCACATCGCTGAGTCTTCGAACCCTTGTAGACTCAGATGGGTGCGGAAGTGATCCAGGTGGTCAACCAGATCACTGCCCCCACGTTAAGTCAAGGGACGGAATCTTGAACTTTGACGGCAGTGGATGGCTCAGGATCTCCGCAGTGAAAAGAGATCGGTCCAAGTCGATGGCGCGCTCCTCCTCTTGGGACACACGGTTTCAGATCTTGTCCACCCGTGGATCGGCGCGAGCGACGTTTGCTGATCGTTTGGAGTTGAGATAATCCCTCAACTCCGTCTTGTCCTTGGAGGGTTCAGCAGCCGGTCGGTTGCTACCTTCAGCGGATCTGGCAGTCCTAGATGCTCGCTCCTGGATGGCGTTGCGGTCTTCTGCCCGTGAGTATCGTGGATTTCTTCTTTTTGGGCTTTCTTACGGAGAAGTACTCCGGAGCGTTCCTCATGCCTATTCTGGCCAGGAATGCGGGAGGACGCTGGAGCCAGATTGTCTCCGACCTTTTCGGGCCTCTTGGCCAGCTTCTTCTTCCTCTAGCCACCCATTTTGGTGGCAGAAGTAGGGATGGCTGCTGGTGGAGCTGCTTGTAGTCGCTGCTCATTCTGCGTGCAAAGTAACTGGAGTAGGTGATTGTTGGCCTGCATTTGCTCCACCAGTTGTTGAAAGTAAGGCGGTGAAATTCCGCCAGTGGTCTCGTTGACCATGGCACCAGCGTGGTCCCGGTCTGGGTTAGCAAGATCTCTAGCGGTGTCGCTTAGTTTGGGCTCTCGTGTTCACCATTACAGAATCAGAAGGTGACAGAGAGAGTTAGTGCAGATTTTGTGGTTGGCTTTTGTAAGAGCTTACCACAGACGGCGCCAATGATGTGTCTTTGGATCCGAATTTTGAACAGATTCGGTTGATCCTCTTGATGTGATTCCGGCTCCGTTTCCTGAGTTGAATCCTGCGCACCACTAAACAGAACAGGAGGTCAGTGTGTCGGCGGGAAGTGATCCCACCGAAAATACTCCGATGCTCAAGTCAGTCAAACAGTCTTCGAAAGAAAGAAACTGAAATTGAGAGAAAGAGAGACCAAAAGAGAGTGTTTTTTCCAGACGTAAGAGAGACGTGAGGTCTCATTAAATCTGAAAGGTGGGAAGGCAGAAAACGGCCGCGAGGGCTCGCTTGTTGCCTTAGGGTTGTTGGAGAATGTTGATGGCAGAGAAAGCAGATATCTAAGAACAATTGTTCGTATTCCAGAATGTGTATACAATTGAGAGGATGATTGAAAGCGTCAATGAAAGCCTGTCCTGGATGGTGAATCCAGGGTTTCTTTTATGGTGGAGAGGGTGATCCTCCTTCTTTGGAAGGAGGGATTGCCTCCGTGATCTACTGGTTGGCTTTCCTATGGGAGCCGGCGCTAGTTGCCAAATCATGCATGATAGTTTTATTCTGAGGCGGCCAACAGCTTCCAAACCGGGCACCTTCCTTCCGTGCATGTTATCGTTGGAGAGCCTTAGTTGGCAAGGATTTGGATAAATCTGGCGCCTTCCTTATGTGAAGGGCGCAAATATTGTCAAAATCCTCACTGGTGCCAGTTGGGACCATGGAAAATCCCTAGGAAGCCGTTGTTATCCTTTTGATGATTCGTGGGCCTAAACGGACTAGACCCGTTACTGTAGAAAGGCTTCTTAGGGCCCAACGTGTAAAATGCGGATGGTCAACGTTCGAATTGACCGTCTGCGTGCGTGTTGGCTGCTCTCGTGGAGGATGTCCGTTATTAGCCGCCTGATGGGCCATGGGCCTAGCCTGAGTGGGCTAGACCCATTACTGTAGAAAAGCCTCTTTGGGCCCAATGCGCATAATGTGGACGGTCAACGATTGAGTTGACCGTCTGCTAGAGAGTTGGCCGCTCGGACGGTCAATACCATCGTTGATCGTTCTGGGCTTTTCAGTTTTTGGGCCTATTCTCTTACTGGGCCGTTAGAGAGTTGACCGTCGTCTTGGGCCTTTGTTAACTTTTTGGGGCCAGCCCATTTTTGGTATACCCATCAACATTTATTTGTAAAATAATTATTTTTTTATTTTTTGTTATTTGAACATGATATTTTTAAGAATTTATAAACTTATATATTTGTTAAATTCAGACTATCTTTTTTAAATTTAAGAATATATGTTTATTCATATTTTCTAAGTCTTATATTTTTATATGCATACCTTATATGTATATATATACAGCATATGATTTTTTTTCTTTTTAAATATAGGCGTTAGACTAAAGAAAGTGAAGACGATTATGCAGCAAGAAGGTAACTGTGTTATAGGTGGTGGTTTGGTATGCCAGGTCGTGGTTTGGGGCCTTATTGTAATGCAATGTTGCTCTGTTGGGAATGTGATATTGCAGCTCTTGCTTTGGGGCAGATCCCTGCGGGTTCTGATGCTGTTGTTTCATCTGATTGGCTGGCTGCTGGGAATAATGCAGGTTTTTTGATTGGAGATGCGCATGGTTGATGCCTTTTTGCTTCTGGTTAGGTAAATGTGCTTGATGATGCTGCCGGTTTGGATTTCTGGCTGGTGACCCTCACTGTTTATGATGTGGTGGCGGGGCTGAGTATGACTGCTAATGTGGACTGTATAAGTTGTGCAATGCTTGGCTGGTGGTCCTGATATCCGGCCCTCTACTACATTCTCATCTCAGCTGGGCGAAACTGCCTCCTCCTGTTGCTGCTCGGAGGTGCTGGTTTTGAAGGTGGCCATGAGCATGGCTGATGTGCGGCTCTTCTTGCTGGGTGAGTGCGGCTGCCCTTGCTTGCTCCGATGCAAGTGAAAGCGCTTTTATGCTTGCTACCTCACGGTGCCTTGCTGTCCGGTCTATGGATTACGCTCCTGTACTGATGAAGATCCTAGATGGATGGCTGTGTCGACTTTATTGTTTTAGGCGTAGTTTTCTACGTTCTTGCTAGTGTGAAAATGATGACACTTCCATTTTCTGTTTTTTGTTTTGTTCTTAATGTTTTTTCTCTTTTGATGTAACTGTTGCTCGGGGCATACCCTAGCACTTTATGTTTTAACTCTAAGTTCAATACTTGGAGTTAAAACATTTAGTTTGTAATTTTTTCTCCCATTAATCCAAAATACTTACTTACCAAAAAAAAAAGCAAGAAGTAACTGAGAAACAGAATCGAAGAAAGTGAAGCTTTGATACAATTTTAGTATAGTCTTTTTTAATTATTATTAAAATATATTTATATTTATTATATATATTTATTTATTTATATGACAAAATTTATACATTTAAGCAATACTGATGCGTCCCAAAATCTGAATTGTTGTACAGATTAGGGAGCCACTCGATTTTTTATTACGTGTCGAATTAGAATTGGTCTAATCTCTATTTCTATTAATCTGGATCTTGTGCACCATAAATAACAAATAAGAGGTCGGAGAATTGACGTGACTCACTCCCCAATTTATCATTCAACACTCAAATCAGAAATCTTTTCAAAGAAATAGAAAGATGAGAGGATGTAAATGAATACAAAGATGTACGTATGTGGGGGATGTGAGAGGAGGATTGAGCTCCTATAATGCACTTGACGAGAAGCGGCTTTGAGGTATTTGGAGGGTAGTGCTCCAAAGGGTTGCACTCAATAAGTGGCTTACTAGGATGCGTTCGATGGAGAGCAGCTTCAAAAAAAAAAGGAGCTGTGTTAGGGAAAGAGAATTTTGTTCTTTTTCTACTATTTTATCTTGTTCGAGGGTTGATTCTTTCGAGATCGATTGATTTTCCTATGAAGGCGAAGGATATTTATAATGCTTTGTGGAGAAAGTTTTGGCGTTAACGCTTATGACAGGTGTTTGATCAGAATTTGCTAGTTTATTCTGGCGATGGTTGTAGCCACCGTGTCACTTGTCGCCTTGCGATAGTGGCGTGATTGTTGCGGGTCATGGCCAACATTCTCTAGACTATTCTGGCATTGATAGGTTGGAATTGTTGCCAGTAGGCGAGCGTGGTGGCTCTTTAGGGTTGACTTTGATTACTATTGGCTAGTGGCTATTGTGCCGACGTTTTTCACATTGCCAAACTGTTGCAATTGTGCTGGAGGGTTGACCTGGGCCATGATTGGCTAAGTCGCAGAGGCTGTCTGTTGGTTCTAACCCGTTATTCTCCCTTGGGCCTACTCGTAGTGGATAGGCTGGTTGGGCGGTTTCATAGGCTTTGTTTTGCGTTGGATCTCGTTGGCAAGCGGGCTAATTGTTAGATCGGCCTGTGCCATGATTGGACCCATCACTAGGGCCCCATGCTAGGGAGTTGGGCCTCTTCGATTCCTAGCATGTCAATTGATGGGACGTTGCCTGCAACACCTACCCACACGTCCCTTCCCGAGATGCCTCAGTCGCTGATTTTCAAGGACTGCGCTCCTTCCCCAGGCGTCTTGTAGTTTTCCATACAATGATGCAGGGATTCAATACCTTATTTGGAAAGATATTATTTTGATCCGAATCCTGGTGTCGATTCCTTATCGGTCATTGGCAGATGCGTCTTTTCACTGGGAGATTACCAATCTTCTCCTCCGGCTATAAATGGAGAGGCTATTTATTCTTTGCCTCAAGGTTTTTCCTTATACCAGCTAAGTGATATGGGAGTCCAAAGTCATCTTGGGCCCTCCAATTCCGTGCACTGAGATTGGATGAAGATCTGGAAGATTTGAAGATGCGCTCAGCGCTCACGGTGTTGCCTTTACTCTGGCCATTCTCATGCTACTTAGACCCTACTCTGACTATTCTCATGCCACCGTGCTCGGCAGCTCAGTTGTAGAGTCCTCTTTACTTTACACCTCCGTCGGAGTTCAGACGTCCTCTTCCAAAGGGATCTCCTGATGACAGGCATTTCCCAAGATTTTCTCGGATCTGGGGAAGTGGCCTTAACCTCGGTCTCTTCTCTGGTGGTTATTGTTGAAGCTTGCAGGAGGTGGAGTTTTTGGATGGGAAGCTTTCCTAACGTAGGTGGGGGTGTTTTGTCTCTCTACGTAAGGGAATCGCTTCCCATTCACCTCCTGCGGTGCCTAGTTTTCGGTCAGGATATTCGATGGGTAGGTAGCAAAAGTGCCTGCCCTCGTTACACGTGTCTTTCTTGGACCAATTTTCAGGCGTGCGCCACTGGCTTTTTGCTCCATCTATTTTGCATTGTTTCTTCTATTATGTACTCTTACAGATGTAAGTTTTGTACTTTGTAAAAGAATTTAATAAATAGAACCACTGAGTGTTTGCCTTCTTCTTGAGCCTATGGAATCTTGTCTTCTTATCTTCTTGCATGACTTATTGACTGGAGCGTCGTCGTACCATTGTGTGTGACCCGCCGTTCGATAGTCAAATGGACTAGGCGGCTGGTGGCTCGATTTTTCTACAATTAGCTTCTTGGTTGGCCATCCCAAGTGCCAGGTTGGGAGGCCAGATGGGCAGATCGGTGTAGAGCTTGCCAGGGCCATGCACTGTCTGCTTTCTGTCTTGAAAAATGAAGAGTCTAGGGGTCACAGTCTTGTCCATCAAAACGTTGCTGCGCATTGATGGTTGTGGTAGATCCTGTGCCGTGAGGTCATGATGACACTATAGCAAAAGGACACGGCGTTACACAATGACGCCACGTGTTGATGTTGCTACAAGGGGCATGTCGCTTTGATGCCTTCGTACGATGTCGTTTCTGGTGGGGGCATCGCCTATTTAAGCACTAGCCCCTAGGCCGTTTCTTCACCTTTTTGAGGGCATTATTGCTTCAACTAGCTACACTTCCTTGCCAACTTGAACAACTCCTAAATGGCTTCCCATAGTGTCTTTGCCATCTGATCGACCATGTTCGACCGAGATGTGGGGGTTTTGATCAGCAAAGGATACTTTCATGGCTTTATCCCATACGTGGTCCCTGGTGCTGGTGAAGCAGCTTGCTCTCCTCCTTGCGGGTTCTTGACCCTTTACCAAGAGCATCGGTTTAGGGGTAACTTTGTGAGATTCTGGTGTCCTTAGGGATCCCCATTGCCTGCCTGCTCTCGGACAATGTTCGGTATTTGGTTACCTTGTTTGCCTTCAGTGCCAAGGGGGTCACCCTAGATGCTTGGACCCTGAAGATACTCCTTCGGATCAGACAGAAGGGTGACTGGGTTTCCTTTGTTTCTCGTGCTTGGTTCCAGCTGAGCGGGGTGAGGCCAGGGTCACCAGAGGGCTGGAGGTCTTGTTTCTTCTTCTTGGAGGTCGACTTCGACTAGCGGGTTCCAAACTGGTGGGGCCGAGTCAACAGATTCTACAATGCAGATCTCCTACCGCATGAGGCAGAGATGGGCCAATCGCTCACGACGCTGGTTGTAGGGAACCTTGTTGTCCTTCAGATTATTGAGGACTGGGTTTTTGACAGGGCCCTAGCTGGAGGGTCGCTAGAGATTTCATCAGAGGAAGGCAGCTTCTCTGACTCACGGACTTCCCTTGAGGAGCCATCAAATAGGCCAGGCATTGGGGAAAGTTACCAAAAGCTTTTGGAGATTTACACTCAGGCTTTGAGTTGGATAACTTTCCTTAAGGACGAGCTTGAGAGGACCCGATGGAAGCTTGCTAACCTCCGGCATGATCATGCTCGGCTTAGGGGTGATCCCTAACCCTTCGTGTCGTGGCGGATAGTTAGGAGTCTGGGCCAAACTATCGAAGACCTTGAGGTGGCCATTTTAGCAGGCCGTAGGTAGGCTTTTTTTTCTTTTCCTTCCTTCCTTCCTTTCTTTTTTTCTTTAGGCTAGTAGATGCCCTCAATTGTAATGATGGAATTTTATTTTAATCGAATACCTTCATTACCTTGAGCAATGTCGTATGATAAGCGCCGTATCTTTAGGCCATTAGGCTTTCGTCAAGGTTGTACATTGTCATGATTGCCACTTCAGTTAATGGGGCATACATCCCTAGGGGCCTACATTTTTTGCATTTATTACTGATAAGACGGTTTGATTGACCGGTATCATTGCTTGTGTATGGTGTCTATGCATGGGAAATCGAGGTGTTAGATTTTCTTAACCGATGGCAAGAAGGAACGAGCTACGACGCCTCATGGGCCGACACATGTTGCTGCCATCATGAGGGCGGCCGTTTGACTTTCCATGTGATGTCATTTTGGGATCAAGTTTTTGCCTATTTAAACCACGTGCTCCTCACCATTTCCCGCATTTTGCTCTTTTCTTCAAACCACTGTGAACCTCTCTTTGTTCACTTCATCTTCTTATTTCACTAGCCATGGTTTTGATGATGTCAGAGAAATTCGATCAATTTTCACTATCGGTGATATCTAATCGCTACTCTCTTAGTTTGAGATTCCGATGAGCACGGCATTTTTGTTGCCAGGTGAAGTCGACAGGACTTGGTCTCCATCGGAAGATTACGTTATAGTGTATGAGATTCACTTGCGGGGAGGACTTTTCTTCCCAATGCCGTCGGAGTTGTATGTAATTCTTATGGCTATGGGGGTGCTGGTGGCGAGGCTTATGTCCAATGCCATTTGGTATCTGGTGTCTCTTTATGTCTTTTCTCGCTATCATGGATGCAAGTTCACTATCATATTGGTGAGAAAAATTTTTACCTTTTCTCAGAAGGCGTACTCAATCTTGCTGTCTTCTTGCCTCGGTTTTAACTTCAAAGGGGTGAATCCCAACTGAATCAAGCACAGGAAAGATTGTTATTTTTTACTTGGCGGTTCCTTCTAGCTGGGCCGTTTCCAATGAGTAGAGGAGAGCAAAGCCCAGTGTCACCAAGTACTTAGACGAGAGTGAGAAGACTCGGGAGAAGGCTCTGGTGAACCTCATCCTGGCTAATGCCACCACTTTCCAGGAGAGGGGGCTTTAACTGACCGCAGAGGCCTTTGCTGATGCAGCACGAGGGTTGACCCTTGAGGAGAAGAGCGCTAGTTAGAGGAAGCCTAGGGTGTTGGTCATCCGAGAGCCCACCAGCTGGCCGGCGAAGTGACATCATTCCTCCTCCGATGACAGTTCTTTGGATTCTACCTTCTCTTTTTGAGAGGATGATGCCGAGTTGGAGCGGGTGCAGCAGTTCTACAGGACTTCGAGGAGGGTGACCTCTACTCTTGCCTCTTCTTCGGGCTAGGCATCTGGCTCTACTGGGGGAGCAGAGGGTACCAAGCCCTTAGCGGCTCCTGCACTGGCTTCAGGCTCTTAGGACGTCGATCCTAGAGTCTAGTTGATCTCCGCACATGTGTTGGCACAACATGGGGTCCCGACCGACACTGACCTTTTGTGTAGGGAGTCAGCACTCGATATTTTTGCCAGTACCACTGAAGGGACCTTCTGTGGGATTGGATGATGGATGTTGTAGCTGAGATGGTGATCAAGGTCTCCATGGGAGGAGATGAGGTGCCCACTGTGCGATCGTCAGGTGATATTCCCGCGGCGTGAGTTGCCGGGCCACGATGATGCCGATGGAGTCGAGGGGGTGACACCGAGGTCACTGAGGAGCTTCCTTCTGAGGTGATCATTGTCGTCGATGCACCTCCCTTTGAGGCAGTCGAGATCGCTGAGGCGCCTCCCTCTGACCTTTCGGAGCATGGAGTCCTAGAGGCGACTGCTATTGGGGACGCCGTGGAGGAGACGGTGGCGCCACCCCCCAAGTTTTGAGGGTCTGAAGGAGGGATTGTTGAGTCGGAGGTCAGAGCGAATATCCCTGGTGATTAATTAAATATTAATTATAATTTAAAAATCGGATAAAATTTATTAAATATCGGTAAATTTTTGGGATTCGACGATGAGGTGCCCTTTGTTGTCCAAATATCGTTTTGGATTTTGGATCAAAAGAAAATCAAAATGGAATATATATATAATATATATATATATATATAATAATATTATTATATATATATAATTGGAAAAGAAAAAGAAAAAGGAAAATGCAGAGGCAGATAAGGATCGAAGGAAAAAGAAAAAAAAAAAAGAAAATAAAAGAAGAAAAAAGGACTTGCAGCAGGAGATAAGGACGATCGAAGAGGAGAGAGAGAGTGGGAAATCGGGCACCATTTTCGCCCTGTGCAAGGAAGAAGAAGGGGAAATCAGAGGTTGACGACGGCGGCGTGCGGCGTAATCGGCGCAGTGTTGGTGGTCGTCGGCAGCTAGGAGTGGCCGGTGGTTGTCGGCGGGTGGAAATTTGCCCGGTGGTGGTTTCGCGAAGAGAAAATCGTCGAGGAGGCCGACGGCTTTTGTCGGCAGCGTTCTTAACGGTGTTGCGCGGAGGTGGCGCTGCGATGGTGGTCGGTGATGGCTGGTGGTGGCCGGGTCGACGGCGGTGGGTTGAAGCCGTGGACAGAAGCCGCGTAGTGAGAGAGAGAGAAAACGGCGCTTGGAGAGGAGGGCTGTGCAGCGGCGACGGCAGCGTGCAGTGCTGTCATGATGGAGGTCGGCGGTGGCCAGTGGTGGTCGCCGGTGACCGGCGACGCCATGGGCAGCAGCAGCAGCCGTGCAGAGGAGAGAGAGCAGCTGGGCGAGGGTTTCGCGCGGCAGGAAAGAGAGTGCCGATTGAGGATTTCTGACATCCTTTCTTCATCTGCAAATATGGCGCCTTAGGAGATTCTTTAAACCCCTTTTTTGCCTAATTTCAATCTTATTTTTGACATCTCTTTTTTTTACTAATACGATTTATTTTTATACGCCCGAATTATTTATTCTAACGCCCAGAATTCATCGGACATGTTTGGAGATTGTCGACCTGGGTTTTATAGGAGAATTTGATATTTTTCAACTAATTTATTGGACGGCGATATTTATATCAAAGATTCAAATCTAAAATATACACGAAATTTGTCGTCGGATTTTCACAATGACGCTCGCGTCTTGGGACTACATTTGATTTGGATTATTTGATTTCGGCGGGCGAGTTATTTGGAAATCCTCTTTCCGCCTGATTGAGATGCCTTCCCATTTTGACACCTGATTGACCTCAATATATTCGACGTCCTAATATATCCTGACAAACTCGGCGAACGCACCAAAGCTTCCCTTGAAACATAGTGAAAGAACCTGCTACGTATACAATACACGCGATTTTGCCTAAGGTTACATTACTTCCCTTCTTCGTAACGGCACTACCTTTGTATTTTTGCATTAATTGGGAGGATTTGATTTGGATAGATTTTGGACTTGATTTAAGATTCGCTTTTGCCTATAATTGGGCTCCTGTGATGTCTCGGATAACGATTTTGAATATATGTTTGATCCGAACTTCTCAAGGTGTTAGATGCACGCTATCGGGATGACATTCATCACAACTGACGGCATTGACTGGATTTGATTTGGACTGGGATTTGGACTTGACTCGTGATCCCATCGGATCGCCGACTTGACGGGCATTGGATTTGGATTTGGACTTGGATTCGACTGATCTCCGACATCCGATTTGGAATTGGTTCTTCATTTGGTGGTTATATATATTTACATATATATATATACGTCCACTTAATTTTGGAAATTAGTTTGAACTATATTTGATTTGAAAGACGGTATCACCATCAATTTTGAAATTTGGATCTTGATTTTGGATTCGCTTTATCTACGATTTGGATTTATCTTGAATTTGATTGGATTTTTCACCCATTTGACATTCTTCCGATTTATCGCCGCCTTTTGACTAAATACGAGCCATTTTTCTCTTCTTAGAGAGAAGGTCGCTAAAGACTGAGTACGTATACTCTAATATTCCCGGCTTCTCTTTTTTCGGTTTATGGTTTGCATTGATATTCTTTTGGATGATGGAATTGTTATTGCTATATGTGAATAGTTGAAATATTTTGTTATGCTTGATTATGATTTTGGAATTATCTCTTACGTAATGAAATAGAGCTATTTATTTTTTCTGACTTTGTTCGATGATGAGGTTTGCTTGTTTTAAATTTGTTGAGTTTATATTTTGGTTGTCACACCCGACTTTTGAATTTCTTTCCTTTGTTAATTGGAATTTTAGATTTTAAAAATTATAATTAATTATTTAAATCGGGACTGTTTGTCAGCTATGGTCACCTAGGTTGCCCTAAGTCATCTCGCCCTTAGAGGAGCTTTCCTTTACGGAGGTACTCTCTTGCATCTCTTTTTCCTCTCTTTACTTTCATCTCAATCTGCCTAACGTGATTCCTGCTAGTAGGTATAGGAGAGGGCTCTCCAAGCCATCGGCAATCTTGTCCGGACACACGTCAACGAGGGAGAGCTTAGAGTAGTGGCCAAGCGGGCAAGGTTGGGAAAGGAGCGGATTGAGGCCCTCAAATGTGAGCTACGCTAGCCTGGGGTGAAGATCACTCACTCGAGGAGTTGCTAAGTTTGGTACTTCCTTCTTTATGGCACTACCTTTGGCTCTGAGGGTCACCTAAGGACCTCCATTCCAAGGGCCTTGGTAAGGTGTTAGACATAAGGACTAGGATGACATTCATCTCTATCAGTGGTGTATTGTGTTTTCCTATCTCCTTCTTCATCCGGTGAATGCCTCAACTTAGAAATCGGATGTAGCCAAGGAATGGTCGACTTTGTCCTTCCAACCGAAAGCTCATTTAGCCGAGCCATCTTCTTAGGATCGCTCCTAACCTTCCTTTTTGGTGTTTTTTTATTGTTTTGGTGAATGGCCCATCTTGTACATTCGGAATCCTTGTAATGAAATCAGCTATAATGTTGTGACTTTTGCAACCGTTTGCTTGTATTTTCGTGCAGAATTTCTTTCCTTTGTTTGACCGGCTAAGCGTTGTAGCTATCATCACTAGGCTTGTATTGGGCACATTTGCTTGGTTGTGCTTGTTTCCTTGGGGATGGAATGTTCATAGAACCTGATTATGTGGGGTGCTTTGTCCAGTAAGTAGGATGTCGTTGCATGCCCGAGGGTGAGCCTCACTAGGGCTAGTTGGGTTTCATGGCGGTAGCCTTCGTGGAGTCGAGGCCCACCACACATTATTGGGTGAAACCAAGGATGTCATAGCTCATGCACATCTATTCCTTAATGATTGACGCTGCTTTGCTCGAGGGAGGTCATTGCACACTACTGTAGAAACCCCCTAAGGTTTTAGTGGCCGTTTGGTTAGGAGCTCTTAGAGCCCCTAGGCTTGAGTTTTCGGCCTCAGAAGGGCCACTTGGGTGAGAAACCAAGGTTTAAAGTTCGAATGCTTAGTGGGCTGCTTGGCTTGGGGTCGAGGTTTTTTTATTGCCAAAGAGTTGTGAAGTAGGCCAGGACGAATCCCGCCAGACTTAGGGGCACTATAGGTCACTTGCTTTTATAAGATGACAAATACACATGCATTCACATGAACAAGTACACATCAGCAAGCAATAATTTTATTAATCAAAATGTGATACATTTACAAGCATTTGGGATGATGCATATTGAACTTATTTGGGCATGGCTAAAGCCTATTGGTAGTATATCTTGAGGTGGATAGTATTCAATGTCCTTGGGATCAACTTTTCATTCTGGGTACATAACTTGTATGCATCGTTCTAGAAAATTGCCGAGATAAGGTATGGTCCTTCTAAATTTGGAGAGAGTTTGTTCATATTGGTAGTTTTGTCGGTTACCTCTACGCTCCATAGGACGAGGTCCCCCACCTCAAATCGGGGCGCTTACCCTCTTATTGTAGTATTCACGTGATTCGCTACTGATAAGCTACCATCCAATGGTGTGCTGCGTCTCAAGCTGCTTCGAGTAGGTCACGGTGCTCCCTAAGCCTCTGAGACTTGCTGGTTGGGTCAATGCACTTGACCCGAAGGTTGGGCAGTTCGACTTCGACCGAGATCACTATCTCGTTCCTATAGTATAGACTGAAGGGTGCCTCACGGGTTGATTTCTACAGCATTCACTTGGTATGACCACAACACTGATGATAACTTATTTGCCTAGGAGCCCCTTATATCTTCCAACCTCATCTTTAGCCCGTGCAGTAGCTTCGGTTTGTCACTCCTACTTGCCCGTTGGCCTGTGAGTAGGCGACGGATGTGTGAACCAACCTGATATGTAAGCTTGCACGGTACTTAGCAAATTGCTTGTCGATGAATTAGGTCCCATTATCGATCACTATGACCTCACAAATTTCAAATTGGCACACGATAATCTAGTGAACAAATTTTGTTGCATTTTGCTCGATGATTCATGCCAACGGGGTCACTTCAATCCACTTGGTAAAGTAGTCGATACTAACTATGACGAATATTCTCTGCCCGGATGCTAGGGGTATAGAGTTGAGTATGTCGAGCCCCCACTGTGTGAATGGCCAGGGTGCTTGCAAGCTTTGCAATTCCATATGCGACTAATGGCTCATACTCCCATGGATTTGGCAGTTTTCGTACCTTTTGATGGAGTTCGTGGTATCGCGTTTCATCATAGGCAGTATAGCCCTTACCACATGATCTTGAAAGAAAGGTTCTTGCCTCTGATGTATGAGCCGCATAGCTGAGATACACCTCGCCCAGTGCATACTCAGCCTCTTCTGGTGTGAGGCACTTCATATAAGGGGTTGAGTACCCACGGAGGTATAACCTCCTATCCATGATCGTGTACCACCCGACTGTCTTCTTTACACGCTTGACCTCCTCTGGGCTTTTTGGTAGGATATCGTCGGCTAGGTTCCTTCAGTAAGGGGTCATCCAATTGTCATCGTCGGCCATTCGTAGCACCTCTCACTCAGGGTCGTCAATGCTTGGGATGGCTAGGACTTCCTACATATTTCCGTTACTTTGACCAATTGGTCAGCCTTCCAGTTCTTTGTCCTTAGGATTGCACCACTTCGACTTTGCTAAGCACTTAAGACAAGGATCTCGCTCTGGCGAGGTACTTCGCAAGTAGAAGGTTCTTCGCCTTGAAGGTCCCTTGGACCAGATTAACGGCTAACTCGGAGTCGTTGTAAACCACAAGTGACTTAGCCAAGCATTCCTTCACTAGCCGAAATCCAGCAAATAGGGTCTTATACTCAGCGATGTTGTTGGTCATCAAAAATCCAAGGGTCACTAAATATTTTATCTTCAACCTGTTTGGGGTTCTTAGAACTACGCCTACCCCGCTGCCAGCCTGTATTGATAATCCGTCAACGTGTAGGGTTCAAGTCGAAACTTCCTTCTCGTCTGCATCTCCGGCGTGGTCGGGGGTGTCTAGAATTGGGGCGCCATTTCGACTATAAAGTGCTCGATGGCCTGACTCTTCATCGCCTTCCACGGGTGGAATTCCATATTGAACTTGCCCAATTCTATGACCCATTTGACCAATTGCTTGGATGTGTCCGACTTCTACAAAATTTCTTTCAAAGGCTGGTTGGTCAAAACGACAATCTTGTATGCTTGGAAGTAAGGGCAAAGCTTTCTAACGGAGTACATGAGGGCTAGTGCGATCCTTTCGGCATATGAGTAGTGGCTCTTGGTGTTGATCAAGACCTTGTTGATGTAATACACTGGTTTTTGCTCACGGAATTGCTGCCGAATTAGAACCATGCTTAGTGTCGTGCCAGAGATTGCCAGGTGTAAGCACAGTTCCTCACCTTTCAGGGGCGAAGTCAAGAGAGGAGGGTTAGAGAAGTATTCCTTAAATTCCGGGAATGCAGCATCACACTCGACTGTCCATTGGAAACTAGCTGCCTTGATCCCCCTTAAAGTCTTACAAAATCCTAGTATTTCTTTGCCGATTTCACCAAGAATCAGGAGAGGGTGACGAGCCTCCCGGTGAGCTTCTAGACCTCTTTCATAGTCCGAGGAGAACTCATGTTGAAGATGGTCCTCATCTTCTTAGGGTTTGCCTCAATGCCCCACTGAGATATTATGAAACCCAAGAATTTTTTGGATGTCATTTCAAACGCGCATTTGTCCTAGTTGAGTTTCATTAAGTGAGCTTGAAGGACCTCGAAGGTCTCACTTAAGTCGCGAATGTGGTTGTCAGTGACTTTGCTTTTTTCGACTATGTCGTCCACATACATCTCCACATTTTGACCAATTTGGGTTTTGAATATCTTATTTACGAGTCACTGATAAATAACTCCAACATTCTTTAGATAGAAGGGTATGATCTTATTGTAGCAGGTCCCCTGATTCATCATGAATGTGGTATACTCCTCATCCTTCGGGCTCATACTAAATTGGTTATAACTTGAGTAGGTATCCATGAAACTTAGTAACTCATGGTCAAAAGTGGAGTCTACCAGCTAGTCAATCCTTGATAGTGAGAAGTTGTCCTTGGGGCTGACATTGTTCATATTGGTGAAATCTATACACATCCGCCACTTCTTGTTAATCTTTTTGACAAGAATGATGTATAACAGTTAATACGGGTATCGGACCTCTCTGATAAACCCTGCATCAAGTAGTTTCTTCATTTCATCGTGGATGGCGATTAGCTTTTTGACTGAGTAGTTCTTACGTTTTTGTCGGATAGGTTTGTGATTGGGATCGAGGTCCAACTTGTTGACTATTAGTTCGACTGATATCCTCAACATGTCAGCAAGAGTCCAGGTAAAGATTTCAGAATTCTGCCTAAGGTAGGTTATGAGCTAGTCGCAAATGGGGCCCAGAAGGGAACTACCGATGTGTATGCATTTCTCAGGCTTGTTGGGGTCCAATGGAATTTGATCATTTGATTCACGATTAGGTCTAGTGTAGGGTGGCCTCGTCTCAGAAGTCAAAATCTTCGATTGGTTGGCTAAGGGTTACTAGAGCAACTTGGGACAAGTAGCACATCTAGTATATTACCTGGTCGTCCAGAACTTTCCTAATGCTGCATGGTGTCAAAAATTTTATTTTCAAGTGTGGGACTGACATCACTGCCCCAATAGTGGTTAGGCAGGGTCACCCCAGGATGTCGTTATACACTGATGGGAGGTCAACGACTAAGAATGTGAGCATTCGAGAGGCTGTGTGTGGGTACGTCCCCAGCATGACCTCAAATTGGATGGCTTCTTGTACGAGTACTGGTTCATTATTGAAACTGTACAACGATCTTTCAGTCGGCTTCATCTGACTTTTTTTAGTCTAAGTTTAAAGAATGTATCAAGATATAACAAATTTTGAGTTTTCATTATCAATGAAAACTCATTTCAGCTGATAGTCTATTTTATCGTCTAAAATGAGAGTAGACACAACTAGAGGGTTTGAATGGGGGGTCATTACATGAGTCATATCATCGTCATTAAAACTAATGATACCAGTCTTGACTCTACCCTTAGCTTCTTACTGCTGGAAGTGATCTCCAGTTGGTCTAGGATGTTGCCCTTGGTAGGCTTGGTCATCACCATGCTAACAACCCCGACTGCAACTTGATTCCTCAGCTACTCTTGTGCATCTTCCTCTGCTGCCATGGGAGCCTATCTCGGGTTTCACAGGAACCTTGTCAAGTGTCCTTAATGGACTAAGTTTTCAATCTCCTTTTGTAGAGTCCAACAATCCTCGGTGTTATGACCTAGAGATCGATCGTAGTGACAGTATTTAGTCCGATCCCCCACCTTTGGGTTCATCGACGCCTTGAGTCATTTCAAGAATTTTTTATCCCGAATCTACATGAAGATATTTGTGCGGGTGTCGGTTAGAGGAATTAGGGTTTGCGGTCGGAGTTCTTTTCGGACTCTTGGCTCCACCCGTAGCTACTTATGTGGTCGTTGGGGATGGTAATCATCCCCATTCCTCTACTTCTCATTCGCCAGCCTCTCTGTAGGCCAGTTTGTGCGCTCCAATCACTTGGTTTTGTTGGTCTCCTCGGCTGCTATGTAGGCTTGGGCGATCGCCTCAATCTCCCGAAAACTTTGGGGGTTTTGGTGGGCCAAGTGTTTGAAGAAGTCATCGACCTCAGAGTGGTGATGAAGGCACTGAGATTCACTTGGTCAGTGAGCCCAGATATCCTCCGGGTCTCGGTAGTGAATCTTGCTAGGAAGCACTTCAGGCTCTTGTTGTGACATTGTCGAAGTCGGACTAAGTGCCATGGTTTCTTTACCTCCCTTCGGATGGAGGCAAACCGAGATAGGAGATAGTCGAAAAGCTCCTTGAATGATTAGATAAAGTTTCGCTTGAGACTGTAGAACCAGAGGCGCATGTCCCCTTTGAGAGTCAAAGGAAAGTATTAACACATGACACCTTCACCCAGGCCCTAGAAGCTCAGTAGAGTGTGAAAGTGGTCTAGGTAATCCATTGGGTCAGTGCTTCCATTGTACAGCTCGAGGGCCTGCATCTTGAATTTGAGGGGGAGCGGCTGCATGCAGATTTCAATCGCGAAAGGTGACTCCTTAGGTCCATGGCCTTCCTGCTGGCGTCGCCCTTGAAGATGCATTATCATATCTTTTCCACCTTTTCTTCCATTCAGGAGGCGGATGAGACTACCTTAACATTGATGAAGGTCATCAACTCTGAGTGATTTGGAACGGGGTGCATGCTCGCGCGACTCCCAACCCGTGGTGGTTGCGTGCTGCATGAGGCTTCTCCTTAGGCTGAGAGCCTTCGGTCACTACAAGAGTAGCGACGGTTCTGCTGCTTAGGGCTTTCCTCCCATGGTTAGGACGACCCTCTGGTTACATTCGAGCCCTATTGCTAGAGGCCTCCTGGGCCACAACATCGTCGGGCTGTGGGGTCTTCTCGACCGGTTCTTTTGGCCTTCGGCTCTTCTTCTTTAAAGTTAATGCTTGTGCGGTGGGGCAAGGAGCCCCTAGCTAGTGCTTGTCCATATGGTTGTTGATCCTTTAGAGTATTTTGAACACATTTCATATCTTGCTAGGCAGCATGTGGACGTTGGGCTCGGGATGTTCACCCACGTTGCTACCCACGGAGGGGTCGTCGCCTTAGGTGGTAATATCCCTTACCGACACATTGGTCTACGCTTTGGTGTTCACCATATTTGATTTTTTGAGTGCGGTGATTAGTGGTTAGACTTTTATATTGTTTCCACAAATGATGCCAATGATATGTCCCAAGATTCGAATTATTGTACGGATCATAGAACCACTCGATCTTTCACAGGGCGGGTTCCGTTTTTGTCTCTACTAACTTGAATTTTTTGCACCACAAATAACAAATAAGAAGTTAGAAGATTGTCGGGACTCACTTTTCGATTTATCCTCCGATACCGAAATCAAAAATCTTCCAATGAAATAGAAAATGAGAGGATGTAAGCAAATGCAAAGATGCACGTATGTGGGGGATGTGAGACGAGGATTGAGCTCTTATAATATGTTCGATAGGGAGCGGCTTTGAGGTGTTCAGAGGATAAGGCTCCAAAGGGTTACACTCAGTGAGTTACTTACTAGAATGCACTCGATGGGAAGGAGCTTAATAAAGAAGAGAAAGAGGTGTGTTAGGGAAAGAGAGTTTGGTTCTTTTTCTACTCTTGTATCTCATTTGAGGGTTGATTCCTTCAAAGACTGATTGATTTTCCTATGATGGCAAATGATATTTATAATATTTTATGGAAAAGGCTTTATCACCAAGACTCGTGACAAGTGTTTGGCTAATATTTGTCGATCTGTCCTAGCGATGATCGTGGCCGCCATGTCATTTGTCACTTTGTGCTGGTGATGTAACCATTGTAGGTCGTGGTCGACATTGGCCAGACTGTTTTGGCGTTGATTGGCTGGAATTGTTGCCGGCAGGCGAGCAAGGTGGCTCTTCAAGGTTGACTTCGATCACTATTGGCTAATGGCTACCGCGCCAGCGTTTTTCACACTGCTAGACTATTATTGCTGAGCTAGAGGGTTAACTTGGGTCGTAATTGGCTAAGTTATAGAGGCTATTTGTTTGTGCTGGCTTGTTTCACCCCCTTGAGCCTACTCGTAGTGGATAGTGGCAAAAGTACTAAAGCCCAATTTCCCTCAATAGCTGGACCTTGGAATCGATCAAGTGTTAACTCACCTATGGGCGAAATCCCCCAAGCTCATTTTCCTTAGGGAGTGGGGTCTCATTTCGAAACTTATCTATCTCACCTAGCAGCAAAACCAGTACTTTTTGCCATCTTTGAGGGGGTCATCTCTATAATAAAAACAGGAAAAAGCGAAAAATCCCGGTGTGGCAGACAAAACTCACTTTTGAGGGTCCATTGTAGAGTGAAAACGAGCTTAAGCCGACGGGGTGGGCAAATAGGCTAGCCGGGTGGTTTCCTGAGCTTTGTTTCGCATTGGGTCTCACTGGCAAGTGGGCTAACTGTTGGACCTGCTCGTGTCATGACTACACCCATGAAATACAATTAAAAAATTATGATAAGATTATACCTTTAAAGTTTGATCGTTCAAAAACTCAAATCTTAAATATTTATGATCATAGAAAAATTAGTATAGGATATTAGTGATTAGGCTAATAGTACATATTATATCAGCCATTTTAAAAGGGATAACAGAACCCATAATTATTTGTATAGTTGATAGTATAGTAAATGTTAGTTGCATTTTTTGTTGGCATATTTTGTGACTATATCGGATTATTTATTTGGTCGTTTGTTAGTGCATTTTCACATGCTTGGAAAATCTTTATCAGATTTCCAGTTAGGGATTGTTATTGTCCCTCCCCCGGTGTACACGGTTGCCTGTTGCTCAACCCACGTTCGAGCACTACTTACTGAGTAGTCGGAGCTCAAGGCATACTCAAATCTTGTTTGAGAGCCAATTTCTGAGAAGTCGAGCTCGAGGCACGCTCGAGCGCCATATCTAGTAACCTCGTGCCCGAAAATCGCTCGACCCGCACTCAAGCGCTATTCCCAAAACAGGCATGCTCAGGGGCTGCCTACCCCTTGCTCGAGCGCCGCAATGCGTTCCAAGAAAACCCTAGGTGCGCCTGAGTGTGCATATCCAAATAGTTATAATTTAAACCATGTTTTTAAGCCTCTTCATATATATTGGTCTTACGTTTATTTACCATAATTTTCTGGCAAGTCGGTTAGGCTAGCGCATTGTACAACCTGATTTGTAAGTTAATTTTCATAGTGGATATATTTCCTGACCGTTAAAACTCGGAGAATTTTTCTCGATAGCCACGATTATCGAGTTTTTCCTTTGTCACCAAAAATACGTTTTTATTGCTTATTACGTTACTTTTTATACTTGTTATTACTTATATCATATAAATTTAAATATTCTTTATGTGTATTGAATATTTATATTTTTATTAGTTTTGTAAATTTATTAAGGGATCGAAATTTTACTGTAATTTGGGATAAAAAGTTCCTTTCAATAAATATATAGGTGTTTATTAGATAATAACTTTATTAAATTGATTCAAAATAAGTACTATTATTTAGAAATTTATTTCACATTAAATAAGAATGTTTACATGAAAATGTAAATAATCTGTAGATTTGAGACATATTACTTTTTCATTTGCAGATGGTTGTACTTAACTATTACTAATACATGTTAAATAAATTGATATATTGACTAATTAATGGATACCATGAGAAAAATGTGAAGATCGAATAAGATATCATATGAGTAATTAAATTAATAATTTATAAATTTTGAGACAATGTGGACTATAAATTAGAAAAGCATTTTTAATTTTATTATATAAACCGTTTATTCAATATTATTAATCCAAGATGAACAAATTTATTAGTGATTGATTTTTTTTTATATCCTAAATTTGTTCGGGACATAGAATAATAAAATAATTAAATTTGTGTGATAACTTTTACATAAAGATTCAATAAATGATAGGTATCACTCACATTATAAAAAAATTTTAATTAATGATTACAAATAGTTAATTTAAGGAGAATAAAACAGAGTTTAATTTAATTATTATTAAAAAATATTTTAATTAATCGAATAAGATTTAATATTTTTCTACTATTAGTTTAATACTAATTATGATTGAAAACACCCTTTTTTTTTGTCACACTTATTGTTACATATGAAAATGTATTGATTAAATATTTACTATATTAGGTATATAATGGTATATTTTAACCCCTTAAAATAGACCTTCATTACTCTAATTTAATATAGATTAAAATTGGGAGCTTAATTACTCCCCATAGTACAATTAAATGAGTGAACCTTTTGGCTCCATCCATGTTAAATGCTTGGCTCCCAGGAAATTAAGATTAAAAGGGGGTGGGGGCAAAGGGGAAAGACAAGGGGAGCAATGTCCTCCCCTCCAATGCCCTTTATCCCTCATTTATCATCTTCTTTTATATTTTTCTCTATTTAATTTGATTGAGGAATAGAAAAAATTATCAAATATCATATGTTACAATTGATTAAAATTTAGTTATCTGAAAACTTCTTCATTCTAAAACAACCCATTTATCGAAAATAATGATTTATATGATGGATCCAAGAGGTTTTTGGGAAGGTTCTTGTTTAACTATATAGATTTATTCCTAAAGTTGTTTAGTGCAATAAATTTTAGATTATTACATGTTATGGAATTATTCTCTTCAAATAATGTTCATGAAGGCACCAATTGAGGGAAATATAATATAATATGTAATACAATATAGGAGATATGCTAATTAAAGCGATATGCTTATACCTTTTATTGACACTACAGTACAGTATGAGATACTATGATAATTGTCTGTTGTATACTGTGCCCTACAAGCCAATCGTACCACATGCGATAAGATATTATTTATGTACAACTTTATTTAATTATTGTTAAAAATATTTATATTTATCATGTTTATTTGTTTTATTTATTTGATGACAAAATCCGTAGATTTGGGCAATATAGTGACAGAATATAGAGAAATCATGTTTTTTGTGTTTTGATTATTTAAAAGTTCTAATATTAAATATTTACGATCATTGAATTATTAAAATAAAATATTAATATGCTGCTTAGATTAGTAAACATTATGTTAGCTTACTAAATAAGTAATGAGTTTATAGTTATTGTATAGAATATGATGAAACATTATGAATGCATTTGTTAAATTGATTTGAAATAATAACATTATATAGAAGTTTTGTTACACCTCAAATAAGAGTAATTAAATACAAGTTGGACAGCAACGTTGGCGCATCAACGAGCCAATTGAGCCAACTTAGTGAGAGAAGCTCTCCATTCTCTCTAGGTTTCAAATTTTCAAAACTTCCCTGTCCTTTTTCGTTGTCCTGCCTTTCCCGGCTGTCTGCCGGCGCCCATGGCACCGGTGTTCAGGCCCGTCTCTGTTTCCACCCATGCAACCCTATCCTCACCCATCGCCTCTCGGGATCATGCCGCTCCACCTCCAATAGCCCCCTTTGACTTCTGCTTCAACCACTTCCCCTCCGTTGCGCGATGGTGTTCTGATCTCATCCTCTGGCCCCGATGCTGCTTTTTTGGCTGATGCTAGGGCGGCGGAATCTTTGGTAGCTCGTTCGCTAGTGGTGAAGCGGGCGCCATCCCTTAGCCCTCCTTTGGAGGGCTTGTAAGCTCGGAAGTGCTTCCTGGGTCGGTCATGGTTGCCCCTGATAGTATCTAGTTTGATGCCCCGCCCGCAAAATCTGATGTTGTTCAGCCATCAGGTAAGTCTTGGTCTCGAGTTGTACAGGGTAAAGATTCCTGCCCTGATTTTGAACTCAAGTTCTTTCCTCCTGATTCGGTTGATGGCAAAGTGGTCACTATATTCCCGGCGTCAGATGTTGTTCAGCAAAGTTTAGAAGTCTGGGAGGCAATCTTAGTGGGGTATTTCCTGGGCAGGCCTTTACATTTTCATGCGGTAAATGCTTTTGCTCGTAAAATTTGGGAGCGATATAATGTCCATCATGTTGTAGGTAATGAGCAGGGGTTTTTCTTTTTTAGGTTTAATTCTAATGCCCATGTAGATTCATGCCTCGCAAATGGTCCATGGACACTTGGGGGAAACAAATCTTTCTTAAAAAATGGGTTCATGGTATGGTTTTGTCAAAAGAGACTCCTAAAACTATTCCGGTTTGGATTACCCTTTATAATGTCCCTGTTGAATATTGGACTCCGCTGGGACTTAGCTGGATAGCTAGTGCGGTTGGCAAACCTATTCAGCTTGATTCTAATACGGCTCGTATGGATCGTATGCAATTTGCCCGGGTATGTGTGGAGGTTGATCCGGGGGTCACCTTGCCTGAAAAAATCAGGTTAAAATCCTGCGCTACCGTGGGTGCTGAACAGGATTTGAGTACCGAGGTTACTATTGAATATCAATGGAAGCTTGTGTGATGTATAAGGCCATTCTTTCTGCCAACTGAAGAAGATGTATAAGGCCACAGGTAGGGTGGTGCCGCTCCCCCCGTCGCTACCTGGTCATGCTATAAAGAACCCATCATCACCTAAGGAGCTTGTAAAGGTTAATTACGCTGCTATGTTCACGTCCAACTCTTTTGAGATTCTTCGTGAGGAGGATGATTTGTCAAATCTGGGGAATTCTGTCACTCAGATTAATTTACCCTCAGAGGTGGGGGTGTTGGATGGTCGGGAACCTCACGACGCATGTAATCCTAGGTCGGATCCTGCCTCCCCTGGTCCACCTCAAAACAATATATCTGATGAGGTGATTGTGACTAATAAAGTTTCACTTGATTCTCAACCTTCACAGATATGTCAAGCCGACTCTGGATGTAATGATATTGTTCATAACGACCTAGAGAAGCCTTCTGCGTGCGCGAACGCAGATACCAGCTTGATTATATCCTCTGGCACTCCCATCTGCTATGAGGATATGGCAATCAATTTAGATTCCTTAGGAGCATTAAATGTTTGTCCTGGTTCTAATGAACCTGAGGGTGGTCCACTGGGTCGGAGTACTAGATCTCGCAAAGCCAAAAGTTTGGCTGATATGAGTTCCTCCTCTGGTAAATCGGTTCCCATTTCTGGTAAGGCCAGGGAGGTTCAGGAGCAAACCAAAAAAATTAATACTATCCTAAAGAATTCAAAGGGGCCTAAAATTTCAATTCCCCCTTCTTCCTTGTGTAATGGTTAAAGTAGTCTGTTGGAATGTTCACGGCCTGAATGGCAAAGCGAAGAGTCAGGAGGTTCGCCAATTCCTCCGGTCTTCTCACTGCTGCATGGCGGGTCTTGTTGAAACAAAGGTTCGAAAGCCTCCTCGGACGCTTGCTTGCTCTCGATGCAAAAATGGAAATGGGCTATGAACTACCTGGTCCCTCCCGCTGGTCGTATTTGGGTGGGTTGGGATCCGAGATCTATCGGAGGTTGATGTTATCTCCCAAAGAAGAGCGCTTAATCCTCTATAGTGTGCGTATTAGAGCCTGTAATCAGTCCTGTATTTTTTCCTTCATCTATAGGGCTAATTCGGAGATTTTACATAGATCTCTGTGGGACTTTCTTCGATCTATCAGTAGACAATACCTAGATATGGCGTGGGCGGTGTTGGGCGATTTTAATGCCATAAGAGCTTCACAGGAAGGGCTGGGTGGCATTTGGCACCCTTGGCTCCATGGATACGGACCGACACCCTCCTTGACTGTGATCTCATGGATGTATATCATGACGGTTATTTCTATACGTGGAACGATGGCGGTGCTTCCTCTTCGCATCTACAGAAGACCGATTGTAGCCAATGGTCATTGGTTAGTACACTCGGTGCTTATAACATCGCTTTTACCCCAGACCGTATTCTCTACTTTCAGTTGAGAAGCCCGACATTAGAAAAGGCATGTTCGTTTAATAACTTCCCGGCTTCTCATCCTGTTCCGGCTTGTGAGTGAGGTGTGGGAAGTAAAGGTTAAGGGTGTCCCTATGTTCCTGCTGGTCACCAGATTAATACTCACCAAAAAGCGCCTTAAACAACTCAATCTCACGATGGGTAATGTCCATGAGGAAGTAGCACGGACCCAGTGTCGCTTAGAGGATGTTCAAAATAACCATTCTGATGTTGGCGAGGAGCGACGATGCAAGGCTACTTATGCGAGGGCCATTGCCCGAGAACTAGATTTCCTCCAGCAAAAAGCCAAACGAAACTGGTTAAAAGATGGTGATCAATGCACTAAATATTTCTTTCGGGCTGTTGCTAGCAATTGTAATCATAACCGAATTCTTTCCTTAATCAAGGAAGATGGTTCCTGGCACACGAGCAAATACGAGGTCCAGTGACTTATCCGATCATTTCTGAAGTTTATTGGGAGCGGGGTGGCAGGCCGGACTTGAAAGAATAGACTTTCCTTTGTATGCTGCCGCTATCCCTTTTTCTATGGAGGGTTTGTGCCTTCCCGATTTTGAGGAGAGATGTTAAGAATGCTCTGCTTTCCATTGGTGATGCTAAAGCCCTCGGCCCCGATGGTTTCTCAAAGATAGTTTTTCAAGGAGTCGGATATCAGGGGACCTTCTCCGTCGTTGATGCGGTTCAGACTTTTTCACCCACTCGTAGACTGCTCAAACAAATCAATGCCACATGTATTAGTCTAATCCCAAAGGTTAAATCTCCATCTAAGGTTGGGGATTATAGACCCATATCATGTTGCAATGTTGTCTACAAGGTCATCTCACAAATCATAGCTAATCGGATCAAGGGTGTTCTCCTCTATCTGGTGGATAGCTGCCAGACAGCCTATGTACCTGGTCGTAGAATTTGTGACAACATCCTTCTCGCTCAGGAGCTCTTGCATAATTATCATTCCCGAAAGGGTGTTCGGAGATGTGCAATGAAAGTTGATCTTATGAAAACTTATGACTCCTGCAACGGGATTTCTTATAGCTCAGACCGATCTAATGGATTTTCCTCCGTGATGATTCAAAGGATCCAACAAATGCATTTGACCATCGCCTTCTCCATTAATATTAATGGTGAATCTGGCTTCTTTAAAGGTGCCAAGGGTTCGCATAAGGAGATCCCCTATCTCCTTATCTTTTCATCATAGATATGGATGTCTTGAATGGGATTATTGAGGTCAAGGCTAGGCGAAATGAGGCGTTTCATTATCACTGGAAATGCGAGAGAACAAAAACTGTTATGCTCACTTTTGCTGATGACTTGATGCACTTCTCCAATGCCGATGCCACTTCAGTCAGTCTTCTTCAAGAATGCCTTGAGGAATTCCAGGTAGTATCTGGGCTATCCGCTAACAAAAACAAAAGAGAATTTTTTGTATGCTCTACTGATGATAGGCTTATCCGGGAGCTACAAGACATAATTGGGTTCAAGTTGGGGAAGCTCCCTGTTAAGTATTTGGGGGTTCCCCTCATTACATCGAGGCTGTCGGTGGCTGATTGTAAGGCGTTGATTGATCGTGTTAGGTAGCGAATAAATTCATGGACTAACAAACTTTTATCTTTTGGAGGCAGATTACAGTTGGTTTGGTCTATCCTTTCGTCGATTCACCTCTACTGGGCATCTTTATTTATTATTCCCAAATCTATTATGAAACTTATAGAGGGTTATATCCGCCGCTTCTTGTGGCACGGATCTATTACTTGGAGAACAACAGCTAAAGTGGCATGGGAGCATGTCTGCAGATCTCGATCTGAAGGTGGCCTAGGCATTCATAATCTGCAGAACTCTAACAAGGCCCTGATCTCTCATCTTTTATGGAAGATTATTACGAAGGGTCACAAATCTATCTGGGTCTCATGGATGTACTTGAATAGATTAAAGGATAGGTGTATTTGGACCATTAAGGTGCCAACTAACACTTCTTGGTGCTGGAGGAAAATGTTAAAACTTCGACATGCTATTAGGCCTTATATTAAATATCGGATTGGAAATGGGGCTGATACCGTTTTATGGCTAGATAACTGGCATCCGAAGGGTTCACTTGCTGATTTATATTCCTCTAGGCTGATGTCTGTGACTGGGTTGCCTCTGGATACAAAGGTTGCTTCGATAGTGGTAAATGGAGATTGGAGGTGGCCGAACCCTTATGATATGGAAGTGGATCAGATTATTGGCGACATGCCAGATTACTGCCTTGACCCAAATAGGAATGATATAGTAAGTTGGACTGCAGATCCCAAAGGAATCTTTACCACCCGATCTGCTTACCGCATTTTCCAAGGAACTGCGGCTAAATGTAATTGGGCATTTATCGTATGGGGTCCATCTCATATTCCGTCTCATGCGTTCATATTATGGCTTGCCATCCTTGGTAAGCTGTCCACGCTCGATAGATTGGGTAGATTTGTGAATTTGGCCAATCTGTTCATCCTATGCAAGTTTTCTGAAGAATCTCATGATCATCTGTTTTTTGGGTGTCCTTTCTCCAGTGAGGTCTGGAGTACTGTTGTCATCAGGCTCGATTAACCTGGCTATTCCAGGAATGGAAGAGAAATATTGAATGGGCTTCTTATAGTTGGAGAGGCAAGAATGCCAGGGCTTTCTCTTTCAGGCTCACTCTTGCTGCAGCAGTTTACTTCATTTGGAAAGAACGAAACCGAAGAACATTTGACGATGCCAATGGAAGGACCCCTAATCATATTGCTAACCTCAGAATTGAAGCTGTTTGAAGGAAATTAGAGATAAGTATCAAGGGTGATGATTGCTGCATCAGGATCGTTATTGTGCGATGGAGCTTATCGTTTGATACGATGGAGTGAAAAGCTGGGCTGATCTGGTTCTGATGTGGAAGACGGAGTACTCTTTAATGACGGAGTGCCTGTATAGACGGAGTGCTTTTGCCGGAGTCATTTTGATGGAGCACTTTTGTTTGAAAAGACGGAGTGATTCTTAAGAGTTGGAGTGGTTCCCTGTCCGGAGTGCTTTGTTTTGTCTCCTTGGATGGAATGCTCTCTCACTCACTGGACGGAGCGCTTTATCTTATCTTGGGAGGAGTGATATTCCGTGTTATTCCGGTGTGCATGTGTCCCCTTTTTTCAGGAGTAATTCCTTACGTCCTTGGACGAAGCGGCTTAGCCAGAGTGATTTCCTCTCTTTGGACGGAGTGCCTTGTTTTCAGGATTCCGGAGTGTATGTCTTTCTCCGGAGTGTATAATCGTATCCTGGAGTGCATGTATTTCATGTTTCCGGAGTGCTGTCTTGTATCCTTGAACGGAGTGGTGTTGCCGGTGTGTTTATCCCTTTATTTGGACGGAGTGCATTTTTTTCGTACTCCCGAAGTGATTATGTCGTTTTGCTGGAGTGATTACTTGGCTCCTTGGTGGTGTGGACTGTCTGAAAGAGGTGGCTTTGTAGTGGGCCAACTGGACAGAGAGATTATCAGCTTGGACGGAGTGATTAGCTAGCGCATCCGGAGTGCATGTGTTTCCTTGATCCGGAGTGCTGTATTGGCTCCTTGGACGGAGTGGACTTGCCGGAGTGGTATCGTTCCTCAATTTGGACGGAGTGCTTTTCTTCATCCACCCGGAGTGCTTTTGTTTTTTTTTTTCGATGGAGTGTCTGCTTGGCTCCTGGGACGGAGTGTATTGACTGCATGTTCCGGAGGGTTTTTTTTTCCTTACAATAAATGAATATTTTTGGCCGGAGTTGCCTTGTGTTTTTTGAAAGCCGGAGTGATTGTGACGCCTTGAAGGCCGGAGTTGTCTTGTGTGCCTGGAATGCCGGAGTTACTCCAAAGACGGAGTGAATTTGGACAGAGTAACTTTGGTCGGTGTGTCTTGGGACGGAGTGTTGTTGGACGGAGTGTCTTTGGACGGAGTGACTTATTCGGAGTGTCTTTGGACGGAGTGACTTGTTCGGAGTATCTTTGGACGGTGTGGCTTTAGACAGAGTTTGCTTTTGCTCTCTTTATCTGGGAGCTGGAGCGCTTTTACTCTATTATCCGGAGTGCATTGGACGGAGTGACTTTGTAGAATCAGGAGTCCTTTGTCAGGGGGCTGGAGGGCATTGTAGATTCCTGAGTGCATTAGATGGGGGGCTGTTTTTCGATTTTGTAATCTTGATTTTCTTGACTTTTGTCATGGTTAGGGGTCTCCCTGTTTCTATATTTCTCTTGCCAAGTCGGCAAAACACTTGGTAAGGAACATAACTACTTGTACATTTTATTTAAATTTTAATACAATTAATTGCTTACTAAAAAAAAATAAACACAAGTTGTACAAATGATCTAGATATCTAATTAATGTTCAATAAATTGATATATAGAAATAATTATGTGGTACAATGATAAATATATAAATGTAAAAGGGTGAACAATAAAGAATCCATTACTCCTATTAAAAGTTGAAATATATCATGTGATTAATTAAATTAATAATTTATAAATCCTATGCCAAGGTAGATTGTAAATCAGAAAACAATTTCTAATATTATTATTTGAATTATTTATATAAGATAAATAAATTAAATAGGGATTGATATTTTTCACATTTTTAATTTGTTCTAAATATAAAATGATGGAAAGATTAAATTTGTACAATAATTTTTATAAAATGGTTAATAAATGATGGTCATTTATTTATATCATCACGACAGTCATGATATATTGCTAATTATTATTCATAATCAATATGATCGGTTCATTAGTTATTAAGAACAATTAATTCAAGGAGAATTAAAACTTGTCATTCTATTATGGCCAAAAGAATATTTAGTCGATCGAATAATATTTGATATTCTTTTAATACCAGTCTGGTATTTTTTTTNAATAGGTTGCATACTTTTAAGTATCACACTTAATTATTATTAAATGTTAATTATATTAGATACACAATAATATATTTTAATCCTTTTAAATTAGCCTCTTCATTAACCCCTCTTGACTCCCATTGAATATAGAATAAAATGGGGGCTTAGGTACTTCCAATAATTATAATCAAATGAGAGCGCTTGGTTTCGTCTGTGTTAAATTCATGGCCTTGGCACCCAGGAAATTAAGATTAAAAGGGGTTGGGATTTCAGAAAAAAAGGAAAAGATAAAGAAAAAAATAAGAGGAGATCAATGTTTGTAGGATTTTTGAATTAATTTCTATGAGTTTTACTCTCAATAAATAGATTATTTCAATGACATGTAAGACTCACTTGAGTGAAGATGTCAAACAAAGTAGCGTGATATTCGTGCTAAGGTTGTTCGAATGATAGAGTTCACTGAAACTTCACGTGAAATTTGTATTTAAGCAAAAGCTATTTTTAACAAATTGAACGTATCTATGCCTATACATATTTGAGACAAAATGGGCGTATTTGATGTACACTTGAAGAACGCTCGTACATTAATTTTTTTTAAAATTAGCACCTGAGCATATGTACATGAATTGTCTAGTGATGTTGTGCTTGACTCACCCACAATGAGTGCTTGAGCAATGACATTAGTATAAAACATTATAATGTGATTTCTAGGATAGATCTAAGAGTATTTTCAATACAAGGGAGCCGTACAAATAAAGAGAATGGAGAAAAGAGAAAGAAGAAACTATTTTTGGTATTTGATTAATATTTGATTTGAGTTTCCTTATTTGTTAAATTTGGATATACTACTCTAATTTTGATTATATGACATGTTATAGATTGGTTGCTCTAATTTTTTTTATATTTTTTTATTGTGAGTTGTAAGATATGCTGAGAAAATTTTATTCAATTATTCATCGTTCAAGTTGCAGTAAGGGGTTTTGAGAGAGGCTATACTTATAACTTATTCCGATTTTATAGTAAATTTATTTAAAAATTATTTAATATTTTTTTTAGTTTTAAAAAAAAATTTTATGTTAAATATTATTACATATTTTTATATGATTGACCATAAATTTTTCTTATATTCAAATGTTAGTGTTTGATGATTGATAAAAATTTTAAAATTATTTCTGCGATGTGTTTCAATGAATCCCAACAATGTCCCCTCTCCCTCCAATGCCTTTTTATCCCTCATTTATTGTACTCTTTTATATTTTTCTCTGTTCAACTTGTTAGAGTAACACGAAAAAATTATTAAATATTAATTATATTATTAAGTGTTAATAAGATGGTAGAAAAATTTCAAGGGTAGGTATTAAAATTTTCTATATTTTAATAGTTAGAATAATTATTAAAATAACTGCTATTATATATAATTTGGATATTATTAATATTCTTAAAATATTTTATAAAAAATAGTAGTTCAAAGGTAATAATAAGCCTATAATATATGTGTAGATAGTATAGAGAATAAATATTTATATAGTTGATAATAGTTAATTTGAATGGTATATTTCAAATCAATTTATATATTTATTATATATATATATATATATAAATTTTGATCTTACATTATTTATTATAAACATTAAATATTTGTATTTAACATATCGTTTGAACAGATAGAAAAAAGATTATGACACTAAAAATTAAAGAAATTTTAAAATTATATTACATTTTTGACATTAATTTTCTCACACTAGGTTGTGTATATAAAATTAAAATAAAATAGAAATAATAAATGTAATAGACCTGTTTAAAACTATAAATTTCTATCTGTTGAGTCTGTTCAACCTAAAACTTGATAAGATATAATCAAAATATATAAGTATTGATGCGTATTGTGGATTTTGAATTTTTATTGGATCCAACAAATAATATAAATAGATATGATAAAAAATTAGGTCGATTAAAATTATGTATCAGGCATTATAGTAGGTAAAATTAATTAGTCAGAACCGATATGAATTTTAATTTTTTATAAATATAAATTTTAATATTTTACATAAATGTCAAATTTGTTTTGAAAAATCATGTTATCAACCTAACTTTCTATATAATAATAACTTTAAATTCTAATATTATTCTTTAAATATTTTTAGACAAATCTTTTAAAAAACAGGCTGAATTCAAATTAAAATATTTTTTAAAGAATGTTCAATGCTGGCCAAATATATATGCAATTTGATGCGTACCTGGATCCGGCTTCGAACAGATTCGATTCTCCCGAATAAATGGATCCGGCTCCGTTCGAGCTACGAACTCCCGCACACCACTAAATAAACAAGAGGCCAAACGAGGCGAGGTTGACCCACCGAAACACTCCGACGCTCAAGTCAAGAATCGTCCAAATATAAGAAACGAAGAAGAAAGAAGAAAGACAATGATTGAGCGTGAAGTCGATGTAAGAGACGTGAGGTCTTTCTTGTACGGATGGTGGGAAGGCGCAGAAACGGCCGTGAGGCTCGCCTCTTGGCTGATCACTGTGTTTGTGTTCCCGGCAGTTTGGTTGCGTAGAGCTGCTTCGGGAACACTTAGGATTTTGCAAAGAGCTTTTAGTCTTAGTTTTCTCGTATGTCCTTCTCTCTCTCGTGTTTTTCCACCCCCTGGAGAAGCCTCTAGGGTTTCTTTTATGGCCAAGTGAGAGAGGGATCCTCCTCCTTTGGAAGGCGGCTCCTCCGATTGGGCTTGCCTCCGGATACAGATGCCACTTCAAGAAGGAATGATTGTTTCCTTGTTCGCGGCCAACAAGCCTTTCCAGTTTACCACCTTCCTTTCCCGTTTGCCGGCCCGTTGCAGCTTACAAGGAACGGAAGATATTTTTGAGGCTGTAGTTGGCTTGTTGATGATGGACCCGTGCGTAATGGGCCCATTACATGGAAACGTGCTTCGGGCTTGGGGAAGAGCGGGCGCCAACGCTTCGCTGACCGCCGCCGTCCCCGCCCCGTGGCGCAGCCGGGCCGGCGAAAGACTGGCGGATCGCGGCTCGGCGAGCTGCTCATTACCGTACGCCGACATTTTTTCTTGCTCAAAGAAGAAGTCCGACGGCCAACACTGGTGTTGGCCGGGCTCAAGTTGGCCGCCGACCGGTCAACGCCGCCAACGACACTTTGGGCCTCCTCGCTGGGGCTCCGCCTTTAGTGGGTAAGGCCGTTGACCGCCTAAGTGGGCCTCCGTTGACCACTCCTTGGGCCAGCCTGTTGGAGGTGTACCCATCACAATTGAAATAGAATGGTCAAATATGATAAATGTATAAGTATAGGTTGAATAGAATGGTCATATCTAATAAGCATATGAAGATTTTATGTGTACGAATAATTTAATATAACCACGTATAATGAGCATATGATCAACGTATATGCCAAAATAATTTCTAAAAAGGTTTTTTTCCTTTGTACTTCGAGCACCAAACACACTTTAAAGTGATTTTCTTTTTGTTTTGGGATAGTTTAGAGTGTAAAATAAATTTTCAAAGTACCTTGAGTAACAAATCGAGATAAAAAAGGAGAATACTTGGCCGATTTTTGGATATTTAATCATGTTTTAAATTTTATCATTATGAGTATATTGTTGTAGTTGTTTTCAAAATATATTTACCAATGATTTTTTTCTCATTTACTTACTTATTCATTACTTAATTTGTTTAAATTTGTCATAAACTTGAAGGTAATTTTAAAAGATTTATTGTAATCAAACTCACATTGTAGTGAAAAATTTTTTCCATTGATTTTTTTCTTTAATTGAAAACAATTATCACATAAAATTTCGTTGCATAATTTTTTTATTGTAAATGTGTATTATCATCTAATTTCACTAGAAATTCGAACAAATATTTGTTAGTCAATTTTGTTAACGTTTTGTTATTGACTTTATGTGACAAAATTTATATGGACTGATTGCAACAAGAATAACAACCACTAACGCAATGAGGCTATATACATCACACGTGATAAATTGGGTCGGATCCTAACACAAGTGGTCACCATTCTATGAAATTTATCCCATGGAGGGATAATTTTTACTGTATGCAAATTTCATGACTCCAACTATAAGAATCCAATGGCTTTCCACCTTCCCATGGCTCTCATTTGTGTTATGTGGGGGTGCAGATATAGAATATGCATCTCCTTTCTATAGCTTGGATTAAAGAAATCTAACATGTAAGATTTAAAATTTTAATTATTTTTTTAAAATTAAATTAAAATTTGATAGATGTTAATGTTAAAAAAATATACAATCTTTACTTTTTTATTTTAACACCTATGATTTAAATTTTATCTAATGATAGAAAATTAAGACATAGGGACTTCATTACCTATGGACGATGTAGCCCCCTCACTCCTTTTTTTTTTTTTTTTTTGGGGGTGGGGGAGTGGGCTAAGAACTATAATATTTATTAGATAAATATTTTGATAATATCTGATAGACTCCATTATGATATTCTTGAATGGCAAGTATCAAATCCATCCTCATATTTGTGTGTATCAGGTATTATAAATAAATAGATGAGACATATGATTTAGTGATATTCAAATGTTGATCCCCTAATTATTAATAGGAGAAGGAGAAGCATAGTTAGGGGAACTCGAAAAAGGGCAAATTGAGGAATGCATTTTAGTAGATGAAGAGTCCAGAGAGCAATAAAGGGGCAGGAGACCGAGTTCCGAATTTGTTGTGTCATTAAATAATTCAAGCCAACAGATAACGATTTCCTCCTAATTTGACTTCTACAAGTTTACGTTGTTTAACCAGGTCAATTAAGCGCTGCATTTACTTTTACTTTTTCAGTTTCTACACAGCAATTACGTAACAAGTTTTTCCTGGAGCTAATAAACACAGAAATAATTTGCAGCATTATTTATAAATTAATTAATCTGACCCCAGTCAAAGCACCCTGTGAAGTTGCACAGGATCATAGTCTATTTACTGGGGTATATCATTCGGATAATCATCCGGGTGTCTCTTAACAGTGTCTCGAAGTTGTTGTTCTTGCTCGCAGAGGCTTGGTGGTGGAACGTCGTAGACATCACTAAACAATTCTGATAGTGGAGGTTTTTCCATTCTTTCTGCAGCTTGAATTGCTTGAATTATCTGCATCAATTTGAAAGAGATGAGCAGCTCCCCCCCCAAAACAGAAGATTTTTTATTTTTTATTGAAACGTTACCTCTTTCTTGATGTTGATTCGCATCTCAGATTCATGTTCATCGCTCCACCACCCATTTCTTGCAACCCAATTTCTAAATATCGTCAAGGGATCTCGTGTCTTTTTCCAGTGCTCAACTTCATCAAGTGGCCGATACTTTGTTGAATCGTCAGAAGTAGAGTGGTGTCCTACTCGATATGTGAGGGCCTGGTAATTTTGGTCGCCAACAAAAACTGCGTGTCAAATTTACTGAATTGCCATGAAAAAAGGACAATTTAAACATACTTAAAATTCCTTGTTGCCGGCGCATGACAGCATATTATTATGTGCACTAGGAGAGAAGGAAGAAAAAGTCTGACAAATCTTTGCCCAATCCAAGTGCAGCGACGGCAAATGCTACAAATCGGAAGCAAAATGAGGATTACGTTCCATTGATCCAGCTGATGCTAGGGAGGTTGCCCTAAGACACCACTCTCAAAATGGGGATGCTGAGGTTTGTGATTACAGTGTAAAAGGAGTCCCTAATTTGCAGATAATATGGACCGATTCATCACAGATTGCTTCAGCTACTAAGATGAACTGGGGAGTCGGAATGCTGAGATTGCGAGTGAATAGAAGAAAGTTATTTGTCCAACCTCAAGTTGACTGGTGAAACCTATACAGAGAAAACAGCGTTATGAGGAACGGATTGAAGCCGGATTATGTTGAAACCAAAGCAAGACAACCGTGGCTGATAGATTGATTATTGAAAGTCTTAATGATTTGTTGTGGTGGGATTGAACCCTTAGTTTCCAATGATGGAGAAATGCACCGATACTGATTCAGAAAGCAAAATACTGATCCGAAGGCTGTGATATGGACGCCAACCATGCTAGACTCAGGCAGCAAAAACACTGCCTACTGTATGTTCTACATTAAAGAAAGAATAATGCTTAATAGAGCCTCATGTTAATTGATGATGAAGGGAAAAAGATTGAGGATATGGGGTAAAATAACGGCTGAAATTGTCCAGCATCATAAAGATCTGCTGGGTAAAATTGTTGATGTGCAGCCTCTTGAGGTGCCAGTCTTTGACGGGGACCTATTCTGTCGGATCAACAGGGTAAGGATTAATGAAGGGACTAACAGATGTGGACATGAAACAAGCCATGAAGTCTACTGAGGAGATACGTCCCTTGCATTGCACCAGATGGCTATGCAAGCTTATTCTTCAGTCAAAATGTGGGAATCAATAAGGATGGCTGTATTTGAAGCTGCAGAGGGATTTTTGAGCAGTGGAAAGCTCCTACAACAGTTGAATGCAATTTCAATAACCATAATGCCAGACATAAGAATCCCGCTAAGCCTAGTGTGTGTAGGTCCATGTCTGGTAACACATTATGCCTGCATATGTTACGCCCATTTCCCGTTTTCCGTTTCCCGTTTTGCTGTTAATTGCTTACCGTTCCCCGTTACCCCGTTTTCCGTTCTTTTCTGTTACCGTTCCCCATTACCCCGTTATATGTAATGATACGCACGAATGAATGGGAAGGAAAAAATCAGTTTCGTCTCTTCTCTCTCTCGCTCTATCTCTCTTCCGATTCAATCTTTTGTCTGTTCTTCTCTTTCTCTCTCGCGTCTGTGGCCCTCTTCCTCGATCCCTCACCCAAATTCTCCCCGACACGCCGCGCCGCCTCACGCGATCTCCTTCCGTTGGATTTCCTGTCATCGACGCCGGCGCCACCATGGAAATCGTATCATTTGGTGCTTTCATTGAGAGAAAGGCGGAGGCGAATGACGGACGAGCTTTCGGCTGCGCAGCGAAGAGGCTATGGCCGATGGGCCGGTCTTGCCAAGGATCTCCGGCGCCTTTCGACCGATTGGGCACCCAACTGTCCACCATGGCTTCGGCAAAGAAAGACAAATATGCTCGCCACGCACCGACACTCAACTAGCCACTCCTCCGACTGAAGCGACACGCGAACGGTCAAGTGACCTCTTCACCTCCTGTAATTTCTTCTACTTCTCCACCCGCTCTACCACCACCCCAATCAATCGTATCGTCACCCTTACCAACCGAAAATTGCGCCTACTGTGTTCTCGTACCACCAATGCCCCACATAATCGCGTCCTCCCTTCCCTGGGCGTATTCGACTTCATCACCGCTTCGTTTTCCCCTTCGTTAATCCCTCATTAATTTCAACTCACCGGCGCTTGGGTTCCCACAACCAAGGGCTTCGAGCCTCCCTCACTGAGCCTTTGCCGACTCTGACTCGAATCGAGAAACCAGATCCACATGTGTCACAAGCAATTCCAAAATCTGCTTCTGTTTCCATCCCGTCTTATCATATTCTTCGGCCTTCCACCTCAGAACAAATTCTGTCACTTGTACCTGCGAAGGACTATGGTAGTGCTGATTTGGCTGAGAAATTGTCGGGCCTTGGTAGCCTTGGTGGAGATGATGAGGCGCAACAGCTGAAAGAATCGATTCCTGCTCAAGCACCTCTGTCCGTGATTTCCTCTGTTCTTCCAACGCTTGAGAAGAGCGTGCTGGACTCTTATGGAACGAACCCACGCTCGTGTGGAAAGAATTGGCAATGGCGGATTCGGCGTTCATATCTCCTTCCCATAAATTCCTTGTTATTTTCACACGCATGTGCAAAATTGAAATTTCACTGGCGGCTAACTGCCGAGATTCTTCTGTACTGCCGCATTGCTTTTGTTTTGTTGAGCTATTGCCGTTCTGCCGAGATGCCTTTGTGTTACCGAGATGATGCCGCTCGCTATGCATCATAATCGCAACACAAACGCAAAATCTTCCAACCGCTGAGGGAGCAAACAAGTACCAGAGGGTTGTATCAGTGCAGTTAGTAGGGAGAGAGAGATTTGAAGAGCAATATACCACCATCTTCCAGTGGCCACCATCTCGGGAGTTGATCGCCAAAAATATTCCTGATTTTGAATGGAAATTTAAGCATCCAATTCTCGACCAAATTAAGAGGCATCTCCTTACAACAGACGGAAGTGTTTTTGTTGAGGCTAAAAGCCTAGTTGCTGTTCCAAATTGTGTAAGCCCAGAACGTGTGAGGGAAATTGCTAATTCCCTAGGCCACCGGTCCAACCAGGATGTCTTCCTGGAGGCTGTGGTCCTTGCGCAACTGGTGGAGAAGGGGACAAGCAATGTTAGCCTTGCCAGGGTACCTCAGACTTCTTCGTTAGATAATGATGATACTGAAGGAACTGATGGGGGTGAGGCGAAACATGGAACTGTTTTCTTGGATCCCGAACCTCAGGCAATTGATGTTTGGCCTAAGGAACTGCAACAGCTCCAGCATGATGTTAAACATCTGAGAGTTAAACTCCAGGCCCGAGAATTGCCGCCACCCGATTGGGACTACCATGCAGCACACCTTCTTGAAGCTAAGACCCAACCTCAAGACTTTAAAGGGGTTTCTGAGGCTCTGCAACCATTCGATGGTGAGGTCAAACACTGTCAGCCTCTTGGTGAGGATGCTGAGTCCGGTCAGAACCCGCGAGATGGGCATGTGCTGATTTCAGGTCCAGAACTGATCCCTGGTTCATTGCCAATTCTTGAGATGCAAGGGCCTGGACATCAGCCCCTAATTAAGCAGTTTCCTGATCAGGGAGGAGTGCAACAATGCAGTATAAATAGGACTGAAAATCCAGCAATTGCCCAGAGAGATGTAGTACTGGGGTTTAATCCTAATGCTGATATCAACAGTGGAGACGACTCCCTTTTGACCCAAATTCCAGCGCCTGCTGCTAAAAGAATGAAAGTTATTAATGGCGATGATTGTAGCGGTGTTTTATCGTCGACGAGGAGGAGGGCGGTTGCTGAAATCGTAGATAACTCGTCTTTGATTTTGGCTGAAGACAGAACCAACAGGAGAGACCCAACTGATGGGGTTAAACACTACAGAGGTGGTTGGAATATCAGCAATGACCATTACTGGGTTTCTGTCGGATTCACAGCTGCCCCATTTTTCGTCGTTGCGGCAGCTTGGTTTGTGATTTTCGGGCAGACTTTGTGCTTCATCTACCTATGTTTCTGCTGCTGTAGAAGGGAGCCCTATGGTTATTCTCGAACCTGCTACGCGCTCTCTCTCATTTTCCTCATGCTATTTACCATTGCTGCAATCATTGGATGCATTGTCCTGTATACGGGTCAGGGGAAGTTTCATACCAGTACAACAAATACACTTGATTATGTTGTGAGTCAGGCAGATGAGACCGTCAACAAACTTAACAGCGTGTCAGGATATCTTGCAGTAGCTAAAAACATCGGTGTGGATCAGTTTTCTCTGCCTGCAGATGCCAAAACTAAAATCAATGATATTCAGTTGAAAATAAATACTTCTGCAAATACTCTTGCTGTCAAAACCCATGATAATTCAAAGAAAATACAGAGAGCCCTCAACATTGTGAGAACTGCTCTCGTTGTTGTGGCTGCCGTAATGCTTTCCCTTGCATTTATCGGATTTTTGCTTTCTGTTTTCGGAGTGCAATGTCTTGTGTACTTTTTGGTGATCCTCGGTTGGCTTCTAGTTGCCGGAACATTCATTTTATGTGGTGTTTTTCTTCTTCTTCACAATGTGGTCGGAGACACCTGTGTTGCCATGGAAGAGTGGGTTCAGAACCCGACGGCACATACTGCTTTGGACGACATACTTCCATGCGTCGACAACGCAACAGCTCAAGAAATCCTGTTAAGATCGAAAGATGTTACTCAAGAAATCATCAGTTTGATTGACACTGTGATCGTCAACGTCTCGAATGTCAATTACCCTCCCAGTTCTCTTCCGGTATATTACAATCAGTCGGGTCCGTTAGTGCACGTCCTCTGCAACCCCTTTTACGCAGATCTCTCAAATCGCAAATGTGCATCCGGTGAAGTGGACTTCAATAATGCATCTGAGGCTTGGAAGAACTTTGTCTGCCAGGTTTCTGCCTCTAATATTTGTACCACAACCGGCAGGCTCACACCGTCGATCTACAACCAGATGATCTCGGCCGTTAATATCAGCTACGGCCTATACCATTATACTCCGTTCATGATCAACCTTGTCGGCTGCAACTTTGTCCGGAGTACCTTCAGTGTCATCGGTAAGACCTACTGTCCGGGATTACGCGATTATACCCGTTGGATCTATATCGGGCTGGTCATCGTCTCTGCTGCTCAGCTACTACCACGGAATTTAAGGCTTAAAATTGCCATGGGAGCTTCCCGAGGCTTTGTTTTCTTACACTCATCAGATGGCCGAGTCATATACCGAGAAATCAGAGAGAGCTACGACAAATGTAGACGACAATTGGACCTGGAAATATTGCGTTGCGCCTGGATCGTGGAGCTTTAGAATTTTATCTTGGTATCTAACCTGAGGACAAGGTTCTTTTGATGCATGGAGCAATATTACGCCCGCTTCCGCTTTTCCGCTTCCCCGTTTTGTGTTAATTGCTTACCGTTCCCGTTACCCGTTCTCCGTTCTTTTATTACTGTTCCCGTTACCCGTTATATGTAATGATACGCACGAATGAATGGGAAGGAAAAAATCAGTTTCGTCTCTTCTCTCTCTCGCTCTATCTCTCTTCCGATTCAATCTCTTGTCTGTTCTTCTCTCTCTCTCTCGCGTCTGTGGCCCTCTTCCTCGATCCCTCACCCTAATTCTCCTGTTCAGCACGCCGCTGCCTCCGCTGATCTCCCCTTCCGTTGGATTTCCTGTCATCGACGCCGGCGCCACCATGGAGATCGTATCAGCATATCTCTCAGATAATAACCTTAAAGAGAGACTTGGTTTTCTACTGAATGATGTTCAGTCTGTATTTGTAGGAAGGAGATAAATCCTTCATAATATTACACTAAGCTCAGATCTGGTCAGAGAAAAATGAGTCTATGAGATGTTTGATAAAAATAGGTTTTGCAAAAGGCCCGTAATATAGCAAGACATGATTTCATTTGGAAGGTATTGGAAGGAATGGGGTTTCCTATTAATGGAGAGCTGCGTGACTTTCTTTCGAAGACAAAAGAGTTATGATTTGAGACAAGGAAGAGGGTGCTTCGTTTTCCATCCTTACCTGTGAGCTGTATGTGTTTTTAAAACCAAAGGAGGTTTGAAAAATAGGGTTCCCTCTCCCCTTGCTTTTGGTGTTTGATATGGAATACCTCTCTAGAAAGCTAGGGAGTTGGAGAATGATAGTAACTTTCATGATCACCCCAAGTGAAAAACCACTTAAACTAGTGAGTGTGTCATTTGATGATGATCTCCTAATCTTTTGTAAGACTGAAACACACCACTGGGACATTGATGTATTGTCTTAATTACTTAAGTTCGACGACTATGAGCAAATCTGAACAAGTCATACAGGGAGATGGAAAAACTGAATTACTTTGAATTATTGGTTTTGAACAATGCTGTTAACCAATAAAATATCTGGGGGTTCCAATGATTTCACCTGTGGGATAATGCAAGAGAAAGGATTGTTAAATCTTGTAGACAGCATAACTGCTAGGTTTTAACGCTGGTCAAACAGGATGATTTCGTATGCTGGAAGATTGAAATTTGTCAAAGTATGACGGCTAATGTTCAAATTTCTTGGTGCAGTGTTCTTCTGCTACCAAATGAAGTTTTAAAGTAGTGACAAGGGCTATTTTGGAGATTCCCATGGTCTTGACATAGAGTAAATCAAAGGAACACATGGCATGGGGTACCATCTGCAAAATTTCTTAAAGAAGTTGGTCTTGAGATCAAAGATTGTATTAGGTGGAAAAGGCAGATCCTGTGAAGTATCTCTGGGCTACATCACAAAACAAACAATGGTTCTCAGTTGGATGGATGCATCATATCTGCTTAAGAGGTGTGGAATCATCAATGTAAGCCGGATTTCTATTGGTATAGGAGACAATTAGTAAAGCTAAGAGCTGAGTTTGTAGACAGTTTGAATGTAAATAGATCCTGGAAGCATAGTTCTATAGAAAAAATTAATCATTGAATCAGCGTACAAGATGTTGTAAGGGCAGAGATGTTCTGTTAGGATGGTTTACTAGTGATTGAATATCCATGACAATCTTATATGTCTGGGTGTTTGTTTGAAATTGGCTCCAGCATAAAAAAAAATCAACTAGAGAGTGTTCAAAATTGGCTCAAGCATCAAATTAATTTTTCAATGCATTTAGAGCATTAAATTTTGGAGAAATTACCAAATGTTGAGAGATTTTGAACATCCCATTATGTATGTGCTCGAAACCTACAAAATCTTCTCACCCATAACATTTAAATGCAATCTTAGCCTATTGGCCATCAGAGTTTTATTAGCAGTAAGAACATTAGAGTTCTAACGGTGTTAAAAATTCTTAAGTCAATCAAAGAAGATCCAAATTGTTCATAAAAAGTTGAATCTATGGCTTTGGTGATTATATTGAAGAGTTTTTCGATAGGGTTCACATTTCAGGAGTTACGGGCTAAAGTCTAGCTTGTTTGTACTATCTAAAATGTAAATTTACTTAATTAGTAGATTTGTTTTATATTAGCTTGAAAAGCCTGGAGAAGTTTTTTCCTCTTGGATTGGCTGGTCTTTGAGTTTTTCCTTTGCCAACAATAATGTGTGATATTTATTTTTTATGTAAATTTTCTACCATCTTGTTATGGTATTGCTATCCTACTCTAGGCTTATTGATTGAGTCTAAATCTAACATTTTCAACTAGTATCAAAGACTTATCTTGATCATTGACTCATACTGATTTTGAGATTTTAGGATATGTTGTGTGAATTCTATATTAGTAATAGTCGAAATTTATTATTATTTATATATGTAGTATTTTATTTTGTCACAAATTTGTAAAAAGTGATATATTGTAAGCCCAATTAAGTAATTGACGAGTCTATAACAATGTGCTATATTTTGAGTTGGATTTAATTGTCTAAGTGTACACTTGAAGTTCAAAGTCGGCTTGAGCATTGGAAATCGACCTGAAAATTTTGCACCTTGTTGGCTCAAGCATCAAACTTATGGTAGAGAATTTTGCTAGAGGCTTGCTGGAAATTTGATTTGAGCAAAAAGAGATTAGAGGATTTTGCTTGAAACTCACTCAAAATTTGTCTTGAGCAAAAAACCATTATTAATTGATTACCACTATGCATGTCTTTGTAACTATTTTGATTGACCAACATTTGAATGAAACTTAGGTGGGGAATGGTCCTCCTTGCTACCCACTGCTCTAAAACCATTTTGATCTAAGCTATTTATTTATTAACCACCACATAACTTTTTCATATGTGGCTTATATTTTATATTTTTAAGACTCACTAAAAGGACAACCCTTGGAGATGTCATCAAACATTTAACACACTGCCACATTTCCAGGATACTTGCACTTGAAGCCTATGAATCCTCTCACCCACAACCTTTAGAGTTCTATCGGTGATGGGGATGTTAGAGTTCTGGCGGCTTTAAAAATTCTTAACTCAGAGATAGAAGATCAAAGAAGTCCGGATCATTGCTAGGCGATCATATCTGAATAGATTTTTAGTAGGAGTCATGTGTATAGATGAGTTGGCTAGGGTCTAGTTTGTTTATACCACTAAGGATGTAGATATATTTTCTTAGTGGATTCACTTTATACTAGGCTTGAGAAGTCCAAACAGGTTTTTATTTCAAACTCGTTTCTTGGGCTTTTCCTTTGCCAACAATAAATTCTATTATTTAGTTTTACCCAAGCTTTTTATTATCTTGGTGTAGAGTGGTTATCCTACTTAGTCTGTATCATTTACTTTTATGCAAGCTTTTTATTATCTTATTGTGTTGTAGTTATCATACTTTAAGTTTGTAGATTGAGTGGGTCAAAATCTCAATTTTTTTATTAGTATCAAAGACTTATAGTTGTATTTGACCCACATTGATTTTGAAAAGTCTAGACTTTAGGTTATGTTGTGTGAATTTCCTGTTAATGCTTGTAAGAAATCATTATTTTTTTTTTTTATAAATGTTGTATTTTATTTTTCACAAATTTGTGAAAGGGGTATATTATAAGGCTAATTTATTAGTGATTGACAAGTTTTGTGACCATATGTTGCATTTTGAGTTAGATTTCAAATGTTTGAGTGTTTGCTTGAGGTTGAAAGTCGGCTCAAGATTTAAAAGTCAGCAAGAGTTTTGCTCGAAATTGGCTCAAGTATCAAATTTATGGTAAAAAATTTTGCTAGAAGCTGACTTGAAATTTGGCTTGATTCAGAAGAGACCAAAGAATTTTGCTCCAAGCTCACTTAAATTCAGCTTGAGCTAAAAAAGTATTTTTTATATTGATTGCTATACATGTTCTTATAACTACTTTGACTGGCCAACACTTTACTAAAACTCGGGTGAAAAACAGTCCTCCCCACCACTCTAAACCGTTTTGATCAAGCAATTTATTTGTTAACTATCATATAATTTTTATCTGTATGGTACCGATTTTTAAGGCTCGTTAAAAGCACTATTATTTACCAGCATTACCAAGCATTTTAAAAGATTTCCATACTTCCATGATGCTTGTGCTTGAAATCCAAGAAATTCTCTCATTCACAAACTTTAGATAGAACCTTAGCTTGTCAATCTTCAAAATTTTGTGATTGGCAAAAAATCTAACAGTTTGGGTAGTGTTGGAAATTCTTAAGGAAGATCAAAGGAGTCTAGATCCATTGCTAAGTGAATATATCCGAAGAGTTTTTTGGTAAGGGTCCCGTGTTAGGAGAAACTAGTTAAAAATTGTGTGTCAGTACCATTTGGGCTATAAGTTTATTTTCTTAGTATATCTATCTTTAAATAACTTGTAAAGCCAAGAGAATTTTTATCTCGAACTACTGATTATTGAGTTTTTCCTTTGTAAAAAAGATCATGTGCCATTAACTTTTATTTAAACTTTTAATTTTCTTATTGTAGTATTGTTATCCTACTCTAGACATGTAAATTTGTTCTAAACTTGGATTTTTCATGTTCTTTATCAGCCTAGATACATTTGGGGGAAGTATGTATAACTAAGCACAACTTAATAACCTTGCTTTGCAAGCATAGAGTGCAATGATGAATCAGAAGCCTCTTAAAAACATTCTTTTTTTTCCAATTGCATGCGTATAAAGCAGATAAGGAATGGAACATTGAGGTGGATGGGAAATACTATATCTGAAATGGAGCTTGCAGAGGAGGTGAAATGGATGAAAAGTAAATGGAGTGAAGAAAAGATCGAGAATATGATCGCTAGGGCTGTTTTTGGTCCTACGTTCTATGAGATTTGGCAGGAGAGAATTGCCAGGCTATTTAGCATGCAACTATGGTGGAATATTGCAAGCTTAGATCACTGATTTGGAATTACAGAACAACCTCCAATGCCAATGGAAGAAGGTGTAAAGACAGAAAGCCTGCCAACCCACATAGTTGCAGCCTAAGCCAGCTCTGATACAATATGGAATTGTGGCTATTACCATAAGAATGCTACCAGTGCAGGACTCTAGTGTTCTTTTCACGAACTCAAGCCCAAAAAATGAAAGAACTTGACGTTGGTGACTGGTAGCAAACCAGCTTGGGTCATTAATAGACTAGGATTGAATTTGCAAAACGATTAAGTTGTGGTGTAGTGTAAGGGGATGCAGTGAAGATAGTACCTCGATAAGTATGGGTCTTTGCTCATGAATTGCCATTTCACGGGCCATCCGAACCACATTGTACACAGCAAGAGCATCATTTCCGTCTACTCGGATGCTTCGAATTCCATAAGCTTGACCTTTCACCACAACACCGTCACCTGCCCAGAATATTTGGATACCACATTTTCTCACCGGAACCACAACTTGATGCAAAAGAAAGTCATTTTCAAAGCAAAATTTGTTAAAGCCAGAGCAATAATGTTAAAAAAAAAAAAATCTGCTCATGCCTCAACAAAATGTACCTGTGAAATCAATATTTCCCACTACACTAGCCGGGCACTTAGCATAGAATAATAAGAGAGGTATACACAAAAATAAATCTAGAAAAAATAGGGTGTACTTCGATGTTGTTCGGTTATGGGAGTACTAATAGCCCAACCATTGTTGCGACAGATAAACACGATGGGGACTTCCATGACCGCGGCAAAGTTCAAACTAGCATGGAAATCTCCCTGATAAATGAACCCATACAACAGAGATAGTCATCTATTAAAGAATCAAACAGCAGCAATGATGCACAAATTGTGTAGCGTTTACCTCACTGGTACTGCCATCTCCCATGTAGGCCACAACACATGCATCCTTGTTATCCATTTTAAGAGAATAAGCAGCTCCAACTGCTTGGGGAAGTTGTGTGCTGAAACAAATCAAGCAGATGAGTCATTATTCTAACAAAATCTTCTCTGCTTTGAGGATAATAATCACCATACAGCTGATGGAAAAGCAAGTTATAGAAGCTTACGCGATAGGAGAAGAAATAGTGAAGTAATTGTGCTTTTTAGATCCATAATGGATTGGCATCTGCCGACCTTTTCCATAATCAGCCTTATTTCCAAAGCACTGATTAGCAAACTCCTGCAGCGTAAACCCACGCCATAACAGTACTCCGGGCTCTCGATACTGTATTTGCATACGTACAAACACCAGTATGGATTCTCATCATACCTTCCTTTTCTTTTTTTTTTTTTTTTTTGGTCAAGGTTACTAAACCACTTATTTAATTTCATCAGGTGTGCAATGTTTTGTGCATTACCTGAGCAAAGACAGCATCTTCTACAGAGAGAGCGGCAGCAGATGCAATGTTTACAGCTTCTTCCCCTGAAGTGGTGAGATAAAAGGAAATTCTGCCCTGCCTCTGTGCTTCATAAAAAACAGTGTCCATGATTTGAAGAGTGACCATCTCACTGTACATCTTCACTGACATTTCCTTATCCATCTAAAATAATGTAGTCCCCACAAAATCTAAATCAATGGCTTTGATTTTTGTGCAACTTTTTTTTATTTAAATGTATTGATTCTAATCATGATTGGGATATGACTCTAATAATTTTTCTAGGCCATGCAGAAAGATATTATGTAGATTTGGCCTAATAGCAAATAACTTTCTAACAACTTCTCAATTCTTAAAAAAAAAAAAAAAAAATCATGCGAACTTTTCATGATATTAAAATGAGTTTCCAAGGTTTTGAAATTGGAAGTCACAATTTGGAGGTTTTCTGGAAATCTACTTTTACCTCAACAATGTTTAAATTGGAAATAAACCAAAATTTTCAATTAATATGAAAACACCCCTAATGTGCAATTTTATCTTTTTTTGTTGGGGGGGGAGGGAATGGTGCGGGTGGAATTCTACCTCAGCAGTATTTAAGAATGAAACTTATACCCAAGCAATGGTGGTTTAATTTTGGCTAATGTAGCAAAATTTCATTATGTAAACATCAAACACCTGTTTTCAGCTTCCCACTTACAAGACATACTTGTTCATAGTCACTTCCACCAACTGATTCACCATTATCATCAAGAACTCGAAAGCAAGGTATCCTTTTCTCGAGATTTTCACCAATGAAACTCATTTTTGACATAAAGGTCACCCTCCCACCAGGAAAATCCAATCCCTACAAAGATAGACAAACTTTCAGATACAAAGTTTAGTGCCAAAGAAAATCAGCATAATTGTTCAACCTATTGGTGGAAAATGAGTAGGGATGCATATAATAGGGATAGCAAGAAAGAAGATGATAAGAAAACAGAAATATTTTTTACCAAACAAAGTGGTAGGAATACCAAGGAAATCTTTCCTACCAATCCAACAATTTGCTTACCTCTCAAATTGGTGGAAAAGGAAAGTTAAATAGAGTAAATTTCCTATTTTGATGGCAGCAAATAATAAAATATTGCGTAATGTCTTCCTACCAAAAAGTTTGCTCTCTCCAACGCAATTAGTTTCCTCCACAACAACTAATAAAACCTGACATAAAGCCCATCAGCGTAGTTCCCTACCCAGAAAAGCATTGTGCAATCACCCAATCACCTTTTACATTCATTTCCCCCTATTTGTCCTCGCTGATTTTATTTCATAAATCATGGAGTATTATTGGTGGTTGACAGCAAAGTTTTTCCATTCTTAACTAGACTAGTTTATCTGATTATGATGCCTGTTAGAAGCATGATTGAAAGGTACAAAGTTCAAGAAAACTTCTCCTTATTTTGCTACCCAAAGAAAAATAGAATTCTCTTGCTAGGAAAAACATTGCAAAATTTCTGAATCAGAATTCTCCTGCTTAGCATGATGCTTTCCACTTGAAGAAAGGCTATTCCATAGATCAGAAACGGGAGTTTTCTAAGGAAATAAATGTGAAAATAGGCCCTGCAACGTGCATGGTGACTGGGAGGTAATGTGCACATGCATGATTAATTTCCTTGAAATTGCAGTTGATCCATCTGTCATTGTACATTTCAGGGCCAAAAGTTTAGCTAAATATTCTTGCTAACAGCCCTTAGGTTGAGAAAGGGTTAAAATGAAAAACTAGAATATTAAGTTCCCTTTCCCTTCCCTCATAACTAATCAAAAAGAAGATGGCCCATTGCATTCCTTTTTGATAAACCAAACAGGAGAAAGGAAAGCAAGGCTTCAATATTTTCTTTTCCCATTGCTTCCTTTCCTATCTATTTTGTTCAGTTCTAGCTTCCTCTGAACTAGACAAAGTATAAACAGCTCAGGTAACTTTTTGGTGGGATATGAGTCACTCCCGTGTGGACCCATATCCAATTGACAGGCTAATCAGAGGTTTGGCCAAAATCTTACATGGGTACGAGATGGAGTATTGTTGTATTCGCAAGTGCAGCGAAGCCACTAAGGGCAGTTGCTCTGCCGAGGCTGAGGGGCGACTAGGTAGAGCTGAGGCTTAGGGGTGACAAGGCGGAACTGATGTCAAAGGCGGCAAGGCCGAGGGCGGGCTCGCTGCTGGCCGAGGGCAGCTTGACTGCAGGCTGAAGTCAGTCAAACTACTAGTTCAAAGGCAACGAACTAGTTGTACGGAAGGCCACAAGTCTAAAAGATCCAAAACTGAAAAGCACGCGAACACAATGCGTGAAAAAATGAGTGAGCAGGTGAGTAGGTGTAATAAATTACCTGTAAAGTCCAGTGTAAGTGACCAATCAGCAGAGTAGATGACCAACTTGCAAAGTAGGCACCGCTGGTAAGAAGATTCATATGTACATATATATATATATATATATATTTGGGGCAGTAACTGAATAATATAAGGAGTCGTCCTTTGATTTTTTATTCTGTTATTTAGATTTCTATAACCAAAATTTTACATAGTGAAATTTATGAACTAAATGTCCTATGATTTTTTCCTCTTGTTTATAAGAGGGTTTCTACATAAATTGTGTGTGTCTCATTTCTTCATTTCCTTTTTGTAATTATTGTTCGTCATTGTCATCTCAATGTTCTTTCCTCTCAGTCTAACTCTTGTTGGCCAATCCCCTATAGGTAGTGTTAGAGTCATTTTTCTAATTGGCATATTCCGTGACCATATGTACTATTGTATCGATGTCGGGTTATGGCTTGTCGAAATACTGCATCAACACATATCCGCTGGATGTTCCGACTTCCCGGGGATACCACGCCTGTGAGCTTTCTACCCGTTCGAACCCAAAATCCTGTCCCGCGCTCTCTAGCCACTCGCCCCAAAACCCGGCATAGCGCTCGTTGGTTGCGCTTGAGCGCAAAAAAAAAGGGCCGGCCTCATTGCTCGCCGCCTCTGTTCTCGAGCGCACGTAGGATTTCTCTAGAAACCCTTCATGCGCCCGCCGCGCGCTCGAGCGCCGTGGCAACGGGTCACTTTTTGAATGCGTTTTTTGCACCCTCTATAAATACTTGTCTTATAATTTTGAAACCCTAGAACTCTTGACAGACAAGTTTCGTGCTCCGCTTGAGAAAAACCTTGTTTATACTCCATTGATCTTGCTTTTCTTGAGAAAACCAAAAGCTACAACTTTGAGCATTATGTTCTAATAAGTTTTCTCTACACTTTCTCTTTACCATTAAAATACTTCCATTCTTCTACCTTCGTTGGAGCCGTCGGTACGTTGAAGAAGGAGAAACGATCATGTTTGGCAATTCAAGTGACTTAAGAGGGAAGATTGACGTGAAGACCGGAAGGTACCGGTTCCGTTACCGCGGGCAAATCCAAGGAGTTCCTTGGTAGGGATCACAAGACGGGAGTAAGTCGGCTAGGTTAGCTCGTCGTTACCACCCGGTCTGTAAGTTGATTGTCATATTGTATTGCTTCTCTAGCCGTTGAAGCCCGGAGGGTTTTTCTCGATTACCGTGGGTATCGAGTTTTTTCTTCGTCACCAAAAATTGTGTCTTTTTATTATTATTTATACTCATTTACATTTTGCATGCTTGTTAGTATCATTAGCATCTAGAATTAAATATTCTTTACGTGTATTGAATATTTAATTTTTACTGCTTCCATTATTTTTACCGGAGTCAAAACTTGATTGTATAATTTAGGACACAAGTCCTATTTCAAATAGTATCAAAGAGAGATTGTTTGTTCCGGCTGTTGAGTTTCATTAGAATTAATGAAGGCTAGAAACAAGATTATTTGCCTGAACGACACAATCGAAAAAATTAGGTGTTATCATATAGCTTTGTATCGGCTAAGTTCATGAGTTGGAAAGCACTGTTTTTTTCAGTTGCAAAAAAGAGATCCCTTCCCCCCGCTTTAAAAAATGATGAATATTAAGTCTGGAGCAGGTACTATGGATCTTTTGACTTCCAATCGGGTTTCTTCTATATGAATATTCAAACAGAAAGGAAAAGGGTCAAACCATATCTTACTGAATAATTTGACTAAATGAGGAAGAGCTTTTTATGTGGTCTCACTTTACCATCATCTGAAATGTGCGAAACTTCGATTGGTGGAAACTAGTCTATGAAAATTCTCCCTTTTCTTACGTGTTGTTAGAGACATTTGTTTAATTGGCATATTCCGTGACCTTATATATTAATGTATCGATGTCGGGTTGTGGGGTGTCGAGTTAAAGTCCGTTTTGTCCGTTCCGCCCTCCAGTCGCTCGAGCCCGTCCGAAGTCTTAGAGCCCGCCTGGCGCTCGCTCCCCGATCGAGCCGAAAATCAAGAATGTACCCCGCTCACCTGGCGCTTGATATCCGCTCGAGCCGAAAAACCAGAATGTATCCCGCTCGCTGAGTGCTCGATACCCGCTCGAGCTCACGTAGGGTTTCTCTGGAAACCCTCCGTGCTCCCGCAACGCGCTCGAGCGCAGTGTAACGGGCAAATTTTTAAACGAAAATTTGGAGCCCTCTATAAATACTAGGCTTAAGTTTTTGGAACCCTAAGGGACTATTGACAGAATATTTTTGTGCCTCCTTGGAGAAGAAAGCTTCTTATGCTCCATTGTCATTGCTCCTCTTGAGAAAATCGAACCTTACAAGATTGCTCTTTATGTTCAAACAAGTTTTCTCACCAACTTACTTTAACCATTGAAACATTGCCTTCTACCTTCATTGGAGACGTTGGTTCGTAAGAAGGGACTATTGTGATTGGCAATTCAAGTGGTTCGAGGAAGATTGACGTCAAACCGGGTGTCCTGGTTCCGTTTCTATACAAATTCAATGAGTTCCTTGGTAGGGATCACAATCGGGGAGTAAAAAGGTTAAACCATTACCAACAATTTGTAAGTTGATTTTCATAGTGCACCGAAATCCGGAGGATTTTCTCGAGGAAGAGTTTTTTCCCTTTTATCAAAAATCGTGTCTTTTTCATTCTTGTTCATCGTTATATTTATTGTGCATGCTTGTCATCTCGTTAGCATCTAGTACGAAATATCCTTTGCATGTATTGGATATTTATTATTATTGTTACTGCTTCCGCTATATTTTATCGGGGTCGAAACTAGAGTGTATCTCGTTAGCACAAAAAGTGCTTTTTCACGTGTAAATCCCCTCTTTTGGTAAGCATCCAGTATCTCATCAAATGAACATCTTTCTAAGCTTATCCCCCCACATACAAGAAAAGGTCACAAATAGAGTTGAACCAAATAATAGCTGACCTTGAAAAGGTTAGGGCCATTAGGGAGTGGCCAGAACTTAAGTCTATCTCTGAGGTTCGTATTTTCTATGTTCCATTCGCTTTATTCTCATCCGACATTCCGCCCAGAGTGGCTCTTTCTAAGGCTCACAGTTTCATTGAAGACCACAAAAAAAAAAAAACCCAACATTAAGAAAAGTGGCCTCAGAAACGATATTTGACAGAGTAAAATGGGCCTGTTATTTGTCAAGATCATACACCTTTTGGTGTTTATCCGCTAAAAGCCCTATTAGAAGTCAGAGGAGGAATGGGGCTTTGAGCTCAAGCAAATTTGTGGCTTTATTCGTCAGTTTGTGGACGATAATGTGTATAATCAAATCCAGAATGAAACGGATGCAAAGACACTATGGGAGAAGTTGGAGATGCTCTACGCGTCTAAAACCAAAGAATAATAACACTTGATGAAATTGATGCACGTGCGGTATAAGGAGGGAATGTCCATTGTTGACCACTTGAACGAGTTCCAAAGATGTGTGGACTAGTTGAGTGGCATGGGTGTCAAGTTTGAATATGAAGTGTTGGGCTGTGACTCCCGACAACCTTGTCGGACACCTAGGGAGATGATAAAAATTACTATCACCAATATTACGCCAAACGGTGTGATGACTTTGAAAATGGCAAAATGAGCTATGTTGAATGAGGAGATGAGACGTCGGTCGCAGGGCTCCTCTTCCTCTTCGTAGTTTGAACTATTAGTCATAGAGTCATGAGGAAGCAGTAAAGGCTACAGACCTAAATCCGAAGAGAAGAACCGAAGTAAGTCACATTCGAGATATCAAAATCTTGAGTGCCACTATTGTAGGAAGAATGCTCACATTAAAAAATACTATTACTAGTGGAAGCGTGAGAACACAAATAAGAAGAACAAGGGAGAGAAGGAACAAGATGAGAAGAAAGCCTCGGTCTTGGTCGTCACTAAGGGTGACCTCCTGTTGACATAGAAGATGGCTAATATGGTAAATTTGACCGAAGATGAGTCCGACTAGGTGTTGGATATCGATGCATTTTTTCACGTCACGTTGAGAAGGGAACTATTTACATTTTACACTCTCGGAAATTTTGGAGCGTTAAGAATGGGAAACAAAGAGATGTTTTGGGTCGTTGGCAGAGGTGACGTATCCCTTATCACTAACAATGGGACGAGATTGTTACTAAAGGAAGTATGACATGTGCCAAATATTCGGTTGAATATAATTTTAATCGACAAAATGGACGATGAAGGATACCATAATACCTTCATTGAAGGGGTATGAAAGTTGTCTAGAGGGTCTTTAGTCATTACTTGTGGAAGAAAGGTTTTCGGCTTGTATGTATTACAAGCTTCTACCGTGGCCGGAGAAGTGCAAGTCACGAGGAGTGAAGAGTCCTTAGGCTTGTGGCATTGTCAGTTGAGCCACATAAGCGAGAAGGGACTAAATAGTCTAGTTGGGAAAGACCTTCTTCGAGGTATAAAAGAAGCCAAATTGAGATTTATCCCCATTTCATAGTGGGGAAGAAAAGACGGGTTTCATTCCTCGAAAAGCCGTCCACTAAGAAGGTCGAAGTGCTTGATTTGGTTCACACCGATGTATGTGGCCTATTCAAGGAGAAGCCATTCGGAGGAGCACGATATTTTATCTTATTTATTGATGATTATTTAAGAAAGTTGTGGGTTTATCCACTTAAAATGAAAGATCAAGATTTCGGTATCTTTGAGCATTTTCATGCTTTGGTGGAGTGATAGATGGGGAGAAAATTGAAGTATATTCGGAGTAATAATGGATGTGAGTATGTCAGAGCCTTTGATGCATACTGTTTGTCATATGGTATTTTGCATCAAAACACACCACCAAAAACACCGCAACTAAATGGGGTGGCCGAGTGGATGAACTAAACGTTGATGGAGAGAATCTGCTATGTACTCTCAGAAGCGAAACTCCCCGGTTCATTTTGGCAGGAAGCATTGAGAACCATAACTTATGTCATCAACATGTCGCTGAGTAGACCATTAAATTGGAAAGTCCCAGAAAAGGTGTGGATGGGAAAGTATTCTACCATCACTTGTGAGCGTTTGAATGTAGAGTATTTGTGCACATCTTGAAAGATGAAAGGATGAAGTTGGAGTCGAAGACGAGGGAATGCATCTTTCTTGGTTATGGGAAAGACAAGCTTGGATGTCGGCTCATGACCCAGTTGAGAAAAAGCTCGTCCGGTTAAGGAATGTAGTATTCATTGAAGATGAAACAAATGAAAATATTGGAAAGAAGATGAAGTTCTTTTCTAGCAATGATAGCAGTTGGGCTGCTGATATAAGCTTTGAGCCTGTCCGATTGGCGTCGGTTTGTTAGAAGGCCGATGGCCATGATATCGTCGAAGAGGAAGGAGACTGAGGAACTTTGATGTCTGATGATGATGAGGATGATGCCACTTCTCATGATATTGCTGAGCTAGTTGAGAACATCATAGTCCGGCGATCCTTAAGAGACTAAAGACCATCTATTCGTTTGTCGGCCTATGAGTATATATTACTTCACTGATGGAGGGGAGCTAGAAAGCTTTAAAGAGGTCATAGAGGATGAGCACAAAATAGAGTAAATGGAGGCCATATAGGACTAGATGAGTTCACTACATGAGAATAATACCTTTGAGCTGATAGAGCTACTAATGGGGAAGGGAACACCGAAGAACAAGTTGGTTTTCAAATTGAAGACTGATGAGTTTAGTTTACAACCAAGATACAAGGCAAAACTGGTTGTGAAAGGTTTCAATCAGAAGAAGGGTGTTGATTTTGATGAAATCTTTACCCCGATTGTAAAGATGCATTCAATCTGAGTGGTACTCGGATTGGCGATTGTTTTTGAACTGGAAGTGGAATAGTTAGATGTCCGGACAGTATTCCTCTATGGTGACCATGAAGAGAAAATTTACATTGAATAATTGGAGGGATTTAGAGTCAAGGGGAAGGAATGACTGTCGTGTCGTCTAAGGAAGAGTTTGTATAAGCAAAAATAAGCCCCTAGATAGTGGCATAAGATGTTTGAATTTGTCATGGTCAATCAATGCTACTGGAAGACTATTTCAGACAATTGTATTTTTGTGCACAGGTTCTTTTAAAATGACTTCATTATTCTTTTGATGCATGTGGACGACATGCTAATTGTTGGCCGAGATGTCTCCAAGATCAAAGAGTTGAAGTAGTAGCTTGAGAAGGCATTTGCCATGAAAGACTTGGGGCTGGCAAAATAGATTCTGAATATCATAATATTTCGCGACTACAAGGCAAGAAAATTGTGGCTATTTCAAGAGAGTTACATTTAGAAGGTGCTCTATCGTTTCAACATAGAGAAGTTGAAGGCAATGGGCACTCCTTTGGCAGGACACTTTAAGTTGACTAACCGTAATATCCATCCTCGGATGCTAAAAAGGCAAGTATGAGAGGCGAACCTTACTCCTCAACCAACGGAAATGCCTTTGGTAGGACCTAGAAGAGTATTCAAGTGGCTGCTCTTACACAGGGTGTGCTTTGGGTGATTTCAGTGATACTATGTCTCGGATGAATAGTTAGATATGATACCTGCTAATCTCAACGAAAGCATCCAGTTTTAGAATTGGGTGGAACGTTGTGGTTTGTTTGATTTGGGATGAAAAGGGTCAGAATGTGGAACATAAGACAACCTCGAGCTTCGGTTCGTAAAAGGCTGGACAAGGCCTTGGCAAACGAGAAATGTATGCTCAAAATCTAGAATTCGGTTGTCAGCAACATCAAGAGGGTCTCCTTGGATCACGGTCCAATTTGCCTTCATACCATGGATCATAGTGGGGCTGCCAAAAATCAACAGACCACTCCACTTAGAGGCTACGTGGTGTAACCACCCATATTTCAAAGATACTGTGTAACAAGGTTGGGATGGCGATAATAGGCATGCTATGGGAAAATCAAGCGTCTTCAAAGAGCATCTGATAGCACGGAACAAGGACACCCTTGGGAATATATTCCATGAGAAATGAATTCTTAGTAGCTCCCATAATCCTTGAACAAATTATCTCCACCAGAACTTCCGGTAAAATAAAGAAGGTCTGAGAATCCTTTTGTGTTTTTATACAACACTTAAGGATTTTCTGGATATATAAATCCATCTTGAACAATGTCTTATTACTACTGGGAGTGAAAAAATATCATTATATTTATACTCCAAAAATCATTGTTTTCTCATAATAAAAAATGAGACAGTAATAGATTAGAATTCCACCATGATTTGAGAAATTTTTGAAAATATTTTGAAAATATACGATGAAACTTTACTATAACCAGGTGATGGACCAACACTAGATTTATGATCAGATTTGACTTTAATACCACTTATCATAATTTAATCGAAAGCACAATAGTATATATAGAACAATAAGTAATGAAATAAGAGGTTTTTTCCATTTTGGAGAAAAAAAAATGAGAAGTTGAGAAATTTTAGATAAAAGGAAATTAAAGAATTTGGATTTCGCTCTCATAAATTTTTGATTTAAAATTTTCACATATCCTTTTTATCTATGATGCATCATTGGGTCTGGGTTCTAGTGCGAATTAAGGAACCTTCGAATTCCTCGACTCGGGTGGATCATGAATGAATCCAATCTCTGTGTCTCTCAACACGGGTCCTGTACACCACAATTTATAAATAAAATGTTAGAGGAAGGCGGAATGTCAAGGTCAGAGGAAGGTGGAATGTCCTTCCACCGTAAATATTCCGACGCTCAAATCAGAAATCTTTCTCAAATGATAAAAAAGATGTAGGCGTGGAGGAAGTAAATGTGATGGGGAATGCACGTATGCTTGTATGTAGGGAGTGCATGTGGTGTTTGGAGGGGGCTTGTGCTCTCCTTTTGCGCTACTAAGAGTGGCTCACTAATATCATTGGATTAAGGTGGTGGTTTTAGGAAAGAGAACTGGTTCTTTCTCCTCGTTTGCTTGAGTGCAGGGTGCTAGGATCGATCTCAGATCTCTAGTCACCAATTAGGTCTTTTAGAAATGGGAATTGGATCCTCCTCTGTTGAGGGAGAATATATTTGTAGGCTCCATGAAGGAGGCTTTAGATCGCAAAAATCCTCGACAAGTGGCTTGCCTGAATTCACCGGCCACTGAGCGCTGGCGGTAGCCAGCAGTGTTAGTTTTCGCCTTGTGGTAGCACAGGGATTGTCGTTGGGTATGCCGACATAGGTTTGTTTGACTTTGCTAGGATTGGTTGAGCGGCTGTTGGGACGGCGTGTGCTGTGACTTCTCAGCATTAACCTTATCTTCCATTGGCTGACATTTCTTGAGTTGGCGCCTCCTATGCTACCAGTCTACAGCCGCTTTAGCAGAGGCACAGGCGAAAGTAAATGGGCATACGTCAAGGGCGCCCAATGGGCCTTGCCCCAAATCTCTTGGGGTGTCGTCATTGGGTTGGGCCCATCTGCTGGTTGGACCTGTTTGCTATCAATTGGGCTTCGTTGGTTCCCACCCAGATCCGTGTTGGACCCATCACTAGCTTCCCATGCTTGGGAACAGCCCATTGCCTGGGCCAGGCATGTCAGAAGGTGGGTCCTGCCGCTAGCTTGCATGTGCCTTCTTGAGATGCATCAGTCTCCGATTCTCAAGGATGTTGTTCCTTTCCCATGCGAATATACAGCCTTTCAAAGGGGCCGTAATGATTTGGCATCCTGTTTGGAAAGATTTGCGACCTGGGAATCGGCCCCGTATTGATGGCTTTCTCATTTTCCGATTGACAATCGTCGGGTGGCGTGCCCCTTTGGGAGCTTGTTGGGCCTTCTATGCAATTATAAATTAGGGGGTTCCCACACTTTGGGGACCTAAGCTCATCCCTTCACCAATGAAATAATGCGGGGTTCTCGGCTTATCTTATGTGTCGTGGAGTTCCGCACGAAAATTGGATGGATCTGTGGGAGACTTGTACCTGCTTTTGAAGCCTGTCATCGTGCTCCTCTTGTGGATGTGTCCTTGTTGTAACGAGGGTGGCTTGGCCACCCTGCAATCATCATGTGCCTTCTCTCTACTTGGCTAGGGTGTTTAGCCGCTGGAGGAGCATCGTGAGGTCAGAAATCTGATTCGGCATCTCCGTTCTCCTGAAAGCATGTTGCATGTGGCTCTTTTTGCAGTTGGTCATCCTCCAGGCTTGGCAAGAGGAGGCATATGCTAGGTCCTATCGGGTTGCACATCTGGCGCGTCGTGGCTTCGGCGGTCGACCCCAGATGGAAGCCTTTCCCTTACTGTGGGGGAGCCTGTCTCGCTGGTAGCAAGGGATTGCCATCCAATTCACCCCACCGAAGGGGGAATTGGCACCGCGGTTGATGCGACTAGAATAAGGTTATTCCTCACGGTGTTGCATTTCTGCTGCGGACCGAGCCTTCCCGGTGGGCGCCGTTCTTCTTCTGCTCATTTTATTTTGCCTTACTTCTTTTTTTTTTTTGTACTTGCGTTGGCGCAAGCCTTGTACCTTATAAAGAATATTTCAATGAATAAAAGTATTAATTTTTTCATTTATCTCTTGTGTCATGGGATTTCCTCTTTGCTATTGTACATTATGACTCAAGGGCCAAAGGGCTCTCTCGTTGCCATACGTGCTTTATCACTTGTATGTTTTGAGAGCCAAGCGACTTGCAGTTGTCTCCGTTGGTGTCCATCCCTCAAGTCCGTATTTGGACTGTCGGCAGGAAGGCCTGGCAACAGCCGCTCGGGGGCTTGTGCCGCTCATATCCTATCTTGGGTGAATGAACACGGCTGACGCAGGCCGCATCAATCAGGTTGCGTCTATGCATTTAATGCACCAGGAACTGCAGAGCCGTCACGCCATGATTACTTTTCTTTAAAAAGGCGCGGTGCTTCAAGGTGTTGCCACGTGGAGGGATTTCATTGGGCGGTGGAATGCCTTGCATTTGTTAAACGACTCCGTTTCCTTGAGGGGACTTTGGCTATTTAAACGCTAAAGGCCTGGGCATTCATTCGTTGCTGTGAGACGTGAAACCTAAGCCTGCAGTCGTTCCCTCTTTCTTTTGGCTGTGATCGCGATAATGGCAGATGAAATGCGCAACTTCGCTCCAGGGCTGTTAGCAGGATCGTCCTCTTCTTCAAGATCTGAGCCTCCTATTGAGGAGTCGAGATGGAGGGAATAAGAGCCGAGAGGCCATGACAAGGCGGACCTTACCATAGTGGCGGCAGAAGGTTTCCACTCGGAGCCTTTAGTCCTTGGACCGGTGAGTCCTCTAAGAGTGTTGCCAAGCTTTGAATTTGAAGGGGCTTCCAATTCCTTTCGGTGCCTAAGGCCTAAGGAAGTCGGTCGACTGATCCACCGTGCCCAGCGAGCAGTAGAGGAAGCTAAGAGCCGGCTGCAGGCCGTCGTAGTTGAGATCGAGCAGAGTTGGGTGTGCGCGGCTTACTTCGAGCAAGCCTTGTCGGAGTTAGAGGTGAGGTCATCGCAGCTGGCTGACATCAATTTGCAAGCTCAGAGCCAGATTTTGACTCTTTAGGCGGAGCTTGAGCAGTGCTAGGAGCGACTTTGAGAAGAGCACGTTGTCCATATGCAATTGGAGGTCGAGTTGAGATCGAGGATCTGCCTGGAAGATTTGGCTTTGATGCTAGAGGGATGGTTCCAATAAGAGATCCAATTGAACCGGAGGAAAGCTTCTCTGGCAGTGCCTGGCTTTTGTACAGGCCTCCTAGATTATCGAAACATGGGCGCTCAGATGCGGTTGGAGTTAACCGAGTCCCAGTCTTCTGATCCTACTAAGCCCAATAGGCGCAAATAGCACTGTTGTATTTTGCGACCACTAGTCAGCCTCATCTGTAAATAAATTTTATTAATAAAAATTCTTTTTAATAGAGCAATTTATTTGTTATAGCATGTTGTATTCGAATGTCGTGCTTTGTGCTTCTAGTTTGGAAGTCGAACGAGCTACCACTATCGTCATTCCTAACGGCTAATATCCTTGCATTAATTGTTTGGTGTGACAGTTGAGATTTGGCAGACAGCTGCGGCTCAAGTTGAGTGGCTATTTGTTAGGTGTCATGATGAGTTGCCTTGGATAGACGTGTTGCGCCCTGCTGAAGGAAATAGGTCACAGCCATCATTAGGGACAATCCTTCAGTTTTCCCTCGCGACGTTGCTTGACATCCTTTTGTGTTGTCTATTTAAACATTGCTTCCTGAAGCCATTCACATTTTGTGTTCTCTAGCTTCTAGCAACAATGGCAAAAAAGAAAAGTTCTCCTTCTCCCATGATTTGACGAAGAGTGGATAAGATCAAGTCAGTTCTTACGGCGAGCATCATTGCGGCTTTGAGGGTCAGTTACACATTCCTAACAATTTGGCCCACCTCCTTGCTGGTGAGGAAGGCAGAGCGAACGCGCCCCCCGAGGGCTTCATCATTGTATATGAGCACCACCTAAAGGTTGGGGTTCACTTTTCAATGGCGTTGGATTTGTACAGGATCTTTGAGGTATCATGGCGTTCCTGTGGTATGGCTTCACCCTAATGCTATGTGCTACTTGGTGTCATTGTGCATTTTTTTTCACCTTCACGCTTGTGTGTTCTGCCCACACTCGGTGGAGGTGGTCTTTCACTTCAACCAGTCGGAGGACTAGATTTCTATGTCTCCCCGTCTAGGCTTCCTCTTTTGGGGAACGAACCCTAACTCGACAAAGAATTGGAAGAATCACTTTTTCTTCTTGGCGGCCCTCCGAAGTGGGATATCCCCAACAAGTGGAGTCTTGTGAATGATTTCTTCATGAAGAGCGTGAGTGAGGAGGAAGAGGAGGAGAAAAAGCTGATCGATCACATCCAGGGGGTGATCGAGACATTTTGTACTCATGAGTATTACTTGACCCCTGAGGTTTTTGCAACTCGTTAGGTGGGAGCCCACGAGCAACGAGGCAGCGGTTGCCACCCCGGAAGAGGAAGGCTAGAGCCTTGGTTATCAGATAGACATTTAGGGAGCTACCCGAGCGGAGTGGCTCGTCATTTTCATTGGAGTCCTCATCTGGCAAGGACTCTAACTAGGAGGCAGGCAGGCAAGAGGCACTTCAACTAGGAGGCACTGATATTGCCGACCTCATCGGGTCAGTCCGCTGGGTCCGCCCCGATGATGCCCACTGAAGCTACCGTCATAGTGTAGGAGCCAAGGTCGCAGCCTTCAGAGGGAGCTGCTCACTGTTCGCTAATTTCAGCCATTGCTCTAGCGGAGTATGGCATTTCCTTCACTGGCCATCCCTCGGGTAAGGGGTCCACGCCGAGTTCCATTTTTTACGTTGAGGCGGCACCTTCTTATGGCGAGTGGTCAGCTATGCCCATCAAAGAGGAAGTCGCGGTGGGCATCGAGGAGGCGGCGATTAGCGCCATAGAGCTTGTTGAGGTAGTTGACCTTTAGCTTGACGTTGTGCCTATGGATGCTCCGGAGGTTGTTGACTCATCCATCATGGAGTCGCCTATGCCCCTCATTGTGGAGCCTGTGTTTGCTGCAGAGGCTAGCCCGTCTAAGGGGTTGTCCATTAAACCTCCTGTTTGTGCAGCTCCAGAGGGCGAGATGGAGGAGGCCACCGAACAGTCGAAGCCCCCTAGCGTGCCTGCGCCTGGGGTCATGCGAAACTTGCCTAGCGTTGTGGAGGAGCCCTTCGTCGAGGTATGACTTCTTTGTTCATCGAGTAGGGGATTTGTCTGTCGATCTCTTTTGTGCAACATATTCCCATGTTGCTAGAACTCACAGATCTTCTGTCTCTTTTTCCTTTTTGTAGACCTCGGATGCAAACCATTTCATCCAGACAACCCTCTCTTAACGAGATGAGCTCATCCATCAAGTTCGAGAGGAGGTCGAGCGGGTAGTGACGAAGTATCGGGAGGATGAGACCGCAACCCTAAAGTAGGAGGTCGAGCGACTGAAGGGCGAGCTATTGGTGGCTAGGGGCCACATTTCTAACCAGCAAGACCGGAGTGTCCGTGATGAGGCCGACTTGTGAGTCCGACTTTCCCCGGAGGTGATGGCTTGAGTGCTGGACACGAGGTTCTGGGACAGCATATGCCTATGTCATTGCATAGCATCCATTGCGGTTCCGAGCATCTCTGGGGACTTTTGATCCACAGAATGATGGAGTCAAAGAAAGCTCCCACTTGATTGATTTCTCAGAGGGAGCAGGGCCTTCAAGCAATTAGGGCAGCTGGATCCTTTGTATATTTTTCCTTGTACAGCTTTTTAGAGCAAGCCTTATAATCTTTAGTTTGAACAATCAATAAAGCACACTTTTCTTTTGTCATTCAGTGTCTCTGAGTGTTGTTGTTCCTCTTATTGTCTTGGCTAAGCTGCTTTGCTATAGTTGCCAGGGCCTATTTCGGGAGCTATTTACACTATGCTCGTCCTCGGTTGAGGATGTCGACGTATCTTGCACTTAGTGGGATGCTCTGTTCAGTGAATTAGATGTTGCCATATGCCCAGGGTGGAGTCTCTCAAGGGCTAGTTGGGTTTTGAGACCACAGTAGTCCAACCCTAGGTCTTAGGCCGTTTGCGCGCAAGACATCATTTTGGCGCTCCGCCCCACTCATGGCGTTGTCGCTCACGTGCACATGGTCCTAGCCCGTCAACCGTCATTGACTGACGGTGCTCCCTTCTTCGGAAGAAGATCGTCGCATGCCTACCATTTAAGCCCCCTAAGGTTTCAATGGCCGTTTCATTGGTAGCTTCTAAAGTCTCCATGCCTGCTTGTTCAACTGCATATGGGTCACTCGGTGTGGAGATAAGGTTTCTTGGCCGTTAAAGGGCCTTTTGGCACAAAGACAAAGTAGTTGGACCACTAGTGGGCCACTTGCCATGGGGTTAATGTTTTGTGGCTGTTAAGGCTCTTTCGACGCGGAGCCAAAGTTCAAAGCTCTAGCATTAGTGGGTCGCTCGGCGTGGGGCCAAGATTTTTCTTACAAGGGGATGAACGTTTTCTTGACTTAGGGGCAGTGTAGGTCGTTTTTTCTCTTTGAAATGGCAAGTACGCAAGCACTCATATGAACAGTCAAACAAGAAGATGAAAATAATAATCTTATTAATGAAAACGTGATATATGTATAAACACTCCGAACCATGTATTACCTGGGCGTGTCCATGGATTGCTGGTAGTATTTCTTAAGGTGGGTAGCATTTCAAGTCCGAGGGACCAATTTGCCGTCTTAGGTGCATAACTTTTACACCCTGATCTGGAGGATTGCTGAGATGAAGAACGGCCCCTCTCAGTTTAGGAAGAGTTTGTTCCTATGAGCAGCTTTTCCAGTTGCCTCTATACTCCGTAAGACCAAATCCCTGACATCGAGCGGGCGAGCTTTCACCCACTTATTGTAGTATCGAGTGACGTACTACTGTTCGGCTGCCGTCCTCAAGCGTGTCACATCGCGGGCTTCCAGGAGCAGGTCTAGGTGCTCTCTAAGCCGCTGGGAGTTGTTGACGGCTTGAAGAATTCAATCCGGATGCTAGGGAGCCCTATTTCAATGGGGACAACTGTTTCAACCCCATAATAGAGGCTAAAGGGCGTCTCCCGTATTGGTTTTCATGCGGTCATCCAATACGACTATAGCACAGAAGATAGCTCATTGGCCAAGGAGCCCCTATGTCTTCGAGTTTAGTCTTTAGCCCAAACAACAACGTTAGGTTGGTCACTTTGACGTGGCCGTTATCCTGCGGATATGCCACAGACGTGTGAACTAGTTTGATGCGTAAGCTCGTGCAGTATTTGGTAAATCGTTTGCCAGTGAATTGGATTTCATTGTCGGTCATTATAACCTTAGGAATCCCATACAAACAAACAATATTCTGAAGGATGAACTCTGTTACATTCTACTCGGTTATATGCGCCAGGGGAGCGGCCTCAATTCACTTGGTAAAGTAGTTAATACCAACGATGAGGATTTTTCTCTGTTCGGAGGCCAAGGGTATCGGCCCAAGGATATCGAGCCTCCATTGTGTGAACATCCATAGGGCTGCAGGCTCTGCAACCCCGTGTGTGGCTAGTGGCTCATGGACCCGTGAATTTGGTAGCTCTGACACTTTTTGACAAAGTTCATGATGTCTCGCTTCATCATGGGTTAGAAAAAACCCTGTCACATGTTTTCAATGCGAGGGTTTTTCTTCCAACATGTGAGCCGCACATGCCGAGATGGACTTCACCCAATGCGTATTCAGCTTCTTCAAGCAAGAGGCATTTCAGGTAGGGGGTCGAGTATCCTTGTCGGTACAATCTTCCGTCGATGATCGTGCACTAGCCAGCTGCCTTTGTTATTTGCTTGGCCTCCTCTGGGCCTTCTAGCAGCACTTTGTCCTTCAAGTATCTCCGATATGGTGTCATCCAGTTGTCACCCTCGGCTACCTGCAACACTTCGTGCTCTGGGTCATCAATGTTGGGTGCGACTAGGACTTTTCGCATGCTCCTGGCGTACTGCACTTGAGATCCCGTCGCTGCATCCTTGGCCAGCTAGTCAGCTTTCCAATTCTCTACCCTCGGGACATGCACAATCTTGAATCTCTCAAACGTCTGGGCCTGGGCCTTTGCCTTTGTCGGGTACTTAGCGAGCTGAGGACTTGATGCCTCAAAGAATCCCTGAATTTGATTGACCACTAGCTCCGAGTCGCTATATACAACTAGCGATTTTGCTAAGCATTCCCTTGCCAATTTGAGCCTTGCAAGTAGGGCCTTGTATTCCACCACGTTGTTGGTGGCGAGGAACCCGAGCGCTAGAGAGTATTTGATCTTCGAGCCGTCAGGGGTTCTGAGTATGACTCTGGCCCTGCTGCCTGCTTGCATGGACGATATGTCGACATGAAGGGTCCACACATAGGCGCTCGTGATGCATGCGTCTTCGACTTGGTCTAGGGCGTTGAGAGCAGGGGTCGTCGTTTCAACCATGAAGTCTGTGAAAGCTTCACCTATCAGGGCTGGCTTTGGTCGAAACTCCACGTCGAACTCACCCAACTCTATGGCCGACCTGACCAATCATTTGAACATCTCTGGTTACTGCAGGATTGCCTTCAGAGATTGGTCAGTCAGCATGAGGATTCAGTGTGCTTGAGGTATGGCCTCAGCTTTCGGACAGAATAGATGAGAGCCTGGGCAATTCTTTCGGCGTGAGGGTAGCGGGACTTTGTGTCTGTCAGTACTTTGCTCATATGGTACACGGGTCGTTGCACATATCTAACATCGCCAAGTAAAGATATAGGTCCTCGCCCTTTGAAGGGGAGGTTAGGGGTGGAGGGTTGGCGAGATACTCTTTCAAATCCTGGGACGTAGCCTCGCACTCAGCTGTCCACCGGAATCTGGTTGCCTTCCTTCCTTTGAGGGCATTGAAGAATAATAAGTACTTCTTTGTGGACTTGGTCAGGAATCGTGGGAGGGCGGTAAGTCTCCCTGTGAGCTTCAGGACTTTCTTCACGGAACGTGGAGGGCTCATATCAATGATAGCCCTGATCATGTCCGGGTTCGCTTCAATATCACACTGGGATACTATAAAGCACAAGAACTTTTTGGAAGTCACCATGAACATGCACTTGGCTGAGTCAAGCTTTATCCTATGGGCTCAAAGTACTTCAAAGGTTTCTACCAGATCGCGGATGTGGTCGTTTGTGACTTTACTTTTGACGAACATGTCATCTATGTACACCTCAACGTTCTTCCCGATCTGGGCTTTGAACATCTTATTTACTAGTCGTTGGTTGGTCGCATCGGTATTCTTTAGACCGAAGGGCATGACATTGTAGCTGTAGATCCCTTGGTCTGTCATGAATGAGGCATTCTCATTGTCGTTCGGGCTTATCCTTATCTAGTTGTAACCCAAGTAGGTGTCCACGAAGCTTAAGAGTTTATGCCTGGATGTGGAGTCTACCAGCTAGTCAATCCGTGGGAGCGGAAAGCTGTCCTTCAGGTAGGCTTTGTTCACGTCGATAAAGTCGACGCACATTCGCACTTACCACTACTTTTCTTTACAAGGACGACGTTCAAAAAGCAATTCGGATACTGGACTTCCCTTATAAACCCCACGTTGAGCAACTTCTTCACCTCTTTCGTTATGGCAATCAGCTTCTCGACGGAGTAATTTTTGCTCTTCTGCTTGATAGATTTGTGATCGAAATTGAGGTCCAACTTGTGAACTATTATTCCAATTGGTATCTCGGGTATGTTGGTAAAATCCTCATAAATACATCGAAGTTTTGCCTGAGAAAGTCCACGAGTTGTTTGCAAACCGGCATTGAAAGGGAACTGTAGATGTGCACACACTTCTTGGTTTTGTTGGTGTCCAAGGGGACTAACTTTGTTGTCTTACTGGATTGGGTCTATTGTAGTGTTACTTTATCACGGAAGTTTAGATCCTCTGTTGTTTGGTTAGGTGTGGCGGGAGTGACCTGGGATAGGTAGCACGTTCGTCCCACCATTTGGTCACCTAACGGATTGGGTCTATTGTTTACTTTCAAGTGAGGGATCAACGTCACAGCCCCAAAGGTAGTTAGGAATGGTCATCCCAGAATGACATTGTATACCGACTGCAAGTCAACGGCGAGGAACGTAAGCATTCGTGTGGCCATACGCGGGTGAGTCCCCACCATGACCTCTAGTTTAATCTCTCCCTACATGGGCATTGGTCATTATCTAGGTCATACAGAGGTCCCTCGGCTACTCTTATTTTGCTCTTTTTTAGTCTAATTTTAAAAAATGTATCAAGATATAGTAAATTTTGAGAGCTTCCATTATTAATAAAACTCATTTTAGTTGGTAGTCAAGCGTACCACCTAAAACAAGGGTTAATATAACAAAAAGATTTGAATGAGGGGCCAGTACATATATCATATCGTTGTCACTAAAACTAATGATATTAGTCCTATCCCCTACCTTTACTCTCTTGTTGCTGGATGCGGCTTTAGGCCGATCCTGGCTGCTACTTCTAGCTGGTCTACTCGAGATCATGCTGATGACGTTGGCGGTAACACAGTTCCTAGGTGCTCTCTAGCTTCGTCGGCGGCGACCTTAGGGGCTTGTCTCGAGCTTCTTAGGAACTGTGTGAAATGTGCCCCGCGGACCAAGTCTTTAATTTCCTTCTACAGAGTTTGGCAGTCTTCTGTGATATGTCCCAAAAATCGGTGGAAATGATAATACTTCATCTGGTCTCCAGCCTCTGGGTTCTTCGATGCTTTGTGCCACTTCAGAAACTTCTCGTCCCAGAACTACATTAAATTGTTTGAGCTGTGTCATTCAAGGATGTCAGGGTCATGGGCTTGAACTCTCTTCGGACACTTGGCTCAGACTACGGTTGCTTTTAAGGTTCCTGAGAGTGGCCACCATCTCCATTTCTTTGCTTCCCATCAGTTAGACCTTCCGATTGTCGGTCCATGCGTTAGAGACGCTTAGTTTTATTGGCCTCCTCGACCGCAATATAGGCCCGAATGACGGCCTCAACTTTCTAGAAGGTCTGAGAGGGTTGGTGCGCCAAGTCCTTGAAGAACTCCCCAACCGCCAATGCAGTGATGAAGGCGCTCATCTTCATCTCGTCGAAGAGTTAGGGGATTCGGCGAGCTTTTACAGTGTAGCGGTTGAGGAACTGCTTTAGGCTCTCTTCCAGTTTCTAGCGGAAGCAAACAAGATGTCGGGGCTACTTCTCTTCCCTCCGGCTAGAGGCGAACTGGTATAGGAAGTAGTTGGCAAGCACGTCAAAGGATCGGATGGAGATTGGCCGGAGGCCATGAAACCAGATCCTGGTGTCCCCTCTAAGCATCAAGGGAAAACACTGGCACATGATGGCCTCGCTTTCTTCGTGGAGGGATAGTAGCGTCAGAAAATAGTCCAGGTGATCCATCAGATCTGTACTTTCGTCGTACGCGTCCAGCGTGGGCATCTTGATCTTGAGGGGGAGTGGCTCTGTTTGGATATTTATCACGAACGGTGACCTCCTTAGGTCAAGTGCCTGCCACTCGGTCTCCCCTTTAAACACGTGCTGCAATGTCTTTTCCACCTTCTCCTCTATTCGAGGGGTGGACTTACTTCTCTTCGTGTTGATAAAATTTCAGAACTCGGAGTTCTTTGAGGGTCATGCAAGTCGCGATGGCAGCCCTCGTTGCGAGACCGTGTACTGTATGTGCCCTCTCCCCTGGTTGTGGGCCTCTTGTTGTTGCAAGGGTTGTGGGTGTTTCACCGCTCTTGACTTTCTTCTGGCGCATCCCTGCTCGAGAGGCTTCGAGTTGTCTTCTAGGCCCTATTGCCTAAGGCTTCTTGGGCCCCAGTGTCGTCAGGCCCAGTAGTTCTCATTGCTGGGGCTCTCGCCATATGCGCCTTTCGTCTAGAGGTCAATGCTTGGGGTCCTGGAAGAGAAGCTCCTATCCACTGTGCGCCAGCCCGAGCGCATAGCACTTGAAGCATCTACTTCATGTCGCCCACGTCAGCTGCCATCTTGTGCACGTTTAGCTTAGGCTACTCGTTGGCTCGACTATCCACAGAGGGTTCATCGCCATGGGCGGCAGTATCCCTTGCTAGTACACTAGCCTGCGCTCTAGTGTTGACCATTTTCTGAGTAGGAGAGCGGATGTTACGACAAGTGGTTGGACTGTTTTAGTCGTTCCGACAAACGATGCCAATGATGCGTCACTAGATTCGGATTTTTGTACAGATTAGGTAGCATTCGGATTCCTCGACTTTGTTGGATCACGAACGGGTTCAGTATCCACGTCTCTCAACCTGAGCTCTGCGCATCATAAATTACAAATAAGAGATCAGAGGACGGCGGAACGTGCTTCCATTGTAAACCCTCTGACGCTCAAATCAGAAATTTTTTTCAAGAAATGGAAAGATCCAGGTGTGGAAGTAAATGTGATGGGGAATGCATGTATACTAGTATGCAGGGAGCATGTGTGGTGTTTGGAGTGGGCTTGTGCTCCCATTTTTGCACTGCTAAGAGGGGCTCACTATCGTTACCGAATTGAGGCGATGGTTTGAGTGAAAAGAGTTGGTTTTTTCTCCTCGTTTGCTTGAGTGTAGGGTGTTAGGATTAATTTTAGATCTCAAGTTACCGATTAGGTCTTTTAAAAATGGGATTGGATCCTTTTCTCTGCTGAGGGAAAAGATATTTGTAGGCTCCGTGAATGAGGATTTTGGGCGCGGGAATCCCCGATAGGTAGCTTGGCTGGATTCACCGGCCGCTGAGCACTGACGGTGGCTAACGGTATCAGTTGTCGATTTGTGGTGGTGTGGGGACCATCATCGGGCATGGAAAACACATGCCCGTTTGGCTTTGCTCGGATTGGTTGAGTGGTTGTTAGGATGGCATGTACTGTGACTTGTCAGCGTTGACCTCATCTTCTATTGGTAGACATTATTTAAGCCGGTGCCTCTTACGCTATCAGTCTACAACCGCTTCAATAGAGGCACGGGCGAAGCTAATTGGGCGTGCGTTAGGGGCGCCCAATTGGCCTTGCCCCAAATCTCCTGGGGTGTCGTCACCGAGTTGGGCCCATCTGCTGGTTAGGCCTGCTTGCTGTCAATTGGCTTTCGTTGGTTCCGGCCCAAATCCGTGTTAGACCCATCAATCTATTTATAAATGGTGAAATTGATGTGGCAATAAAGGAGAAAAATTTCTAGAATATTATGAACCATAGCATCTTTATAGATTATTTTACTAATATATAGAACTATTCCTTAAATGTTAGGTGCCTAATGATGTTTCAAAAATCGTGGTGAACCTATATCGCCATGTAACGGATGCCATGCTCATTAATTGTTCCAGAAATAGTTGGGATTCTTCTCTAATTGCTTAGCTTTTAGAACTATACATTACCGAACCATAATTATAGAAATAATGAATTTGGAATGACATCGCTGTCGCACTACTGTACTGTGAATGTGTAAGGTTTATCTTATGAGGCAGCGTGATAAGATATTGATTGAACAGTCAAGATTCTTGAATGGGCGTTCCTGTCATCGCCCGTGTGCACGTACAGTGTTGATAAATGCTTTTGTTTTGATCTCTTTGGCAAAATCATTCTCCATACGACAACTTCGACGGATAAGGCCCACTTCCACACATACCAAATGTTTATCCCTTAAAAGACCCTACCACACCCCACAAAATAAAAACTCTAAATCAAACTGCAAAGAGATGATATAGCATACTTAATGTTTTTTTCTGAAAAAAAAAATAATAATAATTTAGCTGATTGATGCAAGTTCCGGCGTCACTTTCTTTTATATTTAAATTATTACATTTGAAAATACATAAAAAAAAAGAAGATATTATCTAAAAACAATCCAAGAAAGCAAAGGAAATCAATATTCAATCTAAGGTTTTAATCCTTAGGAGCTAATCAAGTATAAACGCATACCTAATAGTTCAAATATATATATATTTAATTGACAATATAAATCCAATGCCATGGTTGTGTTAAGGGACAAGTTCTCGTTATGAGCAGATTTGGGTAAAGTTTAGATGGTTTTTGATTTATTATACAAAATTTTATTTTATTTTATATTATATAAAAAATTGTTTTTCTAATTTGAATTAGAGACATCTAGGTTATAAAATAACGGTTCTATTAATTTCATCAAAACTTTCATATATGTGATTATGCTCCACCATCTAAGGGTGAAGTGGATTTTTTTTTTTTTTTGATATTTTTCCCATGATAAGGTATCCATGGTATTGCTGGCGTGGCAAATATTTTTATATTGTTTGATGAATATTTTTTAATACTAGGAAAATTGGTAGTTGTTTGGTGAAGATATTTTAATGAGTGATATTGTTTATCTTATTTAAGTATTCGATCTTCATTTGTCTTTTTTTTCAAAAATTAAACTTATATTCATTAATTCAACAAATTAAGAATAATATTTATAAAAAAATAAAGTAAAAGATATTTTTCAAACCCATTTTTAAAAAAACCATATTTAATATAAAATTTAAACCTTAAAATTAAGATGAAAAATTATATTTCTTTTCCTTTACCTAATAAAAAGAAAATTGAAAATTTTATGAAGTGATGAAAAGGTGTGAAATTTTTAGAGCGTGTGCCCTTTTCTTCTAAAATTCTAAACAACGTTAGGCAAGAAAGATTAAAAATCCTAAAAATATGTAACTTCTACGAAAAAAAAGAAAAAAAAGAAAATTTTACACCCCTAAAATAAGTCTCATAAAAATAATAAAATATTTTACGTTTTCATATAAATAATGCCTCAACGAGATAGTCACATAATAAAATTAATAATATTCTACATATATATAATCAATAAAATAATACAAATAATAACTCCAAAGATCCGAAATTATCGTGACTATACGGTCATAAGTATGTTAGGAGTTATTTCTCATAATCCAAATCAGAATTAAACACAAAATTAAATAGATAATCAAAGCACTATGCGTATAGTTCGATGAAATCACCTGATGGTCAGAGTCAGCCTCCTTAAAATCCAGTCCGACGCCAGCTCTGGTGGACTCGCAACGCCGAGCTAGGAAAAGGGTGGCGGCGATTAAGTGCGGTGGCGGCGATGGCCGGCGGCCGGCAGCTGCAGCCGATGAAGTGGGAGGTGGATAGAGGGGAGTTGTTCTGCATGTTTGAGGTAGAATATTTCCCGAAAGGTCAGCCGGCATTCTTCTTCTCAGAGCAGCGTTAAAGTAGGGCTTTGATCTTGTGAGCCAGGAAGCCATAGCTAGATCTTCAAGCAAATCTCTCTCTCTCTCTCTCTCTCCCCTTGGGAAGAAACGTGCGTGTGTTTTTCCTTATCTCAGCTACATAAAACTTGCTGCTTCAGCAAGTGCTTAGACAATGGTCTACGACAGTGATCTACGGCGTATGAATGTGTGCCTCTATCGCTTATTAAAATTGCGAATCCCCAGGTCCTATGTACGGACAGAAAAATAATATTTATGAAATTATTTATATATTTATTTTTATTAAAATCAATATAAGGAGAAAGATAATAAAAAAAATTAAAAAGGTAAAATACATAACTATTTTTAATAATTTAGATATATAAATATTATTGCTCGCAAGAGTATATCAATGTAATTTGGTACTTTTATAGTGCCTTGTAAAATTTTCGAATTATCATTGATTATAGTCGTAAACTGTGCGCTATGCTTGCTCATCTGTGTAGTGACTGATCTCCTGTCGTTGCATGAATAACTTCATCCTTCTGATTTGTGTTTGGCGTATGCTGTCGATTTGATATTTAGATGACTGAGTAGGAGACATTATTCTATGATATTTTGATTGTATTTTTTTTTTTCATGACTTGTGTCATGGTATATAGGGACTGCCCTGCTAATATTTCTACTTCCAAGTTGAAAACATTTGAAATAGAATATAGGTATTATATTTTTCTTTTTTTTTAAATATAATTTAATTACTTATAAAAAAAAAAAAAGTATATCAATGCCATATGTTGTGGTCTTGAGAAAAGCTAAAACCAATACCTTTCGTGTGATGTTGAGTGGGCATTCTAGTTGAATTGAATTCGGGGCGCCCGGCACATCAAGGAAGAGTCTCTCACCCACATTTTGGGACCGTTGGATTGAATGTTGAAGGGTCCTTATTTTTTACTTTTTGAAAAAAAAACGATGGAAGATATATTTTGTATTAAGTTTTTTATTATATAGATATTTTAATATTTTAACTTTAAAAAATATTTTGTATTCTTTTTAAAAATATCAAATAAGGCTCATTGTATAGTTTCTATATGATAACCTAAACTTATAGGGTAATGGTTCTTCCTTCTCGTTGCACGGGAGAGTCTCTTATTCCATTCTAACAACCTTGAGTCTAAATGCCGTTCGTCTTGTGATCTAGATGAGGATAACTTATTAGCTTGAAAAAAAGAAAAGTATAATAGACAATTTACAAGTAAAAAATAGGTGTGAAAAATACAAAACAATATTGTATGAGAATTTTGGACAAAAACGTTAAAATTTGTATTAGTCATGGGTGTGTTGGTCATTGTCGATGCTAAGTGCATACTATAGGTAACAGGTCAATTGATTTCACAATATATACATAGATATTAAAATAAAATAATATACATATATTAATAATTAAATTAAAATTTTTTTAATTGTCCATATTGAAATTTTTTAAGTGACCCATTTAAAATTTTATTAACCATTATAACTTATTTATCTTTCAAAATAATATTTTTCTCTAATTTTTAATAAAATTATAAAAATTATAGATCATACTGAAAAAAATCTCATACCCATCTTTGGTCACAATTGTAGCAATAATGATCGTATTAGTTGATAGGCATGTATTTATTTCTAATCAAAAACTCATGAATAAACATAAAGTAATATATTAAAAATTATTAAATTTATCACTTAATATATTATAAGTCTAATAACAATAAGTATTCATCTATATTTATTGCATAATCAGGATGCACTTCTTTAGAGGGATAACAGACGATTGGTAACAGAATCCAATCAGGGCAGTGATATATCTTCCCTGGCATCACAACATGAGACCTATGGCATCGACATTCCATATATAGAGGGCATTTGGGAAGCCTATTATTGAACTATAGGTTACTCTTGTGTGGGTCTCATATTCATTTAATGTATCGATCGGTGATTCGTACGAGGACGCACGTGTATTGTACTAATTTGAAGAAATTACAGAATGGCATGCGACAAGCGCCTATCTCATGCATAAGTGCCGATTTCATATTGGAGGGCGCCTGAGGAGTGCTCAAGAGACGCTCGAGCACCACTTCTAGATTGATTAGCGCCCAACGTGCGCTCGAGAGGGCCCTCATGCACCATTTTCAGTGGGCGTGCACTCGACGCTGGTTCGACGGGCGCTCTCTGGTCTCAATAGGTTGCTCTACAACTCTAATAATAACATACCCAAGATCGATGGAGATTAGAATATGATTTGAAATTTAATCAAACACTCAAATCTTTATATTCTCCATTTTCTCGCTTTCTTTTTTTTATTTTTCTCTCACAGACGGCGCTCTTTGGTCTCATATTTGCAAAGTGGTAAACCCTAAAATATGTAAGTGCATTTTTATATTGCGAATTAGCACTCGAGTGTCCATCAAGCTCGTCTCGGGCGTGGGTGTCACTTGATTTTCACTTCGAGCGCCACTCTGATGCGCCTCGAGCGCGCCCTTATTGTTTTTGGTGTGTTGGGTGCAGTGCGTTGGGCGCGCCTTGAGTGCGTAGCCGTTGTTTCTAGTGCGTCGGGCATGCCTTAAGTGCTCTCCTTTTGGAATCGATGCTCATACATTGGTTGCACGCACTTCACGTGCATGAACATTACAATCCTCCGTATCAATATAGTACATGTGTATCCTCGTTCGAACCACCGATTGGCACGTCAAAAGGGTATGGACCCATATGAGAATAACTGGTAACTCAATAAACTTTTTTTCACGACCGTGTGGGGGTAATCATCATCATCCCGACAATAGTATGGCAAACTTCAAACTTCCCTCTTTATAACACTTTGGTCATCACGTCCGATCGATTCTCCTCGACCTTGATCTTGTCAAGTGCCAACAACTTCAAGTTAATAGCATTCTGTACCTAATGATATCTCACATCAATATATTTCGATTTGGAATGAAATAATGAATTTCACCAAAGATGAATTACACTTTGATTGTCATAAAATAGTATATATCTTTTTTTGCTTGGAGTCGAGTTCTTAGATGAATTTCTTTATTTAGAGTATCTCCTTACTTGCCACCATCACAGCAATAAATTTCACTTCGGTGGTCAAAAGAGTAATATATTTTTTCAACTTAAATTATTAAGAGACAGCTTCTTCCACAAATATGACTAGATACCCCAATATGGACTTTAGAGAGTCACCGTTGCCTACCATGTCTACATCAGTATACCCAACCGGAAGTAGTTTGTCTTTTCTGAAACACAAGCACAATTTGAATGTTTCTCAGAGATATTTCAATATTCATTTTATTACGGACCAATACTCATTACCGAGATTTGATAGGAAATAGCTGACCATTTCAATAGTATGAGCAATATCTAATTTCGTACACGCCATGACATACATCAAGTTACCCATGGTTGAAGAGTATAAAACAACTCTCATACTTGGACTTTTATCATCCGTAGAAGGGTATTGCCGGTTACTTAGTTTAAAATGATTGGCCAATTGAGTATTCACCAACTTTGACTTCTCCATATTGAAACGTTAAGGCACATTTTTCACATATCTCTCTTGAGATATCAACAATTTTTTTGCCTTGTAGTTGCTAAATATTGTTTTACCAAGAATCTATTTCGTCTACCCCAAATCCTTCAATGCAAATGATTTTCCAAGTTGTTTCAATTTAATGATCTGGGAGACATTTTGACTAACAAGAAGTATTGCATCCACATAGAATAGAAGAATAACGAAATCATCTTTCAAAAATTTTTGAACGAAGACACAATGATTCGAAAAAATCTTCCAATAACCTTAATCCACTATAATATACTCAAGTTTCTTGTATTATTATCTCGGAGCTTTCTTTAATTCATGTAGACTTTTTTCCAGATGGCATACTAAATGTTCCTTTCCCTCAACTCAAAATCCCTTCGACTATTCCACATAAATCTCTTTCTTAAGGTCACCATGACGAAAAATTATCCGCACATCTAATTATTCCACTTCTAAATAAAGAACCGCGGCCAATCTAAGCTCCACCTCGATTAAAGACATCTTCACAATTTAGGTAAAAATTTTGTCAAGATTGACGCCCTTCTACTGATTAAGGCCTTTCACAACCAACCTCACTTTGCACCTTGATTGTGGATATTCTTATCAGTCTTTAAGTGGAAGATCTACTTGTTCTTCAAGGCACATTTGCCCTTCAGCAGTTTTGTTAGTGATTTTCCTACATTGACTTCAGCTCATCTTGCTTAGCTTCCATCTACTTTGATTTGTGCTTGTCCTCCATAGTTTTAGCAAGACTTTCAGGCTCTCTACTATTGGTAAGTAACACATACTCATTAGCTGATGAACGAACACAGGATCTTCGATCTCTCATAGATTGTCGGAGTGGAATTGTCTCGACGAGTTTCATAATATCATAAGGAATAGCATCATCCTCAGTTCCATCATTCTCTCCATCAAGTGTAGGTGTCCCACGGTTTTCTTCCACTTCAACATTGCCTTGATCATCATCTTCGTTACGAACAATCACTGGTATCAAGAAGTCAAGATTCGTATCGCAAACCTGACTGTTATCATTGTTCGAAATAACCTTCACCTCTTTGTCGATATCTTCAATTATCTCATTCTTAATGAGCACCACGTGCCTTGATCGAACAAACTTCTTCTCTATCGGATCGTAGAATCTATCACGTCCTAAATTTTGATTCCATAATTAACACGTAACCAATTATTAATTAAAAAAATTATCATTTAATAGCATTTGAACATAAATTTTATGTTGATATCTTGACTAATTACGATAAAATAAATTAAATCATACATATGATTCAAATAAGTGCTACGTCTCATGTGACTCTGACACCAATCTAACTATGATGTCAAACCTTATATATATATACCTGTTATCAATAATCCGAGTAATATAATCTGTGGAATATGAAACTACAAAACCAAACCATTTAACTACCAACGGTTCAGGCTAGCATTCGTCTAACATCTTACATATATATATATATATATATATATACACCATTTGAATAACTTAGAACATCAATAATACTGTTTGAAATGTAAACTCAACTAAAATATATCAATAATCATATTCTAAAGCTGTTTGAAAAATCAAAATATTATATCAGAGCTGTCCGAAACTCATCGCAATACATTAACTATTATTCGAAAGTCACATTACAATATTTTAAACATTCTAAAACTATCAAAAACCCATAAAATAACATTAAACATTACATAAACTTAGATTATGAACTCTTCAAACGCAATCATTCTTCATTTTTATTCATTTGACAAATATCTGTGCCTCTCATCCGAAAGGGATTAATAAAACAGAGTATAGATTAAGCTAAAAACTCAACAATGTATATAATATGGTAATGATCATATATAGTTTGTATTTAAAACATACCAGAAGGATAATTGATCATGATCTGATATAATGACATGAAACATTCATAATATTTGAGTAGAAAATTCAGTTTATACATTTTTAAAATTTTTATCATGTTTTTGTTTATTTAATATCATCAAAACATATTAAAAATCTGATTTTCTTAGAAATTAAGAGCTAGTAGGCCATATTGACTAAAAGAGCGAACAATTAAAATTTGAGTTATATTTATTTTTACACAATCAAAGGCCGTGCGCTACTATTTAAAATCCGTAGGTAGGCTATCATATATATAATCATGTAGATAGGTTCGAACGTTACTTTTTTACCTGCGAATGATAGGTTCGAATCTCGATATACTATTATAATATATTAAGATATGCCATAATATACTACTCACTGAAATTTAATTACACTTCAATGCATATTCTTATAAAAATTTTATACTTTTTTTCATACTTAATTTTTTTAATTTTATAAAAAATGATCATAATTGTTAATATAATTGTAGAGTTTTCTTTCAATTCATACTTAAATATTTGTAAAAACTTAATCATGTTCAATTTAAAAGCACGGAATGCTAAATTTATAGCTAAGTATGGAAATTTTCAATAAAAATGCATACTTCAACAATTATAGGGAATTTTATCAAGTTCCAAACTAAGCAAAGTAATTTGTATACTTTTTTCATCCCATATAGGACTTATTTTTGATGGTTTAAAGCATGTGGAATCAAATATATGAATTTAAGACATGCAATTGGCATATAAATTAAGAAATTGGCAAAAGATGTGTAGGAAATCAGTAGTTTAAATTATATTGCAGTTTCATTCTTATTAAGCAAATATGCAAAGAAATTATATATATTTTCAAAACATTTAAAACATATAAATTGTAGTTTGAGGATGATAAGTTGTACTGAATTTTAAATTAGTTTCTGATTCTTAATGCAAACTTTTTTAAAATTTAGGGACAAATCTCGGGTCTCAATATGATATAATAGACGCTAGCTCGCCATGCAATCTGACCATCTCATTAATATATAATCTAGATAGCCAATCTTTAGAAAACGTCATTCGTACCTCTATGAAATGAATTGATTTAGTAAGTTGATCAATGATCACCCAAATTGTATCATAATTTCTTGGTGTCTTTGGCAACCCCATTATAAAATCCATCATTATATCTTTTTATTTTTAACTTGGAGTTGACATAGGTTGTAATAGGACGAGTGACTTCTTATACTCTACCTTTAATTATTGACAAATCAAATATTTACCGACATAAACCATAATTTTATTTTCATATTTTTCCACCAAAATAACTTCTTTATGTCTTGATACATCATGTTAATCTCCAAATGGATAGTGTACTTTGATTGATAAGTTCTATTCAAAATTTTCTCCTTTAAATTTTCAATATCCAGTACAAATATTCGATCTCAAAACCTTAAAGCTCCATCGGCCATCATGCCGAAATTTGCTCTAGAGTCCCTATTCATATCTCCGACAATATCCACTAAGAATGGATCATCTATAAGAGCTCATTTAATTTTTTTAAAAAATTTTTGGTTGTACTTGAAGATAAGATAATATCATCCGATTGCCTTGGGAGTGCTATTTTATATCACATTGCCTCATACACTCTAACATCTCCATTTCCTTGATCTCAAGTGAGTCACAAAAGTCATCGTATGGCGACTAAATGAATTCTCTACAACATTTGCCTTTTCGAATTGATATTGAATCTCTCAATCATAATCCTTCCATCCATCTTCATTGAATTATATTTAATTCTTTTTGAGAAAATAAATACTTGAGACTCTTGTGATCTGAATATACCAAGAACTTCTCGCCATATAAATAATGTCTCTAAATCTTTAATATAAAAATTACCGTTGCCAACTCCAAATTGTGAGTTGGATAGTTCCTTTCATGAGTCTTTGATTGCCTCGACCCATAAGAAATCACCTTTTCATATTGCAACAAAACACAATCTAATTTAATCTTGGAAGCATCATAATAAATCACAAATCCACCAAATCTTTCTAGAATCGTTAGGATAGGGGCGGTCATTAGCCAGTTCTTCAACTCTTAAAAGCTCTATTCACATTCCTCTATCCAATCAAATTTAGCCTCTTTTAATGTCAAACAGGTTAACAATATGGCAATCATGAAAAACTTCTCCATAAACCTTTAATAATAGCCTGCTATTTCTAAGAAACTCCTGACTTTGGTCACTATTGTCAGTTGACTATAATTAATCACTTCTTCAATTTGTCCAAGAAACTCCTCCTTTGCAAAACACATCACCTAAAAGTATAACTTCTTAGAGCCGAAATTTACACTTTTTCAACTGTAATATCTTGAATATTTTTATTTGATTTAAGCAAGTTTATTTATTTATTTTTAGATAATTTGAGTGTGATAAAAATTAATTTAATATTATAAAATATTTGGAGAATATATGAAATTGTTGGGCCGGTACCTGGGGTGCACTTGTTCGATCGCCCGAGCAAGAGGGCATGAGGGTTAGGGTTTTGCCACAACGGTGGCACAGTGGTGGGCATGGCCGGCAATGTGCAGTGGCCGGTGGTGGTCGGCGATGGCTGTCAGGTGACAGCAGCACCCGGACAAGGTGGTCGTGGCCGCGGGTGAGGTGGCTACACGCGCGGAGGCCGTTGCGAGGAGAGAGACCGCTCAAAGGAGAAGAGGAGAAATGGAGGCCTTCGGGTCCGATTCCAAGTTTGAGCTAGTTGGAGAAATGGTAGATCGGATTGAGATAAGTGCATCCATACTATTCTCTTCCGTTCTTGTTAATTTTTGTTCAATCCCTTTCGGGTATTATTATCCCGATATCCGACCCATGCATGTATATGTAATATCCATAGCCTAATTATATATATATGTGAATTCCATGTCCAACTGCTTTGTTTTTGTCCGATTTTTACAATCCAAAAACCCTAATTGCCACGCACACGTTCACTCATGTCCAGGTAGTTTCGGCCCCTGATTTTTGAGACTTTTACATAAATTGAGACAAGAATATCATTAACCATATCCCATGTAAGTTAATTTACTAATTGGATTCATGATTTGGAAGTTTATTGTGAATTTCTGTTCGTGATACCCTAAACCCATGCTCGGACCTCGTTTGAGCACGAAATTTGAAATTGATGCATAAATTGACTTGAGAATATGTTTACCCATGTGTTGGATTTGTTAGATTACCATTTAGATACCCGAAATTTCGTGAATTAACCAATATACATGTTCGTGCACTATTTACATGCACTATTCACCAAGCCTTTAATGAATTTTACATAATTTTTGCGTGTTTAATTGTTAATTAAGTTATATATATAATTGTATATGTTTAATTACTTATCTCAAAAAATGTATTCGATAACCAATTGTGATGACAATTGTTAACCGAAAGCCCTAAAGCCGAATTGGGCTCTCGGTAATAAGAATCTCTTATGTTTTTGATATTCGTATATGCAAATTGAATTGTGAAAAGATTTTAATCCAAATGAAAGATTAAGATTGTACAAATTATGCGGAGGAGGAAACCTATAATTGAATATATGATTGAATCGATCTCCTGGTTGAAGACATTGTGAATGAATTGGAGATATTGTGAATGAACTATCCGATTGGAAGATAATAATCGTATGTGTGATCGGAGAGAAGTCCACAATATGATATGTGATATGTGAATGATTGATTCCCCCGAATGGAGATAATGTGAATTGAATTAGATGTGGTAGACTTTCCCTCAAATGAATATGAATAATGAATTAAGGACCATGGACTATATTATGATAGGTGACATTCTTGGACATGACATGAGTATCATTGTGGCGACTCAATAATTACTTTGGCCACGTATCCTGGCCACTTACTGAAGCAGGTAATACTCGTATCAAGCCTTAGGATATTACTGTAGAAAGACGAGGACTACCTTTGGACCACGGGAGGTAAGGGTAGTGTGTGCTATGCCATGTGGTGCTCGGTCTATGTTCACCGATCAATGCCTATGTTGGCAATCGATATTGGATGTTGATTACGTCGTGTGACCTTAGATCATGTGGGGTGTCATGATTCTTTTCTCGTCCTCCAACACTTTTTGTTAGTAAGGCTTATTGACTATGGTCCGCAAAGATGAGTAATAATGTATAATTCATATTTCAAAGAAAAGAAGGACAAATACGATAAACCAATTGCATTCTAAAGCACATTCGATCATATTTTATATTTATATTTCCACAATATGATCTTGTCTCGTTCTTGCTGTACTTCGCTTATTCTTCTGTTCTATTTCCTCATATTGCTTATCGTCCTGGTTATGGTGTACTTGTTGGGCTTTTTAGCTCACACTTCTCGTTGTCTCTAATTTAGTACATGTCCGTTAAACCAGATGGGATAGTATAGAGATTGGAAGTGGACTAGGCTCAGGATTCGGAAGATCAGATCAGAAGGCTTATACATTATAGATTGTAATTAAATGTATACTTTCATATTTCAATTGGGTTTATTAATATATATTGTACAAATGACTAATAATTAGGCAGTTTAATTTCCGCTACCATTTGGATTATTTATACTTTCGTAGGATATTGTGATTTGTTACAGGTACCTAGTGGCATCTCTCTTTGGCCGATATTGTGTATAAATACACAATGTTGGAGCTACAACTAAGTAGTGGCAATTTGGATCCTGTGTAGTTTTGTATTTATGTTGTATGTTATTGGTTGTTGAGATTGTTGGATGTAATATGTGAGGCTCCGGAACTAAAAACATGATAATTGGGAGTAATTAAAATAATGATAACCATTAAGAGGCCAATCATGCATTGAAAATGATGGTTGAAAGTAAAAAGTTAAAAAATATTCGAGTTCAGCAAGCAGCAGGGTTGCGCCTGCCGTGCGCTCGAGGCGTGGCAGCGAGTGCAAAATCCAGTACGTAGCCACTCACCATGCGCTAGGCGCTCTCGAGCGAGCCCATGGCAGAAACCCCATGCTCACCGCGCGCTCACTGAGCGCTCGAGGCGAGCACTGGCAGAATGTAGAGCGCTCAAGCGCGGTCCCGATTTTTGCCCGCGTCCTGATTCCGTTTTTGTTATAAATAGAAGGGGAGAAGAGAAGCTGAGGCACGAACAAAGAGGAGGGAGAAGAGAAGAGGAGAAAGAGAAAATCACTCTTTTCGATCCACTCCAGGTAAAAATAACGGTAGATCGGGCTCAGGCAAGTATATTGCGGACGTTGTTTTTCATTTTTACCATTTTCTCTTGCCTTAAAATTGATAAAAATGCTCTAAAACGTTATTGTTGCATGTTTAAAGTAAACGAAGCATGTTTCCCTCGATTGTTCGGTTAGATTTTGTATTTACCTATGTTTATTGCAAGATTTGGTTTGTATTTCATTAATAAGCATGTATTTAGTGTTTGATTTGGTTCAGAAGCATGTGATGAAACCCTAACTCGAAAATATAATGGATTTTTGGTTAAATTGCATAATTTAGTATATGTGTATGGATTTATGGAGTTGATTTCATGAATAAACACATGTTTGGTGATAGATTTGAGTCCGAAAGTTTTGGCAAAACTTTAGGTATGAAAATGAAGGGATTTTAATAATTTTTAACCGTAACTCCTGTTATATAAAAGTTAATTGGTATTGAAATGAAACTCTTGGTATAATTTATTTTTAAAAATTTTACACAGACTTATACCGATGAATTTCCATGCACTTCTAAAGTAAAACTGAAGGGTTTTTAGACCGTTACTATATGTTCTAAACGTTTTAAAGTTAACTGAAGGAAAATTGTGAAACTCTGATTATGAAAGAGGGTTTTCAAAAAAGAAGTTATTTCTGGTACTGTTATTTAGGACCCAGGACTGATTACAGTCAGGTTAGGTTCTCCGGCATGCCTTAGAACTTTACGGTGGTGATCAAGGATAACTCTGTCCATGGAATTATATGTGGTCCGCCCTTCCTCGGGGCGTTATGGTCAGGAGAAAAATTCTATTTCTGGCCTACCTTCGGGAGGTATACCGTTACCGATCCCATGAGACGGGATCTTCTGTTACTGTTTATAACCTTAGATTGTGAGGAGATGTACACAATCTATCCTCGATCATTCATCCCCTCAACAAGTAGGGTATACTGGCAGGGTCTGTTACTGCTCTGTTCTATTACTGCTCTATTCTGTACCGCTGTTACTGTACCGATTACTGTTCTGTATCAATCACTATTCTGTTCTGATATAAAAAAGAAGTTTCTGACTTTGCTTTCTAATTCTACTTTTCGAATTATACTGATTACTGATTTTTGGTTTCTGTATTTAATATAATCAAATTATGCTTTCTCTGTATTCTAGGTTATATTCCATTTAACCATTCTGTTTCTGTATAGTTTTACGACTGTTCTGCATAACTGCTTTACTGCATAAACCTTGTTGGGCCCCAACTCACTGTTTTATTATTTTTTCCCTCCAGATGAGTTACAGAGCTAGTGCCTGACGAAAAAGAGTGACTAAAAGCATTTCCTGAAGACTTTTGAGGATCTGAAATATTTTGGAGCTAATTTGGGAGAATCAGTTAGATGTAAAGACTTGACTGGACATGTAATTTTGTATATAGATTCTATATCTATGAATATTCATGCATATGTGGATTTTGTATAGAAATGCATGTAATGTATGTGGTAGTAAAAAGGAAAACTATGCTTCTGCAGGTTAATAGTTTAGCTTCCTCTCTATACTTCTGGGATATTCGTATAGGCCCTAGATGGCATCTCGTTTATGAACTGCTAGTGGAGTTGATGGTTTTATAGATTAATGTCATGGATGGCATCTGTGATCCTATGTATGCGTGCTGTAGGAAGAATTGTGGTATAAATTGATATTTGTGTGCTTGTACTGATTGGTTATACAGGTTCTGTACAGGTTGTACTTTTGAATTTTCATCCAAATACAAAGGAGACTCTGTTAAAATTTCTGTAGAAGTCTTACTTTATATTTTGGCCATAAAATCCTGTTTCTGTCTTGATGGAAGTTTCTAAGAAAAAAAATCCATTCCGTCACATATTATGTATTGTACAGGCGATTGTATAGGTTTTGTATTAACTTAGCGATCGTATTATAGTGGAAACTCTATCAGATTTTCGACAAAAAATATGATCCGTCACATCAACTTAGCATACAAACTCCTTTCTTGAAATATCTATAATACGATCTTCAAATATTTCTCATTCTCATCATAACTCCCCTAGTATATTAATATACCATCAACAAACATTACCACAAACTTATCTATAGGGTTAAAACACATTATTCATCAAATTCATAAAAGCTACGGGGACGTTAGTCAATTCAAATGATATAACCAAAAACTCATAGTGTCTATACATTATTTGGAAAGCCATCTTCACTACATCTTTCTTCTTAGTCCTCAACTGATGATAACTCGAACAAAGGTCAATTTTTAAAAATACTTAGGCCACTTACAACTGATTAAATAAATTATCAATTCTTAGCAATGAATGTTTGTTCTTGATGGTGACTTATTCAACTCCTGGTAATCTATGCACAATCGTATAGATCCATCCTTCTTTTTAATAAATAGTATCAAGACATCCCATGGTGACACACTAGGTTGGATGAAACCCTTCTCCAGCAACTCTTATAATTGCTGCTTCAACTACTTATGTTCTAACGGTGCCATTTGATAAGGTGTATTCAATATCAGTGCTACTCCAGACACGATTTCAATCTCAAATTCAAGTCTCCCGGTTCGGTAGTAGTCTCAGTAAATCTTCTAAAAAAACATCCTCAAACTCACATATCACCGGAATATCATTTACCTGTACACTATGACTCCTAATTGTGCTTGCATAAGCCAAATAAGTTTGACATTCACTTTCCATCAAATGATGAGCATGCAAAACTGAAATCATGTAAGGATATTGTTTATACATTACTCCTTGAAAATAAAAAGGTTCACATTTTAAAATTATAAAATACACTCTCTTATGGAAATAATCGACACTAGTATGGTAGCTTTCTAACCAATACATATTTAAAATTGTATTAAAATCATGCATGTCTAATAAGATCAAATCTATCATCAATTCAAACCCATTAACCCAAACAATACACCTAAAGTACACAAAATATATGACCAAAGACGATTCTGTAGGTATAGACACTAATAATGCAAAATCTATGAACCTCAGGGATAACATCAAATATTGTACAAATTTTGGTGACACAAAAGAGTGTGTAGACCTTGAATTTAAAAGTATATGGACTAAAGTATTGAAAATCCTAAGTTTATCTTACATCACCGTAGGCAACGCATCTACATCTTATACCGTCACTGCGAAAGCTCACCCTAAATCACTTGGCTTTCTCGCCATTTTCCTTGATGGATGGAGATAATTCTTAAATATGTGACCAGGCTGACCACAGTTAAAGTATCTGCCCAAGATCTTATAGTAAGGCCTCCCTCCATAAGATTTTTCACAACATGGGCATATGGGCGTTGCTGGTTGTGAGCCCAGTGTACCCTAAATTTTAGCACTTTTTTTACCTTTTTTTGCCGGCTTTTATCTCTTGTGGGATTCTCCTGACCTAAAACTTTGATCAGAACTTTGGCCTCTATGGCTTGCAGTCTTCTTCTCGAAAAACTTCTCTCTTTCTAACTCCTTTTCAAATAAGAGAAATCAATCCAGCACGTCTCCATAAGTCCTCAATTTCAAAGTGGCAAGCTACCTTGAGATTTCATCCTTCAAACATTGTAAGAATTCCTAGCCTCATCATGCACATGTGAGGGGCATATCGGCATAATTCCGTAAATTTGATATCGTACTCTATCACAGTCCAATTTTATTGCCACAAATGGGCGAATTCATCTCCTTTATGTTCCCTTAAATTTGTCGGAAAGTACTTATCCACGAATACCTTCAAGAATATCTACCAAGTGATCTCCTAGTTCTCTAATCCCATGGCTCACTTTCTCATCAACCACCAATGGTCAGCTTCTCCTTTTAACTTGTATGAGATGAACATTACCTTATCCTCCTCTAGCATCACATCACCGCAAACACTTTCTCAATTTGTCGGATCCAAATTTTTGCCTTGGTGGGATCTAGATCACCAATAACTTCAGGCACCCTTTTGTCGGTGAATCGATTGTACGTTGTCGTTCCTGGGTTCGTCAGGGTCGGCTCCGGGTTGTATTGGCCTTGAACCATGGTTTCTATTACGTTCACCATTTTTGCCATAATGTTCAAATATTCCTATTCGCAATCGGTGTGAGAGGTAGGTTCAACATTTCCACATTGTCTAGACAATATTTTTCAATCCTATCACAAAATTCAATCACATTAGATCCACAAATCGAAATTAATCAAATTAAGTCCTCAAACCAATTAAAGTACCTTATTACAATTTCTCTACTACCACCTTTATCACTTTCCAAATTTCGATCCCGTAATTAACACTTATCTAACTGTTAATTAACCATATTACCATTTAATAATATTTGGACATGAATTTCATATCGATACCTCAACTAATAATGATAAAATAAATTAAATCATACATATGATCCAAATAGGTGCCACGTCTCATATGATTTTGATACCGACCAAACTGTGATATTAGATCTTACGTAAGGAGTTATGTATATTATCAATAATCAGAATAATATAATCTATGGAATATAAAATAACAAAACCAAACCATTTAACTACCCATAGTCCAAACCAACATTCGCCTCACATCTTACGTATATATATAAACCATCTGAATAACTTCGAATATCACTAGTGCTATCTGGAATCTGAACTCAACTAAAATACATCAGTAATCATATTCTAAAGATATCCGAAAAATCAAGGCATTATATCAAAGCTGTCCAAAGCTCATCACAATGCATTAACTATTATTCGAAAATTGCATTACAACATATTAAACATTCTAAAACTGTCTGAAACCCACAAAATAACATTAAATATTGCATAAACTCAGACTATGAACTCTTCAAATACAATCATTCTTTATTCTTACTCATCTGACAAATATTTGTACCTCTCATCTAAATGGGGTTGAACAGAATAACAAGTTAAAAACTCATTAATGAATATAATATAACAATGATCATGTATAATTTGCATTTAAAAACGTAATGGAAGGATAATAGATCATGATTTGATACTTTGACATGAAATTTTTATAATACTTGAGAAGGAAATTCAACTTATATATTTCCAGAATTTTTATTATACTCTTATTTATTTTCAGAATTTAATTTAAAGGTCTAATTTTCTTAGAGACCAAGGGCTAGTAGGCTTTATCGACTAAATGAGCAGACAATCAAATCCAGGATATATTTATTTTCATACAACCAAAAACTCTACGCTACTATTCAAGATACGTAAGTGGATCATTATATATATAACCCCATAGATAGGGTTGAACACTGCTTTTTACCCACAGATGATAGGTTTAAATCTTGATATATTATTATAATATACCAATGTATGCCATGATATACTACACATAAAAATTTAACTATGGTTTAATGTACATTCTTATGAAAACTATACACATTTCTTTATATTTCTTAATTTTTTTAATCCTGAAAAAATAATCATAATTCTTAATATAATTGTAGAGTTTTATTTCAATTCATATTTAAACTTTTGCAGAAATTTAGTCATGTTCAATTTAAAAGTATAGAATGCTAGATTTGTAGCTAAGTATAGAAAATTTTAGCAAAAAATGCGTAATTTAGCAATTGTAGGAAATTTTATCAAGTTTCAGACCATACAGAATAATTTGTATACGTTTTTCAGGTCATATAAGACTTATTTTTTGTGGTTTAAAACTCGTAGAACCTAATATATGAATTTAAGACATGCAAGTGGCATATAAATTATGAATTCAGCAAAAGATGTGTAGGAAATTAAAAGTTTAAATTCTATAGCAGTTTCATTCTTATTTAGCAAACATGCGGAGAAATTGTATAAATTTTTAGAACATTTAAAACATACAAACTGTAATTTTTAGGCATGCAATAGTATCATACAGAAAATTAAACATGTAGGGGTATTATGCCAAGATTTCAAATCATACATGAGGGCTAAAATGTAGAATTCAGCTAACTTACTCAATATACATAAATTTAGGCATAAATTTTATCTAATTGTATAACAAAATGAGGAGAATTCAACATGCATGCTAAATATTAAATTATAATTTTGAATTCATGTCATATATGAGTATTTGAATAAGAATATATTCAAAAAATTGTAAAAAAATACAATAATAGAAAGAGAAGTTTGGAATACACTTACCTTAGTTCTAAATTACTAAAATTCAAGCTTTGATTCATTCAATATACATCTTCTTGGCTTTCTCTCTCATTCTCTCTCTTCTCATCATCTGCTTTTCTCTCCTCAAATTTCTTAAGAAAATGACAGAAAATGAGCAAACTGCTCTATTTATACAAAGTGGCAATCGAGTATTGAGTCAGACGTGCGTCAGGCACTGAGATTTTGGATTGCCGCAATTGAGTATTGCTCGGATGTGCCTTCACTGCGTCGCTACTACCTCAATGCGCTCAATCGTCCATTGGGTATGCCTTAGGCAGTGACCCATAGCTTTTGGTGTTCAGATGCTGGTTTAACCTCCATCAGGCCCAGAGTAATCTACTCTAATTATAGCTTTTTAACCTAATTTTTTATATCTTTTGACCTTAATTTTAATTATAATTGCTTAATTAATCAGGATTACTATAAATTAAGAACTCAAATCTTAAAGAATCGATATCCTAACTTATATTTTTCGTAACTCAGAAAGATGCACTGTGTTGTCTTCGACTCCATCCTGGACCTCTCATCCTGAGGGATGTAGATAAAGGACTTGCATCTAAATACACATAAGTGGTCATAGGACACCTTCTTTTCGGACAACACATTCTTTGGTACTTTTTCATTCAGTGGACCGCTCGGTGATAGGTTGACAACATAAGTCAAGACATTCAAAGCTTCCTCCAAAAATGAATCGAGGAGTTTTGCCTTCGAAAGCAATATTGAATTCTCTCCATCAATGTCTTATTCATTCGTTCAACCATACTATTCAGTTGCGGTGTCTTTGATTGGGCACTTTGGTATCAATTTTTGTGGGTCTGACAATACACATCAAATGCTACGATATATTCACCGTCGTTATCGCTCTGGATGTACTTTAATTTCTTCCCCATTAGCCTCTCAGCCAGAGAATGGAATTGTTCGAAAAGTCAAGGATTTAATTCTTCGACTTCAACAGGTACACCCTTAGCTTTCTTAAAAAATTATCAATAAATGTGATAGAATATAGTGCTCCTCTAAGTGTCTTCACCTTGAAAGGGCTATATATGTCGGTGTAGACCAACTCAAGAAGTTCAGCCTTTCTTATAGATGAGTTTCCATGAAATAAAACTCGACGTTATTTTCCTACCATGCAGTGAGCGTAAGTTTTCAATTTGGCTTCCTTCACCCATTGGCTAGACAATTTACGCCTTTCTCGCTCATGTGGCTTAACCATCAATGCCATAAATCAGAAGACTCATCACTTCTAACAACATGCACATCTCTAACTGAAATAAAGGCTTGTAACACATATAAGTTAGAAACTTTCTTTTCCTTGGAAGCTACTAGAGATTCTCTAACCAGCGTCCATGTCCATTCATAAAATATGTTGTAAAACCCTTTGTCATTGAACTTTCCTATTGAAATTAGATTCAATCGAATATCCGAGACGTGTCGTACATATCTCAACAGTAACTTGGTCCCATTATTGGTAATAAGGCACATGTCACAACAGTTGACAATCCATGATGTGTCTTCGTTATCCATTTTTAACACTCTAAAATCATTAAGAGTGTAAGATATGAAGAATTTCTTTCGTAACGTGATGTGGAGTGAGGCACCACTGTCCACTACTCAATTGGTTTCATGATCCATCAAATTGATAACTTCATTCTCCTTGTATACCAACAAAAGATCGCCTTTGGTAACAACCGATGTTCTTTCCTTATCTTAGGCTTTGTTAGCTTTCTTCTCATTGCCATCAGCATTTTTACACTTCTACCTGTAACAATATATCTTAATGTGTCACCTTTTTTCTATAGTGATGACACTCGAGGTTTTGATACCTCGATCGAGACTTGCTTCAACTCTTCTCACTAAATTTAGGATCACACTTTTTATTTCTTTCCCGTAACTCGGAGACTAGTACCTCGGAGTGTGAAGAAGAAGACTATATGATCAACGTCTCATCTCCTCATCTAATATGACTTCCCTTATTATTTTCAAAGTCATCATGCCATTTGGAGAAGTATCGGTGAGGGTGATCGGTATTACCTCCCAAGAGTTCGGTAAAGTGGTTAACAACCACAAGCCTAACAACTCAACATCAAATTTGATTCTCATACAATTCAATTGATACATATATTCTTAAAACTCATTCAAGTAATCGAATATTAACATGCCCTCCTTGTACCTCACTTACATCAATTTCTTTAAGTGGTATAATTTGTTGTTACCATTTTTTTACGGGTAGAGCATCTCAAGTTTCTGCCCAGCGTCTTTGTATTCTTCTCATTCTAAATGTGATTATACACTTTATCATCCACAAATTGTTTAATGTAATCACAAACTTATTTATATTTAAAAACCCATTCCTCCTTGAATTTTGACTTGGACTTTTATATAGGAAAAACTGAAAGATATATTATTTTCACAAATAACAAATCATTTATCTTACTCCTCCAAATACTGTAATTTGTGCTATTCAAATAAATCATTTTTGTTTCTAATCTCTATCAATTCAAATAAGTTTCAATACATGATACTAATAATTGTGTCACTGATACCACTTGTAAGAAAATCAGACTGCTTATTTAAACTATGAGAAAAAAATATTTGACAACACATAATAAATAATAATAACTACCAATAATAATGAACACATAATTTTATATGAAAAACTCCCTTTTGAAATGAAGGAAAAAAATAACAGGATTACAAGTATGTAAATATGCACTATACAATAATCATCTGATTACACAAACCCCAACAAAAATACAGATCTCTACATCGTATAACAAATAAATTTGAGTAATAATGAGCATAAGATAAAAGAGTAAGAATATGACCGATAAAATATTCTTCATAACTCCAATAATAGCGGTCCCAAAGTCAGTGGAGATTGAAATATAATTCAAAATTCAACCGGATACTAAAATCTTCCTCTTTTCTATTGTCTTTCTCTTTTACTTCTTTTTCTATCACAAACAGAACTCTCTCATCTCATATTTGAAAATTGGTAAACCCTAAAACTCATAAATGTGTTTTTATACTGCGAACTGGTGCTCGGAGCCTGTAGAGCGCACCTTGAGCGCGGTACCACTGGGTTCAATGCTTCGGGTGCACCTTGAGCACGCCTTTACTACTTTCAATATCTTGGGTGACCCTCCGGCACACCTAGAGCACACACCTACTATTTTTGAAGTGTCTCGAGCGCTCTCCATCTGGAATTGGCGCTTGTGCATTGGTTGCATTCACAAGCACTACAATTCTTCGTTTAAGTATAGCATCCGTGTATCTTTGTCTGAATCATCAATTGACACGTCAAATGGGTATGGGTCTATATGAGAGTAACCCATACCTTAACAATATAGTATTAATGCCAACTGACAAGAAGTAGGGGATCTAGTGAATTACTCTCAGTGTGACCAAAGGCGTTATCGGACAGTGATTGGCAGAGAGGTTGGAGGCGTCATCGGTGCCGGATAGCATCACTTCTAGTAAAAGCTTTCGTTTGTGGATGTTGGTCAAAGCCCTGCACAAGGTTATGGACCATTACCCTAAAGATAGCTTATGGCATTTCACAAGTTGGTGGGTTTGAATTCGTGATGTGCCATTTCACAAGCTGGCAGGGAGCTCATAGCCGCCGGGCTACCCCAAAGATTAGCTCATGGCAATGAACGAATCAATGTTCGTCAAAGGCAAAGCAATTTATATAAGGTCAGCCTCATTTCACATCACTCATAAATACAAGGATGCGTACGACTCATTATTTTTCTCTAAATATCAAAATCATCCCTTTTTATCTTCCCATTTCAATATGACTTATTTATGACAAAAAGGAGGAAGAAAACTTCCAATGAAGGGGGGACTAAGTGTGGTGTACAACAAATAGCGTGCCATGCAAGTAAATCATATTAGATACAATAGGTTATTATTTCACTAGAGTCTTATTTAATAATTATTTAAAAATATTATATCTATTTTATTATTTATTTACGTGACAAAATTTTTAAAGTTAATTAATATAACTATAAAAGTATGACAAAAATATACATACGGTTATTCAATTTGAGGCACTTTAGTTTCTCATTGCATACTATTATACCTTGATATTATTAAAATATGTTCAATAATTAATATATTGATATAATTATTAGGTACATAATAATTAATTATAATAGAGATAAAAGAATGATGGGAAATGTTGAGAATAAAAATATATGGTTCTAATTATATATATATATAATTATTTATAAGTATTAAAAATATTAATTACCATTGAAATGAGAATGACAATGTCAAGGATACGGGTAAGAGAGAGGGAAGGATAAAGATGTAGAGATATTAATTGGGTTGTGTTGCCCATGACATGGCATAGTTTAGTAAAATTTATGATAAATAGTATTAGGCCGTATATAATATGGCTCAACACCTTGAAAATTTTTGGCCATGGGTTCTATGGCTCGCAGCGTACTTTTTTTATATCAAATAATCGTCTAATTATCAAAATCTAACGATCATATCATTATTAAATAGGAGGAAGGAGCAATGGAGGGGAGAGGGCCCAATATTCAATAAAATAATATTAAATAAAAATAAAAATTGTAAATATATTGACTCTTGCAGCAATTCACATGAGCCGAGAAGCCCTGTGCCGCACTGACTACGACACAGGGCCTGTGCCGTATGGTCTCAACTATCCGGATGAAATCCAACTCTAATATTAGATTTTAGAGACTACATATCCTTTTCTATTTTATTTCAACTATTTTTCATGACAAAAAAATTCTAACAGTAGAACTTTTTATAAATATTAATTGTAAGATGGTTGAAATAAATAATCTTTTTTTAATATTTTATTTTTACTATTAATGAATTTACAAATATATATTACACTACTAAAAATCTACTATTAAATTAATTATTGTCATTTATTAACTTAATTTTAATTTTTCGGGATGATTATGATTTTTATTAAATAATATTAGCGATGGATATATATATTATTTAAAATTTAAATAAATAAAATTAAATAAATATTAAAATTATTAAAAATAATATATTACTAGTATTATATTCAACTATATTTTAAAAAAATAAATTAAAATATTAGAAAGAAATTTTAATATTGACCTATCTCACCATAATTATGACTCATTATATAAATTTATGTGAGATGTATATCTATTTTGAAGAATTCTATACTAATATGGAGATGACTAATAATACTGAAGAAATAAATACCCATATCTATCAGTATCTACATATAATATACGCCTTATTTATGGCACAATTAACATGGGGATTGTCTATTTTAGCAAAAAAAAAGCAGGTAGCAGTAAAGATAATCGACGAGATTTGCTATCGTTGGTATTGGTACGTGCTCGACATGAAAGCCAGTCAACTAGTGAAAATATAAAACTAACTAAAGTTTTTTACTACTAAAACTCAGGCCATGTTTTCAACATCACAAGTAATAGAAATTTGGTAAAAGGAAAATAAATACATATTTTATATACTCATATTAATAGTACGAGACATTTTAATTTCACCAATAAGAATGACATTATCGAAACTAGCTTTCAACATTAGAAGTTGAGTAGTTGATAAAAAAAAATAGGATAACACTACAGATTATCATTTTAAGGAATAGTTAAATACAAAAGCTTGTGTGAAAAATCTAACCATTTAGATTTGGCAGTGATGCGTCCTTGGGGTGGGTTCCCGTGCAGTTAGGGAGCCTTCAAATTCTTCGTTTGGGATAGATCATGAACAGGTCCGGTCTTTTTGTCTCTCAATTTGGGTCTTGCACACCACAAATTACAAACAAAATGTTAGAGAACGGTGAGATCTTCTCCCACAGTAAATATTCCGATACTCAAGTTAACAATCTTTCTCAAGGGGCAGAAAGATGCAGGCATGAAAGTAAACGTGATGGGGAATGTTTGAATGTAAAATTGCAAGGAATGCGTGCGGCGATTGGAGGAGGCTTTTGCTCTCTTTCTTGCACTGCAAAGAGTGGCTCGCTAGAGTCGCTGGATGGGTGTGATGGTTAGAGGGAAGAGAGCTGATTTGTGCTATGGGTGCAAGGATCGCTCCATTGATCTCAAGTCACCATTTTTCCTCTCTAAGATGGGACATGGGGGATCCTCTTCTTTGCTAAGGGATGAGGCACTTATAGACTTCATGGAGGAGGCCTTTGAGCGTGAGGACCTCTGACAGGAAGCTCGTCATGGTTCACCGACCCCTGAGCGCTGGCAATGACTAGCGGTGTCAGTTGTCGCATTGTGGTGGTGTGAAGATCGTCGTCTGGCGTAGCCAACGCAGGCTTGTTTAATTTTACTTGGATTGGTTGAGCGGCTGCTGGAGTGGCGTGCATTATGGCTTGCCAGTGTCGACCCTATCTCCCATTGGCTAACACCCTTTGAGCAGGCGCCTCCTGCACTGGCAGTTTGCGATCGCTTTTGTAGGAGTGTGGGTGAAGCTGATTGGTTGCGTGTCAGGGGAGTCCAATGGGCCTTGCTTCTCAATTTCTTCGGATTTCGTTTCTGAGCTGAGCTCCTCTGCTTGGTTCCGACCCAAACTCATCTTGGACCCATCGCTAGCTCCTCATGTCTGGGGACGGCCCATTGTCGGGCCTTGGCATGTCACAGGTGGGTCTCGCCGCTGGTTTGCGTGGACCTTATCAAGATGCGCCAATCTCTGATTCTCAGGGGTGTTGCTATTTTCCCATGAGAATATGCAGCCTTCCAGGGGTGCCGCAGGGATTTGGGGTTCTGTTGGGAAAGATTTGTGGCATGAGAATTGGCTCTGCATTAATGGCTTTCATTTTTTTCGATTGATGGTTGTTGGGTGGCACGCCTCTTTGGGAGCTCGTTGGACCTTTAACACAGCTATAAATTGAGGGGTTCCTATACTCCAAGGATCCAAGCGTATCCCTTCATTAGTGAAACAATGCGGGGCCCTTGGCATGTATCATGTCCTGTGGAGTTTCGCATGGGGATCAGATGGATCTGCTGGGGACTTGTAGCCATTCTTGAAGCCTATCGTAATGCTTCTCTTGTTGGTGCTTCCTCATCGCAATGAGGGTGGCTCAGCCACTTCACAGTTGTTGTGTGCTTTCTCTCCGTCCAGCCAAGGTTCTGCACTACTAGGGGAGCATCGTCAGGCTAGCACTCCGGTTCAGGGACTTCGTTCCCCTGATCGCATGCTGCCTTCAACTCTTTTTGTGGCTGGTCACCCTTTGGGCTCGACTGGAAGCAGGCATATTTTGGGGTTCCATTGGGTCGCCAAGCAGACACGTTGTAGCTTTGATGGCCAATCCCTATGATGGATGCCTTTCCTTCGTTGTGCAAAGCCTGTCTCGATGGTAGCGAGGGGTCGGCATCCACTCCGTCCTACTAGAGGAGGAATCACGGTCGGCATTGATGCCACCACAATGAGGTGATGTAGCATCTATGCTTAGGATCGAGCCTTCCCATCGGGCGCCACTCTTCTTCTTCCCCATTATTTTGCTTTACATCTTCTCCCTTTTGTACTTGCGTTAGCGCAAGTCTTATACTTTGTAAAGAACACATCAACGAATAAAAGCGTTGATTTTTGCCTCTTTATTGTGTCACTGTATTTTCTCTTTATTGTTCAAACGGTACGACTCAAAGGTCATAGGGCCCTCTCGCCGCCATACATGCTTGATCTTTTGCTGGCTTTGAGTGTCGAGCTACCTCTGGTCACCTTCGCTAGTGTCCATCCCTCAAGTCTATGTTTGGACCATCGGTGGGATGGTATGGCCAGAGGTGCTTTGGAGCTTGTGCCATACGTGTCTTGTCTTAGATGACTGAACGATGGTGGTCGAGGATTCGCCAGTCGGGTTGCCTCTACACATTTAATGCGCTAGAAATCATAGAGTCGTTGTGTCATGATTGCATTTCTTGAAAAGACACGGTGCTTTAGGGCATTGCCACGTGGAGGGATTTCATTGGGCGGCGGAACACCTTCCCTTAGCTAAGCGACACCGTTTACTTGGGGGGAGTTTTGGCTATTTAAGTGCCAAGGACTTCTTCAATTTGGGCATTCATCTGTTGCCGTGCAATGTGAAATCTAATTCTACAGTCATTCTCTCTCTCTTTTGGTTGTGGTCACGATAATGGCTGACAGGGTGCACGGCGTTACTCCAAGACTGTTAGCAGGATCGTCCTCCTCTTCGGGGTCTAAGCCCTCTACTAATGAGTCGCGATGGGGAGAACTAGCACTGAGAGGCCACAATGAGGTGGGGCCTGTCGCAATGGCAGCGAAAGGTTGCCACTCGGAGCCTTCAGTTATTGGGCTGATGAGGCCTCTAAGAGTGCCGCCAAGCATTGAATTCGAAGGGTCTTCCAATTCCTCTCAACATCAAAGGCCTAAGGACATTGGTCGGCTACTCCGCCATGCCCAGTGAGTGGTTGATGAAGCTAAGGGCCGGTGTAGGCCGCCATCGCTGACTTCGAGTGAAATCGGGTGCGAGCGGCTTACTTCAAGCAAGTTTGGTCGGAGTTGGAGGAAAGGTTGTCGTAGCTGGCCGACATCAATTCACAAACCCAGAGCCGGATAGCTATTCTTCAGGAGGAGCTTGAGTAGTGCCAATGTGGTTCTAGGAAGAGCACATCGTTCACACGTTGTTGGAGGTCGAGGATCCGGCTGAAGGATCGGCTCCCATGCTTGAAGGGATGGTTCCAAGAAGGGATCCAACTTAGTCGGAGGATAGCTTCTCTGGCGGTGCCTAGCTTTCTTGTGGGCCTCCTAGATTTCCAAAATGTGGGCGCTCAGACGTAGTCAAAGTTAACTGAGTTCCTGACTCCCGACCCTGCTAGCATAGCAAGCGTCGATAGCGGCGTTGTATTTTGAGACCATTGGTCGACCTTTCCTGTAAAGAAACTTTATCAATAAAATTTCTTTTCAATAGAGCAGTTCGTTTGTTGTCATTTGTTGCATTCGGATGACTTGTCTCACCCTTCCGATCTAGATGTCGGTGGATTACCGCCGTCGTTTGTGATGGCTGATATCCCTGCATTAATTACTTGGTGTGACGGTTGGGATTTGGTAGACTGTTGCGGCATGAGTGGGGGCTATTTGATAGGCGCCATGATGGGTTTCCCTGGATAGCGCATAGTGACTTGGTGAAGGGACGTGTATCACGGCCATCATTAGTGGCGACCCTTACGTTTTCTCGCTCGACACCGCTTGACCTCCCCTTGCGTTGCTTATTTAAACAACGCTTTTCCACGCCATTCACACTTTGCGCTGAGTTGTTTCAAGTATCCATGGTGAAGAAGCAAGGCTCTCCTTCAAGCATGATTCGGCGGAGAGTAGGCGACATCAAGTCCATCCTTTCAGCGAGTGCCATCGCCACTTTGAGGGTTAGCTATTATATCTCTAGCGGCTAGGCCCATCTCCTTCCTGGTGAGGGGGTAGAGAGAATGCACCCCCGAGGGCCTCATCATTGTATATGAGCACCATCTGAATTGGTGGGCTTCGCTTCCTGTTGAGTTGGACTTATACAGGATCTTTGAGAAGCTCGGCGTTCCTGTGGCATGGCTTCACTCCAATGCCATACGTTACTTAGTATCCATGTGCGTCTTCATCCGTCTCAACTCTTGTGAGTTCTACCCACGCTCATTGAAGTTGACCTTCTGCTTTGCCCAATCGGAGGATTAGATTTCGAAATCGCCTCGCTCAGGCTTTCACTTCTAGGGGACGAACCCCAACTCGGTAGAGAATTGGAAGAATTGCTTTTTCTTCTTGGCGGCCCCTCTAGAGTGGGATGTCTCCAACGAGTGGGTCCCCATGAGCGATTTCTTCATGAAGAGCACGAGCGAGGAGTAAGAGAAACAAAAGAAGAAGCTACTTGATCATATCTAGGCGGAGATCAAGACGTTCGCCACTTAAGGGTTTTACTTGACCTTCAAGCTCTTCGTGGCCATCAGGTGGGAGCCCGCGAGTAACGAGGCAGTTGCTGCCACCCAAAAGAGAACAGTCAGGGCCTTAGCTTTTAGGGAGCCATCAAGGGAGTCGCCCAAGTAGAGTGGCTCATCACTGTCATTAGAGTCCTCTTCTAAAGAAGACATGTCGGCCTTGAAAAGGTTGAGCGGAGTCGGAGGCACTTCAAGTAGGAGGACCCTGATATTGCTAGCTACATCGGGCCAGTCCGCTGGGTTCACCCCAATGATGCCCATCGAGGCTGCTATCACGACGCAATAGCCAGAGCCGCAGCTACACGAGGGGGTCACTGAGTGTTCACCAATCCCGACCATTGCTTTGGCAGAGTACGGCGTTCCCCTGATTGGGCTCCCCTTGATCAAAGGGTCCGTGCCAAGTTCCCTTTTTGACGTCGAGGCGGGACCCTCCCACGGCGAGTGACCAGTTGAGCCAATTGGAGTGGTGGCTGTGGCGGGCACCAAGGAGATAGCGATCGGTTTCGACAAAGCTTATTGATGTGGTCGATCTAGAGTTTGCTGCTGCGCCTGTGGATGCCCGAGAGGTGGTCGACGCACTGGTTAGAGTGTTGCACAAGCCACTTATTGCAGATCCTGAGGTTGTTGTGAAGGTCAACATGTCCGGAAGGCTCGTTACTAATCCCCTGGCTAGTGGGGCTCTAGAGGATGATGTGGAGGAAGTTGCCAAGCAGCTAGAGTCCCCTGGCGTGCCTTCATCATTGGTTGAGTTAGACTTGCCCGGTGTCGAGGAGGAGGCCGTTGGGCAACCTGAGCCCCCTTGTGTGCCTACGCCCAAGGTTGTTTTGGATCTGCCCGGCACTATGGAGGAGCCCTTCATTGAGGTATGATTGCTGCATGCAATTTACTCCAATGGTATCCGGACTTACGGCTTCCCTATCTCCTCTTTTTTTTTTTTTTTTTTTTTTGTAGATTTTGGCTCCAGTTCATTTCATCCAGATAGTCCTCTCTCAGCGGGACAAGCTCATTTGCTGAATTTGGGAGGAAGCTGAGCGGGCAGCGGCACTACATAGGGAAGATGAAACCACAGCCCAGAAGCAAGAGATTGAGCGATTGAAGGGCCAGCTGCTAGTGGCCAAAGGCCGGATTTGTGACTTAGAGGACAAGAGTGCTTGCCCTTAGGCCAACTTGCGAGTGCGACTTTCCTTGGAGGAGATGGCTCCAGTGCTGGACGCAAGGTTTTGGGACGGTATACACCTATGTCGCCATGTCGCGTCCGTTGCAAACCCAGGTGCCTCCGTGGGGATTTTTGACCCCTGGAACAACGAGATCAAAGAAGGCTCCCACCTGACTGATTTCTCTGTGGGAGCTAGACCTTCGAGTGCTTAGGGTAGCCGGATCTTGTGCATAGTTTTCCTTGTAGCTTTTGGTTAGAATGATTAATAAAATACAATTTTCCTTTCACCTTCTAATGTCTCTGACTATTGGTTATTCCTCTTGCTGTGTTGGCTAAGTCGCTTCGCTATCGTTGCCAAGGTCCCCTTTGGGAGCCACTCGCGCTATGCTCGTCCTCGGTTGACGATGTTGTCGCATCTCGTGCTTAGTGGGATGCTTTGTCCATTGGGTTGGACGTCGCTGCATGCCCGGGGTGGAGTCTCTCAAGGTCTAGCTGGGTTTTTAGGCTATAGCAGTCAGACTCTGGGTCTTAGGCCATTGTGCGCACGATACTGTTTCGGCACTCAGCCCCTCTAGGTACATTGTTGCTTGCGTGTGCATGATCCTAGCCTGCCAATTGTCATTGACTGAGGGTACTCCCTTCCTCAGAAGAATATCGTAGCACGCCTGCCATTTAGGCCCCCTAAGGTTTCGATGGCTATTCCATTGGGGGCTTCCAAAGCCCCCAGGCCTGCTCGTTCAACTGCTTACGGGCCGCTTGGTGCTGAGCCAAGATTTTGCGGTTGCTAAGGGCCTTTTGGCGTAGAGCCAAAGTTCGGAATCCGACCACTTGTGAGCCAATCGCTGCAGGGCCATGGTTTTGTGGCCGCTACGGGTCTTTCGGCGTGGAGCCAAAGTCAAAAATTTGACCACTTGTGAGTCTCTTGGCGTAGGGCCAAGATTTTGTTTTTATAAGTCGACGAATGTCCTCCTGACTTAGGGACATCTAGGCCATTTTATTTTTTAAAATGGAAAGCATGCATACATTTATATGGATAGTCAGATAAAAAGAGAACAATAACGTGTTTATTAATGAAGACGTGATACATATACAGACACTCTGGACCGTGTGTGCACACCATACCTGGACATTTCTTCAGATTGCTGGTAGTATTTTTTGAGGTGAGTAGCATTTTAGGTCCGAGGGACCAGTTTTCCATTTTGGGTGCACAGCTTGTATGCCTTGTTCTGAATGATTGCCAAGATAAGGAACAGTCCCTCCCAATTCAGGGAGAGGTTGTTTCTATGAGCAGTTTTGCTTGTTCCCCCTGCACTACATAAGACCAAATCTCCAACCTTGAGAGGGCAAGCTTTTACCCGCTTATTATAGTATTGAGCAATGCACTATTAATAGAGTGCTATCCTCAGGCGTGCCACATCACCGACTTTTGGGAATAGGTCCAAGTGTTCTTTGAGTCACTGGAAGTTTTTAACGGGGCCAATTCACTCAATCTGGAGGCTAGGTAGCCCTACTTCAATGGGGATGACTGCTTCAGCTCATAACACAGACTAAAGGGCATCTCTCATGTTGGCTCTCGCGGAGTCGTCCGGTACTATCACAGCATAGATGGTAGCTCATCAGCCTAAGAGCCCTCTGTGTCTTCGAGTTTAGTCTTTAACCCATATAACAACGTTCTGTTGATTACTTCGACCTGACAGTTGGCTTGCGGGTATGCTACGGACATGTGAACCAACCTGATGCGCAAGCTTATACAGTATTTGGTGAATTACTTGCTGGTGAATTGGGTCTTGTTATTGGTCACTATGACCTCAGAAATCCCAAACCAGCAACAATATTCTAACAGACAAACTCTGTTACATTCTACTCGGTTATGCACGCTAGGGGAGTTCCTTTAACCCACTTGGTGAAGTAATTGATGGCAACAATGAGGAACTTCCTTTATCTGGAGGCCATGGGTAAAGGCCTGAGGATATTGAGCCCCCGTTGCACGAACGGCCACTGGGCTCGTAGGCCTTGCAGCTCCGTGTGTGGCTGGTGGCTCATGGACTCATGAACTTGATAGCTCTCACACCTTTTGACGATGTCCATTGCGTCTCGCTTTATCATGGGCTAGAACAAACCCTCCAGCATGATATTGAACGTGAGGTTTTTTCTCCCATCATGCAAGCCGCACATGCCAAGGTAGATTTTGCCCAACGCGTATTCTGCTTCTACAGGCATGAGGCATTTCAAGTAGGGGGTTGAGTATCCATGCCGGTTCAACCTCCCGTTGATTATTGTGTACCAGCCAGCTATCGTTTTTATTCACCTAGCCTCCTCTGTGTCCTTTGGCAGTGCTCTGTCTGTTAAGTATTTTCAGTACGGGGTTATCCAGTTGTTGCCCTTGGCCACCTGTAGCACCTCGCGCTCTGAGTCATCATTGTTGGATCCAGCCAAGACTTCTTGCACGGTCCTAGCATGTTGCTCCTGGGATCCCATCACTGTGTCCTTGGCAAGATCATCCGCCTTCTAATTCTCCGCTCTTGGGGCATGCACAATCTTAAGCTTCTCGAACGTCTGGGCTAGGGCCTTCGCCTTCACCTTCACCTTTGCTAGGTACTTAATGAGCTAAGGGCTAGACGCCTAAAAAACTCCCTGAACATGGTTGACCATTAACTTCGAGTCATTGTGCACAATCAATGTCTTCGCTGAGCACTCCTTGGCCAATCTGAGCCCTACAAGGAGGGCCTTGTACTCCACCACGTTGTTGGTGGTTGGGAACTTGAGCGCTAGAGAGTATTTGATTTCCGAGCTGTCGGGGGTTCTGAGTATGAGTCCGGCCCCGCTGCCTGCTTGTGTGGTTGACTTGTCGGCCTGAAGGGTCCACACAAGGGCGCACACGGTGCCCGCGTCTTCGACTTAGTTTGGGGTGTTAAAAGTAGAGGTTGTCGTTTTGACCACAAAGTCCACGAGGGCTTGACCCTTCAGGGTCAGCCTCGGTCGGAACACCACATCAAACTCGCCCAATTCCATAGCCCGATGACCAGTCGCCCAAATCTCTCCAATTTCTGCAAGATTGCCTTCAACGGTTGGTCTGTTAGAACAACGATTTGATACGCTTGGAAGCATGGCCTCAGCTTTTTGGCGGAATAGACGAGGATCACAGTGATCCTTTCGACGTGAGGGTAGTGGGTCTTTGTGTCCACAACACCTTGCTCACATAGTACATAGATCACTTCACGTTTCCCTACTGCTGGATGAGGATCGAGTTGAGGGCAGTATCCAACACTGCAAGGGAGAACGATAGGTATTTCTCTATGGACTTAGCCAGGAATCGTGAAAGGGTGGCAAGTCGCCCTGTGAGTTTTTAGACTTCCTTTACGGTCTGTGGAGGGTTCATGTCGAGGATAGCCCTAATTTTCTCCGCAGACGTGGTCATTGGTGACTTTGCTCTTCATGAGCATGTCGTCTACGTTCACCTCTATGTTCCACCTGATCTGGGCTTCCAACATCTTATTCACCAGCCACTAGTATGCCGTGTCAACGTTCTTCAGTCCGAAGGGAATGACCCAGTAACAGTAAGTCCCCTGATCAGTCATAAATAAGGTGTGCTCCTCATTGTCCAGGCTCATTCTCATTTAGTTGTAGCTCGAGTAAGCGCCCATGAAGCTTAGGAATTTATGCCCGGACGTAGAGTCCACCAACTGCTTATCCGGGACAGTGAAAGCCTGTCTTTCGGGCATGCTTTGCTCATGACAGTGAAATTGACGCACATCTGCCACTTGCTGTTGCTCTTCTTCACGAGGACGATGTTCAACAGCTAACTGGATACTTGAACTTCTCTAATGAATTCAGCGTCGAGCAACTTCTTCACTTCTTCCCTGATGGCTACTAGCTTCTCAACGAAGTGGTTCCTACGCTTCTGCCTGACGGGTTTGTGACTGGGATCGAGGCCTAACTTATAGACCATTATTTCGGTTGGTATCTCGGGCATATCGGTAGGAACCCATGTGAAGACATCAGAGTTCTACCTAAGAAAATCTACAAGTTGGTCGCGGATCGACGTGGCCAGGGAATTGTCGATGTGCACACACTTCTTGAGTTTGTTGGGGTCCAGAGGGATCGACTCCATCGTCTCCCCTGACTGGGCCTGCTACAACATTGCTTCATCACAGAAATCTAGGTCTTTAGCTGGTCGATTTGGTACTGTGGGGGCAGCTTGGGATAGGTAACACATTCGTCCCATCATCTGTCGCCTAGCACCTCCCCTACTCCGTATGGAGTCAAAAACTTCATCTTCAGATGAGGGATTGATGTCATGGCCTCGAAGGCAATTAGGAACCGTCAGCCCAAAATGGTGTTATAGACCGAATGCGTGTTGACAATGAGGAACGTGATGGTTCACGTAGCTGCGCACGGGTAGGTCCTCATTGTGAGTTTTAGTTGGATCTCTCCTTGTACAGGACTGATTCATTGTCTAGGCCGTATAGAGGATACTTGGTTGTTCTCATCTAATTCTTTTTCAGTTCAAGCTTAAAAAATATATCGAGATATAGCAAGTTTTGAAAACTTTTATTATAAAAAAAAACTCATTTCAGCTGATAGTCAAGTATACCGTCTGAAATAATGGCAGATACAATAAGAGGGTCTGAATGAGAGGAGGTTACATGTGTCATATTATTGTTACAAAAACTAGTGATACCAGTCCCAGCCTCTACTCACACTCTCTTACTGCTGGACGCGATTTTGGGTCTGTTCTGGCCTCTATTCTTGGCTGGCATGCTCAAAATCATACTGATGATGCCAACGGCAACATGGTTCCTCGGTGGCTCTCTGGCTTCATCATCGGCAACTTTGAGGGCCTGCCCCAAGCTTTTTAGGAATCACGTGAGGTGCCCTTGACAGACCAAATCTTCAATATCTTTCTAAAGGGTCCGGTAGTCCTTCGTGGAATGCCCCAAAGACCGATGGAAATGGTGATACTTCGTCTGGTCTCTAGCCTCTGGGTTCTTCGACGCTTTGGGCCACTTTAAGAACTTCTCATCCTGAATCTGTATCAAAATGTTTGAGCGAGTGTTGTTCAGGGGCGTCAGGGTCAGGGGCATGTACTCCCTTCAGACACACAGTTAGGATCGCAGTTGTTTGCAAGGTTCCTGAGAGCGGCCGCCATCTCCGTCTCTCTTCTTCCCAGCGGTCGGTTCTTTCGGCTATCAGTTCGCTCGTTCAGGATGCTTCATCTCATTGGCCTTTTTGGTTGCAATGTAGACTCGAGCGATGGCCTCAACTTCTAGGAAGGATTGGGGGTACTGGTGCGCCAAATGCTTGAAGAACTCCCCAATTGCCAACATAGTGGTGAAGGCTCTTAGCTTTATCTCATCAGAGAGCTAGGAGATTCGGCAGGCTTTTGCAATGAAGCGGTTGAGAAACCACTTTAGGTTCTCCTCCAACTTCTGGCGAAGGCGGATAAGATATCAGTGCTGCTTCTCTTTTCTCAAACTGGAGGTGAAATGGTACAAGAAGTAGTCGGCGAGCTTGTCGACGTAGCAGATAGAGTTGGACTGGAAGCCATAAAATTAGAGCCTGGCATCCCCCTTGAACGTCAGGGGGAAGCACTGGCGCATGATGGCCTCTCTTACTCCGTAGAAGGATAATAGTGTGCGAAAGTAATCCAGGTGATCCATCGGATCCGTAGTCTTGTCGTACACATCTAGCATAGGCGTCTTGAATTTGAGGGGGAGTGGCTGCATTTGGATGTCCATTGCGAACAATGATCTCCGCAGGTCGAGCGCCTGCCACCCGTGCTTCACCTTGAACATGTGCTGCCACATCTTGTCCACTTTCTCCTCTATACGAGGGATGGACCCGCTCCTCTTTGCGTTGATGAAGTTTCGAAGTTCAGAGTTCTCCTAGGGGTTATGCAGGTGGCAGCGGCTGCATGTGCAAGGTAGCCACGTACTGCATGAACCCTCTCCTCTGGTCATGGGCCTCCTATTGTTGTCGGAGTTGCGGGGGTTCTGCCGGTACAGATTTTCTTCTAGTGCATCCCCGCTGGGGAGGCTCTGACCTGTAATCTGGACCCTACTTCTTGAGGCCGCCTGGGCCTCAGTATCGTCAGGCCTGGCTGTTCTTATCGCCGACACCCTCGCCTTGTGTTTCCTTTATCTGGAGGTCGATTCCTGGGAGTCTCGGGGGAGAGGCTCATGTCCACTACACTCCACTCAAGCGCCAAAGTGCCTGAAGCATCTGTTTCATATCGTCCATGTCAACAGCTAGCTTGCGCACATTGGGTTTGGGCTGCTCACTAGTGTGGCTACCCACAAAGGGGTCCTCACCACGGGTGGTGGTGTCTCTCGCTAGTGCCCTAGCCTATGCTCTAGTGTTGACTATCTTCCGAATGTGAGAGTGAATGTTGAGACAAGTGGTTAGACTTTTTTGTCGTTTCCCATAAACGTCGTCAATGATCGTTCCTGGGTTTGGGTTCTCGTGCGGATTATGGAGCCTTCGGATTCCTTGTCTGGGATGGATCGTGAACGGGTCCGGTCTCCACATCTCTCAATTTGGGCTCTGCACACCACGAACTATAAACAAGAGATCAAAGGATGGCAGAATATTCTCCCACCGTAAATACTCTAACGGTCAAGTCAGAAATTTTTTCCAAATGGTAGAAAGATACAAGCGTGGAAGTAAACGTGATGAGAAATGTTTGAATGCAAGAATGCAAGGAATGTGTGCGGCGATTGGAGGAGGCTTTTGCTCCCTTTCTTGCACTGCAGAGGGTGGCTCATTGGAGTTGTCAGATCAGGGAGATCGGGACGATAGTAAGGAAGAGAGTTGGTTCTTTCTCCTCGCTTCTTTGTGCTCTAGGTGCAAGGATCACTCCTTTGATCTCAAGTTACCGTTTTTCCTCTCTGAAATGGGACTTGGGGGATCTCCTTCTCTGCTAATGGAGAAAGTACTTGTAGGCTCCTTGGAGGAGGTCTTTGAGCGTGAGGACCTCCGACAGGTGGCTTACCAAGATTCACCGGCTCCTGAGTGCTAGCAATGGTTAGCGGTGTTTGTTATTACCTTGTGGTGGCGTGAAGACTGTCGTCAAGAGTGGTCGATACAGGCTTATTTGACTTTGCTTGGATTAGTTTAGCGGCTATTAGGCTGGCGTACGTTGCTGCTTACCAACGTCAACCCTATCTCCCATTGGCTAACATCTCCTGAGCTAGTGCCTCCTGCACTAGCAATCTGCGGTCGCTTTTGTAGGGGTGTAAAAGAAGCTGATTGGTTGCGTATTATGGGTGTCTAGTGGGCCTTCTCAATTTCTTAAGATGTCGTTGTTAGGTTGGGCTCCTCTGTGGATTGGACACGTCATTCCCCAGTTGGGCTTCATTGATTCCTGCCCAAACTCATGTTGGTTAGGCATGTATGGTGATTAATATATGAATTAAATAGAATAAAATTTAGGTTCCATTAAATTTGGTCCAAGTAAAATGAAGAACTAATACCTTATCTTATCACACAATTAAAAAAATTATAACAATATTCGTCCATACCTACTATTGAGTTGAGTTGAGATGATTTACAGATATCTTTCATTTTTAATAATGGTTATTTAAAATTTTATATTCATATAAAAAGTACCTAAAATTATTAAATATTTTAAAAATATGACATTTAGATAAAAAAAAAATATTATATATAAACATAAAAGATGAATAATATGAACCGAAAAAGTATTAGATTTGTAAAATTATAATTTATCAAATTTTTCTATTTGACATTTATCTAAAATCTTAAAATTTATATTTATAAAAAAAAGTTATAATTTGGGTCGGTAGGACAAACATTTTCAACTGTGACCATTCTAGGAAAAAAAAAAAATCGATCCTAGTGTTTTTATATGTTCATTGATAATACTCATATAACTTCATCACATTATATTAAATTTAGGCAGAGAAGATCAAGCTTGGTGAATGATTCGATTTTGATCGGGTCTGACGTAAACCAGGGTAGGTAAAGGCTATTCACGTTAACGCAGGGCAGGGAGACGATGCTGATAGGAAATATCAAAGTTAAGAGGCTTTCTTTTTCTTTTTTACATGAAATATATGAAAATACTATTTATCTAATCTAATTATTCGACTTTATTTTTAAAAATTTAATATATAATAACCAACTTAATATGTATATATATTTTTTAAAAATATAAATTGTAAAAAATATTTACTTTTCACCTTTAATTGTCAGGTGTAAATTTTATAAGAATAAAGTTAAGTGACTATGTGAGACAGATAGTCATTTTTATATTTTACACAGTGGAGACCAGCTCTTAAGATAAAAATAAATCATTTTTTATTATGCTAAAATGCCCTGACCAATATGATGAGAAAATGATTCAATATAAAAAGCTGTTATAACATTTCTTTTATTTTTTTTTTAACTAAAAGAAGTAATAAAATATTGTTAGGAATATAGGTGAGTTGTTGAATTATCTTTTATTAAAGAAATTATAGTGGTTTATAAATTAGCATTAACCTATAATTTTAGGTTTTTAAATTATGTCCAAAATGTATAATTAGACTTGATGAGTACTTGGATCGTGATCTTATCTCGGACGATGATCATCCAAAGCAAGGTCTTAATTTGAATGTTATGACCTTGATCTTGTGCTCCGTAAATAACAAAGTCATTGGACCGAATTTTTCTTCCGGGTGAATCCCTAAAATGCTAAGTCAGTGTTTGATCGATAAAGGTCAAGGGAGGCAAATAGATTATTGTATACTTAAACTTTGCCTCAAGTGTCTTATGTTAGACAAGATATTGGTAGAAGGCTAGGTGGTCATATATGTTGGGATTTTTTGACCCCGAATACACACCGCCGAGCATAGCGAAACAACACCTGAAACACCCCGTCAGCGGTTAACCACCAAAATTATGGGCATAAGGAATATAACAGTATATAATGATTTTTAATATGAAAAATCCTTTTCAACGAAAGAAAAAAATCACGGGATAAATTTTAAAAAATCTCCACTATGTAAAATCGATTATACAAATATCCAAAATAGAGTACCACCAATCAACTCGAGATAAAGTAAGAAAAATCTCTTTCTCTTGTTTTCTTCTCTCCTTTCTATCTTACCGGCGGCGCTCTCTACTTTCTGATATTATAAGTGTTGGCGAAAGTCTCACTTCCCTCTCATTGTCAATTCTAAAGCGTCTCATGTGCTTTATAATGACCTCTAACCCTGAACGCACTTTTCGTGTTTTTACAACCCTAAAAATGCATTTCTCGTACTTTTACAATATGGGCAATTGGGATCGGCAATCCGTCATCCTTCAGTATAAGAAACCCGATTACCCCTTCGGCTTCGGCAGTCCAACCGTCTCTCGGACTAGGCAGTCTAGCCGGTCGCCCTTCGGCCCGGCACTTGGTTGCCCTTCAACTGCTCGCCGCGGGTGTTTCGCACACGCGAACACTCCAATCCTCGCACAAACTTGTACAACGTTTCGATCATCATCCATTTGTTGAAAGACTTGTAAGGGAGTAATCAAATCTAACAATATAGGCTCAGTAGGAGAGGCTAACCTTTGGGAATCGGGTCCCTTGCAACCTTGTTGCAAAGTGATCACTGGTCTCTGCAGTGAGTGGATGAATAGTCCATCTTCACTATTGTCTGGGTCTTATAGCTCAATGAACAGGGCTGTGAATGTCCTACCTAAACTTGCTCATCACGTCCTCTTAGGAAGTTAATGACTTTCAACCCTTTAATGAATGTGGGGGAGACACAGAGAGAGAGAGAGAGAGAGATGCGCAGACTTTGAATCCTCCTAATGGGTTGCCAGATACCAACAATTAGAACCCACAGTTAGATGGTGGCCCGTCTTTTATGTGTTCACTTGGTCTTCCCATAAATTTTGGTATGACGCCAGCTTTTAGGTCTGGGTGGGTAGTATCACAATTTAAGTTGAGAGGCTCTTTAGTTCAGTAGCTTCTAGCTTCTGTAGATCCAGGATTAAGGTGTACTTGTACTCATCAAGACTCTATCGATTTTCATATATATGCACATATAATATGTTGTTGACTCTTTTTTTTCACCTAATCCCTATAATAAATTAGATTTTGATGTATACCTCAGATCTGGTTTTTAATTCAAGAGATTCTGAAGCAGGCTACAGAACCTTAGATCCTGGACTAAGATGTACTTTTGCCTAACAAAACTCTATCAATTTTCACATGTATATGCACAAATAATATACTGGTGACTTTCTTTTTCACCCAATCCCGTTAATAAATTTGATTATGATGCATACCTTAGATCTAATTTTTTTATCCGAGAGATTTCAATGTGAATTCTTAAACCTTCTAATCTGAATTCTGCATACTACAAACCAAAATAAAAACTTTAAAGGATTTGATATTTACTTCACATATTATCCTTCGATACTTAAATAAGTTATTTGACCCTAACACTTGAATTGTGAGGAAGAGAGATAGAGAGTAGAGGATTAAGCTCTAAGAGTAGTATATTGTCACAATGATGAAAAGTTCTTAGATGACAAGCTCCAAACCTCTTTATGTTGGTTAAGTGCAGTGACAATAAGTTCTAGATATTGGAATGCTTAGCTAGTGGTTAAAATGTTCTAAGGACGTAGATGATAATAATATTTACTTTTAGATGTCAATCCTCTTCTTATGATGAAAGGTCTAGCATTTATAATTGAGTGAAAGCCTGATGTATTAGTTTTCCCTTAGTGAGTTACAAGCCACAACCCAAATTTGGGGTGGTTGCTAGTCATTTAGGTTTGAAAAAGGACTTTTTGTCCTAAATTGCACAATTAAGTTTCGACCTCGGTAAAAATAGCGAAAGTAGTAAAAATTAAATATTCAATACATGTAAAGAATATTTATTTCTAAATGTTAATGATAAGGACAAGTATGCAAAATATAAACGAGTATAAACAATAATAAAAAAATACGATTTTTGGTGACGAAGGAAAAACTTGATACCCATGGTAATTGAGAAAAATCCTCTGGGTTTTAATGGCCAGGGAAGCAATGCACTATGAAAATCAACTTACAGATCGGGTGGTAACGACGTGCTAACCTAACCGACTTACTCCCATCTTGTGATCCCTATCAAGGAACTCCTTAGATTTGTCCGCGACAACGGAACTGGACACCTTTCAATCTTCACGTCAATCTTCCCTCTTGAGCAACTTGAATTGCCGAACACAATCGGATCTTCTTCTTCAACGTACCGATATCTCCAACGAAGATAGAAGAATGAAAGTGTTTGAACGATAAAGAAAAAGTGTAGAGAAAATTTATTAGAACATGAAACTCAAAGTTGTAACTTTTGGTTTTCTCAAAAGAAGTAAGATCAATGAAGTATGAACAAGGTTCTTCTCAAGTGGGGCACGAAACTTGTTTGCCAAGAGTCCTAGGGTTTCAAAATTATAAGATAAGTATTTATAGAGAGCGCAAAAAACGTATTCAAGATTAAGGTTCTTCTCACTAGTACTGCTGTGTCGATATTGGGACGGCCACGTTGACATTGTAATGGAGTTACCTGGTCAAACAGGATTAGTACCAATAAGGCATAATATAATATGGTATAATAAAGAAAATAACATGCTGTAGTAAAATTAATGAGATACAAGCAGTACAGAAATTTAAGAAGAACTCCCCCTCACAGAAATAACAAGTCTCCCCCTAACATACATAATAACGTCTCCCCTAATCTCCCTCTATCAAAATGAAACACATCTCCCCCTTTTTGTCACGAATAGCCAAAGAGAGGGGATTACTCAGAAGCAGAAGAATCGCCGTAGGGCGGAGTACCATAATGACGCCGCCATCATCGAAGCTCAGCCTCCTGGGTGGCCAAACGATCATCCAAACACTCAAAACCAGCAAGTATGTGCGACTGTAGCTGAGAGTGGGAAGTAAGAATCTGCTCCTGTAAGGAATACAAATGCTCAAAACGATCGACCAGACGATACAGCTGACCTATCAGAGCGGCGGAGGAAGATGTGGAGTGCCGATGAGGAGCAGACGGTCTAGGACCCGATGGGTCAGGGAAGGATGAGGTAGAGCCAGAGGGGCCATTGTCGGGTTGAAAAGGAGGCACCGCAGGGAGAGGTTCATCAAACGGCTCCTGGGAGTCCATAGCAAAGCGACGTGCGTGAACCTGACTCTGAGCAAAAGTAGTGGAAGTGATGAGGCGGGTGAGCTGGAGACGAGAAAAATCAGAAAAGGGATAACCGAGCCGGGAAAGCAACCTCTGAATGAGGCACCCGTGTGGAAGGTTGTCCTCCTTGCGGGTAGTGAAGTGGGAAATAATGTGAGAGATGATATGGACGGCAGATCGTTGGGCCGACTACTCAGTAGAACATACAAGAATAAGGCTTTGTCCATGGAAATGGATGAGAAGTGAGAGACAGGAAACAGGTTCGTAAGTATAATGCGGCTCATGATCAGACGCCGAGGAGAGAGTAAGGAGGTCTTAAAAGCTCTCCCATTCCACTCCATAGGAGCACAATGGAGAAATGTGGCAACCTCATTTGGACGAGGCTGGGAGAATGGAGAAAAGGGGTAGGTCAGGTTTGTCACCCGAGGAAAGCTAAGAACGCGGGCAAGAACATCCGGATTAATGTGAACGTGTGCCCCCCGTATGAAGGTGAAGAAGGAATCAAAAGAAATCTCGTGAATATTATAATAGAATTCTTAAATAAGAATAAGAGGCAGAGCAATTAAACCGGTGAGGGCCGGCTCCCAACAGCAGTTAGTGAAGACAGATGATATGGAAGGGTCGAGAGAGTCAAGTCGAACTTTCTGTTCAATGGAGAGTTGCCGATGGGACATATGTGTGGTAAATAATGTCTTTGCCTTTGGACTGATTCAGCGATCGGGAGCAGAGAGCCCACTCAACCGAGTGCGTTTGTCACTCGACTTACGTGCCAAGGACTTTCTCAGGGCCGATATCTTAAAAAAATTATAAGGATACTAAAATCAGATAATATCAAGGCTTGGGTTTTCCTCCCCCATGGCTTGTGTGAATATATGTATATATATATATATATATATATGATTATTATTTTATTTATTTATTTATTTAGTTATTTTTTTTGGTTTTGAAGCGGTGAGGGTGTGTGCAGTGAAGGAGAAAATAGTGTGCGGCGGAGCTGTGCACTGTGTCGGCTTCAGGCGGTAGCTTGAGCCGCTCAACAATTGGCGGCTCAAGGAACTTCACGGCGGCAGACGGCACAAAGTAGGCACCGAGAAGGAAGGGGACGCAGCTCTAGAGGGCCACCAGTGCACCGCCACCCTCAAATACGTTGCCGGCCGAGCTTGACAGTTAGGGAGGAGTACCCACACCGATGGATTGGGTCGCCCAACCATTGGTGAGGGAAAATGCCGGAAAGCACCATGAGAGGGACCGTGAGACACAGGAACACCGAGAATCACAAATTCAATGGACGGCGCACAAAATCCACGCAAGAACCAATGGATTTGGAGCAACTAAGTTAGCAATCGTTGACCCAGGAGAACATCCAACCAAAAGGAAGTGAAAACAGGGCTGACAACGCCATAAATGGCAGTCGGCAGCAGTGAAAAAAAAAACAAAGAGAGACGAGAGAGAAAGTACCGTGATAATGCCCAATGGAAGGGAAGGAGGGTAGATCTGGAAGTGAGAGAGAGTGAGAAAGGCAGTCGATACAAGAAAAACGTGTGAACATAGAGGAAGAACTGCGAGGGTTGTGGGCAGCACATGCTGCTCGCTGGAGCATAAAGGGGAGCAGCGTGCACTCGAGCCCATAGTAGGCCAGTGCAGGAGTGCGCGCCCTTTTTTTGTTTTTTTTTTATTTTTTTTGTTTTAACTATTTAGGCGTCATTCGTCGGGTGGCGAGCACACTCCGATGACAGTTCTCAAAAATTCAAACCGCACACTGTCTAAGAGTTTGGTGAGGATATCGGCCAGTTGATGTTCGATTGGAGTATGTGCAAGTGATATGGCTCGAGTTTCCACAAGCTCACAAATGAAATGATGCCGAATATCGATATGTTTGATGTGAGAATATTGGACAAGGTTTTTAGAAATATTTATAGCACTAGTATTGTCACAGTAAATCAGCATAGTATTTTGGACAATATCGTAGTCAAGAAGCATTTGTTTCATCCATAGCAGTTGTGTGCAACAACTTCCCGCGGCTATGTATTCGGCTTTGACCGTAGATAATGAGATGGAGTTTTGTTTCTCACTCATACAAGCCACCAGGTTGGAGCCGAAATAAAAACACCCACCAGAGGTACTCTTTCGATCCTCAATATTTCCGGCCCAATCGGCATCGAAGTATCTAGCCAAGGCGAAATTTGATTCATTAGAGAAGAAAATCCCAGAATCAGATGTCCCGTTGATATATCGAATAATACGCTTAACAGCACTTAAATGGAATTCTTTTGGATCGGATTGATAATGGGCGCAGACATTGACACCAAATGCAATGTCAGGTCAGCTAGTAGTCAAATACAGGAGACTACCAATCATGCTTCTATAAAGAGATGGATCGACGCTCTTACCCACAGGATCACGATCCGGCTTTGAGGAAGTGCTCATGGGTGACCGAGTATGTTTGGAGTTATCAAGATTGAAACGTTTGGTAAGATCCTTGGCATATTTAGCTTGGAAAATAAAGGTTCCGTGAGAGAGTTACCGAATTTGTAAGCCAAGGAAGTATATAAGTTCTCCGATCATACTCATTTTGAATTCTGAGGCCATACAGTCTGCAAAGGAATGAGCACAAGAATCTACAGTAGCGCCAAAGACGATGTCATCAACATAAACTTGTGCTACCTACATATATTTTTCGGTCATTTGGATAAATAAAGTTTTATCAACATTACCTCGAACAAAACCATGATCACAAAGGTACGATGTGAGACGCTCGTACTAAGCTTTAAGAGCTTACTTAAGACTGTATAGAGCCTTTTTTAGCTTGTACACATGATCCAAAAATACAGGATTCACAAAACCTTTCGGTTGTTCTACATAGACCTCCTCTTGAATGAAACCATTTAGAAATACACTTTTGACATCCATTTGGTACAATTTAAAGCCCATGGTACACGCAATAGATAGAAGAATACGAATAAACTCAAGACGGGCCACGGAGGCAAAAGTCTCGTCATTGTCAATGCCTTCTACCTGAGTATATCCTTGAACAACAAGACGAGCTTTATTTCGGGTGATATTTCTATTTTCATTGGTTTTATTTTTGAATATCCACTTGGTCTCAATGACATTTGTATGGGTAGGACGGGGAATCAAGGACCATACATCATTCCTCACAAATTGATTTAGTTTCTAATGCATGGCATTTATCCAACACTCATCGAATAAGGCCTCTTCTACCTTTTTTGGTTCGATGTGAGAGACATAACAGGTATAGGCGAGCTGATTTAGAATGCAGCGATGCAACCTCATACCTTCATTGACATCGCCTAACATAAGGTCTTTTGGATAATTGAGCTTCATTCTGGCAGAAGGTTTCCTTATAGAAATAGCGGTAGGAGTTACTTGCTTAATATTGGGAAAAGATAAGTAGGGTGAGGAGTCATCATAATCATCCTCTTTATTCGAATAGTCAGCGATTTCAGGATGGTCATGAGAAGTGTCATTCACAACAACATTTATGGATTCCATAACCATTTGAGTACGTAAATTGAAGACTCAATAGGCTCGACTAGTTAGGGAATATCCCAAGAATGTTTCTTCATCAGTTTTTGAGTCGAACTTCCTTAAATTTTCTCTATCACGTAGAATAAAGCATTGACAACCGTATATATGGAAATACTTAACATTGGGTTTCTTTCCTTTTCAAAGTTCATAATGAGTTGTTTCTGTCCCAGGTCTTAGGTAGACCCGGTTGATTATGTGACAGGTTATACTCACAGTTTCGCCCCAGAAGTGTATGGCAATATTCTTACATTACATTATAGTTCTGGCCATTTCTTGAATAACCCGATTTTTGCGTTCAACAATCTCCTTTTTTTGAGGGGGTGATGGGGAAGAAAATTTATGGTGAATTCCTTCATCATTACAAAATGTTTCAAAATTGGAGTTCTCAAACTCCTTACCATGGTCACTACAAATTCTAATGATAGAAGTTCCTTTTTTATTAGTGAGTTTTTTACATAAGTGTTTTACGTGGTCAAACGTGTCAGATTTTTTTGAATAAGATCTATCTACGAATACCTAGAATAATCATCCACAACCACTAAAATATACTTTTTGCCCCCTAAACTTTCAGTTTTAGAAGGCCCCATAAGATCAATATGAATTAATTCAAGAGGCCGAGATGTGTGGATGTCACCATGAGATGAGTGACTTGTTCTAATTTATTTTCCTAATTGACAAGGACCACACACATGATATTTTACATTTGACAGTTTAGGGAGCCCTTCAACACAACTCTTCGTCAAAAGTTTTAATAGACTTTTAAAATTTAAGTGGCCAAGGCGTTGATGCCACAATTCTGTGGTGTCAATTTTAGCGGATTTGCATTCAAGAATGTTGTTTGGCTCGATACCATAAAGATTGTCAGTTCTCTTACCCTCTAAAACATTTGAGCCATTTGTGTCACAAATGGAACATTTATCTTGAAAAAATCGGACCTCGAAGTTATTATTACAAAATTGACTAATACTCAAGAGGTTAGATTTCAACCCTGATACTTACAAGACATCACAGGGCTTCAAAAGCCCAAAAATACATATCAAACCTCTACCAAAAATAAGGGCTCTTGAGCCATTACCAAAGACAACCGTCCCATCAGAATGGTTTGACATTGAGGAGAACATGGCTTTATTTCCACACGTGTTTAGAGCATCCACTATCCAAATACCACAGGGATTGATTTTGAGCTTTTAAGGCTATATGAGCAACATGACAATGAAATGTTTTTGATGAATTTTTCAGCTCATTTTTGTTTATCCAAATTTTTCTCTCCAAATTTACTTTTTGATTCAATTTTTTTACTTGTTCATTTAATTTCTGAAGGTGATCAATAAGTTTATTCATTTTTAGCCATTGTATTTGGTTGTACAGAAGATTCATGGTGTAACTTTGATGACGAATGTGACCAATTTTTTCACACGCATGACAGGTAGGCACAAACTTAGGTATGGAAGAACTGTTCATAGATCTTTGATTAAAATTAGGAGAATATTTGAAATTTTTGATGGTTTGTTCGTGACCTTTTGATTATGTAGATTAGGCAAGTGAGTTGAGTCAAATCTTTTCTCCACACGTTGAGGCACGGTTTTAATAACTTTGGGTGTGGTAACATTTTTGAGTGGAATTTGTGTGGCAGAAATAAACACAGTTTTAGGTTGTGGACCATGTTGCGAGATTTTCTCAACATACCCCAAACCCTTTTTATTTCCAACTACTTTCTCAATCCCCAACATATGATCAAGTTTTTGGGTTTCACTTAAGAATTTTTTCAGATCGTTCTTAGTGTTCTCAAGCTCCACTTCTAGAGTCTTAATTTTAGCTATTAAGGAGCTATTTTTTACTTCCAGATCATGACGAGTAATAGTGGCACCCTTCAATTTTGTTGTAACTTCATCCTTTTCTCTTTCCATGTCGATGAGTTTATTATTTAAACTTTTATTCATTTTTTTTACTTTTAAGCATTCCCTAAAAAATTTATCATATGCTTCTTGAAGTCTATCAAAATCTCTATAAGATTTTTAATGAGAAGAATCTGACTGTTCGGGAGGTTCACTGGTGGCCTCGTCACCACTAATTATAGATGTCTTGAATGCCATATAATTTACTTCATCATCTTCGGAGGATTGTTCATCATGATTTACATCATCTTCATCATCCATTAGAGATACACGTAAAGTTTTTCCTTTTTGACGCTTAAAATTTGGGCACTCAGTCCGGATATGACCAAACCCGTAGCATTCATGGCATTAGATTCCTTGGAATTTCTTATTTTTAACATCTTTAGTTTCTTTTTTATCCTTTTTGAATGAAATGTGAGATAGATCAGTTCCTTTGAAAGGTCGTTTGCTATTCTTATTTTTAAAAATTTTTTTAAAATTTTTTACATACGAGCAAAAATCCTCATCACTACATGACTCATCATCTGAGTGACGATCTTTCTCTTCCTTTACTGTTTTTAGGGCAATTGATTTGTTTCTTTTGGATTGGGGAAGAGTGTGCTTATAAGTTTGAATGGACCCTACAAGTTCTTCTATTTTCAATATATCTAAATCTTTGCTTTTTTCAATAGCAGTAACTTTTGGTCTAAATCGTTCTGGCAAAGATCGTAGAACTTTTTGGACAATTCTATTTTCAGAAATACGTTCTCTTAAATTGAATGTGAAATTCACAATGTCGTTTAATTTAGCATAAAATTCATCAAATGTCTCATCATCTTTCAATCGTATTTCTTTAAATTTAGTGGTGAGCATTTGTAATTTTAAATTTTTAACTAGTTTAATTCCTTCGTGGATAATTTCAAGAATATCCTAGGCTTCTTTTGATTTCTCACACATAGAAATACGTTTAAATTCTTCGAGGAAAACGGTCATGAAAATAGCATGTAACCCATTACTATTCCAATTACATGTATCAAGTTCCTCTTTAGTCCACAAAGAGAAGACTTTTGATTCATCACCGGTAGAACTTGTGGGTGGAGTCCACCCAATTTGGGTACTAGCCCAAACTTGCTCATCCATTGATTTTAAAAATGCTCTCATACGTAATTTTCAGTACGCATAATTGTTCCCATCAAAATAGGGAGGAAAAGACAGAATTGACTAGTATGCATCTAGATCGAGGTCATGGATCGGGGTGAGTCTCTGATACCAATTGAAAAAGGACTTTTTGTCCTAAATTGTACAATCAAGTTTTGACCCTGATAAAAATAGCGAAAGTAATAAAAATTAAATATTTAATACACGTAAAGAATATTTATTTCTAGATGCTAATGATAAGAACAAGCATGCAAAATATAAACGAGTATAAATAATAATAAGACACGATTTTTAATGACGAAGGAAAAACTCAATACCCACTGTAATCGAGAAAAACCCTCCAGGTTTCAACAGTCAGGGAAGCAATGCACTATGAAAATCAATTTACAGACCGGGTAGTAATGATGCACTAACCTAGCCGACTTACTCCCGTCTTGTGATCCCTACCAAGGAACTTCTTCGATTTGCCTGCGGCAACGGAACCGGACACCTTCTGGTCTTCACATCAATCTTCCCTCTTGAGCCACTTGAATTGCCGAACACAATCGGGTCTCCTTTTTCGATGTACCGACGTCTCTAACGAAGGTAGAAGAATGGAAGTATTTGAATGGTAAAGAGAAAGTGTAGAGATAACTTGTTAGAACATAAAGCTCAAAGTTGTAGCTTTTGATTTTCTCAAAAGAAACAAGATCAATGAAGTGTGAATAAGGTTCTTCTCAAGTAGGGCACGAAACTTGTCTGCCAAGAGTCCTAAGGTTTTAAAATTATAAGACAAGTATTTATAGATGGCGTAAAAAACGCATTAAAAAAGTGGCTCGTTGCCGCGGCGCTCGAGCGCGGCTCGAGCTCCCGGTGGGCACACGGAGGGTGTCCAGAGAAACCCTACGTGCGCTCGAGCGCGGAGGCGGCGAGCAACGAGTAGGCCCTTTCTAGATTTTGCGCTCAAGTGCTTGGCAAGCTCACAGAGAGAGCGCAATGCTTCGGGTTTTTAGGGTCGAGCAGTTAGAGAACGCACAAAGAGCACGGGGCTTCGGGATTTTGGGCTCGAGCAGGTAGAGAGCACACGGAGAGCGTGGGGCTTCGAAATTTTGGGCTCGAGCGAGTGGAGAACTCACGATAGACGTGGTATCTCTGAAAGTAGGAACGAACAACAACGGATATATGTTGATACAATATTTCAACAAGTCATAACTCGACATCGATACAAGATTATATAAGGTCACGGAATATACCAATTAGAAAAATGACTCTAACAAGGTTAGTTTCCACCATACATGTCTAAGGTTGTGCATCATGATGAGTGCTTTTCTTATTGGATCATGCAAATTGTTCATTCCCTGCTAAGGCCAAGAATACTAGCTAAGTGTATAGAGTCGACTGGTTGCCCAGTGAAGCAATTCGATATCCTTTATCCTGCCTCTTCTGTCCAACATCAACCATCTTATAGTACATGGTTTTAATTTAAAATCTCAACTGTTTGTCAACGTAACTGACTAGTCTTAATTTTCAAAATTTCGATTGAGTTTTACTTATTAAACTCTTTCTTTTGTTATAATCAATTGGACCACCTTTGAACTTATTCTTGCCAACCCACGCTAATTAATATTGGGCCTCTCTTTATATCTTCAAGTCTGTTTGATGGGCTAAGATAAGTATAAAATGTCATTAGACCTAATACTAGATCCCAGCCTTAAAGTTTGAAATTTAGCTTTAAGGATGTATGACGGTGTCTTTGATGCGTGCATCGAGATTGTGGCTGGCGAAGTCATCGTCGGTGTCGACTGGAGTGACCGGAGAGGGGATTTCTGGCAGAGGAATCGGTAGACGGCGGTGGATTAGGGTGAGGAAAGGGAAGAGGAAAACAGAACGAGAGAGAGAGAGAGAGAAGAATCGAGAGAGAGAGATAGAGAGTTGAGAGACGAAACAAACTTTTTCTTACTTTCTCATTGATGGCTTAACAGTATATATTTAGGGGTAACGGGAAACGGGATATAACGGTAACGGGGAACGGGGAGCAATTAACAGCAAAACGGGAAACGGGAAACGGGAAACGGGCGTAACATTGCTCCGTCCATCAAAAGAACATTGTCCTCAATGTTAGATACCAAAATAAAATTCTAAAGCACCACGATCCAGCGCAACTCAATATTTCCCCGGGTCCCATTGTCGTCTGCATTTGTCATAGCTCCCTCTGATGTCTCGGTATATGACTCGGCCATCTGATGAGTGTAAGAAAACAAAGCCTCGGGAAGCTCCCATGGCAATTTTAAGCCTTAAATTCCGTGGTAGTAGCTGAGCAGCAGAGACGATGACCAGCCCGATATAGATCCAACGGGTATAATCGCGTAATCCAGGACAGTAGGTCTTACTGATGACACTGAAGGTACTCCGGACAAAGCTGCAGTCGACAAGGTTGATCATGAACGGAGTATAATGGTATAGGCCGTAGCTGATATTAACGGCCGAGATCATCTGGTTGTAGATCGACAGTGTGAGTCTGCCGGTTGTGGTACAAATATTAGAGGCAGAAACCTGGCAGACAAAGTTCTTCCAAGCCTCAGATGCATTATTGAAGTCCACTTCACCGGATGCACATTTGCGATTTGAGAGATCTGCGTTAAAGGGGTTGCAGAGGGCGGGCACTAACGGGCCCGACTAATTGTAATATACCGGAAGAGAGCTGGGAGGGTAATTGACATTCGAGACGTTGACGATCACGGTGTCAATCAAACTGATGATTTCTTGAGTAACATTTTTCGATCTTAACAGGATTTCTTGAGCTGTTGCGTTGTCGACGCATGGAAGTATGTCGTCCAAAGCAGTATGTGCAGTCAGGTTCTGAACCCACTCTTCCATGGCAACACAGGTGTCTCCGGACCACATTGCGAAGAAGAAGAAAAACACCACATAAAATAAATGTTCCGGCAACTAGAAGCCAACCGAGGATCACCAAAAAGTACACAAGACATTGCACTCCGAAAACAGAAAGCAAAAATCCGATAAATGCAAGGAAAAGCATTACGGCAGCCACAACAACGAGAGCAGTTCTCACAATGTTGAGGACTCTCTGTATTTTCTTTGAATTATCATGGGTTTTGACAGCAAGAGTTTTTGCAGAAGTATTTATTTTCAACTGAATATCATTGATTTTAGTTTTGGCACCTGCAGGCAGAGAAAACTGATCCACACCGATGTTTTTAGCTGCTGCAAGATATCCTGACACGCTGTTAAGCTTGTTGACGGTCTCATCTGCCTGACTCACAACATAATCAAGTGTATTTGTTGTACTGGTATGAAACTTCCCCTGACCCGTATACAGGACAATGCATCCAATGATTGCAGCAATGGTAAATAGTATGAAGAAAATGAGAGAGAGCGCGTAGCAGGTTCGAGAATAACCATAGGGCTCCCTTCTACAGCAGCAGAAACATGGGTAGATGAAGCACAAAGTCAGCCCGAAAATCACAAACCAAGCTGCAGCAACGACGAAAAATGGGGCAGCTGTGAAACCAACAGAAGCCCAGTAATGGTCATTGCTGATATTCCAACCACCTCTGTAGTGTTTAAACCCATCAGTTGGGTCTCTCCTGTTGGTTCTGTCTTCAGCCAAAATCAAAGACGAGTTATCTACGATTTCAGCAACCGCCCTCCTCCTCGTCGACGATAAAACACCGCTACAATCATCGCCATTAATAACTTTCATTTTTTTAGCAGCAGTCGCTGGAATTTGGGTCAAAAGGGAGTCGTCTCCACTATTGATATCAGCATTAGGATTAAACCCCAGTACTACATCTCTCTGGGCAATTGCTGGATTTTCAGTCCTATTTATACTACATTGTTGCACTCCTCCCTGATCAGGAAACTGCTTAATTAGGGGCTGATGTCCAGGCCTTTGCATCTCAAGAATTGGCAATGAATCAGGGATCAGTTCTGGACCTGAAATCAGCACATGCGCATCTCGTGGGTCCTGCCCAGACTCAGCATCCTCACCAAGAGGCTGACAGTGTTTGACCTCACCATCGAATGGTTGCAGAGCCTCAGAAACCCCTTTAAAGTCTTGAGGTTGGGTCTTGGATTCAAGAAGGTGTGCTGCATGGTAGTCCCAATCGGGTGGCAGCAATTCTCGAGCCTGGAGTTTAATTCTCGGGTGTTTAACATCATGCTGGAGCTGTTGCAGTTCCTTAGGCCAAACATCAATTGCCTGAGGTTCTGGATCCAAGAAAACAGTTCCATGTTTCGCCTCACCCCCATCAGTTCCTTCAATATCATTATTATCTAACGAAGAAGTCTGAGGTACCCTAGCAAGGCTAACATTACTTGTCCCATTCTCCACCAGTTGCGCAAGGACCACAGCCTCCAGGAAGACATCCTGGTTGGACCGGTGGCCTAGGGAATTAGCAATTTCCCTCACACGTTCTGGGCTTACACAATTTGGAACAGCAACTAGGCTTTTAGCCTCAACAAAAACACTTCCGTCTGTTGTAAGGAGATGCCTCTTAATTTGGTCGAGAATTGGATGCTTAAATTTCCATTCAAAATCAGGAATATTTTTGGCAATCAACTCCCGAGATGGTGGCCACTGGGAGATGGTGGTATATTGCTCTTCAAATCTCTCTCTCCCTACTAACTGCACTGATACAACCCTCTGGTACTTGTTTGCTCCCTCAGCGGTTGGAAGATTTTGCGGCTGTGTTGCGATTATGATGCATAACAGAACGGCATCATCTCGGTAACACAAAGGCATCTCGGCAGAACGGCAATAGCTCAACAAAACAGAAGCAATGCGGCAGTACAGAAGAATCTCGGCAGTTAGCCGCAAGTGAAATTTCGATTTTGCACATGCGTGTGAAAATAACAAGGAATTTATGGGAAGGAGATATGAACGCCGAATCCGCCATTCTGGTGCGTGCAGCGCTCGCAGTTGCAATGGGAAGGAATCTCGGTTTGATCTACAGTAGGACCTCGGTCCTGGGCTACAGTTTAACCGAGGTGGAATGAACCGAGGAAATGGAGCAGGACAACGCAGAGAGCATATAAGCCATTGCCAATTCTTTCCACACGAGCGTGGGTTCGTTCCATAAGAGTCCAGCACGCTCTTCTCAAGCGTTGGAAGAACAGAGGAAATCACGGACAGAGGTGCTTGAGCAAGAATTGATTCTTTCAGCTGTTGCGCCTCATCATCTCCACCAAGGCTACCAAGGCCCGACAATTTCTCGGCCAAATCAGCACTACCATAGTCCTTCGCAGGTACAAGTGACAGAATCTGTTCTGAAGTGGAAGGCCGAAGAATATGATAAGACGGGATGGAAACAGAAGCAGATTTTGGAATTGCTCGTGACACATGTGGATCTGGTTTCTAGATTCGAGTCAGAGTCGGCAAAGGTTCAGTGATGGAGGCTCGAAGCCCTTCAGTTGTGGGAACCACAACTGCTGGTGAGTTTGAAATTAATGAGGGATTAACGAAGGGGGAAGCCGAATATGGTGATGAAGTTGAAGACGACGGGGAAGCAGGGACGAGTATTCGAGGAACTGGTGGTGGAGAAGCAAAAGAAATCACAGAAGGTGAAGAGGTCACTGACCGTTTAGTGTCGCGCTCGAGTCGGTGGAGTGACTGGTTGCGGGTTTGTGCCACTATTGAAGCCATGGTGGACAGTTGGGTGGCCAATCGGTCGGTAGCTCGTCGGAGATCCTTGTTGTGGCCCAGCCCATTCCGCCCATAAGCCAACCAGCGTCTGTCATTCGTCCGTCGTTCACCTCCGCTTTTCTCTCAATGAAAGCACCAAATGATGCGTGCATCGAGATCTTGGCTGGCGAAGTCATCGTCGGTGTCGACTGGAGTGACCGGAGAGGGGAGTTCTGGCGGAGAAATCGGTAGACGGCTGTGGATTAGGGTGAGGAAAGGGAAGAGGAAAACAGAACGAGAGAGAGAGAGAGAGATAGAGAGAGATAGAGAGTTGAGAGACGAAATAAACTTTTTCTTCCCTTCTCATTGATGGCTTAACAGTATATATTTAGGGGTAACGGGAAACGGGATATAACGGTAACGGGGAACGGCGAGCAATTAACAGCAAAACGGGAAATAGGAAACGGGAAACGGGCGTAACAGTCTTCCACATCAGCTTCTCCTTTCTATCCAATTAGGAACTCCTTTCTAACAAAAGTTAAGCCATTTGCATCGTGGTGTCATGGTGGTTGTGTTACTCAGTCACTTGTCTTGATCGGTCTTTCATTGTAGAGATTCTCTGTGTTAGGTTCACATGATAACTACATGAATGGGCTACATCTAGTCAGGTTGGTTAAAAAAAACAGATCATTTTTTATCTGCTTCGCAGCCTATATAATGGGATAGGCTTGTTTTCTATTTTCCACACATTTCACTTTCGATTCCCATTACTAATGAAATTTGAGAGGCTTTCTCAATCGAACTTCCTTTGGAGGATCATTTGTCTAAGGCATAAAAGAAGAGAATATTCTATAAAGGCACCTTAAGAGGCGCCAGGCGCCGGTGACGAAGAGTGTCTTGGTTTCTTTTTTTTTTTTTTTTTTTTTAAAAAAAAAAAAAGAGGAACAACTTGGTTCCCTTCTTTTTGGTGGCAATGCCTTGGGCAGGCAATTGCTGATGGCTTCTCTCGGTATTTGGCTTATCTCTATGAGGATGACTGACGAAAAAAGAGATAGCCCCAGAATACCACTAAGTCAAATACCTTGGCATTGTAGGGGTAGTTGAATCGCAAGGGGCAAACTCCTCATTTTCCTTTCTCTGGGAAGTGATTAGAATTGCGGTTCAACAGTCAACTAGGTCCTTAATGCTGCTTGGATAGCTGGCACTCTTCTTTGGTGGTGTATTAGGTTGCAGAGTGGGTGATACCAAAACTCACCCCTAATCTCCATCAACAATGTGATGCTGGGCAAGCTAGACTGTCTGGAAGGCGATACTGGTTGTAGATGCATCCTATGCGGCCTCATTTTCATTTCCCCTTCCCCGAGGAACAGATCTCAGGAGAAAGTATCTAACTAGGGATGTAACTCATACAAAATAGTGAGCAAAAATTAATAAAATATTAGTGTGTTACCGTTGATTTATCCTTTTCTTGTGCTTATTTATGCTCCTTTGTACACATGTAGTTGCTTAGGGATCAAGCATTCGCCTAGTTATCATCTCATTCCGGACAGGCCGAATGACTGGCTGACATTTAAATGAACTCTAATTAATGAACCTCAATCCTTTAAAATTATTTCAACTTGATCCTTTCATTCCACCGAACTTGGGTGAAAAATATTTTTGACCGAGATGGAACAATAAAAGCATTTTGAAATAAAGAAGATAAGTCGGAGAATATGACGGAGGAGGAGTAGTAAGATAACAGGAATCTTACTAATTGAATGATCAAGTTGTATCTCACAAAAAACACTCTTCAGAAGGTCATTCACTTATCGAATTCAGTAGAGGTTTGGATGAAACTTGAGAGCCAGTATAAATCCAAATCCTTAATAATAAGATCGTATGTGAAGAAGAAGATCTATGGCTTGTATTTGTTGAATGGGGGAACTTCAAGAAGCACTTGGATAAGTTCAATCGGATTTTAACTCAAATGTCAGCACTTGATAAGAATATCAAGGAGGAAGACAAAACATTGGTGTTACTAATTTCTTTGCCAGTCTCATATGATTATATTGTTATGATACTATTGTTTGAAAAAGACACGCTCAAATTAGATGAGATCATTACTTTTTTACTTATAAATGAGTCAAAGCAAAAGGAAAGCATTGAGGATTTAAGGGAGTCAAGTCTCTTGGTATCCACTAGTGGTTAGTGACACAGGAAATTGAGGGACCGAAGTGGCAAATCAGAAATGAGCAACAGTCAGACCAAATTTTAAGATATAGGGTGTTTTCATTGTGGTAAGAAGGGTTATATAAAGCGGAATTATTCTAAGAGGAAGTAGGAGAAGGAGGGTGGAGGCGAGTATCAAGAGAAGAGGGATCATGATAATGATGATCGCGCCTCTATCGCTTCCTACAGAAACCTTCTAATTATCGATGTGGAGCTTTTCGAGCAAGGAGATGAATTGGATAATGAATAGCAGTTCTTCAATCATACGACATCGAGGAAGTCCCTATTCACCAGGTATACGCCTAGGAACCATGGGGTATTAAAGAAGGGTAATGATAGTTCATCGAGTATCATTGATATCGAGAATGTTAGCTTACGGATAAGTAACGAGATGAAACTTATATTGAAGAGTGTAAGACATGCCTCAAATTTATAGTTGAATGTAAATTTAACTAGAAAATTTGATGAAGAAGGTTTTTACACGACGTTCAAAAAAGACCAATGGAAACTCACCTCGATTGTGGTAAAGGGAAGCAACCGATCATTTCGGTACTTGAAGAAGGCTTTGATTTCCAAGGATAATGCCAATGTGACCAATAGAGATATTGGTCAATGTGGCGGGAAGAGGAGGCCGAGGAGAAGTATAAATGGGAGTGATTCTACCATCAATGAGAAACCGAAGGGGAGTGAGAATGCTCCAAGTTCGATAGAGCGAAAAAAGGTATTATTCAAGTTTACGGAGACCGACGCCAAGATCTCATTTGAGGAGAAGTTGCCAAAATGTAGATGATAATGGTCACTGTTGAAGGCGAAGGATACCCCACATGGTCGTGAGGAAAAATTTATTAGGTTATGGGTCACTCCTATGTGAACGCATACCTATTTGGCATGTTATTTGGTGGTTCAAACGAGATTACATTGATATTGTACTATTATCACGGACTTTTTAAATTAGAAGATATTTAATTCTATTCGATTAAGAATGATTTTGATGAGATTATTTCCTAAACTAAAGATATCATTGATTAGGAAAACTTTTAAGAGATTATTTCCTAATTTGAAGATATTATTGATTAGAAAATTAAATTTCTTTCTAATTAACTTAGGGTGAAAATTCTATATAAAGGGGCCTAACTCTTATGTTAAAGACAAGTAATTAAATATTTGAGTAATCATTTATAAATTTAATGAAAAAGGAGAGAAAGAGAGAGAAAATGAAAAAGATGAAGGTTTGAGCATCCGATAGTGTCAAATCATGTGATAATCTTTACTGACCTTAGGTATGCTATTTTTAGAGTTACAAATAACTTTTTTACCGATCATATTTTTACTCTTATACTTATTATTGATTGGTCTATTTGTTACAAGACATCTAGTCCTTATATTTATGGAGTTTATGTAACTAGTACTTTTATAGTGAATTTGTTTAGACTTATTATCCCGTAGTTTTTTTCTCTCATTCTTAAAAGGGTTTTCCACATTAAAAATCATTATACATTGTTATATTTCTTATACTCACGAGTTTGGTGGCTAACGGTTGATAGGAATTTGAGTTTTGTTCCGCTACATCGGGTTATGTATATTTTGGTCATACCCCAACAATATCCTATCTTGAACATTAAAGAGGAGAAAGTGGATAGTCTTGAGGCCTACTTGAATTCTTTAGAGGGTTTTCTACATTAAAAATCATTATGTATTATTATATTTTTTATACTCACGAGTTTGGTGGCTAATGGTTCATGGGAGTTAGAGTTTTATTTCGCTACACTGGGTTATGTATATTTCTGTCGAACCCTAACAATTCCTATCTTGGACATTAAAGAGGAGAAAGTGGATAGTCTTGAGGCCCACCTGAGTTGTTGATTCAGATGAGGACACTTGACGTAGTCCTCCTGCTTCCCATTCTACTGTACAAACAACAATCTCTCAAGTTTCGAGTTGAGGGTCGATTAATGTCAACTCTCTCTTTTTCTGAGAGTGTGGCTGAGGGGGTTGCTGAAGAGGAGTTTCCTTCAACTGCTCATCCGTCAATTTTCCAAGCAGTGAGCATTGTCATTCTCCAACTTCTCAAGCAGTCCCTCTAAAGGAGGTTGCCATTTTAGAGGAAGGATACTCATTGAGGATATTGGTGATGAATTGCAGGGGTCCTCCCATCCTTCGATTAGCAGGGATGACCATTTAGTCCCAATGGGTGCTGCCGCTGTGTCTATTTCTTCTAGAGCATCCAATCTAGTGAGAAAGGCTTCGATTCTACATGTTAGACCCTCTAGCCAGGGTGGTATTTCTCACGAGCCCTCTAGCATTACCCCTTCTCCATCCTGCACAGTTGAGGTATCCTTGGGATCCCTTACTAGGGAAGCAGAGGATCTTAGAGTCTTGATGGGATTTTTGGTGCTACTAGCCCTACTTTGTAGGTGATTCCTTCCCTTCAGTTTCTGCCACTTGCTCAATCGTCTGGTCGTGAGACTATTGATCCATCACCTAACTCATTGGCGGATGAGGATTTGATCCTTTCTAAAGATGTTTGCTAGTCCCTTCAATCTGTATTTTGTTACAAAATATTTTATATAACTCTTATTCTTTTGTAGTCCTTGTTGGAGCAAAACGCGCGGAAGGCCGAGCGGACACAACGCTCGGACAGGAACAGAGAGCAAAGGCTCTCGGACGGACGTGAGAGGTAGAGAGAAAATGTGAGATGGAACACACGAGTTTAACGTGGAAAGCCCTTCTATAAGTAAGGGAAAAACCACGAAAGAATACACTATAAAATGATTGTTTACAAGTGTTAGCTACACAAGCTCAAACTAAAGAAAAACAATCTCAAGTGTACAACTCTCTCTCTAAGTGTTTCTCTCTCAAGTCTCACAAAATGGTTGCTCCAAAGGCACAGCCCACAACTCACAAAGCCTTCTCACTTGATGATAATAAATGATCTCAACCACCCCATATATATATACATGTAAATAATATATATATATTCAAAAAAAAGAGGGTAGGAGGCTACCCAGCCACCCTAGCACTAGGCTGGCAGGCCAGGCCGCCTGGCAGGCCTGCAACACTTTGGAAGTTGTTGCCGCATTTATTGCTGCTGCAGATCATTAATGAGAAGAAAGTCAACGCACACGTGGATGGAGTCCTCGTCCAAGTCTTCTCGGACATGACGCACCAAGCAAAAGTCCTCGTCCATTATTCCAATGGAGTCCGCGGACAAAGGCCACTCGGGAGTGACCCCAACAAACTTCCCCTCACGACCGAGTGGGAGTATGGTTAGTTAGACCAGCAATGTCACAACAAGCTTCCAGCTTCCCCTTTGGCAAAATCTTGGTTAACATGTCCGAGCCATTGTCTTCCGATCGGACCTTTCCAATTGATAGCTGCCCATCATCAAAAACATCCCTCACCCAATGATATCGCACGTCAATGTGCTTTGACCGAGAATGGAATGAGGAGTTTTTGCACAAGTGAATGGCACTCTGACTATCACAAAGGATCTCGTACGCCTCTTGCCTTAGACCCAATTCTTGGACGAACCTTTTCATCCATAGCATTTCCTTGCGAGGCCTCGGGTCACCGCAATGAATTACGCCTCCGTGGTCGAGAGAGCGACTCACTACGTAACTTGACCGCCAGAGACCGCCCCTCCCGCAAACTTCACCAAGTATCCTGGACGTTGATTTCCTAGAATCAACGTCCCCGGCCATATCTGCGTCCGTGTACGCAATCAACTGAGGCTTCTCTTCTCCAAACATCAAACCCACCTTGGAGGTCCCGCGCAAATATCTGAAGATCCACTTCACCGCAGACCAATGCTCCATCCCTGGGTTTGACAGAAATCTGCTCACAAGGCCAACCGCATGTGCAACGTCCGGCCGCGTACACACGGCCGCGTACATGAGACTGCCAACGGCCGAGGAGTAAGGAACCTTACTCATGCACGCCTTCTCAGTGTCCGAGGACGGACACTGCTGCTTACTCAGTCTGAAATGGTTGGCCAGTGGTGTGCTGACAGGCTTGGACCCTTCCATATTGAATCTTTGAAGCACCCTTTCAATATAACCCTCCTGGGACAGCCAAAGCTTCTTGCCCTCTCGGTCGCGAGAAATTCTGATTCCCAGAATCTGTTTCGCCGGTCCGAGGTCTTTCATGGCGAAAAACTGTCCCAGTTGCTTCTTCAGCTCCATGATCCGAGCACTATTCTGTCCGACAACCAGCATGTCGTCCACATAAAGGAGAAGGATGACGAAATCGTTGTCCGAGAACTTCTGCACAAAGACACAGTGGTCCGAGGAAGTCTTATGGTAACCTTGCTTGACCATAATAGACTCGAACTTCCGGTACCACTGTCTGGAGCTTATTTCACCATACAAGCTCTTCTTCAAACGACAAACAAGTCCCTCCTTTCCTTTAACTTCAAAGCCGTCTCGGTTGCTCCATGTAGATCTCTTCCTCTAGATCTCCATGGAGAAAGGCCGTCCCGGACATCTAGTTGCTCAACCTCCGGGTCCAACGCTGCCCGGTCAAGGCACCAAACGGACCGAGGACATCTTCACAACAGCGCAAAAATCTCATCAAAGTCAACGCCCTTTCGTTGACCAAATCCTTTGACCACAAGTCGTGCCTTGTGTCTTGGGGCGCTCGGGTCTCGGTTGCCTTGAGCGGAAGACCCATTTGTTCTTGAGCCTTCTTCCCCTTGGGCACTTCCGCCACCAAACGTATGGTTCTCATGAAGGAAGCCATTTCTTCCTTCATGGCTTCAAACCATTTATCCTTGTCAAAGATCTTGCACATAGCCTCTTGAAATCTCTGGTTCTCCGGCATCGGTGAGAGGACAAACTCACTGGCCGGAAGGCGGACGGACGGACGTCTCACTGACGGGCACCGTCTCACTTGGGATACCTCATCCTGCTGAGGTACCACTTCTTCAACCTGATCCTGAGGCGCCGTACTGCTTTGATCACGGTTGGCGGCACCCCTTGATCCGAGGACATCGGATACAAGAGGCACAGGACGGACGGTTTCAATCTCAACTGTGTCCGTCCGAGAGGTGCTAGAAGGGAACTTCACATCTTTCTCAATGTCCTCTATGGTCTCGTCCTCAACGAAGACCACGTCACGGGATCGAACCAGCTTCCTCGTTTTTGGGTCATAAAGCCTGTACCCAAAATCCTCCTCACCATAGCCTAGAAAGACACATTGTAGCGTCTTTGGCTCCAGTTTGGTCCTCTTATCTCTCGGAACATGGACAAAGGCCTTGCAGCCGAAAGTCCGCAGATGATTGTACGCTGGTTCTTTCCTCGTCCAAAACCGCTCAGGAACTTCCCCGTGCAGAGGCTTACTGGGCGAGCGGTTAATAACATGGGCGGCCGTCCTCAACGCCTCGGCCCAAAAAGATCCTCGCAGCCTTGCCTCGGACAAAGATGCACCTTACTCTTTCCAAGAGTGCGATTCATCCTCTCGGCCACTCCGTTGGTGTGGCGTCTTTGGTGGAGTCTTCGATGTTTGATGCCATGAGCTCTGCGCAGGCATCAAACCGTCCCAATGTACTCGCCACCGTTGTCGCTCCTTATTGCCTTTAGTCTCCTCCCGGTCTCCCGCTCAACAAGGACGTGGAACTGTTGAAAGGTATCCGCGACCTGGTCCTTGGACTTCAGCGGGAACACCCACAACTTCCTCGAGCAATCGTCTATGAAGGTCACAAAGTACTGTGCACCTCCAAAAGACTTCTCCGGGAGAGGGCCACACACGTCCGTGTGTACAAGCTCCAAGATCTCGGACTTCTTGGAAGTTATGTCTCCGGAGAAGGAGACTCTTCTTTGCTTCCCCGCCATGCAGTGCGGACACGTCCTAGGCTTGTCTCCATCCACCTTAGGGATGAGACCCTTCCTGGCCAAGTGACTCATGCCACGCTCACTCATGTGTCCGAGCCTCCCGTGCCAAGATCCGAGGACTCGTGGTCCTCATGGCATTCACCTCGGCCATCTCGGCTGGGCTTTCAAGGTATAAAGGCCGGATGCCTTAGATCCTCGGGCAATGACCATGGAGCCCTTGGTCATTTTGATCTTTTCACCCGTCACAAGACGCAAAGATGGCCTTCATCATCCATCGCCTAACCGAGATGATGTTGAGCTGATATCGAACGTCTGTCGTCCTTCAATGTTAGCAGGGGCTCCAGGTGCTCATCACTAACGTGATGTCCCCACGTCCGATGAACTCGGACGTCTCATTGATTGCCCATTCTTAGTATTCCCGAGCGCAAGGAGTATAAGTGGTAAACGAGGTCTCGTCCGGTGGCGATATGGACTGAAGCACGAGAGTCCACAACCTGATCCCGATGACCGCTCTCACTACAGCCACCAAGTCCTCGAGACTCACAAGTCACGAGGAGATCTTCTTCTGTCTGAACAGACCGAGGACTCTTCCTCGCCTCGTCTCTTTTCGCCCTTCTGCTTCCCAGCGTTCTCACGCTTCCATTTGTAGCAGAACTTTTTGATGTGGCCCTTCTTGCCACAATGATGGCACTCCATATCTTGGTACCGGGAGCGTGACTTACTCCGCCCTTTGTCTTCAGACTTTGGGCCACGTCCTCGGCTTCTTCCCCTTGTTTCCGTAACAAGGACCTCGGGCTGTTGAGAGGTAGACGTCTCCTGAGAACGTCGCCTTACTTCCTCGTTCAGCACAGCTCCCTTTACCATCTCCAGTGTCACCACACTGTTCGGAGCTGTGTTGGCGATCGTGACCCTCATGGTTTCCCATGAGTCCGGGAGGGTTGCTAGGAGCCAAAGTCCTAGCACTTCGTCCTCGAACTTGATGCCCATGCTGTTGAGCCGGTCCACGCATCCCTCAAACTCGTTCAGGTGGTCGGCCACAGAGGACCCATCCTTGTATCGGATATGGACCAGCCGCATCAAATGGTAGATTTTATTGTTGCCAGATTTGGAGGCAAAGAGCTTCTCCAACTTCTCCCAAAGGGCTTTGGCATTTGTCTCCCTACGAACGTGGTTGTACACGTTCTCGTCCACAAACTGCCTAATGAACCCGCACACCTGTTTGTGCTCCAGAGTCCATACCGCGTCCGTTTTATCAGCTGGTTTTTCTGAGGCAAAAACCGGATCGTGCATGGACTTGACGAAGAGCAAGTCGGACATCTTGCTCTGCCAGATGTCAAAGTTTGAACCATTCAAACAGACCATCTTGCTTCCAAACTCCATAAAGATCACCGTGTAGAAAAAGAACCAACTCTCTGATACCAATTGTTGGAGCAAAGCGCGAAGGCCGAGCGGACACAACGCTCGGACAGGAACAGAGAGCAAAGGCTCTCGGACGGACGTGAGAGGTAGAGAGAAAATGTGAGATGGAACACACGAGTTTAACGTGGAAAGCCCTTCTATAAGTAAGGGAAAAACCACGAAAGAATACACTATAAAATGATTGTTTACAAGTGTTAGCTACACAAGCTCAAACTAAAGAAAAACAATCTCAAGTGTACAACTCTCTCTCTAAGTGTTTCTCTCTCAAGTCTCACAAAATGGTTGCTCCAAAGGCACAGCCCACAACTCACAAAGCCTTCTCACTTGATGATAATAAATGATCTCAACCACCCCATATATATATACATGTAAATAATATATATATATTCAAAAAAGGGGCTAGGAGGCTACCCAGCCACCCTAGCACTAGGTCAAGAGGGCGGAGCCGCTGTGCCCGCAACACTTTGGAAGTTGTTGCCGCATTTATTGCTGCTGCAGATCATTAATGAGAAGAAAGTCAACGCACACGTGGATGGAGTCCTCGTCCAAGTCTTCTCGGACATGACGCACCAAGCAAAAGTCCTCGTCCATTATTCCAATGGAGTCCGCGGACAAAGGCCACTCGGGAGTGACCCCAACAGTCCTCAGCCATTCTTGATTGAGTATGAAGTAGGGTTCTGTACTCAGAGTAGGAAGTGACTGCCTGCCAAGGTACTTGGCAATCTCAAGGTGGTGACGGCCTTGGCGGTGAGAGCTCATGCCACTGAGGGAAAGGTGAAGGAGTTGTAGAAGAAAGAATTGGCCGAATGGATTAGGAGAGCCAACTTAACGAAGGGACAAGTAAGTTCTATAGAGGATAGAGTAGCTGCTATTGAGGCCTGAGGAGTTGCAATAGAGGCTAGGGCTTCTAAGTTAAAGAATTCTATCTTACTGAGAGTAAGACAGCTGAGGCGAGCAAACGAGTTACATTTGCTGGGGTGTCACCGAAGAGCAGTGGACTGAATGCATTCAACTAACTGAGAAGCTTCAAATGACTATCTACCATGATAAGATTAGTTCCCTTCTAGACGCTTAGTTTAGTGAGAGAATTAATTTTTGCAGGACCCTAATTTCCCTGAGGACTCCTAAATTTCTTCTAGGTTATCTTAATTAAAGAAATTCTGTGGTCACTCATGCCTTGGAGATCAGGAATTTTAAGGGCGATGTCAATGCTAGGCCCTCATCACTAAGCCAAAAGCCTTGGTGATAGACAATCCTGCTGATCGCCCTCCTTTAGACTATAACTTTTGTATATAGATATTTTCCATGTGTGTCCTAGTAATTTTAATGCAAAGGATTAACAATTTTGACTCATAATCCAGCTAAAAACCCTACCCGTATTAGAGTGGTTGGAGGATTAAAATAGCAAATCAATGCATGTCTTTTAACACTCATTCGATAATTTGTCTATCCATCTTTTTATGCACTCCATGGCCTTTTATTCCCTAGGTGTGGGAGTGTTTTTGCTCGTGGACCACCTAATTTTCAAGTGGGCTTCCAACTAAATTATTAGACTATCGTTGTTAATTTATGTGGACCTTGAACCTGAATCGTGTGATTGAATGTGCATGTTTCACAGGGTTTCATCGCTATTTAAACACATAAAACATCCTTGAATTTTATTAGCTAGGTGGCTATTGTTGTAGTTGAGTCGTCGAAGACCTCTATAGGCCAAAATTTGGTCTCTTAGTTGGGCATTGGACTTATTAGTTCCAGTCTTTATACCTTTCAATATTTTGGTGCATGAACATGTTGATGGCTGTGTGGTATCCTTAGATCTACACATTAGGCAACCGCCTTTTTAGGTCAATGCATTTAGTAGATATGGTATTGAAATTGATTGTCAATCTCAAAGTCAATATTGGTTTAAATATTGTACCTCTGGCAATTTAAACAAACATACATGCATGTGTAATTGAACTCAAATTGATTAAAACAAATTTTATTCATTAATTTGGAAATATATATAACATGGAATGAGAAAACCAGAGTGATGGGCATGGAGTACCTCCATGCTCTTGGATCCGACTTACCAATGATAGTACTTTTTAAGGTAAAGAGTATTCCACATTCGCGTGACTTGCTTCTCTATCAAGGACAATACTTTATATGCTATGTTTCAAAGTATTACCAACACCAGAATGGTCCCTCTCATATAGGGACCCTTATTCCTATGTGCTAATTTTCTATTGTCCTCAATAACTCTTAGTATTAACTGGCCAATTCAAATGTTTGTACATTCGCCTTTCATTTATAATATCTAGCCATTCACTATTGGTACGTTGCGGTCTGGATGAGTATAATACTTTCGGCTTCCCCTAGGGGTTAAGATTTTAACTTAGGGGCTAGAATTTTTCTCATGATTGAAGTTTGTAACTCATTAACTTGCCAAACCTATCTCCACTAGGATTATTGCCTCTATTTTGAAACATAAGTTGAAAGGTGTAGTTCGACTAGTTTCTCTAGGTTTTTTTTCTGTATGGCCAAAATACCAAGGGAAGTTTAGCTACCCATGCCCCTCTAGCCTTAATCAACTTGATCTCCAATCGAATAATAATTATTTGGTCAGTTACTTTTATTTGTTGTTCATTTGGGGATATAAGACTAACATATGGATTAGGCAGGTTCCGAGGCATTTACAAAGAAGGCATATGCTAAACGTGAATACCCTAAAGTGACAGGCATTACACTAGGTATGGAATCCTAAAATTGAGTGAAATAAAAGAAGCAAGCGATATTCAAGTTAAACTTAGAGATGGAAATTTTCCTTTGTTTCTCAATGATGAAGTAGGACCAAGCTTAAGGGCTTCATCGACTAGATCTTGTTGCCCCCACCGTATAGCTAACCTTTGATTGTTGGCAATTTTTATCATCTAAAAATTCAAAGATACAGCCTTTTAATGTATCCATTTTATAAGGAAATTAGATGCCATTATCCGTAACTATAACTTTAAAATTTTAAACAAGCAGATGATGCTCTATCATAGGAACTCAATGGCATTCTACTCTGTAGTCTTGGCTAGTGGGGAGGCTTTCACTTGCTTGGTAAAGTAATATTTGGTTAATAATAAACTTCTACTAAAACGGTCAATGTATCACCTTATGGGGAGGCTTTATCCTGTGAATGGTCCTAGTGTATCAAAAACCCACTTTAAAATATAATTTGTTTAAAGGTAGTGAGCTCTGTGTACTACTATTTTGGGATGTTTTTATGGATCTAATAGTTATTACACTTCTTAACGAATTAGATGACATTTATTTTGTGGTCAACTAGTACTATCCTCGCCTCATTATTTTCAAGATGAGGTTCTTTCTTCTTATGTGTGCCCTACAAATGTCAAGATGTAATTTTCTAAATGTATAATCAGCCTTAATTTGTGTCAAGTAGTGCATATATGGAATGAAGTAACCCCTGCGGCATAACGGTCCATCTATGATTATATACCGATTGACTATCTTTGTTATCATTTGGCCTCTACTAGATCACCTCGCAACTCAGCCAACTAAATGTATTCTAGATAAGGGCTTATCTAAGTCTACTAGGCTCTATCGAACTTTGACTTAAAGAATTTCATCCAATTTGGATATATTAATCTTTGGAGAACTTTAGCATCCTCGGGTATACTATTTTGATTTTGTCGAGTTGCCATCTTGGAGAAATGATCATCTTTCTAATTTTCTTCATAAGGGATATGGATTATCTCATAATTATCGAGGGCTGATAGAAGTATCTGTGCCTTGCAAATATTTTGATTGGCTCGGGTTATTGGCTTCACAATTGGATAATACTTGATTGACCATCGGCTCAAATTTGTATATGATCTGATTCTTGATGGGGCACTCTTTACACAACTTCAAACCGATTAATAGGGCCTCTTACTTAATGATATTTTTGGTTTCTAAGAACTCAAACGTGGTAGAGTATTTAAGCTCAATAATCTCAAGAGCAGTTAGAATAACTCCTGCTCACTATTTATATGACATGACACCTTATCAATATGGAGGGTCTATCGAGACAATGTCATGCGACGGAAAGTCTTGAGGGATTTGTGGTTTGGTCTTTTGGTTCTAATGTTGTAAAGTTTCAACAATAGTGTCCACCAAAGCTTAGCCCTTTATAGAGGGTTAGATCTAGAACTCTATGTTAAATTCATCCTATTCAACAGACAATTTGATTAAGTGCCAAAATATTTTTGGCTTCTAAAGGATTCTTTTTAGAGATTGGTCAGTTAATACCACTATCTTGTAAGCTTGAAAATAGTTATAGTTTTCTTGTTGCGAACACAAAGGCCAACATGTTCATCACAATTTGAGTAGACCTTATTTCTAAATTGACAAGGTTCTTATTGATGTAGTATACTTGCCTTGGACCCTGAACTCTTCTCTAAAAAGGGCGATACTCAAGACAATGTCAAATATTACTAGACACAAATATTGTCCTCGCCCTCTTTATGGGGTAGTAGAGGTGGATGTGATAGGTATTCCTTCTGATTTGTGAAGGCTTGGTGACACTTGTTTGCCCATCGGAATCCATTCATCTTGGCCATTCTCAGGGCCCCCAAGGATGGCGGATACTTCACAGCATGTTTAGCTGTGAATAGTGACAATACTACTAACTGCCCATTAAGCCTATTGATTTCCTTTATTGACCTCGGTGATCTCATATTTATGAGGACCTGGATATTCCTTGGATCAATTTTCATGCCACATTGAGAGATAATAAGATTAAAGAATGTTCCCAGGGTGGCCACAAACAAGTACTTGGTTAGGTTTAACTTCATTTGGTAAGCCATGAGCACATCAAATGTCATGGCTAGATCATTGATGTGATCACTAGCATTTATACTCTTAACAAGTATATCATGTCATCTATATACACCATGTTTCAGACAATTTGGCTCTTGAACATTTTGTTCACGAGCATCTGATATATTGTTTCTGCACTTTTCAAATCAAAATGTATTATTCAGTCCATTATAAATGGGGTCATCTCTTCATTTTTTGGTCCATCCAAATTTGGTTATACCCAAAGTAGGCATCCATGAAACTTATCAATTGGTGACCCGATATGAAGTTTACTACTTGAATAATCCTTAGAAGTGGAAAACTATCTTTGAAATATATTTTATTCATGTCTGTGAAATTGAAGCACATCCTTAATTTTTTTTATTACTTTTTTTTTTACCAGAATGATACTGGATAACTAATTTAGATATTTAATTTTTGCAAGTGAAATCCTCTAATATATGAAAGAGTGAAAAAGTGGTTTAATTGTTGTAAAATAAAAAGTCTTCCTATCTTAATGCATGTATTTATTTTCTTAGATGAATCATGCATTAGTTAACTTCTTGACCTCATCCTATACATCCACCATATTCTCCACAGAATCATTCCATCTCTTTTGCCAGATGGGCTTTTGACTGAGGATGATGCTTAGCTTGTAAATTATCATTTCCATCAAGATCCATGACAATTTAGTCAATGTCTAAGGAAAGATCTCTAAGTTGTTCAATAGAAAGTCTATTAGGCTCAATTTCGAACTTTGAATTAAAGAAGACCCAATTTGGATATATTTATCTAGATCTTTAGCATCCAAAGGGATTTCGAATGACATTTTGTCGGGTTGACCTTGCTATAGAGATATCTCATCTCTGAGGTTGAACTCGTTGATGGGTTGAGGAGGTGCCAAACCATTAATCAGGGTTAAGCAGCAGGTTCACCCCTATGACTTGGTCTTCCCTCAATGAAATGTCATCTGAGGATATGTTCCTATTGTGACTTTTAGATGTATGACCCCCTAGGATCAGATCATTATCTGGTTCGTATAAAGGTTTATCTTATGGGTTTAATTGATAACATTTCATCCAAGTTTTATGAATGCATCAAAATAAGAAGTGTTTTTTAAGTTTCTATTATCAACAAAGACCATTTTTATCTGATAATCTTTAATCCAATTAAAACTAGTGCTGATACAATAAAAAGGCTAAAATGAGATAAATTTCATGAGTCATATTGTCTTCACTAACTAATCTCCTCTTTTCCTAACCAAACTATTGTCACTTGTTGGAGTAAGCTTTATATGGATGCACCAAAGTTGTGGCCTTGCTGGTCTTATAGGCATGATTCTAATGACTCTAGCTATCACTCGATTGGTTGATAGTTAAGGTGGCTCATGAAAAGTATGAATTTCTAAAATAATATTTTAATAATAATTAATTTAATTTAATTGATGAATTTTTAAGGTTAACTAATATTTCGGAAATAAAATTAAGTTTTAGATTGGAACAAATTAGGCCAATAAAGTCTGATTTATACCAGATGCACTTATGAGCACATTTTAGGTAGAATGTCCACGTTTGAGGTTGACTCGAGCAATGCACATACATATTTGAGATAGAATATTTGTACCTAATTTGTGTTTTTAGAAATGCTACTCCGTCCGTTTGGTGCAAAGTCTCACTTGCCTAATTCATAAAAGAGTTCCGTCCATTCATAAAAAAGATTTTTATATATTAAGAGAAGAGAGAGAAAAAGAAGAAAAAAGAGACAAAAGAAGAGAAAGAAACAAAATGGAAGATTAATGGTAAAATCAAAGATATTTTGTTAAAAATTAAATGAAAACAAGTGTATTCAAATCATTTATTTTCTTATTTCTGATATTTTTTATAATTCCTAAGCATTTTTTATTCTAAATGTCTATATATGTCTTAATTTCATACTTCAACTGTTTTAGACCTCATATGCATCGAATGCCATTCTCATTTTATGAGTTTTTATGAAGTATATTTTTTAAATCCATACAAATTATATTTTAATCCTAAATTTTTGTAATATTATTCTTACATGCCTATAAATTTTTGTTTAATATTTGTTCATGTCTTCAAATGGCATAAGAACTATGGACTATGTCCCGTATGTTGTATTATATATATATATGTATCCCGCCCGGGGTATATATAATGATATATGTATGTATATGTATATATGTATGTATGTTTGTATGTATGTATGTATGTATATTTTTACGTATCTTAAATTTTAATATAATTGTTCATGTATGTTTCAAATTTAAAAAAAATAATGAAATCACTTAAACTATATCAATTTCATGTATTATTTGAATAATAGTTTCTGCATGTTTATAAATTATACAATGTAAATCTTGTATATTTTCAAATTGCACATTAAAGTTCCTTTACACTCATAGTTTTACTGTATGTTACATATTTGAAGAAATATGAAAAAAGTTTTATATAAATTTTGATGAAGAAAATATTTTTATCCTATATAAGAAAAACTAAGAGATATCGATACTGGATGGAGTTTCCAGTTTGACCAATTATGAGCTATTATAGAAAATTAATAGAATATATTTAAAAATATTATAATATATTATTAGTAGATCAAATGTTAAATTTATCATCCGTATGTTAGAAAAGCGACATTTGGCTAAGTGAATAAAGACATATAACTTTTGGCTAAATGAAAATAATTATAACTCAAATTTTAATATTTATCCTTTATTGTTGAGGTTATCACTAATCTTAGATCCATTTTATATGTTAGCATGATTTTAATATATTTTATATATTTATACAGTTTGACATATTTGATTGTAAATATACAGAATTTAGTATGTTTTATATATTTGTGTAGCTTGGCATTATTTATGTTGTTATACAAATGTTGGCATAATTGATTATTAATATTTGATTTTTATATGATTTATCAAAAAAATAATATTATTGGCATTTTGACTTTTGATCATGGTATAATTTTATTATATTTTATTGATATATATATATATATATATATATGTATGAGATTATATATTTTTTGCTAAGTATTAATATCACTTTTATCTTTATTCTTACTAATCCTCTAGATTAGAGAGTATAAATTTACTTTTAGGATGGGATAAAGGAAGTATAAATATTTTGTTTAGTTATATTTTGTATATAGATTTTTATTTGATTTGTTTTGGGATTATTGTATATTTTGATTTATATTGTGTTTGGCAGATGATAATGAATGTGAAATTGTAATTGTTAAATTGTATTTTTGAATACAGTTTATAATTTTAATACTTTGATGTTAGTCAAGATACTTTTTCTTTATCTTTGGTTTATGGTTATTTAATTATTGATATTTATCTACTTTTGAGTATACTTTTTCGGTTCTATAATTTAATGATTAAAAATTATTTTGGCCATTTAATGGTATTTGATATAGGTTCGTGTTCTAGTATTCATTTTGGATTTTCAAGTCAATGAAATAATTTACTAAATTTTTGTGTCTTAAGGATGAATTTTTAATTTAAGATAACAAAATATTAAGGAATTAATAAATTTGGCCTTAGGTTGGGAACATTAAAAAAAAGATATCAGAAAAAATCATAATAAAAGTTTCTTATTTGATTTGAAAAAATTAAATTGGTTACTTGTTTTATGATAGGTTTATAGGATGTTGGATGGATAATGAAAAGTTTTAACCTTGATCGGGAGAATGAGTGCCTCACTATTGTAGCTAGAATGGCAGGCGTTATGGAGAAGATGGCCCAAAGATCACAAAATCTATAGTCGGTTGTAGTGAATCAGTGGGTTTCTTTAACAATAGGTGACCATTTTATCAATGAGCCAGTGAAGAAGTTGTTAGATTTCCCACAAAGGTAGAGATTTTGATTTGGAGTATTGAGAAAGATTTTGAAGTATTCAACCCTCCGGAGGAAGATAAGGCAAAGTTCACCTCCTATAAGCTTGACAGAGTGGCAGACTATTGGTGGATTATGAGAAAACGAATTTTGGGATTAGAGAATGAGCAAATCCCATGTCGCAGGTTCTTGGATACATTCCTAGAAAAGTATTTCTCTACAATTCTAAGAAATAAAAAGAGAATAAGTTCGTCCGATTGTGACAAGGAAATAGAATTGTGACAAAGTATAATACCAAATTTATAAGAGTGGCTCATTGTGCTCCCCACATCATCTTGAACAAGATGAAAAGTGCAAAGGAGTATTTATAAGGACTAAATCAAACTTTCTGTAAGTATTTGGTGACTATAAAGGTAAAGAAGTATGGTGAAGTGTTGGATCAAGTTTTGCTTATGAATGAGAATTGAAGAGGGAGAAGTTATTTGAAAAAAAGACTGCAAGTTGAGGAGGCTAGAGGTCGGGATCAAAAGTTGAAGTCTTTTAACAAAGGGAAGAAAGAAGCCAAAGTTCATGATGCACAGAGCCCACAGCAATCAAAGCTAATATACACACATTATAGAATGATGCATGGTCGGAGGCCATACTACAAGCATTTGAGGGTATGTTTTTATTATAGTCAATCCAACAATATGATCAAAGATTACCTTCATCCTTTGAAACAAATGGTAAGGAAGCCAACTACTTTAGGAAGAGATTTTGCAATGACAGCCTAAGATGCAGATGCATCTCCATCGATGGTTAAAAGTGAACTCACAATTTTTGAGACTTTAGCATATATTTTGTTTAATTTTAGCTCTACACACTCTTTGATGTCTTTAAAATTTGTGTGTCATTTGTTATCACCCTTTAGAATCATAAATTTTTTATTAGTAGTGTTGACTCCTATGGGATTATCTTTAATAACCAATATTATGAACCCAAACCGTACAATTTAGTTAAATGGGTTTGAATTGGTTATAAATTTTGTTTTATTAGATATGCATAATTTTGAAAAAATCTTTTGCATCAATTAGTTGGCATATTATCATACTAGTGTAGATTGTTTTCATAAGATATTATATTTTATGATTTCAGGTTACAAACCCTTTTATTTTTAAGGAATAAAACAAAAACAATTAACCGACATGATTTTGGCCCTACTTGCACATCATTTGATGAAAAGTGGGGGTCATGCATAATTAGCTTATGTAACCCTCATTGGAAGCCACAATGTTTCAATGGAAGAAAATCTTATGGTAAGAGAATTTGAGAAACTTTTCTCAAAGGATCTTCTTGGTTTGTTGCCAAATTTAGAGATTAAATTGATATAGAAATAATGCCAGGAGTAGTGCTCACATTTAAAGCCCAATATAAAATGGCATCATCAAAATTAAAAGAGTTGAAAAAAGTAATAACAATAATTGTTAGAAATGAGCTTTATTAGATTGAGTGTATTGCTTTAGAATGTACTAACGTTGTTTGTAAACAAAAAGATGGGTGTCTAAGACTTTACATAAACTATTAAGAGTTTGATAAAATAACCATTGGGCATAAGTAGTGGTTATCAATTATAGACGACTTATTTGATTAATTACAAAGAGTATAGGTGCTTTTAAAGATAAATCATTCATCGAATTAACATCAATTGATGATTAGGAATGAGGATATGGTGAATATGATCTTTCAAATGAGGTATGGATATTATAAATTTTGGCAAAAAAAGTGATATATTTTGGATCACATGATTTTAAAAGGAGGTATTTCATTCAATCATATAGAGATTGACGTTGTAACAAATTAGAGTCGACTGATTACTATGACAGAAGTTTGGAGTTTTCTTAGGATAATGGGTTATTATTAAATGTTTGTAAAAAATTTCTTATGGATTATTATGCCATTAGCCTACCATACTTAGAAAAAGGTGAAATTCTATTGGTCAAAAAATGGGAAAAGAGCTTTCAAGATTTAAAAGACCACCTAACAATCGCTATAATCTTAGTGATCCCAGGAGGATCTAGTAAATTTGTTGTTTATTGCAATGCATTGAAGAATAGATTGGGTGTGCTTTAATGCAATATAGGAGGGTAATTACGTATAAGTCAAAGTAACTAAAGACATACAAGAAGAATTACTCAACGTATAAGTTGGAGTTAGCTGCGGCAATTTTTGCGCTAAGAATCTAAATGTACTATCTTTATGGAGAAATATTTTGGTATATATAACTATAAGAGTTTAAATACTTATTCTTGCAAAAGAAGCCAAATATAAGATAAAGAAAGTGAATGAATTCTTTAAAGGATTATGATTGTAAAATTTATTATCAAACGGAAAAAGTCAATATGGTAACAGATACTTTAAGCTAAAAATTAATGAATTTAATGGCTCACTTAAAGATTAAGAAAGTGGATATGCTAGACTAAATGAAACAATGTGACATTAAGATGTATTTTCAAGGAACATGAATGACATTCTTTTAATTTAAGGTGTAATAACGGATAATAGAGAGCATTAAAGGAGCATAAATAAATGATATGTTTTAAGTGGACATTATTAGAGATTCGAACAAGTAATTAAGAGTGGATTTTAATGTCTGAGTTGATAGGATCGTGAGGCTTCGGGAGCAGATATGTATACTCTATATTGATGACTTAGCAGAAGAAATTACTGATTAAAGTTAACAATTCACCCATAGATTAATAAGATATACCAAGATTTATGGAAGATATTTTGGTAGCATAATGTGAAAAGGGAAATTGTGGCCCATGTGGAAAGATATATGAATTTTCAACAAGTAAAAGCCAAGTACAAAAACCACTGGATCTTTTGTAGCCTAGATTGACCTCTAGTTGGAAGTAGGAACATGTAATGATGGACTTTGTGATACAATTTCCAAGGACATTGAGAATCATGATACAATTTAAGTGATCGTCAATTAGTTAACTTAGTCAACTCATTTCATTACAATTCTGATGCCATTCTTGATGGACCGCATGGTTAGATTGTATATCAACAAAGTAGTGGAACTTCATGGTATCCATGATCCTATCATATCAGATTGAAATTTGAGATTTGTCTCTAAATTTTAAAAAAAATTGTATCAAAAGTTAGGTACTAATTTAAAATTTAGCCTAACATACTATGCCCAAATAGATACACAATCTAAACGGCCAATCAAAATTTTAGAGGATGCGTTAAGGGGTTTCAATATTAGAAATGAAAGGGAATTGGACTAATTATTTGTCATTAGTGAAGCTTTCCTATAATAATAGTTACAATGTGGTCATCAACACAAACCCTTTTGAAGTACTATATGAAAGAAAATGGTGTGCCCGAATCCATTGGGAGGAAGTCTAAGATAAAAGACTCTTAGGTCTAAAACTCATTCAAAAGACATTTGAAAAGATTTATTTGATCTGAAATCGGCTAAAAGTTATTTAGGATCGATAAAATAATTATGTTGACTAAATAAAGTCAGAATAGAGCTTTAAAGTAAGTGATCATGCGTTTTTTAAATATATCTCTATCTACTTCAAAGAAAACTAAAGTTGATTTAATGGGCTATTCAAAATTCTGGAAATAATCATATAGATGACTTATCAGTTGACTCTACCTCCAAGTCTAGAGGACATCTACAATGTCTTTCACGTATAGATGCTACGAAACTATATCCACGATCTCTCACATATTATTGAATGTGAACAATTAATGGAGATTTATCATATATTCAAGAATCAGTTCAAATTTTAAGAAAAAAATCAGTTACTTTGCACAAGAGTAATCCCATTGGTGAAAGTCTTTGTGACGACCCGAGTTCCTGAATATGATAATTGGGAGATAATTAAGTTAAAATAGGTAAATTGTATTCAAAAGGTACGGGAGGAATGAATTGGAAATCTCAAAGAACCGGAACTAGTAAATCGGGAACCGAAATCGTAAGTGGTGAAATGTGGATTCGTTGACAAGATTCGGGTTTTAAATTGTGATAATCATGACTTATTGAGGTTATATAATCAAAAATAAGGTCCAAGGATGTGAAAGATTGGGTTAGAATGGTCAAAACGGGTCCCGAATGGCAAAAACGCAACGTGGCTTGCTGCGGCTTGGCGACGAGCGACGAGCGCCCTCCCGTATGTCCCTATCGAGCACAAAAACCAGTAGCAAGCCCGCTCAATGCATGCTCGAGCCCCGCTCGAGCGGTGGGCTGCCAAGCATTGCCGCTCGAGCCCCGCTCGGCGGTCTATATAAGATCTCTCTTTCTCATTTCCACGCGATTTTAGGGTTTGAGGAGAGAGAGAGGGCGCCGACTTAGAGAGAGAAGAAGGAGAACGAGACCCGGAGCCCGAATCCAACCTCGAGCCGCTTAAAAGGTGAAAGCACGCGTCGAGGCAAGTGTTCGCATACCCACTTCTCGTTCTCTTTCGATGTTTTGTGTATTTTCGTTGGGTATTTTGTGTCGATACCCACGAGAATGTTAGGATATTGAAAACCCATGCTTTGAGGTCCATGAAAATGTGGTTAGTTGTCCGATTCTAATTTAAAACCTAACCTACGGGATTTTGGGGTTCCCATTTCCCGGCCTCGTATCATGAAATTGACCCCAAAATTGGAATCGCCACGTCCCAATGATGTATATATGTTGGCCGCGGGTCCGATCTTGCACGTTTGGACCGTTCGCGGCGTCCGAGCCCGTAAAGGGGATATCTTTTATTCACCCGAGACCAAGGTGGATTTTGCGTGTTGTCACCTTCAAAATGATGAAATGATCCTAGAATATGAATCCCCATGTCCCAATTGTGTGTATATATTAGAAGATTTGACCCGTTATCCGGAGTCTTGAAATAATTCTTTAATTGTTTAAATGCCGATTGAGTGATATGTGTTTGTAGAAGAGGAAGTTGAGGCACAACAGCAAGCACGACGAGAAAGAAAGGGGAGAGACCACAGTTGTGATTCGATTAAAATAATGGTAGAACGAGCTCAAGTGTACTTCGAACGCTGTCACCAATTTCTCATGCTTTAAGACCGTTAAAAATGCTCTAAAATGTTGATGATGCATGTTTAAAGTACATGAAGCATGTTTCCTTCGATTACTTGGTTGGATTTTATGTTTATCCATGTTTACGCAAGATTTAGCAATTCGTGAATAAGCATGAAAATAGTGTTTTGATTTGTCTCGAGAAAGCATGTGGTGAAACCTAGCTTGAAAATGTTGTGTAGTTTGAGTAAAATGCATGATTAAGTATGTATATTTGGATTTATGGCTTGATTTCATGAAATATGTGCAAGTAAGAGACCGATTTGAGTTCGAAGGTTTTGGCGAAGCCCGTTGAAAATGAAGAGGTTTTGATGAGTTTTAACAATTATATGATTAATTGACATCGAAATGAAGCTTCCCGTATAGTTTGTTTTCAAAATATGTACGACGTATACCCACAAAATTTCCATGTAAATTTAAAGAAGTGCTGAAATTGTGTTGTGAAAATTTCAAAATGGGATTTTCGATAAAGAGATGATTTTCGATTTATTTTGGGACCCTAGACTACAAAAGTTCTTGGGTGAGGCCTTAGAACTTACGGTGGTAATCGAGATAGCTATGGAGCGATTCATGGTCCGCCCGTCCTCAAGGGCGTTAAACCCGGGAGGAACATAGGCCGACCTGCTTCGGGTGGCATATAGATATCCCTCGGGATGGGATATACATGATATGATATGACATGATAGGCCTTGGATTGTGTGGACTGAACACAATCTATCTCGATCATTCGCCCCTTCCGCTAGTAGGGTACACTTTAAGGTGTTAAGATATGTCATGAAATGTATTGTATAAGTCTAATTGTGAAAAGAGGTTTTTAATAAAAATATGACGGCAGTCCGTCCTCGGAGCTTGGTACAAGGAGGTAACGATAGCCGTCCTCGGGGCTTGGTAAAGGAGGGAAAAGCCGCGTCCTCGGGGCTTGGTAAAGGAGGGAACGATAGCCGTGGGGCTTGGTACAAGGAGGAAAATAATATGAGGTATGTTACGATGTACTTTTTTACCGATATGATATGTTACCGTGAAATAAGGTCATATGTTACGATGTACCGTTTCTTGTTTCTGGAGCATGATATGTTACCGCATTTCTTATGAAGTACCGATTACCGATATTGTTTAAGTCTAGCTCACACGATTTTCGATTTATGGAATTTAATACCGCCATAGCATGATTTCTCCGTTTCATGGATTATATCCCATCAACCGTTCTATTTATGTATAGTTACATGACCGTTCGCATCATGGTTTTACCGCTCACGTGCATGTACCTTGCTGGGCCTCGGCTCACGTTTTATGTTTTCCCCCTCCAGATGAGACATAGCTACTACTATTGAGTAAACATTGTTGAAGACTTTTGAGGACCGCCGCCTATTGGAGCTATTTTGGAGGAGCTTTGATGTAAAGGCAGCTAGAAACATGATGTTTATATCTTGCTCTTTTGGTCCCCGATGTTATAGAATATGTGGAATTTTGTATAACAAGCATGTGAAATGTATGTATGATAGTAAAAGAGAATATGCTATGCTTCGCAGTTGTAGTGTGTACTTCCTAACTATACTGGATTTCTTGTGCGGAGTCCTAGATGGCATCTCGTTATTTATCTGAGAATAGTAATTGCTTTGTTGGATTTGTGCCATGGATGGCACATAGGATCCTGTGAATGATTGTTGTAGGAATTGTGAATAATGGATAGTTGTGTGCTTGATATGGATGAATATTACTATTTGTATTTTTGATTTCATCCAAGGAGACTACTGCCAAAATTTAAGTCTCGCCTTAATTAGACCGTTAATTATGTTATCTGTTTGACGGAAGTTTTTGAGGAAAAAAAAAAATCCGTTCCGTCACAGTATTTCTTTGAAAAGGCCACTCGGGAAGGGAAAGACAAAGTTTGAGAGAAATATTCACATTTATTTTCACATTGAGGTACGTGAAATTTTGATGACAAAATTTTTATAATGAGGAAAAAATGTAAGATATAAATTTTTAAAAGAATATTTTAATGATAATTAATTTAATTCAATTAATAGATTTTGAAGGTTAATTGATATTTTTGAATAAAAATTAAGTTTCAGGTTGAAATAAGTTAGGTTAAGTAATGCTTAATCTATACTTAACCCATACATGAGCGCATTTTAGATAGAATATCCGTATTTAGAATACGTTTGAGCAGTGCACGTGCGTGTTCATATAAAATATGGGTGCTCAATGCATACCTGAGAAATACTCATGTGTAATGTAGTTTATGCCTTAGCACTTGATCCATACTTTATTAACGCTCATGTATCATTTTTTATTAATAAACCCATTGGTTGAGTTTTGTTCATTTCAGTTAAAATTTTGAGATAAGAGAGAAAAATAGGAGATAAAAAGAGAGAAGAAAAGATAAAGAATGAAAAGGAAGATTTATCGCGAAATCATAGATCTTTTGATAAAAATTAAGTGAAGGCCAATGTATCAAAAGCATTTCTTTTCTTGTAACTGATATTTTCTATAATTTTTGAGTATTTTTTTTCTAAATATTCATACATATTTTAATTTTATACTTAAACTATTTCAAACTTTATGTATATGGAATCTCACTTTTATTTCATAGACATTTATAAAATATATGACTTAAATTGATATAAACTATATTTAAGTACTAAAGTTCTGCAATATTATTCTTACATGCCTTTCAATTTCTTTTTAATATTTGTACATGTTTTCAAGTTTTGTATATATGATTCTACATATCTTAAATCCTCAAATAAATGTTCATGCATGTTATAAATTTAAAAGAAATTAGTGAAGTCCCCTGAACTATGTTAATCTCCTGCATTTTTTACTAACAATTGATGCATGTTTGTAAATTATACAATATAATTTTTACATGTTTTTAGATTACACATCAAAATTTTTGCATATTTATAATATTATTGCATATTACATTTTTGAAAAAAATATAAAGAAAAACTCTATATAAAATTTGATGAAGAAAGTATTTTTGTTTTATATAGGAAAAATTAAGAAATATTTATATTAAAATTTCAGTTTGATCAAGTATAAATGATTATTAATATTTGATAGAATATATTCGAATATATCCAACTATATTATTAGTCAATTGAAAGTCGAACTTATCATCCGTAAGTTAGAGAAGTGGCATTTAGTCTTTATTATAGGGATTTTATTTAATCGGTCCATCCACAGGTCGTAAATAATAACGTATAACTTTTAATTATATGGGAATAACTACAACCTAAACTTTAATATTCACCCATTATTAGTGAATTCATTACCAATTTTTGGTCCTTTTTGTATATTAACATGATTCTAGCACATTTTATATATTTGCAAAGTTTAGCATATTTCATCATGAATATACAGATATTAGCACATTTTATATATTTGCACAATTTGATATGATTTATATTATCATACAGATATTAGTATAATTGATCACTAGTATTTAGCTTTGACAGGATTTATTAAAAAATAATATTACCGCATTTTAAACTTTCAATCATAATATAATTTCAACATGTTTCATTAATATATATATCCACATATGAAACTATATCTGAAGTGCCAAGCGTTAAGCTCATTTTTAACATTACTTTTGATGATTCTATGGACTAGCGGGCTCAAATTTACTTGTAAAATTAGACAAAGTAGGCTAGAAGATTGTGTTTAGTTATATTTTATATACGAATTTGTATTTGATTTGTTTTAAAATTATTATATATTTTGATTTATGATGTGTCGGGCTAATGTTGAGGAGAATAAAATTGTGATGGTTAAATAGTAATTTCATATGCTGTTTATGATTTCTATACTCCAACATTAGTCAAAATACTTTTTTCTTATGTATGATTTAAGGTCATATAGTTATTAATATTTGGCTAGTTTGGGTGTGGCTTTAAAAGAGATTGTACATTTAGGATTAACCATCATGTTTATAATGGGACTTAATGGGCAATTTTAGATGGTTTTACTAGCTAAAATCCTAATAGAGAGTCACATCTTCTTAATTTTAGGATCTAACTGTCATATTTATGGATGTGGGTTTAGTGTATAGTATTAAGCAGTTTGTTAACTAAAGTACTGGAATTATATCATATCTCCTTAATTTTAGAATTCACCAATTATGTTTATAGACATGGGAGTAGTGAGCGGTTCTAGACTATCTACTGCCATGTTTAAGGACATGGGAGTAGTAAGCAGTTCTAAACTATCTATTTATTAGAGTCTTAAAATTAGGCTATATTTTCTTAATTTCAGGATTCACCTATCAAGTTCACGGATATGAGATTAGTGGGTACTTCCAAACAATTTTCTAAAAGATTATGTCAACATGGAGCCTCATCTTATACCAGCTTCTTTAACTTTGGTCAACGGCTCTGATATATATGATAGACTGGTTGTCTCACATAACTAATAAATCAATATTAAGGAATTAAGAAATTAAGTATGGAGGGTTGATTATCTGGCTTAATCGCCACCCTCATTGATCAAAATTAGCATTAAGTGCCAAGGGCGGAGTAGTGGACCAAAAAAGAAGTAAAATGATATTAAAAATTGTAAAAATATGCAACCTTTTTTAAGGATTGATTGGATGTAGAATGTCACATCGAAATTCCAACTATTTTTAATTTCATTGAAGATAATAATTCTAGATGTGATCGTAGTAAAAATATAAGTAAGACTTAAAAAAGTTGGGTTTTTAGTATAGCCGCACTCTTATTCTTACAATTCTTCGGTAACTCTGCCCTTCAATCATCAAACTTATCACTAAACTCTTGAAATATGAGCCAACTAATATAAGTTCAATCACAAAATTTGGTGGCTAATAGTTTGGTCTCTGACAATTTGAACCCGTTATCTCAATCTCAACTTAATGCTGAGGGATAATGAAATCAGATTAGCTTGGATTTGAGGTATACCCAACATATTCAAATCTAAAAAGTCATTCCCCAGCCATAAGCAGCCTAAGTATCAATTTCCAAAAATCCAGATATTCAATCAGCCAAACATGCCTCAAATTCAACTACGCTCGAGAAGGGAAAAATAAAAAAGCAACACCCAAGTAAGTCTATTACAAATTAATCACGTAAAAAAAAATTACGTTATTAAATAAAATTTAAATAATAAATTATATTCCAAGGTGCCCCTTTAACCTAAATGTTTTAGAATTAAATCACACATCAAATGCTTATTTTGTTAGCAAATAATGTGGCTTAAATAGCCACGAAAGCGGAATAAAGAATTGAATTTTATACCTCCCGTTATTTGCTTGCTCTATTTTCGGGATATGAAATCCGGGCCGACTTTGAACTTCTGGACACGCTTGACTCTTCTAGATGGTGTATCGATTGAGTTGAGTACCAGGGACAAAGCCAGAACGCTTGATTTATAAGCAAAACCATCAAATGCCTCAATCGGACGTTATGTCCACTAACCGACCGAGAATTGATGACTTAATGAATGGGAGAGTTATCAATACTAAATGGACCACTAATACTTCAGCAATCAATAGAATTGAATGGTAGAAGGAGATCAGGAGTCGAGGAAGACGAAATAAAGAGGAAGGTTGCAATCGGCTGCAAACCGGCTTAGATTCGGCTTGAAGAAGCTGCTCGGCTCGGCGCTCGCTGAAGCCTATATTCTTCCACTTTGTCCATATTTTATTTGATATGATAACCAAACTCATCAATTCTTAAACTCAAGAAATAAATATACGAATCATGCGATAAGTCCTCTAATAATGAGTAATATCTTCAATGTATTATAATATATTATATTTCTCAAGTTATGTTAGTATCCGGTAACATTATTTTATGAATAAACCCTATATTTATTCTTTGTCCAATAATTAATGACATTCTCAAATCAATCAATGTGTACACAATTTTGAAAAATATCACAATAGATAAATAGAAATTTAACTAAATATCATTGTTCATACAATAAAAATTACAAAATAGAACTTAGTCCAATTTTTGTTACAAGATCCTTGAACCTCAATGGTGGCATGCCTCTTGTCAAAGGATCAGCGATCATTAATTCAGTGCTAATATACTCAATAGTAATTTTCTTTCCTTTAATGCGCTCATTTATGACTAAAAATTGAATGTCGATGTGTTTACTTCGACTGCTACTTTTATTATTTTTAGCCAGGAAAATAACAGCTGAATTATCGCAATATATCTTTAATGGCCTTAAGATAAAATCAACCACTCTAAATCTAGATATGAAATTCCTCATCCATACACCATACTTTGTAGCCTCGAAACAAGCAACAAACTCGACTTCCATAGTGGAAGTAGCAATCAAAGTTTGCTTTGTACTCCGCCAGGATACAGCTCCATCGGCAAACAAAAATATGTAACCAGATGTTGATTTACGTGAATCAACACATCCAACGAAGTCTGAATCAAAGTACCCCAATACTTCCAAATTGTCGGTCCGTCTATATGTCAGCATGCAGTCTTTGGTACCTTGAAGATACCTCATTACTTTCTTAGCAGCTTTCCAGTGTTCCATACCTGAATTATTCTGAAATCTTTCCAACATTCCAACTGTAAATGTTATGTCAAGTCTTGTACATACCTGAGCATACATCAAATTTTCAACAATGGAAGCATACGGAATATTTTTGATCTATTACCGTTCTAAATCACTTTTCGGGCATTGGCTCAAATTAAGCCTATCACCCTTAACAATTGGTGTTATACTTGATGAACAATCTTTCATCCGAAATCTCTGTAAAACTTTATTGATATAGGTCTCTTGAGACAAACCAAGAATACAACGTGGTCTGTCTCAATATATCTTGATGCCAATGACATAAGATGTATCATCCATTTCTTTCATTTCAAATTTATCAGAGAAAAATTATTTCATTTCATACAGCAACCCTTTATTATTGGATGCAAATAAAATATCGTCCACATATAAAATAAGAAAACAAATCTTACTCCCATTGACCTTCTGATATATACTTTGATCCAAAATATTCTCTTCAAAATCAAATGAAGAGATAATTTTATCAAATTTTAAATACCATTGACGGGATGCTTGTTTCAATCCATATATGGACTTCTTTAGTTTGCATACCAATTGCTCACCATCACTAGAAGAGAATCCTTCTGGTTGTTTCATGTAAACATCTTTCTCTAGATCACCATTTAAAAATATTATTTTCACATCCATTTGTTATAATTCCATATCAAAATGAGCAACCAATGCCAAAATTATGCGAAGAGAATAATTTTTAGATATAGGAGAAAAAGTCTCCATGTAATCATTCTCTCCTTTTGAGTATATCTCTTAGCAACGAGTCTTACTTTATATCTTTTGATATTCTCTAATGAGTCTTTCTTTATTTTAAAGATCTATTTATACCCTATGACTTTCGCCCATTTAGGCAATTCAATAAGATCTCAAACTCTATTACAACTCATAGAATTTATCTCTTCTTTCATGGCATTGTACCATAATTGTGACTCATTACAACTCATAACTTGTGAAAACGTTTCAGGATCATTTTCGGCTCCTATATTATAATCTGACACTTGTAAATATATAATATAATCACCAGAAATTATTGACTTTTTTCTTCTAGAAGACCTTCTCAAAGTTGTATCATCATCCTCAATAAGAGTATGTTGTATAACTATTTCAGACAAATCTTAAATTTTATGGTCAATTGGAATAGGATCAGTATTTTGTAGAATGACATTGATTGATTGTTTAATACCAGATTGATCTTGAGAGGTGTTGTGTATAATAATCAACCTATCATTTGAAGTGGAGGGTTGAGAAACTAAATGATCATGACTAGAAATCAAATTTCTTGATCATTTTCTCCCACTCATTAAGTCATTCTCAAAAAAATTTACATTTCTTGATTCCACAATCCTAGTGCTGTGAGATGGACAGTAAAATCTATATCCCTTAAACCGTTCAACATATCCAATGAAATGCCCACTAATAGTCCTTGGATCCAACTTCTTCTCATGTGGATTTTAAACTCTTACTTCAGATGGGCATCCTCATATGCGTACGTGTTGCAAACTCGATTTTTAACCTTTCCATAACTCAAAATGAGTTTTTGGAGTAGCTTTTGTTAGGACCCGGTTTAATATATACACCGTCGTTTTAAGAGCTTCACTTCACAAGGATTTTAGAAGTTCAGAGTTACTAAGTATACTCCTCACCATATCCAATCATGTTCGATTTTTTCTTTTTACTACACCATTTTAGTCTGAAAAATCAGGCATAGTATATTGGGCAACAATCCTATTTTTTTGAAGAAACCTTACAAATGGACCAAGTATTTGTCCATCTTCAGTATATCTTTCATAATACTCTCCACCTCTATCTGATCTTACAATTTTTATTTGTTTTCCATATTGTTTCTCTATTTCTATTTTAAATAATTTAAATGTATCTAAGGCTTTATTCTTATTATGAAGCAAGTAGAAATATATATATCGTGAGAAATTATCAATAAAGGTGATGAAATATTTTTGATCATATGAGTCAATATCAGGACTACAAATATCAGTATGTATGATTTTTAATAAGTCCGAACTCCTCTTGGCATTTTTCTTAGTCTTGTTGGTCTGCTTTCCTTTAATACAGTCCACATAAGTCTCAAAGTCAATAAAATTTAGAGTACTAAGTATTCCATCATTTACCAACCTTTTAATTCTATCAATGGAGATATGACCTAATCTCCTATGTCATAACATAGAGGAACATTCATTTATAACACATCATTTAATACCAATATCAGCATGCACAGTATTGAAAGAGGTATTATTTTATAAATTTAAGTAATAAAGACCATTAGACAATGTATCATTCCCAACAATATCAGACTTATAATATAAACTGAAAAATGAGTCTGAAAATATAATTGAATATCCATAAGGCACAAGTCTTGAAATAGAAATCAAATTTTTAGAGAAATTTAGAATATAAAAGGTCTTTTTCAAAGTCAAAACAAAACCACTACTCAAAACTAAGTTGCATGTTTCAATGGCCTCCACGTGTAAACGCATCTTGTTTCCGGTGAAGATACTTTGTTCACTGTCCGCTGATTTCCTTAAGTTTTGCAAGCCTTGTAAGAAATTTAAAATATGAATTGTAGAACTAGAATCAATCTACCACATATTATGTACAACATTAACCATATTAGATTCATAACATACAAAAGAGAATGGATTACCTTTCTTTTCAAGCTAATTCTGATATTTGATACAGTCATTCTTAACGTGTCCCTTCTTTTTACAGAAGAAGCACTTGGACTCCTTCTTGATGTCAGATTGATGAGGTATTTTATCTTTTCTCTTCTTTTTGGCTTGTGTTTGGAACTTTTCTTCTTTGAGCGTGTAAACGCTCTCACTTTGCTCCATCATAAGCCTTCCTTCCTCTTGAACACACATTGTCATGAGTTCATTGATTGACCATTTATCTTTATATGTATTATAAGAGATTTTAAAAGGTCTATATTGTAATGAAAACGTGTTCAAAATATAATGTACACAAAAAAATTCAGACATTTTCACCTCTAAATTTTTTAATTGAGCCGCTACATCCCTCATCTACATTATGTACTCACGCACACCCTTAACACTGGTAAGCCTTATAGATGAAAACTTTATTATCATGGTGCTAGCTAGTGCTTTATCTGAAATCTCAAACTGTTCATCGATAGCCTTCAGTAAATTCCGCATTTTATTATACTAGTCGACAAAACCACGAATACCAGCAGAAATTTTAGTCTTTATGAACATCAAACTGAAGCGATTAGATCGCTCCCAACGTTCATAAAGAGTTACATCAACTGGAGTGCTGGTAAGAGTAAGAGCAGGTGGTTTGTTTTTCCGTATAACATAATTTATGTCCATCCACCCTAAGTAAAAAAAAATTCTTTCCTTCTACACCTTATAGTTATCACCTTTTAGTTCAAAAATTTCACATTTTATGTCGAAAAGATTAACAAATTGAATAACTGTATAAAAATAAATACATGCTTAACATCCAACAAATGAGGCTAGCAAAATACAGAATTATATTTTACTAATGTAAAGTATACATCATGAATCAATTGATAAAAAAATTACCTATGGGCTAAATTTTAATTCAAATAGATTCATGTCCAATTTTATGATAAAACTATCAAATTATATTTCAATTCTTAATCCCTGTGGGCAAATTAAGAAAAATAATTTGACATTTTATCCTAATTAATTAATTTAATATAATAAAATTTTTTGTGGGATAAATTTTATTATATCAAAAATAATTAGCCACAATTAATGTCTTTATGCTACACGTGACAATAAAAATAATTTTATTAATTAAGGAAGTTGTGACAAATTTTTAATTAATTAAATTATTTTAATCACTAGATATTATATACATATATATATATAATTGTATTCTAAAATTATATTTTATTCTTTATATATAATAATATAATTATATATATATAAATATATATGTATATATATATATTATATATATATATATATATATATACATTTTAAATGTATAAAATACATTTAAATGCCCACATGAACGCCATCAAGCGTTCAGCACAGCGGTGAAATGCGTCGTCCCCACGACCCGTGTTTGAATCCCGGCCACTGCTTGTTCAAGCCGCATTTTGAAATTTCGCAGTGCTACAGTGATGGGCCAGAAGCTGTCTAGGCCGCGCACGAAACGGGCTGCAGACTTACGCAGGTGGACGCCGAACGCGAACATTGGATTTGGGCCATGAACTAAAACGGCCCAAGTCCAAAACCGTATTTATTTTTTTTAAACACTGTAGCAGAACGACGTCATTTAAAAACCGAATACGATCCCACGAAACGACGCCGTTCAAAAAACACAAAACCGAAGACAAAACGATGACGTTTATAACTGTAGCAATAGTAAACAACGCCGTTCAAGTCGTCTTCTTCCTTCGTCGGATTCGCCCGAACCCGACAACGCCCGATTAGACCCGTTTTCCAGACCCGATTGAGCAGCGCCATATGAACACCAAAATTGATGAAAATTATATGAAATTGTCAGAAATTTAATTTCCCAACGATTTTCAGCGCTCGTTTTACCGAATCTTAAAAAAAACAGAGACTTTAAGATTTTCAAGTTTTGGACGAAAACCGAAAATCAACAGAACGGCAAAGGTAGAGACGATGCCTCGCTCTGATACCAAATGTTAGCAAATAATGTGGCTTAAACAACCACGAAAGCGGAATAAAGAATCGACTTTTATACCTCCCGCCATTTACTTGCTCTGTTTTTGGGATATAAGATTCGGGCCGACTTTGAGCTTCTGGACACGTCTGACTCTTCTAGATGGTGTATCGGTTGAGTTAGCTGTCAAGGACAAAGCCAGAACGCTTGATTTATAGGCAAAACCACGAAATATCTTAATCGGACGTTATGTCCACTAACCGGCCGAGAATTGATGACTTAATCAATAGGAGAGTTATCAACACTAAATGGACCACTAACACTTCAACAATTAATGGAATTGAATGGTAGAAGGAGATCAGGAGTCGAGGAAGACAAAATGAAAAAGAATGTTGCAATTGGTTGCAAACCGGCTCAGTTTCGACTTGAAGAAGCCGCTCGGCTCGACACTTAAGGACTGCTGAAGCCTACATATTAATCTTGCAATGAGGGCAGCATTAGCAGCAGGATTTATACTTTTTATGCATCCAATGAAATCCCAAAATAAAGGCACATTAGATAATACATTATCTGAGATGAGGTTAATATTTTATTGACTTAAGTATCGAAAAAATTTTAAAAAATTATCTTAACCCTACGGCTTCTTATTTGTGTTCGCGGTGCAAATGACTCGTGATTCACTAATTCAAAGCTTGTTTCATTGGTCTCCGAGCCTAATTTGATTTTGAGGTATAGGTGAGGGTATTTTGTCAATTTATAGAACCAATTAATTACTAAAATGTGTAATCATCACACATATTATTAATTAAATTCAGCATGAATTTTAAAAATGATTATATGCTTTTTAAAATAATTAACAATACTTTCTTACATGACTCTTTTTGTATATTATATATTTTCTTCCCAAATTAATCATGATTAAGCGGCAACAGCGGCGGCTAAAGTGCTTCAAATCCGAAAAACAATTTGCAGAGATAAAGATTAGTGGCGCCGCAGGCATATCATGATGATTAAAATCATCTGTACAATAAAACTATATAATAAATATTTTCTTTTATTTTTTTTTCTGGGCTCCTTTAATACATGGACTCTAGCATCCTTCTTCTGGCCTCTCTTTTCGAATAATAATTATTTTTTTTATGTCACAATAATAACTATGTTCTTTTTTTTTTTAATAAGTGAGTACTCATATATATTTTATTAAAAAAATTTATGTATATAAAATCTCATATATTCAATAGACTAATATAGGATTAAAGACACAACCTAATTTAAAAATCCAAAATGACATATGATGGATACGTCAGTAGTGGGTTTGCCCAAGTAGGAGAAACTGCCCAGATTCACAATGGCCCATTAGCGTCTGGACGGTCAATGCTTGCCATTGACCAGTCGAAAGGCCAATAAGCTATGAAAAGCCCAAAAATAGGACGGCCCGTTTGCATGATCAGTAGACCATCTGCAGACTAAGCCTTAAGTGGGTCAAGCACATTTTGGTCCATTCGACCGTCCTCAACCAGCAACGGTCTTCTCCCCTTATTTAACGCCCTTCACAAAAGGCAACATTAATGGCAATGGTTATTAACAGATTCAACGCGCATCCTTAAAGGAGATCGCCATAATCATTTTTCCATCTGTTAGAAACTCTAACAGTTATAGAATGTAGAAGAAAGACAATCAATCCGGTGACCGTTACTACCATAAATGCTTCATGCCGGAAGAGATAGTGATCCCAATAAAGCGCAAAAATCAACCCTTTTGCACAAGAAAGGCAGTCCAAAATAACGCCTATAAAAAGCCATGAAGTTCTCACTCCAAGGCACGCCTTCATTCGCCCACAATAAGCTCACACGCTTCAGACTGCAAACGATCTCTCTCTTTACCACTACGTTCCCAATGAATAAAGTGCTTAGAGTCAGTGTTCTTCATAAGCCAACAAAGCCTCTCTCAATAAGAGCATTCACATATCTCAAACACTCTCTACATTTCCTTATATTCTTTACTTTGACCTTTTTAATTCGAAAACTATTTGCTGACTTAAATATTGGAGTGTTTAGGGTGAGATAATCTCCCGCCATCACCAAACCTCTCGTTTATAATTGTGGTGTGTAGGATCCAGACTTAGTAGATGGAGCCAGACTCAAACAATCGACTTAATCTGAATCTATTCAAAATTTGGATCCATAATGTATCATCATAAATAAACACTCGGAAGAGAAATAAAACTATTCCAATCAATAGCAAGATGATGAGAAAATCAAGATGCATAGAAACCATATAAAACTATATTGCAGTAACCAATGCAATACTATCGTTGGAACCCTCTTATCAAACAAAAATTTTAGATAATACGAGTCGTTTTATCATCATTAAATGAGGAAGACATGTCAAAGAGGCAAGAATTTTAAGTACTCCAAATAAAATTTACAGTAATCGTCATAGTGAATTTGAAATGAACATATATTTGGTATTTCATATTCAATTCAATCGATGCCCACTTAATATCTTAGTACCAGTCGATGCGTAGCCAGAAACATTGGATTCTGTTTTGAATAACTCTTCAAATCCTTTGAATAAACACATATAAACAGAAAATATGATACACAAATTGTTCCATTTTTCAACAGAACACAATGTAAATAAATATGAAGGAATCGCAGTCCATCCAATACCCCAAGGGGTTCATTGATTGCCAACCAAAGAACAAAAGCATAGGAATGGGTGTAATTTAGGACGATCGATCAAGAAGACCCAAGCACCTATTGTGACGATCGGTCAAAAATTCTCCAGCCCATTTGATAGGAAAATTACTGTTAGCCTTCAGATTCCATCTAATGGAATTGCAGGGGTTAGGGCAAAAGTCATACGATGGTCATGATTTAATAAAGGATCCTGCTAATATCAGAGCTTGATGCAATCATCTCCCATGAGTACCATAGAGAACAAACTCCACTTTTGCGTCTAAATTTTGGTACCTAGAGTAATATGATTAGAAAAAACAATAGTCCACTGCTCCAAAGGATGTCAAAGAGCAAACCACTGGAGGATATCCTTCATGTTCCCCACAATGTGATACACACAAGATCTCAACAAATCCACAAGCTTCATAATGTTGTTAAAGTTCCAAGGAATAGATTGAGGGAGCATATTGTCCAAATTCATCTATATTTATACTACATTTGTTTTAAATTGGTGTAATTAAACATAAATATATGTTAATATTTCATACCATCGTGATTATTTTATTAAAAATATGTCCCATATAATAACGCACATAAATTATTAATTTATTAAATTGATTAAATAAATACAATCTTAATAATTTATATATATATTAAAGAAAAAGTTTTTAAAAAATATATCTATTCAAGATGTTTCCTTTAATAAAAATGATATATTATTTCTCAATTGATATGTTCTTTCAAGATATACCCTTTAAACGAAAGGATATGTCATTTCTTAATAATTATATCTATTCAAAATGTATATTTTGAACTCGAAGAGGGACACTTTGGTAATTTAGAAAGAGTCATCTCTTCCTCTATAAAAGGACATCCATGACTATGATTTTGGAATGTATAAGATTTTTCATAAAGTCCCTACAAATCATAAGAAAAAGAAAAAAAATAATATCCCGATTTTCTTGAGATAAGAATAATTTTAGTATGGCACGTAAAAGTTTAGTGATTATGAATTCAGGTATATAAAATTATGTATATTCATAGTTTATTAGTAAAAAAATATGATAATGAAGATCCCATATATTAAAGTTTTATCTCATCATAATAACTTATATGTGATATCGAAACAATAGTTTTAATTATCATATTTACTTTCGATTGTATCATTTGATGTATTCTATTTCCTGTATGATATTCTATATAAAAAAAAAAAAAGAATACAGAAATGAGGAAAAAAGTGGGAAAAATAGGAGGAAGGAGGAAAATAAATTTAATGTAAAATAATATTATATATTAGTTTGATTATGTTTTTGTATATGATATATAAAAGAAAATGAAATATCTAATGATTGTTTATGTGATTTAATATCTATATTATGTGAAAATAAATTTGTTATTTTATTATGAGAAAATATTGTCTTTAGATTCATATATATATTACTTATGATATTTTACAAAGTAATTAAAATTGAATATTTCTATATAATATAGTTTGATAACTGTCAAAGTGATCCGACCAAATTATTTTATAAATATTAACTTATAGAATGAGAGATTAATATAGTTATCCCATATATCAATTTAATTATTTCATAAATTTAAGATATTATAATCTTTTAACTATTAGATGTTATAGTAGGCCCAAAAATGTACCAATTTTTACATAATTGATTAATTAAATAGAATAATTAATAAGTATCTTTATTTCAAATAGGATTCTAAATATCTAAAAGTAATAGACTTATTTAAATTTTAAAATATTATTAATTATTTTTAAAATGGACTACTAATCCCAAAGTATAAATTGTTTTGGCCCATTTTTTAATTTATAGAATAAACATAAATACAAATATATAATATACATGAAATATATCATAATCTAGATGAATCAAGTAATAAAAAGTATATAAAATATAAGCGCTATAAGTAGGAATAATCAAGGCTCAATTTTGGTGACGAATAGAAATCTCAATAGCCACAACTATCGAGTAAAATTATCTGAACTTCTACAGCCAAGAAAGAGTGCACTAAGAAAAACAATTTACAAATCAAGTGGTACAAACATGCTAATTTAATCGACTTATTCTCGTTTTGTGACCCCTCTAAGTAACTCATTGAATTTGCCTACTGCAGCGAAACTAAATGCCTTCCGATCTTCTTGTCAATCTTCCTTCATGAACTGTAGAATCTCCACACACCATTGAATCTTAATTTTTACACCACCCACATCGCTAATGAAGGTTAACAGGTACAAAAAGGTGTGCATGATAAAGGACAATAATGTGAGAAAACTTTACAATAGAGGCACAAAGGTCGAAGTTAAGTTTTCTCAAATAAATCAATTTGTAAGAAAAAATGAGAGCTTTTTCTTGCTGAATAGTCGTCAAATTATTTTTGCCAATAGTCCGAAACATAGTAAGGAAGACGGCTATTTACAAAATAGATCAAAAATCAGGTTAAAGAATTCGACCGTTTGAAAATGCACACCCTGACATTGGAACGTAACTCGAGCATGCGGCATGTATGCCTAGGGTTGCACTATGTACGTGCCTCATTGCTTAAGCAAAACTCGAGCATGCCTTGAGCACAGGCATTCTTGAATTTGCGCTTAGTGCTCGCATTGGGTGCACCTTGAGCGTGCACTTTCTAACAATGACACTTGAGCAGGAATTGGGTGGGCCTTAAGCATGGCCTCTTGAAAAATAACGCTCGGGCGCAGGATAGGTGTTAGGTAGACGTAGATATTGGGAGTTACGTATCGGTGAACAGCAAGTGAGAATTTGATGTAGATCTTCATGGTAAAGATAATATCGCCAACGATCAACAAAATACAGTTACGGAATATTCTAATACAAAATATGCCTATCAATTTTTATAAGTATTTGAGAATCACTATAATAATTAATTAGTGTGTTATAATTACATCCAAATGGGGATTATAATGACACTATTTATGTTTTAAAGTTTAACATATTTTCATTAATTTAAAGTATTAATGTTAAGTATATTAATTTATTATAGTATCTATTTTGATTTTACTATATTCTCACACTTCTTCTATTTTAATATTCAATGGAACTAATTTTTTAAAGTGGTTTGAGTACATTCAGTTTCATTTAGGTGTATTGGATCTTAATATAATATTATAATCAAAGAAACCTACTATTATTATTGGTATAAGTAGTGAGGAAGAAAAGTCTAATATTAGAAGTGTGAAAAAAGTCAAATTGAATAAGTATGATACTTATGATAATGAATGACGAATAATATTAAAGTCAATACTTTCTGAAATTGAAAATACTAAAGATTTATTAAAAACTATTGAATATCATTTTCGATTTGCAAATGACTATCTTGAGGGGATGCTGATGACAAAATTTACTACCGTAAAATTTAATGATACTAAAGGAATGCAAGAGCATATTCTGAAATGACCAATTTGGATGCCAAATTTAAATCCCTTATTATGGATGTGAATTAATATTTTCTTATTCAGTTTATAATAAATTGACTTCCTCCTTAGTATGGATTTTTTTTAAATTTATTATAATACTATTAAAGATAAATAAAATATTAATAAATTAAAAAACATATTGGTTCAAGATGAGACAATATTTAAATAATAAGAAAGTCATTCAATAAATTTAATGGATTATAATGGTAAAGGAAAGAAGAATAGAAAAAGACAAAACATTAAAGCCAAATCACTAACCCCATGTTTGGTTGGAGAAATAAGGTGGGAATAGAATTTTTATTCCCAGGGAATAAAAAAATATTTAGTTATAAATTTAATTGAGAAAAAATATTTCTGAAAAATATTTATTCTTACATTTGTGGGAATATATATTTCCACATGAAAGGCGAAAATAGCTATTCTCACAAATATGGTAATAGCTATTCTCATTATTATTATTATTATTATTATTATTATTATTATTATTATTATTATTATTATTATTATTATTATTATTATTATTATTATTACTACTACTACTACTATTATCATTATTTTCACATTGTTCCTCAAACTATTCTACAAACCAAATAAAAGAATATTAATTTTTATATTGTTTTATTCTAACAATCAAATATGGAAATAACAATTCCAACTATATTTCAATCCTATTCTATTATCTGGAATAACCATTATATTCTCATATTATTCAATTATAATAATCAAATATACTGTAAAAGAAAAAGAGCTCCACTTTGGTACAAAGACTCAAAAAAGGGAAGTAATGGACGGTATCACTTTTGTAAAAAAAATTGAGACGCTTTAATAAAGATTGTTATAAAAAAAATGTTTGGTTTGAAAAAAAAAAAAAGGATAAGCATTTAGCTTATATTTATTTTAAATCAAATCTAATTAAAATTTCTTTTAATATTTAATGGTTCGACTCGAGTTCTAACGTTCATGTTTCTAAAACAATGTAAGGATTCATTGCAATACAGATCCTAAACCAAAATAAAAATTTTATTGCCTTTAAAATCGTCTTAAAATTTCTATTTCTACTGTTGAAACTTTTTATTTATTTTTGATTTTAAATTATATTTAGACTTACTAGAAACATTATATATATCTTCTATTTCTAGAAATTTTATTTTTTATTTTTAAACTTAATGTTCAATGTTACTCTTTAAAATTTAACAATAAAAGAATAAACCTATAGAAAAATAAAATCTTCTTTAGTTTGAAAATTCTTTCTGATGACCTTTACAAAATTAACATTGGCCAAAAATTTGTTGAAATTGTTATGACTCTACATTATAATATCAGAACAAAATATAAATGTATGAATAAAAACTCTTCTTTCTTGTGGTATAAAATATATGACTTATATCTAAAGATCGTATAAAAATATTTGTAAAAAAAATTATCTAACCTTAAGTTTTTTCTTAATGTATATTTGAATTGTATTAAAGAAAAGCAAACCAAATATACAAAGGATGGTATCACAAGAAATACAAAACCGTTAGAGATTATCCATATAAATATTTATGAGTCTTTTGACTCTCTATCTTTAGAAACAAAAAAAATATTTTATTGCTTTTATCGATAACTTTTTATATTATTATTATTATATTTATTTATTGTATAACAAGTCTCAGGTTATAAATATTTTAGAGATATATATAATTAAAATTAAAAGATAATTAAATAAAAGTATGAAAATTATTTAATCTAATAGGGATAATGAATATTATGATAAGTAAGATAAATTAGGATAATATCCTGACCTTTTTACTAAGCTGTTGGAAAAGACAGTAGACGTGCACAATAATATATTATACCGGGATGCTATAGCAGAATGATATTACTGAACAACGTAATCGTACTTTAATGGATATAATTATGTGCATGTTGAGTAATTCTTTTTCACCTAAATTTTTGCTAATTGAAGCCCTTAATACTATTGTATATATTCTTAATCAAGTTCTTAATAAAGCGGTTCCAAAAACTCGTTTTAAGCTATGAATTGATAAAAAAACATTGAGTATACAACACCTATATATTTGAGAGTGTCCAACAGATATTAGAATTATTAGTGGGTACTTTATTGGTTGTCCAAATAAATCTAAAGATTATAGATTTTACTATTCTAACTATACTATAATAACAATAGAAATTGATAATGCCAAATTATTTAAAAATGACCAAATTAGTAGGAGTAATATTTCATAAAATGTGAAAATTAAAGAAATTAGAGCATAAGTTTCTTTACCTATAATTTCTAAATAAATTATTATTCTAACTGCTATTGCACAATAAATTAGTGATTCTATCCTCCATAATGAGAACGTCATCATTAAATAAAATATAGAACAACTATAAGAAATAATATTAAGAAGATCTCATAGAGAAAAAAATTACTATTTTAAATAATTATTTAGTTTATTTATATGAATTTGAATATGATATTGGGATATATGATGATTCGATTTTTTTCAACAAGCCACAAAAAAAAAAAATGATTATTCTAAGTTAATTGATATCATAAAAGTTGGGTTAAAATCAATTACACATAATAAAATTTGGAATATCACTAAATTGCCTAAAGGTTACAGAACAGTTGAATATAAATGTATATTTAAAATCAAATGTCACTCTAAATATAATATCGAATGATATGAAGTCAGATTTATAGTTAAAGGTTACAATCAAAGAGGTAACATTAATTATAAGAAAATATTTTTTCTAATTCTAAAGTAGGACTCCTTAAAAATTATAATAATAGTTTTTATTTAAAGTTACACCAAATAAATATAAAAACAACTTTTTAGAATGCAAGTTTAGATGAAAAAATCCATATGAAATAACTTGAATGATTTTTAGTCAAAAGATAAGAAAAATTAGTTTACAAATTAAAAAAAATTGATATATATACTTAAATAAGCCTTACGATAATGGTATCTTATATTTCATAATACTATTTTATCCTTCGATTTTATTAAAAAATATCATTGATCGATGTATATGTCTAAAAGTCAATGAAAACTAATTTATATTTTTGGTTCTATATGTTAATAATATATTACTTGCAAGCATTGATTTTAAGTTATTATATAAGACTAAAAGCTATCCTTCTAAAAATTTTAATATGAAAGATATAGGTGATGTCATTTTTGTAATATAAATAGAAATATTTTGAGATAAATTACATAAATTATTAGAATTATCTCAAAAAAAATTATATAAAAAAAATTTAGATGGATTTGGGATTACAAAAAAACTGTGTAGCCAATATTGCTTCAATTTAAAAAGTTAATAAATTCAGTTTAATACAATGCCTACAAAATAAATTAGAATACAATAAAATGAATGACATTTCTTATATGTCTGTTATAGAAAGTTTAATATATACACAAATTTATACCGAAAGAGATATTAGTTTCGCATTTGACATACTCAAATGATACCAATGTAACCCTCATATGGATCGCTTGAAGGTTATAAAGAAAATAATGAGATACTTATAAGTAACTTAAGATTACATACTTACTGATAAGAAATTTGATTATTTAGAGGTAATAGAATATTCGATTCAAAACTGTATTGGACATACAGATACCATAAAATTTACATTTGAATATATTTTTCTTTTGATTAGAGGAATAATTTTATTAAAAAGTGTAAAGCAATCTATGTTGATGTATCCATAATGAAAGTAAAGTTTGTGGCATACTTTAAAACTACTATACATGTATTATGGTTATGAAATTTTATTTTAGGATTTAAAATTATTGACAGTATAGCCAGACTATTAAAAATTTATTATGATAATTTCGTAATAATTTTCTTCTCACAGAACGACAAATATTCAAATGGTAATAACTATATAAAAATTAAATATATTACCTTTAAAAGAAAAATTCAAAAATAAAATATGTCAATAAAGTATATCAATATTGATGCGTACCTGGATTCAACTTCGAATAGATTCGGATTCTTCTGGATGATGTGAACCGGCTCCGTTTACCAAGTACGAATCCTGCACACCACTAAAACGAACAAGAGGTCAGCGTTAACGGCGGGAGATAATCCCACCGAAAACACTCCAACCCTCAAGTCAGTAAAACAACCTTCAATGGAAGGAACTGAAAGTAGAGAGAGCAATGAGAGAGGGAAGAGAGTGCTTTGTTCCAGATGTCAGAGAGGCGCAAAGCCTTTCTCATATCTGGATGGTGGGAAGGCAGAGAACGAGTGTGAAGACCCGTTCGTTGCCTTGGAGTTTGATTGTGTTTGAGAGTTTTTTGGCTGCCCAGAGTCAGATCTTGTTTCTCAGAGCACTTAGGGTTTTCTGTGTGAGTGAAAGCCTCAAAGAAAGTGTGCCCTGGATGGTGAATCCAGGGCCTCTTTTATGGCAAAGATGGCGATCCTCCTCCTTTGGAAGGAGTGATCCTTCCTGTGATCTGCTGCGGGCCTTCCTTTTGGAGGCTGATGCTTGTTGCCCAACTGTGGAGGATTGTTTCCTTCTGAGGCGGCCAACCACTTTCCAAGTTGGTTTCTTTCCTTCCCAACATGTTACCGTTGGGGTTCCTTGGCTGGCAAGAAATTGGGAAGATCTGGCGCCTTCCTTATTTGAAGGGCGCCAATCTTGCTGATATTCCTTTTGAGATCATGGAATATCCTTGGAGGATCGTGGTTGGTCTTTTTATGATTGGTGGGCCTAAATGGGTCAGGCCCGTTACTGTTGAAAGGCTTCTTGGGGCCCAACGTGCAAAGCGCGGACGATCAACGCTCGGGTTGACCGTCTGCGTGCGTGTTGGCCGCCCTTATGAAAGGTGTCTGCCGTTAGCCTCCAGATGGGCTATGGGCCTGAGTGAGTCAGGCCCATTACTGTAGAAGAGTTTTATTTGGGCCCAACGTATAGGGAGCGGACGTCCAACGCCCGAGTTGACCGTTAGTGTGTTGGCCGCCTTTGAGAACGGCGGAGAGCGGTGAGCGATCAATCGATGGGTCAAAGTGGCATAACAGAATAGGCTCATCACTGTTGCAAAGCCTCTAAAGGCCCAACAAAACTGGTCAACGCTTAGTTGACCGTGTGTGAGTAAGTTGGCCGCTAGGACGGTCAACGCCAACGTTGACCGTATTCGGGCTTTCCAATTTCTGGGCCTATCTTCTTACTGGGCCGTCAGAAATGTTGACCGCATTTTGAGCACATTGACCTTCCTTTGGACCAACCCATTATTGGTGTACCCATCAAATACCAAACTTATGATTATAAATTCATTAATTAAGGGTTTACCACAAAAAATATTTATAAATCATGTTGATAGTATGAATTTTTATCATCACCCATGATATAATTTGAAAATGGTCATCTCTTTTTCTATAAAAGGATATCCATGGCGATCATTTAAGGACATATAACATTTATATAATTCTCTACAAATTATTAGAAGAAGAGTGAGAAATTATATCCCAATTTTTTGAGATAAGAATAATTTCGGTGTAGCACGTGAAATCTTAGCAATTATGGATCCAGATATGTAAATTTATATATATACATAATTCATTAGTAAAAAAATATAATAATGAAGATCCTATGTATTAAAATTTTATCTCATTAAAATAACTTATATATTTTATGCACTAATCTAAAATAGCAAAATATTATATAAAAATAGCAAATATCAATTAATAAAAAATACATTATATTATTTATAACCAATTTATAACTTATCATAGAACTTTTTTTTTTTGAAAAAACTAAAACTATTTTTTATCTAACTTAATAGTGAACAAATTTTTACAAAAATTTTCAGGTAAATTTATATTTTTTTTACTTTCTCTTTTATCAATGTTAATCTAAATTCATTAAAATTAGACCGATGAAAGTTTAGCTTAGAAAAAAATAATATATATAGATGATCATATGATGATTGAATATACATTATTAACCCAATTAGGTTCTATTCATTTAAGCTCATGGATAGCTTGGCTAGGTATGTTTATAACTCGAATAAACTCATTTAAAGATTTAAGAATAAACTCATTTATAAACTAACATAGAAACCCAAATAAAAGCTCATTAATGTTGTTTGAGAACTTATTTTATGAGTTTGGTATGGCAAATAACTTGAGTTTGAGTTCGAACCCACTCCATTTATATACAAATAAATAAGGCATTGAGTCAAACTCAAGCTTAGTATTTTTTCCCTAATTCAAGCTAGAATTAAGAAAGTATACTTGACCTAAGCTATTTGATATTCTAAAAATAACCAAATTAAAATTAGACAAATAGAGAATAAAATAAAGTTATCGTAAAATATTATTCGTTATATTAAAAAAACTTACGTGAAAATAGATCTATTTTTTATATAAAATTAAGTAAATTGCCCTTCTAGAATACCTGCCCTTAACATATCATATAATTAACACAGTGGCCCAAAGAACATTACAATATGAAAATTACAATTTTTAGTCCGCTTTCATGAAGTTACACAATTGTTACCATATTAAAATGCATAATTGTTTTATAATTTGATTATAATGGGCAGCTGAAAATGAAACAATAATTATGCTAAAGTTTTGGGAAGCTCTTGAAGCATATGATCTAATGAGAATATTTTTATAATATTTTAAAATAATATAATATTTTATTTATTTATTTATATTTATAGATCTAAATAAATATAAAGAATTGATAATATGTTGAAACATTGGACTGTAATTTTTCAAAAATATCTATTGAATATTTTTAAAACATGCCCATTTATTTATCATATTAATAAGTTCATATAAAAATAAATAAATATATAAAATATTATATTAGTTAAAAATATTAATTTAAAAATATTTATTAAATATTTTAAAAATATTTTCAGATATAATTATAACCCTAAACATGCACGGAAAAGAAACTCTATGGGGCATAGGCACCGCAGCATTTGCTGTGTGCTTCTCTACCAATAGTTACAAATCTAATGACTAATATTTTATTATATTAATATTATTAAAATGGTTATTGATGCGACTATGGATTCAAGATCTAAAGAAAAGCATTCATTGCTGAGATCATGAAAAAATAAATCAAGCAGTGAATTACAGAAATCTCGAATTTAGGCATCACAACGTTTTTCTTTTATTTTCTCGTCCTTTCTCTTTTTTGTAAAGAAAAAACTCTCCTCCTTTTTCTAAAAGTCATTTCCTTTTATAAACCGTTTCTTCTCTTCTCTTCCTGATTTGATCATTCCGGTAATGGCCGTTCTTCTTCCTTATAATCAGTTTCATCCGTTACTGTTGGTTTGATCGGTTGCACAACCGTTTCTCATAACTGTCACCTTCACGTGTTATTTGCGATAACTCCTAAACCAATGGGCTTTCTTCAATGGGCTTCCTTTAATGGGCCATAAAAGTAAATCATATACAGTTGTACCCATCACTAGTCCCCCGTGTCGGTAGGTTAGAATTCTTAACCTGGCGATATGTCCTTTCTGATAGGGTCATTCGAGTTCTTCTGCTGATTCGATTTGAAATTTGTCATCAACCAGTTGTAATTCTAGATCGACTTTCAGCTAGCTTGCCTTTGAAAACATTTTTACCGATCTGGATTGAAATCGGCTTTCAACATGCTTACACTTGAAACCAGTTTTTGCCGATCTGGATCGAAATCGGCCTTCAGCCCTCTTACGCTTGAAATCGGCTTTTCAAATAATTACCGATCTGGATCGAAATCGGCCTTCAGCCTTCTTACGCTTGAAATCGGCTTTTCAAATAATTGCCGATCTGGATCGAAATCGGCCTTCAACCGGTTTGCGTTTGAAAAATCATTTAAAAACTCTTATTTTGTTCTTCAAAAGATGGGACAACCATTAATTACTCCAGTGGGTGAACTAATCTGGCTTTGACACGTGTGAATCATTATGACAGAGGTGTCAGTTAGCCGCCAATCATGATGATTTTGAAAAAATATGTTAATTTGAAATCTCCACAAGGTTCTCTATCTTCCTTTGCCGTTTCGAATTTCTTCTTCCTCATCCATCTTCTTCATTCAAAATTTTCCCATGGCTCCTCGCACTCAAGTTCTTCGTGTTCATTCTCTTAAATCGGTTCTTTCCTCTGTCGACATCGATTCAATATATACGAAATTCAAGATTAGCAAAGACATACCTTTTTTGGTTCCCTCCGAGGATGATAGGGCTAGCACTCCTCCTGAAGGCTATATTTCAATTTATGAAACCCATTTGACTAGTGGTTTACGTATTCCTCTCGCTTTGGAATTGTGCCATATTTTCATAGAATTAGGAGTCCCCATCGCTAGGTTCCATGCTAACGCCATCAGATACCTCTGTAATCTTTGTATCTTCTTTCGGCTTCGTGGGCTTACTCTAAATATCGCAACGGTGAAGGTGCTTTTTAAATTTAGTCAGTCCGGAGATTGGATTTCTTTAACACCCCGCGAATTGAACATTGGTGGTGTTATTTATGAATCAGTGAAAGGTTGGAAAGATAGGTTTTTCTTTTTGAAGGCTAGTTTTGATATGAATTTTTCAAGTGAATGGGGTAACGTTCCATCATCTTTTTCGGGTAAACTTGAAGACAACGAGGAAAAATCAGTTCAACAATTTACTGATTTAATTAGGGATAATATCAATTCTTTTTCTGACAAAGAACATCTTCTGTCGCCTGAGATTTTAACATTGGCGAAATGGGAGTCTTTATTGGCGATTCCGGCGATGAGTAGTTATACTCCGAAACGTAAAAGAAAAACTCATCAATCAAAGTCTAAAAGTTCAATCTCTCGACGTCGAATGGTTCAGTCAAGTTCAACCACTTCTTCTACTGATTCCGGCGTTCCATTGTCAGAGAGAATGGGTAGTATGAATAAGTTAACAGAAGAAAGTGTTTTACCTTCTAGCGTTTCTATGTCCATAGCACAAGGGGTCGAGGAACCAACTTCCAATGTTCGATGGTTTCGTGCTGCCACAAGACAAGGAGTTGAGGAAGTGACCGATCCAACTTCTAATGTTCGGATGTTGGACAGAATACCGGGTCCAAGCGGCCATATTTGGCGGTCTCCCTTCTCTCTCTGAAATTTGTAATGAACCAACAATTGAAGAAGCCTCAAACATTTTAACGATCGGTGGTTCTTCTCAATCAATTCACATTCAAGATCGGACTCAAGGAATCATTACTGCTTATGATGTTCCTTCTGAGGATGTCCCTATTCCTTCTGCTAATCTGGATGAAATCCGAACTCAATCTGTTGTCGACCCTCCTTGTCCTGAAAAGGAGATCTGTTTTCCTGAGGTGCCAGCATCCAATCTGACTGGAAATTAAGATAGAGTTTGTCCAGAGTGGATGAACACTCCTGCTTCTTCTTCGCATCCCAGCCTTGGAAGTCATCCTGATCGTCCAAATATTCCTGTTTCAAGGATGTCTCTGAACGAAATCTCTTTGAGAGCTCGCTTTATCCAGGTTAGATTTCTATAAACTTGGGCATCTGGATTTGGTCTTATCTTGTCAAGTCGAACTAAATTTTTTTTTTTAGGACGAAAAATTAAATGAAATTATAAGGATTGGGATTCATCAACGTAGACTTTGGATCGGACAACTTCAACGAGAAGTTCGAACCTTGTCCTAGAATCAGGTGGATCCTAAAATTTTAGAAGAGATGAAGAATAAGATGGAGATTGCTGTTTCTGAGGCTCAGCAATAAAAAGACCAGAATATCATTCTTGAGTCTGATTTGCAAAAGATGAAGGATGAGCTTCAATCTACAACTTTGAATTTGTCTGATTCCCAAAGAGAATTAGGATCGCCCAACAAGAGTTAGCTTATTTGAATCCTCGAATCACGACTTTACTCAAACCGAATAAGTCGGATCGGCTTTGAGTGCCGATTTCAAGAAGGCATTCGGTTATGCCAAAAGATTGCTTTGTTGGTCGATCCTCAATTTCCAGTCCATTTCTTCGATCAAAGGAATATGGGTGTACATCACCGATCTGGTTTGAAGGATTTTTCTGATAGAGGAGCGTCTTCATCTCATTCGCCTGGTGGTTCTTCTATGTAGACTTATGTTTTTAATAGTCATACATTAACCAAACTTTGTATTATGTATAAACTTATGCTTGTTATATTTGATTACTTGATACTTTTTTGACCATAGTAGACTGAATGTGTTCATCCTTTCATAAAGAAATCGCCACACATATGTTAGAATAACCCCTAAGGTTTGATGGATCTTACTTTTGTAGTCCAAATCACTCGATATAACCGAGTTTTAATTTTCTTAGACCGTTTACATGTGTCCAGTAAGTAAGTGGCGTTACGCCATTTGACTTAGGGGCGCTTCTAGGCCGATCAAGAATCTTAAAGAATCGAGAAAATAATGATAAAATTATCATTATATATATATTCATGTAATTTACTGCTTTACAAGGTACTTGTCAGGATCAAATTTTACTGATAAAACTTCTTTAAATGAATAGCATTTCATGTCCTTGGAACGAGTTTTCCATTCTCGAGTACGCAATTTGTAAGATCCATTTCGCAGAATAGCAGACAATAAAGGGTCCCTCCCGGTTGGGAGACAATTTATTTCTCAAGTATCTTCCCGTTGCTTCAATATCCCTTAGAACCAAGTCCCCAACATCAAACTGGCGTGCTTTTACTCTTTTGTTATAATACCGAGCGATTCGTTGCTGGTAAGCTGCTGTGCGAACTCGTGTCGTTCCTCTCATTTCTTCGAGAAGATCAAGGTGCTCTCTGATTTTCTGATCGTTATTGGTCGGATCAAAATTCTCAATCCTTAGACTGGGTAATCCGATTTCTACCGGTATGACTGCTTCTGTTCCAAAACATAGGCTGAATGGGGTTTCCCTTGTGGGCTCTTTCGGTGTTGTTCGGTATGACCACAAAACTAGTGGTAGTTCATCTGCCCAGGAGCCCCCGGCGTCCTCCAATTTAGTCTTTAATCCATGCAATAGAATTCTGTTGGTAACCTCCACTTGTCCGTTTGACTGGGGGTATGCCACTGAAGTGTGAATTAACCGAATGTTCAAATTGGAGCAATACCTGGAAAAGCCTTTCCCTGTGAATTGAGTTCCATTATCGGTAATAATTCTTTCAGGAATTCCAAACCGACAGACAATACTTTGTTCAACAAACTCAATAGCGTTATGCTCAGTTATCCGAGCTAATGGAGTAGCTTCTACCCATTTAGTAAAATAGTCGATGCCAACTATTATAAATTTTCTTTGACTAAATGTCCATAGGAAAGGGACCTAAAATATCGAGTCCCCATTGTGAAAATGGCCAAGGATCTTGCAAAGATTTCAATTAGTGGAGGGTTGATCGCGTCAAGTTGCCGTAAACGGCAATTCTCGCATTTTTAACGAATTCCATGGCATCCTTCTTAATAGTAGGCCAATAATATCCCCGACGTATTATTTTGAAGGCCAGATTCTTTCCTCCTACGTGAGACCCACATATCCCTAAGTGGACCTCGCTTAATACATATTCGGCCTCTTCTGGAGTAAGGCAGCGCAGATATGGAATTGAGTATCCCCTTTTGTATATTTTGTTATCTATGATAGTATACCATCCGACAGTTTTCTTTATCCGCTTTTTATCTTCTGGATTGTTTGGTAAAACTCCCTCCTTGAGGTACTTCCAATACGGAGATATCCAACTTTCTCCCCCAGTTAGATGAAGGACTTTATGCTCGGCTTCTTTGATACTTGGAGTCGACAAAATTTCACGCATAATCTTTGAGTACTGTTCGGGATTTTCAGTTGCGGCAGCTTTTGCTAGATGATCGGCTTTTCCATTGTCTTCCCTTGGAATATGAACTATCTCCGTTTTGTTGAAATTTGTCACCATACTTTTAACCTTAGCAAGATAATTTGCTAAGGGGGCGTTTATGGCCTCAAAATTTCCTTGGACCTGATTCACGATCAATTCTGAATCGCTGTAGACGATTATATTCTTTGCAGATCATTCTTTAGCCAACCGAAGTCCGGCAAGCAAAGCTTCATATTCTGTAATGTTATTAGTTGCTGGGAATGCAAGTCTTAGCGAATAACATATCTTTGTTCCTTCGGGAGTCTTTAGGACCACTCCAGCTCCATTGCCAGATTGCATTGATGATCCATCTACATGTAATAACCAAATCGGTTCCGTTTGGTTTTCAAGATTTTCCTCAGTCACTTTCAGGATCGGCTTCACAGTCTCAACAACAAAGTTGGCTAATCCCTGTCCCTTTATAACCGATCTTGGTCTATATTCTATATCAAATTCGCTTAGCTCAATTGCCCATTTCACCAGTCGTCCGGACATATCCGGCTTTTGCAAAATCATTTTTAAAGGCTGATCGGTCAGCAAAATGATTTTGTGTGCTTGAAAGTAAGGACGCAGTTTTCTTACAGAATAAACAAGAGCCAAAGCAATCTTTTCAAAGATATGTATATCGAAGTTTTACTGCGTCGGCAGATTTTGCTTACATAATAGATCGGTTGTCAGTATATTCACTTCTTGCCGAACTAGGACCGAACTGATTGCCCACGGATGAGACAGCTAGGTACAAAAATAATTCTTCTCCCGTTTTTGGCGAGGCCAATAAGGGAGGACTAGATAAGTATTCTTTTAACTCTTGAAAAGCCTTTTGACAATCGTAGGACCAAACAAATCCATTGTTCTTGGTCCTCTTAAGGCTTTGAAAAAGGGTAAGTATTTTTCTCACGACTTGACAGAAACGAGAGAGTGATGCTAACCTTCCCGTGAGCCTTTGAACTTCCTTAACCGTTTCATGGAGGGTTCATCTCAATAATCGCCTTTATCTTTTTCAGGGTTGGCTTCACCCTCGTCTGGATACAATGAAGCCAAGAAATTTTCCAGAGGAAACTCCGAAAGCGCATTTGGTTGGATTTAACTTCATTTGATATTTTCGGAGTATCTTAAATGCTTCGTTAAGATCGTCTACATGATCACCAGCGGTTTTGCTTTTAACAAGCATATCATCAACATAGACTTCCATATTTTTGCCGATCTGTCCTTCAAACATTTTATTCACGAGTCGTTGGTAAGTGGCTCCAGCGTTTTTTAGGCCGAACGACATAACCTTGTAACAATAAGTTCCTTGATCTGTCATGAAAGAGGTAATTTCTTCATCTTTATGACTCATCTGGATTTGATTGTATCCTGAGTAAACATCCATAAAACTTAACAATTCGTGCCCTGATGTTGAATCCACTAATAAATCTATTCTTGGCAGTGGAAAACTGTCCTTTGGACATGCTTTATTCACATTAGTGAAGTCTACACACATTCGCCACTTCCCGCTACTTTTCTTCACGAGGACCACATTAGAAAGCCATTCTGGATATTGAACTTCCCGAATAAAACCAGCGTCTAAAAGCTTTTTCACTTCATCTCTAATGGAAATTAGTTTTTCGACAGAATGATTTCTTCGCTTTTGTCTAATTGGTTTATGACTAGGATCCAAACCTAATTTGTGTACCATCATATCAGTTGGGACTCCTGGCATATCTGCGGGCGACCAAGCAAATATGTCCGAATTTTTTCGAAGAAATTTTATTAACCGATCACGAGTAGGCTCAGAGAGGGAAGACCCTATTAGTGCAAACTTGTCTGGATTAGCAGGATCAAGGAGAACTTGATCGGTTGTTTCCCCAGATTGGGCCTGTTGTAAGGAAATTTCATCCCTATAATCAAGATCTTCGATTGGTTCGTCCGGAGTTACTTGACTGATTTGGGAAAGATAACAGGATCGCCCAATTATTTGATCTCCTAGGACTTCACCAACGCCACAAGAGGTTAAAAATTTCATCTTCAAATGAGGTATGGATGTTACTATTCCAAAGGTTGATAAGCAAGGTCGGCCCAATATAGCGTTGTAAACTGATGGTAAATCAACTACCAAGAATGATAGTTTACGTGATGCTACTCTGGGGTACGTTCCCAGAGTAACTTCTAACTGAACGGTTCATTGTACTTGAACCGGTTCATTATCTAATCCATAAAGAGGTCCTTCAGCTGCTTTTAAATTGGTTCTTTTTAATCCCAATTTAATAAAGGCATCGAAGTAAAGCAAATTACTCGAACTTCCATTATCTATAAAAACCCGTTTCAGTTGGTAGTCAACATTACCATCTGAAACAAGCATCGATACAACAAGAGGATCGGAGTGAGGATACTGTACATGCTTCATATCTTCCCTATCCAAACGAATAATATCGTCTTCAATCTCTCTTTTTGATTTTTTGGCCTTCATATCATTCTCAAGCCGATCAGACCGATGTACTCTTGATGACTTGCTAGTTATCATATTGACCACGCCAGAGCAACTTCCGGTTTTTGGCGCTTGTTGTTGACTTTCTTCCGTTATTTCAGCAGCATTTTCTTCAGGATCTTTCAGATATTTCTTTAGATGCCCTCTTCGGATGAGTTCTTCTATCTCTTTTTGCAGAGTTCGGCATTCTTCAGTACTATGTCCTGGTGAGCGATGATAGTGACAAAACTTTGTCTGATCTCCAGCTTCTGGATTTTTGGGTGGCTTGGGCCATTTAAGGAATTTTTCACCCCTTATTTACATGAGAATATTCGTTCGGGATTCATTCAGGGGATTCAAATTTAAAGGCTTAAATTCCCTAGCAAATCCAGATCCTGCCCTTGATTGTTTCCTTTCTTGTGAATAAGCTCGGTTGTTGTCTCCTTTCTTTCCATTCGGTGGTCTTCGTTGATTGTTGTCCAGCAACAATGGCTTTTTTGCTTCATTAGCTTCTTCTGCGGCGATGTATGCTCGAGTTATCGTTTCTGCTTCACGAAAGGTTTTTGGATCGCTGTGTGCTAGGTGTTTGAAAAATTCTCCTGGTTCCAAAGTTGATATAAAAGTATTCAACTTTACTTCATCAGTTATTCGCGGGATTTGCCGGGCTTCATCAGTGAACCGAACTAAGAAACTTTTTAAGCTTTCATTTGACCCTTGCTTTATCCTGGCGAGATGCCAAGGTTGTTTTTCAATTCTTCTGCTGGAAGTGAACTGGGTCAAAAAATTGTCGGCCAATTCTTCAAACGATTGAATTGAATTTGGCTGTAAACGGTAGAACCAAATTCGAGCATCTCCTTTGAGAGTTATCGGAAAACATTGGCACATGGTCATTTCATCTAGTCCTTGGAAACTCAGAAGGGTTCTGAAATGATCCAGATGGTCTATAGGATCAGTGCTCCCGTCATAAGCATCCAAAGTCGGCATTTTAAATTTATGTGGGAGTGGTCTCGTTCAAATTTCCATCGTAAATGGTGATCCATGCAAGCTTGTTGGGCGTTCTTCGGTGTTTCCTCCAAACATATGTTTCCAAATTTTCTCTACCTTTTCTTCCATATGAGAAACAGCAGATCTCTTTGCATTGAGATATGTTCTTAGTTCCACTGGTTGTGTCTCTCGCTGAGCTGGTCGAAAATTTTCTCGTTCTATATGCCTGTTATAGGAAATAGCTTCACGATCACGTGGCCTTTCACCCCTTTGAGAGCATCGTGTATTTTGACGATCCTGATTTTGATTTTCTGGGACAGGTCCCAATCGTCCCTCTAGTTGAGATCGAGTTCTCAATCGAGATTGGCCCTCTTGGTGAGATCGGCCTTCGAAATGAGATCGGCCTCTTAATTGAGATCGGCCTCTCAATTGAGATCGACCTTCCAGTTGAGATCGGCCTCCTGCATTACTCGAAGCCACTTGCTCTTGAATTTCTGCTTGATGGGTGGTATATTTTCTTTTATGATTCCTTCTTTCGTCGACTTCGGCAGGCGTGACGATAGGATTAGCAGGTTTACACTGAGCACAAAGATTGTGAATTGCTTCTGTCATGTTGTCCATCCGAGTATTAAATGTTCGCATCATCTCTTCTTGTCGACTCTCCATTTGAATGACAGCAGCAGGTGGATTATTGATAGTAGTAGCATCCCTTGTTGGAATATTAGTTCGGGATCTTGTATTGACCATTTTTTAGAAAATGGAATAGGAGAAATGGCTTTTTGTTCGGAAGTTCCCACAGACGACGCCAATGATGCGACTATGGATTCAAGATCTAAAGAAAAGCATTCATTGCTGAGATCATGAAAAAATAAATCAAGCAGTGAATTACAGAAATCTCGAATTTAGGCATCACAACGTTTTTCTTTTATTTTCTCTTCCTTTCTCTTTTATGTAAAGAAAAAGCTCTCCTCCTTTTCTGAAAGTCATTTCCTTTTATAAGCCGTTTCTTCTCTTCTCTTCCTGATTTGATCATTCCGGTAATAGTCGTTCTTCTTCCTTATAATCAGTTTCATCCGTTACTGTTGGTTTGATCGGTTGCACAACCGTTTCTCATAACTGTCACCTTCACGTGTTATTTGCGATAACTCCTAAACCAATGGGCTTTCTTCAATGGGCTTCCTTTAATGGGCCATAAAAGTAAATCATATACAGTTGTACCCATCAGTTATTTTTTATGTTTTTAAAATATTAATAATAATTAAATATAAAATCTAAAATATAAAAAAAAGTATTTTCAAATTATTTAAAGAATTATTTTTTAAGATTTACATATTATTTATTAAATTTCTCACAATTAATGGACGAGAGAAGCGTGGCAGGCCGTGTAACGCCCCTGTCACGTAACCTTGAGAATTCACATTACTTTAATAAGATTTGTTGGGCCCTAATGTAAGGGCCCATAAAAGCGCGGTCCAGGAAAAAAGTCCAAACGAGAGGCTCTCACGAGCCGAGAAAATTGGACAGCTTGAGAGGTCCAAAGCAGAGGCCGGCGGCCCAAAGACTAAGACCGCAGCAGAAGTCCAAGAGGACCCGTCCGCTCATAAGGGAGATCGAGAACACCATCCAAATACACGGACAGCGAAAAGACCGAGAACCCTAGAAGTACTGTCGAGTCTCAGAGCCGTCCGAGAAGTCAAGAAAAGACTCCAGGGCTTTTCCCCAGAGGATCCCCCGAGGATTGCCCTATGCTCGGCCGAGGATGCCAGCTAAGCAACGTCGCCGATTCCCAAGGGAACCTGCGGCCACTGCCAGTCACCATCTAAATAGGGCACGCCTGGTCAAATCAAGACTGACGCCTAGACCTCACATGCTTGACACACCTAGGCCCACCAGCGGCGCAAGCCGCGTGCCATCCCAGCACGTCAGCAGTATTAAATAAAGCCAGTGGGACACTGCATAACTTTTGGGCCATCCGATGGCTTCCATGTGTCTCCTCCCCAACGGCATGGGCTTTCCTATAAATACCCAGCAAAGTCTCCTTCAAAAGGACCGGATTCTCTTCCCCCAAATTTGCTCCAGAAAGAAGGAAAAATGCCCACTCCCTCTCGGCCACTGAATCTCTCTCTCCCAACGAAGCGGAACAAAAAAGAGTGATAGAGCCTTCCAGTAAGCGATACCCCCTAAAAAAGAGATACAAACTTATACTTTGTAAAGACTTCCACCCAAATAGTGAAGCATTTCTAAGGCCCTGAATCTCATGGTTTTTCCTCCCCATTCAAGAGGAGGTTTCCCACGTAAAAAATCCGGTCTTAATTCCCCTATCGCACCCAACACTTCAAACACTTGTGTTGCCTGAAAACCACTGAATCGACCGGACCCCGCGGATCCAGAACGCAACATTGGCGCCGTCTGTGGGAACAGGTTACAAAAAGTTCACAAGCTTCCCCCATCACAGAACAACCAACGCCTTGAAGATGATCAGCAGACAAGACAGTACGTCCACCCGGGAAGAGGAGCGCTATGACAGTTGCCTCCCATTGGGTGGCAGAGTTAGTGGCGGCTCTGGTACTAGCGTGCGCAAGGTAGTACAGAAGGTGGACAGCCTCACAAGAGCCGTCCGTATCCTCCGAGAGAAGGTGGACGAGCAATCTAGGGGCTCGCACCCCGAAAGCCCGCGTCCAGCGGCACCTCAGAGGCAACACTCGACACGGGCTCTTGGAGAGTTGAGGGACTACCTCAACAGAAAAAAGTCCATGAGCCAAGCCCCGACGAAGAAAGGGCTCAAAAGGCTCTGGAAGATGGTCTTCGGACCTAAAATCGGTGAAACAAGTCAGTCGGGAGGACGAGAAGACCCCTTACCCCCAAGGACAGGGGAATGAAAAAGAAGGGCGAGCGCCCAGCTAAAAACCCAAAGGCCATCCGGGCAAGAAGAGCCCGAATGGATGGTCCTTGGAGGAGATGGGCCCTTGGGCCCACTTGCTCTCACCAACTCCCTCACTAACATCCTGAGGCAGATCAGGGACGAGGAGTTCTTGAGATGGCCCAAGGCGTTAAAGAATCCAGAGGGAGGCGACCAGTGGGAATACTGCCATTACCACTGCAGCCGTGGCCATCACACCGAGGACTGCCGGAAGCTCCAGGTGGAGATCGAGCAGCTCGTAATGGAGAGCTATCTCGACCGCTTCCTGCCACGACCGGACGTGGCCCCGGAACAGCAGGACGCACCCGGTCGCGCCGCTCAAAGGGCAAGGCCTTAATGGGCGCAGAGCAGGCCTGACCACCCGTTGAGGGCGCCAACACCGGCGAGGCCAGCCCCAAACGTAGCTGTCGGAAGAGCCATGGGAGCGGTAACTGAGGAGCATGAAGGCCCAAGTGCGCGGACTAATGTAAAAAAAAAAAAAGAGAGAGAGAAAAGGCCCTGGAGGCCACTAAGTGTAAAACGTTCGCATCAATGAAAACGTCCCTTCACTTCGTCTATTCTGAAGCGTTCTCATGCTCCCTCATCGACGATGAAGCAACTCGCGGCACAATCAAAAACTTGGTTGTGGCCGAGTGGTCCCAGAGGCCGGGCCCCAGAGGTCAAAACTCAAAACTCCTACTTCGTGACCGAGCGATCCTGCAGGCCGGACCCCGAGGTCAAAACTCAAAACTCGACCAGACCGAGCGGTCCTAGAGGCCAGGCCCCAGAGGTCAAAACTAAAAAACTCGGCTGTGATCAAGCGGTCCCAGAGGCCGTGACCCAAAGGTCAAAACTCAAAACTCCTACTGAGATCGAGCGGCCCCGCAGGCCGGGCCCCAGGTCAAGACCGAAAACTTACTTGCGACCGAGCGGTCCCCAAAGGTCGGCCCCCAGAAGTCAAGACTTAAAAACTCTACCGTGATCGAGCGGCCCTGCAGGCCGGCCCCGCAGGTCAAAATTTAAAAACCCTACTGTGACCGAGTTGTCCCAGAGGCCGTGCCCCAAAGGTCAAAACTCAAAAACTCTACCGCGACCGAGCGGTCCCAGAGGTCGAGCCCCAGAGGTCAAAATTTAAAACTCCCTACAGGATCGAGCGGTCCCAAAGGCCGTGCCCCATAGGTCAAAACTCAAAATCGAGTCCGGACCGAGCGGGTCCTAGAGGCCGAGCCCCGAGGTCAAAATTCAAAATCCCTGGCCACACCGAGCGGTCCCAGAGGCCGGGACCTAGAGGTCAAAACTCAAAAACTCGGCCGCGACCGGGCGGTCCTAGAGGCCGGCCCCGAGGTCAAGACTCAAAACTCACCAGACCGAAAGGGCCCCAGGCCGGCCCCGTGAGGTCAAGACTCAAAAGTCTGGGCCAGACCGAGCGGTCCTGCAGGCCGAGCCCCGTGAGGTCAAGACTCAAAAACTCTGGCCACCCGAGCGGTCCCGCAGGCCGGCCCCCGCAGGTCAAAACTCAAAAACTCGGGGCAGGCCGAGCGGCCCTGCAGGCCGGCCCTAGAGGTCAAAACTCCAAAACTCCTGGTGACACCGAACGGTCCCAAAGGCCGGACCTCGGAGGTCAAAAGAGTAAATAGGTAAAGGCTAGAAGATCCTGAGAGGGTCACACGCCCAAACCCGAGAAGTTAAAAAGCCAAGGATCCTAAAGAGATCACGCGCTCAAAGCTAAGAGTAAGGCGCCGAATATTGCGCCGCAAAAAAAAAAAAAAAAGGGAGGAACACTCGTGCAAGCAAGACCAAAGGAACGTCCGAAGCTCTAATGCAAAAAGGACAAGTCTTATTCATAAAAAGAATTTATGTACAAGTGTGGCAAAATAAGAAAATAAACAACGTATCAAGGGATCGCCTCTCAACTCCCTCCTTGAGCTTCTTGGGCTCCTGAAGACCCCGTTTGATCCGCCAGAACTTGCTCCTCGGGCGTAAGAGGCTCACCATCAGACCCTACTCGGGGAGGCCCAGGGAAAGGTCTCCCAACAACGCCGTATGAGTCGTCTACACTCAAGGCACTGGCGTTCCTGGGATCGAGGACGGCTACAGGAAATCGGGGATGGACCAGTCGCGCCACTCGGCGGCACATACGGATGCCGTCCCAGAACTTGCCGTCCAACACTGGTGCCATCTCGGCAATCTATACGGACGTCCTCAACCTCTCTTCCTGGCGAAGGATCCGATCCTGAAGAAGGCCCTACCGAAGCCGCAGGAGCTTGACAGTGTCCTCCAAAGAAGCAATCTTCTCCTTAGCTTCAGCTAGCTCCGCTTCCGCCCATTGCGCAGCTTCTCGGGTGGCCCTCAAAGACCCCACTTTCAAGCGGGATTGGGCGATCACCCTTAACAGTCCGCTAAGGCCTCCGATCAGGCCCTGGAGCTGCAGCAGAATGGTCCATCAAAATAAGAACAGATGGGGACAAGGTAGGAAAAGAAACAGTGGGTTACCTTAGAACCGAGAGGATCGTCCCCTGTGCCACGCTCCCCATGGATCTCGAACTCCTGAAGACCGCTCCTAGGCCCTGCGGGTGCCACCTCAAGCACGGACTCAGCGGCTATAAAAGGTGGGGGCTAGACGTCCGGAAGCTCCACCATCTGAACAATTGCCCTTGAGGGCTCAGCGAGATTAGCAGTGGAAGTGAAGGCGAGACCTCCAGACCCCGAGGACTTAGGCAAAGACCTAGTCCTCGACCTTTTAATCGAGGGAGCTGCCACGTCATCGTCGCTCAAATCATCGATGTTGAAATCATCGTCATCATCACTGGAGGAAGGCTTAGCGTAGGCCGCCGGGAGTCCCGAGCTCTCGGCGAGGATGTCTTCACCCAGGCGGACAACGGGACCCCCAATCCTCGGTATCCCAGCTCTCCTCCTCAGTCTCTTCTTAGACTTCTCGGAAGAAGCTGCGGCAGAAGCCTCGGTCCGCGGTCCCCACTTGGCTTCCTCGAACTTCTCGGAGGACAACCAGATGTTGCGCTTGTTCAGGTGAAAGCTCCCCAGATTGGCCAGCACCAAGTCCGTGAACTCCTTCACATTCTCCCTATCCTCCTTCGAAGGGTTAGAGCTATACTGGACAGCCACCTTCTCCCACTTGAAGGGAATGGCCCAATGCTCGTGAACGCCGAAAAACAAGAAAATAAATAAGAAACTCGAACGAAGAAAAGACGGAAAGCCTCAACACTTAAGAGGAAAAGGGAAAAAGTAGGCGCGAAGGTGGAAAGTCGAGCAGAAAAGTGACCAACTCTTCTAGAAGACCAATTACTTCATGCCAAACGGCCGAGAACCTCGGGCCCTTCGGCATGGGGGGCTATATTGGGCCCCAATGTAAGGGCCCATAAAAGCGCGGCCCAGGAGAAAGGCCCAAACGAGAGGCTCCCACGAGCCGAGAAAACTAGACAGCCTGAGAGGTCCAAAGTAGAGGCCGACGGCCCAAAGACCAAGACCACAGCAGAAGTCCAAGAGGACCCGTCCGCTCATAAGGGAGATCGAGGACACCATCCAAATACACGGACATCGAAAAGACCGAGAACCCTAGAAGTACTACCGAGTCTCAGAGCCATCCGAGAAGTCAAGAAGAGACTCCAGGGCTTTTCCCCAGAGGATCCCTAGAGGACTGCCCTATGCTCGGCCGAGGATGCCAGCTAAGCAACGTCGCCGATTCCCAAGGGAACTGCGCGCCACCGCCCGCTGCCTAAACAGGGCACGCCTCAAATGGGTCAAATCAAGACCGACGCCTAGACCATACATGCCTCGACACACCTAGGCCCACCAAAGGGCGCCACCCGCAAGGTACATCCCGCGCACATCAAAGAATATTAAATAAAGCCGGGACACCGCATAACTTCTGGGCCATCTGATGGCTGCCACGTGTCTCCTCCCCAATGGCATGGGCTTTCCTATAAATACCCAGAAAAGTCTCCTTCAAAAGGACTGGATTCTCTTCCCCCAAATTTGCTCCAGAAAGAAGAAAAAAAGCCCACTCCCTCTCGGCCACTGAATCTCTCTCTCCCAGTGAAGCGGAACAAGAAAGAGTGATAGAGCCTTCCAGTGAGCGATACCTCCTAAAAAAGAGATACAAAACAAGAGACAGGAAAGGAATGCTCCCTAACATTTGTACTTTGTAAAGACTTCCACCCAAATAGTGAAGCATTTCTAAGACCCTGAGCTTCGTGGTTTTTTCTCCCCATTCAAGAGGAGGTTTTCCACGTAAAAAATTCGGTCTTAATTCTCCTCTTGCACCCAACACTTCAAATACTTGTGTTGTCTGAAAACCATGGATTCGACTGGACCCCACAGATCCAGAACGCAATAAGATTAATTATTGATAATGTAAACATAGTTGCTTGTCTTCAATGATGGAGCCTAACACTAGCTGTATATTTTATTGAACGGAAAAGAATAATATATATATATATTCATTGTTAATACCTTTTTAAGAGTAATAATTTTTATTTAGTTAATTTTTAAATTAACTAGTTTTCTCATAAGATGTATATTATGTAATTGAGAATAAATATTAGTTAGTTAAAATTTTTTTTCCCGATGAGAATGAAGACGGACAACCTCAGTAATGTAACCTAGAGGCAAAAGGGTGGTCGTAGTTGTGGCAACAATGGTGGCGGCGGTGGTAGGGCTAGTTGTTGTGGAGCGACAACAGCCGTGGAATTGTGGCGATGATGGTGATAACGACAACTATGCCACTAGCTACAACGGGAGTATTGGGGTCACCGTTGTGATGGAGATGTTAATGGTGAATGCGATAAAGTGATATTGATAGTGTTGGCATATATCAATTTCATTATATATGTGGCTTGAAGAAATTTTAGATTATTTTGAATTTATTATATATAGTCTTATCTTTTATTTATTATTATAATAAACTATTTTCACTTTATTTTTAGATTGTATACATGTGTGTGTGATAGGTATTTAAAATCTAAATTTTCGTTCAAGAAATTTCAAAGCAGGTTCTTGGACTTTTTAACCCAAATCCTATATACTACAAATCAAAATAAGAGTTTAGAAGACCAAGACAAGCTTTTTGAGTTGGAGAAATGAGTTATTAGATTGATATTCAAGTCAGCAAATATTTTTAACAAATGAGTTAAGGAAAGATGACTGATGGATTAAGTCCTAAGAGTATTTTTGTTAGAAGATGTTCTTGAATGGAAGCTTCACACCTAATTAGTGTGTACACTTAACTGTTTCTCAAGTAATATTAAATTTTAGAGATCATAAAGATTAACAAGTAATCGGATGCTCTAAGATTTTAATCTATCAAATGATTCTAGTTCATAAGATTATTAAGTTATTAGATCATAAAATATCCTTAATCCTAATATTAGAAGATTACAAGATACCCTCACGAACTAATGGACTTTATAATTATGGAAGCATTGAATAGAATTAGTTAAGTCATCTCTCATAAATGATCATTCTTATTTTTAGGAGTTATCAACAGTTATGCAGTAGTTGGATTTCTTCTAAAAAATTATACCTTTAGAATTAATTGTCACATTTGTGAACATGACTTAATGGGAGGTTCCAAACAATTTTACTAACTAGAACCCTAATAGTGAGTTATATTTTCTCGATTTCAAGATCTAATCGCCATATTCATTGACACGGTTTTAGTCAGTAATTTTGAACTGTTTGTTAATTATAGTCTTGATTTTAGATCATTTTTTTTTTTTTTTTGGATCTAACTGTCATGTTCATTGATATATGTTTAATAAATAGTTTCAAATAATTTTCTAAAAGACTATACTAATGTCAAGCATTTTGTAATACTAGCCTCTATGACACTGTTAATGGCTCTAATGGTTCTAATAGGCTAATTGTTCGACTTGATTAATAAATTAGTGTAAAATGATTAAAAAATTAGCTAAGTATAAAAGGTTAACCATCCAACTTGATTGTTTGACCCTGCTTAAGTAATCACTTCTGATCTACCTTTTTGACTAATTTTTGAGGTAACAGTACTTGATTCTTTCATTTATTGACAATTTAGTTATCTGATTATTCAATCACTCATTTATCAAGCTTATTGATGAAGTCTCGAATTTGAGCCAATTAATGGAGATTCGATTTCTTGACTGGATGGCTGACATTTCAATCTCTAACAATTGGACTCATCATCTTGATCTCAACCCGAGGCTAATGGATTTGGGTCAACCTAAATTTTATTCAAATCTAATATTAGCCCACAACCTCAATAGTTGAATTCAACTCTGAACGGTGTCTGATTAATCATTATTCAACTTTAACTCAATTTTAATAATGTTTGTCCACAGTTGGAGATCTCTTGGATCCAAACTTCTTTTCCCATGTGGGTCCTTGGGATGAGGCTGAATTGAAGTCTTCGACACAATTGAAAATCCATTTTGGTTAAGTCAGACAGAAGACTTTAAAGATGAAGGCACTCTTTGCTTGACACAATTTGTGGCCCCAACCTCTTTCACCACTTTGTTTTTTTCTAGATGGCTTTGTGAGTGTGGTTACATGGTGCACTTCTACAATCGTGGGCTCCAATGTCAGGTAAACTCCTCCATGTACAAAGGCAATGGACACTGGATTGCACATCTGGAGAGATTTGCTTTGAAGTTGCTCCTTCTTTGGAAGAGTCTCTTCCCCGTGGGCATGTTAAGATGGATAGAACTGGTATTTTTACATCTTGTATGGGAATCTCAAATCTTCTCTATCATGTTGTCAATTGGTATATCCTTTAAATACACAGTTATTATTTCAAATGTTCTCACTCTTGATTATTTTGGATATTTTTATCATATTGATATATTATTGTAAGCATACTAGCATTATATTATTGATTATATGTTTAGAGTTATAAAAATAACTCGACAAGACTGTCATGGATATTATGTGAAAAGATACAAAATAAAGTAATATTAAATTGTATTATATCTTGCATTAAATATATGTTATACCATATATCATATAAGTTATGTTAGGATTATTTATAGTTAGTGTTCAATTATTGTAAACGCTTGAAATTTGTATTAATAAAGCGGTTTTGATGGTTAATTATATTTTATTGAGTTTTTTGATATATTTACTATTTTTCACATCATGGTATGGGTTGTTTAGCATTATATGTGATAGATTGAATTTGGCCATGACAAGTGCTTTCATTATACGGTTCCAACAAAAATATTTTTGAATTTATTAAAGAAAGACTATTCTAAAATTTTTGAAGTAAATAACATTTATCCCATCAAGATAATTTATCTGATCACTTCTTCACTAAAGACTCATTTTTGAATATTTCTAGTTCTCTGCTCGATGCTTGTACAAGAGATAGATTTTTAAGGGCCTTCATAACATCTTGGCCCAGCTAATTTGTTTGAGAATTAAAATATTGATGTCTTCATTGTCAATCTATTATTTTAAAAAGGAAACACTAGCTCTACTGTAGATTCAATCTGTTCTAGGGATTGTTCTATTTATGCCTTTGTTGTCAATATGTTGTTCCATTTGAGAGGCACTAGTTTTGCCATGCACTCAGTTAGATTTCAAAAATGCTATGTGTTTAGGTGCCTTCCTAAAGGTTTGCCATTCTTTAGAAATTCTTTTAAAGGTTGACATCTAGGATATTTGAAAATTGGCTTCTCAAAACTTATTTTTAACTCTCTCACAAAATAACTCTAATATGCCGGTTGTCTCACAAAGTTGGGCCTCAATGGTGGTCAAGTTTGTGTTTGTTTTCAAGTGATCATTTTGGCATTAAACATTGTCCTCAAGCATTGCTAATCAAAATGTCTATTGAGGCGTGATTGAAACGCCATCGTTGTAGATTTTTATGATTGTGTTCTTATCATGAAAAAATAAGTTAACTGACTCATTTCCACAAATGGTATTAGTGACTCGTACTTAAAATCTGGATTTCAATTTAAAAGATTTCAAAGTGAGTTTTTGAATCTCTCAATTCGGATTCTACATGTTACAAATCAGAACCAAAAGTTTAGAAAATCAAAACTAACTTTTCAAATTATCCCCAAATATTAAGTCAACGACTACTTCCAACAAATGAGGTAGAAAGAGATGATTGCAAGACTAGACTCCGTAAATATTTATAGAGAGCAGGTATTTTTGATTGCAAGTTTTGAACTATTTTAGTTGTATAGTTTTAAATGCTTCAAGATTGATATTATATATTAAAGATCATGAATATCGGCAAGTGAATGAATGCTTCAAACTTTAGATCTATCAAAGGGTTCTGGTTTAGAAGATGAATAATAATAATAATAATAGTCATAATAATAATAATAATATTTATAAATAATAATAAAAATATAATAATATGTAATAATAATAATAATAATACCCTAATAATAATAATACAAAATAATAATAATAATAATAATAATACAAATAATAATAATAATAATTTAATAATAATAATAATAATAATAAATATAATAATAACAATAATAATAATAATAATAAATATAATAATAACAATAAGAATAATAATATCTAATAATAATAATATATAATAATTAATATTAAAATAATACAAAATAAGAATAATAATAATATCTAATAAATTTTAATAATTTAATAATAATAAATAGATGTAACAATAATAATAATATCTAATAATAATAATATATAATAATAATAATAATAATAATAATAATACAAAATAATAATAATAATAATAATAATAATAATAATAATAATAATAATAATAATATCTAATAAATAATAATAATAATAATAATAATAATAATATGTAATAATACCTAATAATAATAATAATACAAAATAATAATAATAATATAAAAAAATATGGGAATATAACAATTCCCACATAAATTATTTTGAGAAGTTATTAAAATTTATATAGCATTTGCCAACCAAACTAGGAATTTCCCTCGCGGAATTGTAATTCCATTCCCACCTAATTCCCGGCTTCTTTTTATTTATAAATAGATTGTAATCTTCCATAACTTATACATTTTGAAATTAATTGGTTTCATCCATTAAATAGAATTTAGTGGGCAATCTTAGACATTTCTACTAATTAGAGTCCTAATAATTAGTCACATCTCTTTGATTTTATAATCAAACCATTACATCCATAGACGTGAACTTAGTAGATAGTTTTGAACTATTTGTTAACTAGAGTCCCGATATTAGGCTATGCCTCATTAATTTTCAAATACAATTGTCATATTTATAGACGTAAATTTAGTTGATAATTTTGAACAGCATTTTAGAAAATTATACTAGCATGATGTCTCCTCTAATGTACCTTCTATGAATCTAGTCAATAATTTTAGTAATTTTGATAAACTAACTGTTTGTCTTAATTGATAAATAAGTGTCAAATGATCAAAAAATTAGCTAAATATATGTATTTATAGTTATATATTCTATTTAATGTAATTTAGGCCATGCTTTTGTAGAGATGTTAAAAATTGGCTGCTTTTGTTGGTTATTTGTTATTAAATTGTTCATTTCATTGTTGATGTTAAGTATAATAACATTATTTTTTAGATGTTACAATTAAATAGCATATAATCAGTAAGTGTGTTTCTTATTTTATTTGTTGTTTATATTTGTTTGTAAGTATCAAACTCATTTTGGCTATGAAATCTTGTAGCATTAAACTCAAATGATATCTTCTTACTCATATAACATAATTAAATTGGTTTTAAAAACTAAAATATCAAAAAATTTGCACATATATTTTCCTGAAAAAGGAGAAAAAAATAATATTAGAGGTATCTGATATTTGGTCTTAAAAAAAGAGAGAAAAATGTACAAAGAAAAAAGAATAAAAATTATAAAATAAGAGGATATTTATATAATTATACGTACAACAACATAAAAAAATTCCATAAAAAGCTCGTAGTTGATAATTTTTTAAAAGAGAATTTCATTATTACTCTTCCAATAATAAAAATATATTTTATTATTAAAATTGAAAATTTTTAATTGTTAAAAATAGCCAAGAATTAAAAAAATCAATCTCAACCGTCCAAATAAACAACACCTTAATTTTTAAAACGAGACGTCCCCGTGTGATACTCCTGTTTAGATATGTCAAACGTCTTGCACATCTGTCACGTTGTTGGAGTCCCGTATAAATAAGGTAAAGAATAATATTAAAAGAACATTCTTTAATTATTGATAAAACATTCGTAATTATATAATATTTTATTAATTTATATATAATAATAAATTTAAACAACAATAAATAAATATTATGATATTTAAATGAATCTAAAAGATAATTAAAAAATGACTAAGACACTTGTGATAAAGTAAATGCTGCTGATAAATAATAGAAGTCTTACAAATTTAGCCGGCGACGGACATACTGATTGAAAGGTGGGCCATGAATTAGCTTAGTAGTGGTGATCAAATTCCCTTTTTAAAAAAAAAAAAAAAAAATTATATCCATATTATTTTATTTTTTAAAAGTAATTATTCCATTTATACTAAAGATATATGTGGATAGATTTAGTATATATTAGATGATAATTTATAATTAAATTCTATATTATAGTTTAAATTTTTTATCAAATCAAATCAAACCATTACTTAGACCAAATCATTAATATACTGGTTAATTTATACGATTTATAATATTGAGTCTAAGAATTATTTATCAAATAATATATATTTAAAAAATTATAATAAATAAGTAATAATATATATGTCAAATATATATAACAAAGAAATAAAAAAATAATATTCTGAGTAAAAAATTAATCAGTGATTAAGAAATACTCAAATATCAAATTTAAATTTGGGCCATAACATCTTTGCTTTCAGTATTGAGTCTGTGGAGGATACAAATTTTCTGAAAAGTTAAAATGAAATTGATTTTTTTTTTTTTAAAAAAAAATATATAATATATATATAATATCTCATCTCATATTACACTTCGTCAAAAGCTCATACTTGAGTTTTACACACCAACGACAATTTAAAGGGATTGCGATGTCAGACGTGACATAAATAACAAAACAAAATTGAATGATACAAAACACATACACACAGCTACACAATTCTCTTAGCTAAGTCCCTGTCCGACTGATAATAATTTATGTTAGTTGAGATCATATAAATAAAAATAATTTATGTTAGCTAGAAATTTTTAAACTTAAAAGCACACATTACATTTGCACTATTAAGTATAATAGAAAATATAATCATACGTTTCGATCATTATTCCTATTACAAGGATAGGAATAAGTACATTTGTTGAATAGAAATAATACTCATACATCTATTTTTATCAAAATTGTCAAAATTAACATGGAAAAAGAAATGAAAAAGAAAAAAAAGTTCAAATCAGATAAAACCTACGCCTTAAAAAAAATCTAATCTCATATTTGATTAAAAAACTATCTTTATAACTAAAAAAATCAGTACTATTTTTATAGCAGGTGTTAATTCGTAGTCTTTCATGGCAAAGTGTCGGTGTTTCAATGCCAACAAATGAAAGTTAAGATCAATTTTTCAGTTTATCAACAAAATACATATGCCATCCATCTGCACGTATGAAAAAAATAAATCATTTCAATGTGTAAAAATGCTTTTTCAATATATGTTTGATGATCATCTTTCACCAAACAGTTAGTAAATAACTTTCATTCCAAAGTTTCTCAATCCATAATCTGTGAAATAATGGAATGGTGCACCAAGCATCTGCTCCCACTCCCAGCATAATCTTATCAGAGTTCCAATTTATTTTTTCTAACAAAATGATGATGAAGCACAAAATAGCAATATTCAAAGTAAAGTTAAACCTTAATATTAAAAGTTACCAAGTGGGTGGGTGCATTCTATTCTGAAAAGTGCTTTTCCAAAACATAATCCCTAAATTCTGTCAAAAGTATTATTTTTTTAGTACTTGAAACAAATTTGAATTAGAACCAATGGTGAAAAGAACCTCAATTAGCTTTTCAGGAAGAAAAAATTTATGATTTTTTTCACCAAAGCTATTTCGACCCCAAAAAAGAAAAAAAAAGAATTAAACTGGCCAAAACTAGAAGTCTATTTACTCAAACTTATCATGTATTCTTCTCCAGAGTAGGCTCCTCAGCGTCATCCCGGATAGACCAGTAAAAAAAGGGCAACAGGAAAGCTTGGATATTTGACTTTCTGGGCAATATTTTTCCTAAACTTCAGTGGTATCGCATTAATAAGCAAGAAGGAATTGCCAACATTATGTCACCAAGATGGATCAACAGGCCAAACTAGACTTTTCTTCTCATGGAAAAGTGAAAACAAAAGGCGTAAAAGCAGAGGGGACAGAAAAAAATATAAAATTCAGAACAATGGTCCGAATTCCTACAATCTAGAACACTTGACTTTATAGCCCGTAACCCACACGATAGCAGTAGATTTTCTGATATAAGAAAATGACTTGAGGGCAACTTAGTGGTACTGATATTGCCATCATACACCTTCTGCTCACAGAAAACCATCAGCAGCAACATCCCTAACTTTCCTCTCCTCTTAGAACTACCAAAAAAATACCACCATGATTGATTTTGGAACAAAACTTCCTGAAAATCGTATCCATTTATTTGATCCTGTGGGGCAAATAAATGACGGTTATGGCAGTTACAGGGCTGCAAATTATGGTATCCAGGCACGGAGAACGGCTGTATCATATGACAGTTCCACAAATACTGGTGGAGGATTAAGATTTACAGTTGAATCTGCAGTGGAAGATGAATCCAATTCATCTTCACCGCGGTTGTGGGAGACCAGTCCACCATCAACCGCAAAGGGTGCAAGTTCTCCATTACATTCCCAAACTATGTCCCCGAGTTCTAGGACCGAAGCTATTGCTAGAAGTCGGAAGGAGCTTATGGAGATGGTTCGGGACATGCCAGATTCCTTCTATGAACTCTCCCTGAAAGACATAGTGGATAAAAAGTCTGCTCTGGATGTCCAACATGAGAACATGGCAGCTGAAGAGGAGAAGATTGGTAATGAAGTTGGGAGTCCAAAGGAGAGACAACAGAGGAAATGGAGCGAGCAAATGAAGAAGAGTGAAAGCAAGGCCAAGATGACACGAAGTGGAAGCATTGATAATGGAGGTTTTCTTCTGAAGACATCAGTTTTTCCAGTTTCATTGAGATCAAAGAAGAACAAGAAAAGCTTGGCCACCGTTGCTAGCTTTAAGATACCTCCACAGCCATCACCGACACCAAATGGATCTGTGAAGGGTGCAGAAAAGGAATGGTGGAAGAGAAGATCTTGCATTTCTAGTGAGAGTGAAAGCAGTGGGCTTGGTAGCAACAGCGGAAGCACCAGAAGTAGCGGTAGCAGCAGCAGCAGCAGCAGTAGCTGCAGGAGGAGGTATGTTCTAAACTACTGAGTTACTCCTGATTTTAGATATTGTTTGTTATGAATATATCAGTGTCAATCTTTCCTCATAAATCTGTTCTAATTTCAGCATGGTGACATAGCCTCAAGAAATAACTTATGAACTAACTAAAAAGATCAAAACGTAGTCAAGATAAATACATGGCCTGCTATTCTCTGCCAAGTACGATATTGAAGAAACAAGTGGATGGTTGAAAGGGATCAACGAAAATTTTCAATTTCAATTAGAAGAAATTAAATTGCTATGATATGTATTGGATACAGGTGTGATTATGTCTAATTACCCTTCCACAGAATCTTTTGACGCACAAATTCTATCACCCAAACCAGATTCTCTGACAACTACAATACGTGTCCATCAAAATTTCTAATTTAGATTCTCTACATGACCTACAATGATATCACAGTCTACTGTGCTTGTTTACAAAAAAAAATATTTACCCAATGAGAAATATTTTCAGCACAAAATATTTTTCATGTTTTCCATAGAATTGAAGAAACTAAATTATTATAATATTTTTCAATGTTTGGCGTGCACCAGAAATTATGGATTATTACTCAAACTGAGCAATATATATTAGCGATTATTGACTATGATAATATTTCTTTTAGTGATATTTTGGGCCGGCGGCAATTTGTTGCAATCAAGAAAATATTTTTAATCACCATTGATCAGTCATAAGTAGTGATTTTTCGATTAATGGTGGGATCGGAGATGAGGGTGGCGTGCTGTTGCTGACTGCAGCCAATTGTGGGGATTAAGGCATCGACAACCGGTGACCAATGGTGGTGGCATGAGGTGTTGCCGGCAGGTGGCTGGTGAAAGGGTTGGGGAAGTCAGAGATAGGCAATGATATCACCTTTGGCTAAAAACTTTCATTAATAGGTATTTGTAATCAATAATAAACAGTGAATGAGTTTCCAAATATGCTTTTCATTTTCAAAAATGGGAAGCCATTTTCCGTTTTGAGCTTAAGTTTCGGTTGACTTATTTTACCATATGTACCAAACATCAAAAAATGTGGAATATATTTTCATGTACGCCTAACAGACAAAAATGTGGAAAACATTTTCCATCAAGTTATTTCCTGGTAGACAAATAGAGCCCACATCTCTGCAAGTAAGCAGGAAGACTGCAAGCAAAATAACAGACAAAAGGGGACAGTCTTCCGCTTATCACGGAGATGAGTTTGATGCAATTAGTTCCTATTCATCTAAAATTCAAAATGACAAGCATTGAAATTGGACCTACACCAGCATTGCCAATATGTAGCTTCGTAATTATTTGACAAAATTTATCTTCCCATGCATTGCCAGATACATGCTTTTTGTTTTTTTTGTTTTTTTAATGTCAAATATTGGCAACTCAAAGACACAAATTTGTTGGAAACACTGCAGGTACAGGGCTAGATTTCTGCCTAGCTGCTGCTCCTTCAACATGAAGAGAATCCAAGCCAAAAAATAAACTGCAATCTCATCAACGCACAAAATAAAACAGAAGTTACTTTTTTTTTAAGTGTCCTACCAGTAAGTCAATCGTAGTGGAAGATAAAAGACTTTTGCACTAGAAGTTTTGCTGTACAGAATAAATAATTCCGTATAGACTTCCAGATGACTTTTGCTTGCAAACTCAGAGTTGATCATTGTCTGCAGTGACGTAACATATTCTACTTGTCCAGCTAACGGCTACCATAAGTACATGTTTTTTTGAGAAAGTATAGTTCGAATACATACTGCAGTTAAGGTATCCAGATCAGATGAGACATTGCAATAATTTTCCTATAGTGGAAAATATCACAATTACGGGGTCCTAATACCGATTCAAATAAGCTGATTTTTTTATCCATAATTCAGTTTGTTTCCTAACGACGGGAAAGGATTCTAACAAAGTTGTCCAAGTAATTGTTGGTCTGGTCATTTCCTTATGAGTAACCCAACAAACTAGTTTGTCATCGGAGGATTTGTGGAGAATAAATCCGGAGAACTGTTTCCGGTCAACGGAACGTTGACCGGAGAAGAATAGTGGACGGTCAATGGAGATTGACCGGGGGACGGCCACCAATCCTGGCCAACAGGAGGTTGACGGTCCGAAAGTCGGCAGAGCACCGCCGATGGCGACGGTGTAGCGAGAAGATGGTCAACGGGAGGTTGACCGGATAGAGTAGAGGACGGTCAACGGAGGTCGACTGATGAATGTCAAGACGGCCAACGAGAAGTCGACCACCGAAAGAATCGGCCTTAGAGATCGCGGGAAAGTGGCACTGGCAAAGGGATGATGTCTTTCCGTGATTGGTTAATAGGGTCGGGTAGTCGGGCCGGGCAGAGCACGCTGTCTGCACAAAGGCAGAGCATGCGCAGCCTATAAGGCATGGGCCACGCAGAAGCTCGGGAACCGGTGAAGACGTGCACCTATTATTCGAAGATGACCAAATAAGCGAGATGAGATTAGTGAAGCTGCCAGACGTCTATATATAAGCACCAGGAGCTTCCGGAGGAGATGGTCCAAAGGCGGCCCAGAGTGGTGACCGGGCTGGTGTGGGAGACAACACCAGGGGCGCTGTGCGCCGACCGCATGAGTGCGAGGGTGAAACTGCGATCGCCGTTTCACCAACACTTATAAAATAAGAGAGCAGAGAGTATCACAGGGATGAGAGAAAGAGTGAAAGACAGAGAGAGCAATGAGTAAAATACAAAAAGTGAGGCTTTGTATTCTCGTGCTCTGTTCTTCGTTTTTACCTCTAGGGCTTATGTAGCCATGGTGGTTGCTGTATTCTGTCTCTGGATTTTTGTAACTATTTTACATAGTGAATTTAGTGGTAGACTTTGTGTCCCGTGGCCTTTCCCTTAGTTGAGAAGGGGTTTCCACATAAAAAATACTGCTGTATTCTTGTGTTCCTTGTTCCTACTATATGGTAGTTGACGATGACGGGGGGGTTCGTGTTGGGGTCACTTCCTCGTGGCACTTATGTCCGCGGACTCACGAGGTGGAAAAGGTCGCGAACTTTCTTGAGTGGTCCGAGAAGCCTGTCATAACGGACGAGGACTCATCAGAGGCGTCATGTCCGAGAGGTTGCTGAGGATATGGACGAGGGCCCTAAAAGTATAGGCGTTGACTCTCTCTCCGTAGGCCTGCTGTAGCCGCGTTTTGCAGGTGGGCAGCTGACCCACTCGGTTTGGTGGCGGCTGCAACTTCCAAGGGTGTTAAGCCTGCCATTCTGGCACGTCGGGTGTGCACCTGTCATGGCATGCCTAGATGGCGTGGTCCTACCACCCTAATGCCAGTAGGGTGGCCGGGTAACCACTAGACTCTTTGTGTATATAAAGGCTTGTGTGCCCTTACTTGATATGCATTAAGTGCAACTGCTAAGAGTCTTTAAGAGCAGACTTGGAGTGAGCCTTGAGAGAGCTGTGAGCAAGCCTTGTTTGTAAAGATAGAGTGAGAAACAATTTTAGAGAGAGATTGTGAAATATACACTTGAGATTGTTTTCTTTCCTGTTTGAGTTTGTGTAGCTAACATACTTGTAAATAATCCATTTTATAGTGTATTCTTTTGTGGTTTTTTCCTTGGTTGAAGAATGATTTTTCATGTTAAAATCTCGTGTGTCTTCTCTTATTTTTCTATATCTACTTTTTGCTGTCCATCCGAGAGCTCTGCTCTGTGTTGCTGTTCGAGTGTTTTGTCCGCTCGGTCACCGTATCTTCCGTGTTTGCACCAACAAGTGGTATCAGAGATCTTAGTTTTTTGAACGGTGATCTTGTTGTTGGCTACGATGGAGGTTGGAAGCAAAATGACTTGCTTAAACGGAGCCAACTTTAACACTTAGCAGAGCAAGATGTCAGATTTTCTCTTTGTGAAGTCCATGCATAATCCCGATTTTGCCACAGAAAAGCCGGCGACAAAAACGGACGAGCAGTGGACATTGGAGCACAAGCAAATGTGCGGCTATATCCGGCAGTTTGTGGATGACAACGTGTATAATTACGTTCGCGGAGAGACGAATGCCAAGCAGCTTTGGGAGAAGTGGAAAAGCTCTATGCCTCCAAGACTGGAAATAACAAAATTTATCACTTGACGAGGCCGATGTGGATTCGCATAAGGATGGCTCATCTGTCGCCGACCACCCGAATGAGTTTCGAGGTCATGCGTGGACAGCCGACCGGGTGTGGGATCAAGTTCGAGGATGAGGTCCTCAGACTATGGCTTCTAACAACCCTCCTGAACACATGGGAGGTTATGAGGATCACCATTTCCAATACAGCTTCTAATGGCGTGGTGACTTTGGAGATAGCCAAAGGAGCTGTGTTGAAAGAGAAAGTGAGATGGTGTTCTCAGGGTACGTCCACCTCTCAGCACTCTGAGATCCTTGTCACCGAATCCAGGGGAACGAGCCGAGGACGTGGCTCAAAGTCTGAAGACAAAGGGCGGAGTAAATCACGCTTTTGGTACCAGGACATGGAGTGTCACCACTGTAGCAAGAAGGGCCACATCAAGAAATTTTATTATAAGTGGAAGCGTGAAAACACTGGAAAGCAGAGGGGCGAAGAGAGACGAGGTGAGGAAGAGTCCTCGGTCTCTGTTGTTACAGGAGGTAACCTCCTTTTGGCCTGCGAGTTTGAGGACTATGTAAGCGTGGCCGAGCAGGCATTTTACTGAGTGATGGATTCTGGCGCATCCATCCATGTCACCTTCAGGAGAGAGCTGTTCTCCACTTACACTCTGTGTGCCCCAGGAGTGTTGAAGATGGGCAACATGGAGACATCCGAGATCATTGGATGAGGCGACATCTCCTTGATGACGAATAGTGGAGCCCGACTGATTTTGAGGGGCATCTGACACGTCCCCGATATTCGTATGAATATCATCTCAAAGAGGACTACTGATGATGAAGGCTACCGCAGTGCCAGGACGGCAGTTTCAAGTTGACAAAGGGCTCCATGGTGGTTGCCCGATGAGTAAAGGCCTTAGGCCTTTACACGTTGAAAGCCCAGGCTGAGGTAGCAGAGGTAAATGCCATAAGAAGTGTGGAGTTCTCGGGCCTGTGGCACAAAAGGCTCGGACACATGAGTGAGCGTGGCATGAGTCATCTGACCAAGAAGGGTCTCATCCCAGAGATGGATGGAGACAGGCCGAGGACTTGTCCTCACTGTATGGCGGGGAAGCAACGAAGAGTCTCCTTTCAAGGAGGCGTATCTTCCAGGAGGTCCGAGGTCCTGGAGCTCGTCCACACCGATGTGTGTGGTCCCCTCCCGAAAAAGTTTTTTGGAGGAGCACAATACTTTGTCTCCTTTATTGACGATTGCTCGAGGAAAATGTGGGTGTTCCCTCTAAAGACCAAGGATTAGGTCGCGGGAACCTTTGAGCAGTTTCATGTCCTCGTTGAGCGTGAGACCGGGAGGAGATTGAAGATTGCCCGGAGCGACAACAGCGGAGAATACATTGGGATGTTTGATGCCTATTGTAGAACTCGTGGCATCAGACATCAAAGAACTCTACCAAAGATGTCACAGTTGAATGGTGTGGCTGAGAGGATGAATCGCACCCTGATGGAAAGAGTCAGGTGCATGTTATCCGAGTCCAGGCTTCCGGGATCTTTTTGGGCTGAGGCCTTGAAGGCGACCGGCCACGTGATCAATCGATCACCCAGTAAGCCTCTGGACCGGGAAGTTCCAGAGAAGATTTGGACCGGGAAGGAGCCAGCGTACAACCATCTTCAGACATTTGGCTGCAAGGCCTTTGTTCATGTTTCGAGAGATGAGAGGAGTAAGTTAGAGCCAAAGACAAAGCAATGTGTCTTTTTGGGCTATGGCGAGGACAAACTTGGGTATAGGCTCTATGACCCAAAGGAAATAAAGTTGGTACGGTCCCGAGATGTGGTCTTCGTTGAGGAAGAAACCATCGGGAATGAGAAGAAGTCTCAACCCAATACCTCCCGGACGGACAGAGTAGATGCTGATGCTATCCGTCCAGTGCCTCTTGAGTTCGATGTCGGTGGATCAAAAGTGGCTGGCAACCATGGTGAGGCGGTTTCAGCACCCCAGGAAGATCAAGTTGAAGATCTGGCCCCTCAACAAGCCGAGGTGGCTCCTGTGAGACAGTCGTCTAGGGAGAGACGTCCGTCCATCCGCCTTCCAACAAGTGAGTTCGTTCTCTTCACTGATGCTGGAAAACCAGAAGATTTTGACGAGGCCATGTGTAGCGCTCAAAAGGATAAGTGGTTTGAGGCAATGAAGGAAGAGATGGTCTCTCTTCATGAAAATCATACCTTTGAGCTGGCTAAATTGTCCAAGGGGAAGAAGGCCCTGAAAAACAAGTGGGTCTTATTGCTGAACGCAACCGAGGACAAGAGCAAGCCAAGACACAAGGCACGGCTTGTGGTGAAGGGCTTTGGTCAACACAATGGTGTTGACTTTGATGAAATTTTTGCACCTGTTGTTAAGATGTCCTCGGTCCGTGGGGTGCTCGACTGGCAGCGGCTTTGAATCTGGAGATAGAGCAACTGGACGTCCGGACAACTTTTCTCCATGGAGATCTTGAGGAAGAAATTTACATGGAGCAACTAGTCGGTTTTGAAGTCAAGGGGAAGGAAGGACCGGTTTATCGTTTGAAGAAGAGCTTGTAAGGGCTAAAGCAAGCTCCGAGACAGTGGTACCGGAAGTTTGAGTCTGTTATGGTCGGACGTGGATACCATAAGACTACTTCCGACCATTGTGTTTTTGTCCAGAGATTCTCGGAAAATGACTTCGTCATCCTCCTCTTTTATGTGGATGACGTGCTGGTTGTCAGACAGAATAATGCTCGGATTAAGGAGCTGAAAGAGCAACTGGGGCAGTCTTTCGCCATGAAAGACCTCGGACCAGCGAAACAGATTCTGGGGATCAGAATATTTCGTTACCGAGGGGACAAGAAGCTTTGGCTATCCCAGGAAGGCTATGTTGAAAAGGTACTTCAGCGGTTTAACATGGAAAGCTCCAAGCCTATTAGTACACCTTTGGCCAACCACTTTCGGCTGAGCAAGCAGCAGTGTCCGTCCTCAGACACTAAGAAGGCACGTATGAGTAAGATTCCTTACTCCTCGGCCGTTGGTAGCTTGATGTACGCGGCCGGACATTACTCATGCGGTTGGTCTTGTGAGTAGATTTCTCTCAAACCTAGGGATGGAGCATTGGTCCGTGGTAAAGTGGATTTTCAGATATCTCCGTGGGACCTCCAAGACGGGTTTGCAATTTGGAGGAGAGAAGCCTCAGCTGATTGCGTACACCGACGCAGACGTGGCCGGGGACGTTGATTCTCGAAAATCAACGTCTAGATACTTGGTGAAATTTGCGGGAGGAGCGGTCTCCTGGCAGTCCAAGTTGCAGAAGTGCGTCGCTCTCTCGACTACGGAAGCAGAGTTTATTGCCGTGATCGAGATCTGTAAGGAAATGCTTTGGATGAAGAGATTCGTCCAAGAGTTGGGTTTAACGCAAGAAACATACGAGGTCCTCTGTGATAGTCAAAATGCCATTCATTTGTGTAAAACACCTCATTCCATTCAAGGTCAAAGCACATTGACGTGCATTATCATTAGGTGAGAGATGTTTTTGATGATGTGCAGCTATCAAATGGAAAGGTCCGCTCGGATGACAATGGCTCGGACATGTTGACTAAAGTTTTGCCGAAGGAAAAGCTGGAAGCTTATTGTAACATTGCCGGTCTGACTAACTTCACTCCCACTCGGTCGTTAGGGGAAGTTTGTTGGAGTCACTCCCTCGTGGCACTTATGTCCGCGGACTCACGAGGTGAAAAAGGTCGCGGACTTTCTTGAGTGGTCCGTGAAGCCTGTCATAACGGACGATGACTCATCAGAGGCGCCATGTTTGAGAGGTTGTTGAGGACATGGACGAAGACTCTAAAAGTATAGGCGTTGACTCTCTCTCCGTAGACCTGCTGTAGCCGTATTTTGCAGGTGGGCAGTTGACCCACTCTGGTTGGTGCCGGCTGTAACTTTCAAGGGTGTCAGGCCTGCCATTCTCGCACGCCTGGCGCACCCTGTTATAGCAGTCCTAGGCGGCGTGGTCCTGCCACCTTAGTGCCAGTAGGGTGGCCGGGTGACCACTAGACCCTTTGTGTATATAAAGGCTTGTGTGCCCTTACTTGATATGCATTAAGTGCAGCTGCTGAGAGTCTTGGAAAGCAGACTTGGAGTGAGCCTTGAGAGAGTTGTGGGCAAGCCTTATTTGTAAAGATAGAGTGAGAAATAATTTTAGAGAGAGATTGTGAGATATACACTTGAGATTGTTTTCTTTCATGTTTAAACTTGTGTAGCTAACATACTTGTAAACAATCCATTTTATAGTGTATTCTTTGGTGGTTTTTTCCTTAATTGAAGAAGGGTTTTCTACGTTAAAATCTCATGCGTCTTCTCTTGTTTTCTATCTCTATTTTTCGCTATCCGTCCGAGAGCTCTGCTCTGTGTTGCTATCCGAGTGTTTTGTCTGCTCGGTCACCGTATCTTCCGTGTTTGCGCCAACAGTTCGGGTATTCCGCTGTTACCGGATCGGGTGGATCCGGGTCGTTCGAACCCCAACAGTAATCCAAGTAGTTGAATATCAAGGGAATAAGCCAGTTCTGAGGTCATTCATCTAATTAACTACCACCATTTTGTTTTCTCCTCTGCTTTCACCTCTTTGCACCTGCCTAACTAAATAGCATTCACAAAGATGAGTAAAATAGTTGAAATTGTAAGGATTCTGGTGATGAAATACCCTCAACTCCCTGGGACTATATCCCGAAATGGATATATCCTAATTCACAGTTTATTTGGGTATAGGACAGTGGCTCTTCATATGCCAAAGTGCCAAATGGGGTGATCTAAACTTACAGGATTTTTGACATAAGTTTCTGAAGTGTATGCAATAGCAATTTTCAAATGAATTTATGTAGAACATAAAATGCAAAACATGTTGACACCTAACACCATATCAATAAAGTAAATTCTACGCGTTAAACTTAAATTAATACTACTTTACCTACAAATTATTAGCATAATAAATATTTGAAGATACTTAAGAGTGGTAATCATCTATATGTTTCCCCAGACTAGACGCCTGGTTAAATGGCATACCCATAAACTATGGTCGAGACATGAAATTTCTACACTACGTTGGTCAATTATTAAGGAAAACGATAATCCAACTAAAGCAACACACATGGATCAAATCTCAACATCACAGGACAGGAAAAGCTCAATGAAAAAGGTCATGGCAATACCTTCGACTCCACTGCTTCTTTAAGATCAATTTCTGCCAGGAGGAATTCAATCAAGCCGATTGTTCTGCAAATCTATGCTTAAGCGTTCCGGACGAAGAAATAAATCATTCCGCACTTAAAGCGAAAAATCTTAGTTCTTCGGGTTTGTTTCTGCAAATAATTTCGCTTGTCAACCTCTCCGAAGTGTGTAGACAATCAGTCCATAAAAAAGCCAATATGATTTAACTATAAATAAAGCTGACTGCTACTTATCAAAAAAGAACCGATTGTTGAAGATCCGGCGATAAACTGTAAAAGAGTCATGATTTGAATCAAGTTTAAGTCACGATACAAGTCATCAATTGGCGTGCGCTTCAACCCAGCCAAAGTCGTAGGATGCATGCATGTGCTGCAAATACGGGGAGAGTAAGGGCAATTTGACAGCTGGGAAAACTCCCTCAACGAATCACGCAAGGGCTTTCCTACGCAAAATTCGCTATTCACGGAGATGTTGGGAAAAGTGGAGCGAAAGACGAGGATGCAGAACGGGGAGGGACGCCACACCCGTGGATGAACGGTGGTGGGATGGCAGCGCCACTGGGGGAACCAGGGGCCCTGCGACGCCTGTCATCCGACACTCAACGGCAGCCGTTGGACAGTGATTAAGAAAAAAGGGTTTCGTAGCATCACATTAAATCGCAGTCGTTGATGACAATTTCGTCGTTAACAACTGAGATTTTTTCACAATGCTATGATTCTGTGGCCATCCGAATTATGTTGAAGATCAATGACTATACATTCAAATAATAAATCGACATTTTACGATGCGTTTGATTGTTAGAATGAAATAAGATGGGAATAGAATAGTTATTCTAGGAAATAGAATAGGATGAGAATAGAGTTGAAATTATTATTCTTATATTTAGTTGTTGAAATAGAATAATATAAAAAATAGTATTCCGTTATTTAGTTTGTAGAATAGTATAAGGAATAAGGTGGGAATAATGATAATAATAATAATTAAACATAATAATAATAATAATAATAATTAAATAGAATAATAAAATATGAGAATTATTATTTTTACATATATAAAAATAAAAATTTTTTTAAAATATTTATTTTTAAATAAATTTATAATCAAATTGAGGAATATTTATTTTCAGAGAATAAAAATTTTATTTTCATCTTATCACCTCCAACCAAACATACCATTAAGATTCAAGACTTTCATTGTCGATCGTCACCTTCGACAAAGCAAAGGGGAGGAAAGAGGAAGGTTGCGAAGAACATGAAGAAGGGAGGAAGGTTGTGACCTGGATCAGGGATGCTGCTTCGCCTACGGCGGCATTTTTTGGGCGTCGGATCAAACCGACGTTAGAAAAACGTCTGGGCGTCAAAAATCTCGCCTGCATTTTAAAATACTTTGTTCGGTCTTTGACACGTGGAGATCGAGATCTATCTTCAATATAAAAACAAGAAATATTTGGCCGTAGCACGTTGACGGCCCGATCAAGCTTTGAAAATTTTGAAAAACATTTCCCGATTTCGTCTTCCTCCTCCCTCACTTTCAAACCGTTCCTCTCCAAAACGTAATCCTCTCGGTCATTCTCTCGCCGCCGCGCTCTCGTCGCCGCCTTCGCCGCTGCGCGCCTTACGCCGCCGCCGCCGCTCGCCTTCGCCGTCGTCTTCGCCTTCGCCTTCGCCGCCTTCGCCGTCGATTCAAACCGTAATCCTCGCCGTCGCCTAAACATCGGACGGCAGTCATCAACGGAACGGGAGATCGGAGAAGCGCTATTCAGTACTCAACAACCTTCCTTACCGACATTTTTTCCGTTACCATTTGTATTCAAAAAAATATTATTAATTTATTTTTTTCCTTTGATGTTTTTCCAGAAGTTGGGTGAATACCATTTGTATTCACAGAAGGAAATTCAAGACTCTGAAAAATGTTTTTTTCCATTATAAAGTTCAAAAAAATAATAATTACTTGGTCTCCTTTTTGTTGTCGTTGGTATGTATGATATGTGTTTTGAGGATGTGAAAATCTGGTGCTGTTGAGTATGAGGTGAGACTGGGAAGCAAACTGTCAATGCGTGAGTATTGCTAGTTTTTCAAAATTTTGAAATTTTCAAAATTTTAAAATTTTCGACCGTACACGTGTCTCCAATCTGGGCCGTCGTGGGCGTATGTGTGTTGACAGTGTGTAACTAGCACAGTGTGTGTGTAACTAGTACACGTGTCTCCAATCTGGGCGTATGTGGGTGTATGTGTATTGACAGATAGGAATTAGCGATTGAATTTGTGATATATTTTATTTTAATTTGAAGGGAACCAACTTTAACAAAGCAGAGGCTATGTCCGTATAAGTAGAACTCAAGCAATTTAAACACTGCTTAACACCAAAAAGCTTTAAGAATCATAACTTTTGATACTTTGAAGCAAGGATTGGGCAGAATTAAGTCACAAAAATTATCTATGTATTTCTCACTTTATGTTTTTTCTGAGGGTTAACGAGACTAAAACAAGAATGAAAAACTTCATGGGATCAATCTTTACAATATGCTTTTGCTTGTCTTCAATTTTCAGATATTGGTATTGGCGGGAAGGGAAGATCTCCATTCAAAGAAGGTATGCCCTTGATTAGTGTTGCTTTGTCAAAGATGTCGGTGGATTGAATTTGCAATTAAGTGGTTGGAAATAAGATATAATTATAGTCCATCTTGATTATTGTGGATATTGATTTGAGCCCGAAGAGTTCATTCATAATTTCTTACCTATTAGCTGATTTTTGCTCCTTTTTTGTTTCAGTGAAAATACTTCAATCCAGGTCTATACTATAGCTGAGTTTGCATTAGTAATTTTAACGCCTCGGTTAATATTTGTGTTGAGTCATGTCTAATTGTTTCTGAAATTATTGAACATAGGTTACGATAATTGATAATGTACTTGGATTGGTTTCAGTTGTGTTAGTTGTTGTACTTATTTAAGAGATTATGACCTTCTGAGACATAAAGGCTTGATGATTCGATGTTCAATTTACACGATATATTAAATATTTGATGATACATTCTCTGCATTGTTAAAAAACTGATCATTCGTCTAGATTCTATTTTCTTGTAAATAGAAACATTACATGGGTTTCTCATGTGAATGTGCATCCATCGTTTAACCAACCGGCATCCACCACCCCAAGAAAGATTGAGGTCAATGCACAATAGGTTTTTAAAACTAACTATCAATGTCAATACTTCCATAGTTTCTTATTTTTTTTTATTCATATGCGTTTTTTTAGTTTCAGTGGGTCGATTGAGCCCATACCTTATATTTTGTGGAATGTGTTTTTTTTTCCCCGGATCTGGCTGTCGATTTCATTGCGTCTCACCCTCAGGTAAAATAGAGTTGAAAACTTCTTGAAAGCTTTGCTTTGCCTTGCTTCTCTTCGCTTCATCATCTCATATTTTAAAGGATCATTTGCTGCTGCTACCAAAGAGATTTGTTGATGTGTTTTTTTTTTTTTTTTGGTCTTTTTTTATTTTTTGGAAGACTGCTGGTACATTTTTATTTGTTATCATTCAGAAGAACATCCATGAAGGTGGATGACTTGTTTGGCTATTTGCTTTGTTCTGCTTCCTGCAAATAATTACTGCGGATGAGCACTGGACATGGCCATAATGGCAGGAGAGCAAATAATGTTCGGATATTGACGGATCTGGGTTGGTTCGACCTGATAACTTCAAACACCTATGTTTTTGCTCAACCGTGAGTGACCTCGAAGCCTGTCATATCATGAATCTTACAAATTTATTTATCTTCTTGTGGGGAATTCTTAAATGTGTTTTTGACGTTGCAGATCAAGGTGAAGCTCGGGTGACGGCGATAAATGCTTCTTGTAAAAGAGTCCCATTATCGGAGAGATTCCCGGGGTTATGCTTTGCTGGAACCGGTCACAGCTGTTGGGGATCCTGAACGGCCCTACCACCGTGCCGCCTTGTCAAAGCTTATTTTGGATGGCGGGAGCAAGTAGTCGACCTTAGCTCGTTTACCCAGCCAAAAGATTCGTCGTAGGGAAAGGATGAGAAACACTTTATTGATTATTTGTATTTAATTTAATGTATATGACTTTATATATTTTCCAGTGATGTAGTGATGGGTTTGCAAATGTGTAATGGATGTGCATTGGATAAATTTTGTGTTTATATTAACAGGTTGTATTTTTATTTTTATCCAATTTTAGATGAAATTTTGTCAAAATTTTTGTAGATTATTACGTGGAATGATTTTGGATTCAGTTCAACTAATAATTACGCTGACCTACTGATTTTAATTAGAGATTATTATATAAATATTATTTTTATTAATTAAATAATATGTTAGTAAATCATGACCTACTTTTTTTTTTTTCATCGAGAGTTGCTTTCGATTATTTCATTCTATACAATAGGAAGCATTGATCAGCTTTTCCTTTTTCCAATAACTCTGTGTCTTTTCAAAGTCATAAGAAAATCACAGTAATAAAGTACATAGATGAGAGATGATAGTAATAATGTTGGCTAGCCTATTGGACAGAACCACTGGGAGCTCCCAAGTTTTCATGGATGTTTGCTTTTTCAGCCCTGAATGTGGCCCCAATGATATACTCAATCGCATAACACGGGTAAAGATCTCAACTGAATTAGATTTATTTTCCTAGTAGAATCAATAATTTTTATAATTTTAAATTTTTAAAAATATGATTAAAATAATTATATAATTTTAGTTTTGTAAATTAAAAAAATCCAAAATTTGGCTAGTTTTATATAAATAAGTGATTCCCAATGATCAATACATAAAATTTACATGATCAATTAAAAATATTTAGTACAATTAATATTAATTTTTAGTTTAATTATTAATACGTATATTATATCTTTTTATTTATATAAATTCTTTTATGAATTTCATAACAATTCATGTTTTACACATCCGAATTAAAACTTGAAGAAACAACTTTGAACACGGAATAATAAATCAACATTTTCATTCTATTTAATTGCGTGATTTGAGAGGAAAATTATAAAAAAGAAACCAGTTAGACAAAATATAACCACAAGAGAAATCCGTTTTTTTCTTTGATAACTGAACATAAGAAAAAAATAGATTTATCGGGTTCTTCACAAAGTTTACACTTGAAAAAGAGGAAACCATTTATTCCTACTCCAACAGCCTGAAACAAAGTTGCACTGAGAAATTTTAGACATAGTAACCAAACACAAGAAAATCAGCCCAAAATAATGAACTAAGACAGTGTAACAAAGTCAACGATACAACTATCCCTTTCGCCTCTTTGGAACCTTCGCCTCTGCTTGGCCGGAACCCACCCACATATTTGCCAATTGAATTAAAGGGAGAAGCCACGAGACTTGCAATTCTCTTGCAAGCATATTCTATGTGATGAATCAACACCACCAGATCATCGCCCACATCAATTCCACCCCTACCCACATAATCTATAAGAGTTCGATTTCCTCACCGCCACCTAAAGAAGCATCCATCTTACGATAAGCCCCGTGTCAAATAATTTTGAAGGAAAAAAATCAAATGGGATACGCAGAGAAGGCACGGGGGACGAAAGGGCTTGAGAAAGTGAGAGAGAGAGAGAGAACGGCGACGGCAAGGATCGAATCAATAATATCTTCCCCTCAAAATAATCTCGGTCGTTTCCTATTCTTTTAGTCCGACTTTCTCCCAAACATACTCTACCTCGTTCTATTGCTCTTGCTCCTCGTCCGAATTCCCCGCCTAAATAATTGAATAATTATTATGTATTATTAGTGAGATATAATAAGAAAGTGAGAAAGAGAGAAGCGGAGAATTGATTAGGGTTTTAGAGGATTTGATAGGAAGGGGGAATAAAAATTTTCAAGTAATGGAAAAAATGTTATTTTTAAAAAATATTTCTCCGAATTGTTCGAGAGAGATTTACGGTATTCTTAATCAAGAGGCAAAGCGCGCGCGCGGCAAGCCGTATTATTAGGTTTTGGAGAGGAACGGTTTGAGAAAGTGAGGAAGGAGGAAGACGAAATCGGGAAATGTTTTCAAAAAATTTTCAAAGCTTTTATCTTATCCGTCAACCAAATATTTCTTGTTTTTAATATTGAAGATAGATCTCATCGTCCCACGTGTCAAAGATCCGACACGGAATGCAGTATTTTAAAATCTGGGGCGTCGGTTATCGTCATTACATTTTCTAACCTTAAAAAAAAATAAAGATAAATCTGGGCCGTTGGTTTGATCCGGAGGAAGGTTGCAAAGCAGAACGCTGAAGAAGGGAAGCAGCATCCCCCGATCCCTACGTAGGTGGAGGCCTCTTCTGGTGCTCGACGGCTGACATATCAAATTGGTAAGTTGATTTGTTGGTTTTCGTTCGATGTCGCAGATCAATTATTTCGTTTGTCCATCTTCATCCACGGCTTCTGTGTATGATTTTCGTTTGTTCATTTATCAGATTTGTGACTTGATTTGGTGGATTTTGTTTATTTTCGTTGATCCAACCTAGATTTTTCCTTTGTTGTTGATTTGTTTCGTGTTCCACCTGATTATTTTCCGTGATGTGGTGAATTTATTTAATTTTATTAGTACATTGTAGCCAACTTACAATGAAAATTACTTGATTAGACATGTTGTAAAGTTTTATACCTTTTTTAAAAATTTTTAAATTTTTTTATTATAAAATCTCTCCATTTAATATTTTTCTTTAGTCAACGTATAAGATATTATTTAATAAAAAATAGTATAAAAATAATATAATATAATTTGTAAAAGAAAAATATTATATAGTATATATTTTTTTTTAAAAAAAATAAATATTATATAAAGTTTTTCTAATATTATAAAAATTTACTTGAAGTGAGACTAATGTCAAAGATAAATAAAAATTTTGATAATCTAGGTGACAATACACTCTAAAATAATTAATAATTTAATAACTTATTAAAAATGATAAGTATTTATTAAAATTTAGAAAATATAAATAACACCGTTTATAATAGGCTATCCCATAACCCATATAGTGTTTAGTATTATGTGTAAGTATACATAGATTTTCACCTTAGTTATAGTGGAGATTTTATATTAAGTAAATATTTGAGCCTATTTTTTACTTGAGATTTATTTAGGCTTACTTTGATAAATATTATTTTATTTTAGTGTTGATTTTTGAATGACTTTATTATGCCTTAAATTATAATTATTGATGAGTTGATCATAATTTTACAAAAATTTTATTTACCTTGAAGAAGTCTAAAAGATACATTTTTTTTTATATTTTGAGCCTAATGTTGCAAAAGATTAGGTCTTTAATTTTTCAGATCACAGGCTAGCTAATTAATTACTTGATTTTACATTTTAAAATTTTCATATTTATTTATTTAGGACCTAAGATTAATTATTTTTACCTAATATTTTATGATATTATAACTTAATTTTTATATAATCATGATTGATCAATTAACGTTACGTTACACCCTTATATATTTATTTTAATAATTATGTATTATTAGAAATCAATCACTAGAATTTAAGGTTGAGTATTAATAGAACAAGAAGAGTTATTTTATTATTATCTAAATATGATATAATATTAGATCACAACAATAGTTTCTCTCAATATAGTATTATATTTGCATGCATTTGTCATTTTAATATAAACAAATTAATCATGGATGGGGTGATGTGATTATAAAGTTGTGCCAAAAACTTGATCATTTGGTGGCTAAATAAGATTGTTAATTGATTAAAATTAAAAATTTTGGAATTAAAAATAATTGGTTGAAGTCCTATATTAATCAAATACATGAGTGGTTTTGAACGGTCTTTCCATGTACTAACACTTGTGATGCTTGCTTTCTGAGTAAAAAATAACTTAATAAAATAATAATTTTTTTAATCAGATGTGGTCTATTTTTGAATTAATTTAATAATTCTAAATTTTAAATTGCTCTAATTGCTTTGGTTATTGTTATTTGCTATTTTTTACACTTATTTATAATTTTTGTTAAATTTATAATTTATTCTAGGTTCAAATATAAATATATTTTTTAATCTGTTATCATCTTGTTTTTCTATTTTAAGATTTGAATTATGGTATAATGTGCAATATTGGCTGCTAAAAGATACAGTGTAATATCTATCACAGTGTAGCCAACTTGAAAAGTAATGCCCATTATAGTATTTTGCCGAAATAACTCATTCAGGGAACCCTTATAAAAACGGAGATAAGTCCCAAATAAGAAGAGGAAAGAGAAGAAAAATAGAGGAGAGCAGTTCAGCGGATGCCCAGCCGCACGGGCCGCCGTAGCCCATCGCCCAGGCTTCTGTTGGTTGCAACCGTTAATACCTACCGCCACTCTATTACTAGGCTCAGGCTTGTTGCAGCTGCTGGACTTAAGCCTTTGCCACTGCTATCAGATGCCGCCAATCCACCCGCTGGAGCTCTAGCCAACGCCTAAGCATGACGCCACCTCGGCTGCCACCAACCTCTCAATTCTAGTCGTGCATGCACTTGCGGAGATGCCCATTTTCTTCGTGTTCGCAACTTATGCTCGACACTTGTAGTTGTCAAATGGCATTACCATTGGTCGTCGAAGCCACTCACAATATAATTCTAAATCCTCCAACTGGATGGTATTGCTGCTAACATCTGATTTAATGATCGCATTGCTGTGACAAGTCATTTAAGCTAATCATCCTAATTTAAGGCGTAAATAAATCTAACTTACATTTAAAGCTTAGATAGGTCAAGTACAGATACAAGATTTGGATAAGCCCAAAGGGTAAGAGATACAGGCGATAAGGTCTTCTTAACTTCAAAAGATCATATAACCTAGATAGGTTTTAACCTCACTGCTCAACGAACCATGCCTAACAAATTTTCTTACTGACTATATTAATACATTTTATTTATTCTGTTTATTATTTGAAATATTTTAATGATATGAATTTTAGAGGGGGTTTCCTGCAAGAAAGCTGATGGGTTCCCTTTTATCTCCTACTTTATGTATAATACGCAGAAAATTGATTCAGGACTCTAGATCACGTTTGGATACGGATTGTTTGAGAATTTGGGTCAAATCGATTTCTAAGTACACGTTGCTAATGTTCTAGAAATGTTTGAATGTGAATTTTTTTCCAGATTATAGTGAAGTCTGAATGGTAATGTTCTGGATATGTTTGGAAGGGAATTAGTCATTGAGATTTTATATTGTAAATGTCAAGGTGAATGAATGGATTATTATTCCAGATTTCAAGTTGGATCTCATCTTTGTGTTGGAACAAGAAAAGGGCTGATTGGTTGGACAGCATAATACCAAACTTCACACGAACACAAGCACATAGACAGAAAGCAGCAATAAGGAGGATAAGATAGAGAAAAAAAATACAGCTAAATTTTATGTGAAAAATCATTTAAAAATATTAGGCCTGGTCACTCCCTTGTGGGTAACCCAACAAACTGGTTTGTCATCAGAGGATTTGTGGAGAACAAATCTGAAAAATTGATTTCGGTCAACGTCCCGTTGACCGGAGGAGAATAGTAGACGGTCAGTGGAGATTGACCGGGGATGGCTAAACTGTAAATTCCGGTCAACAGAAAGTTGACCGTCTAAGGGTTATAGAAGTACTGCTAGATGACGGACGGGTAGCAAAAGACGGTCAACGGGAAGGTTGAACGGATGAAAATAGAGGATGGTCAACAAAGGTTGACCGGATAAGGCTGAAGAGGAAATACGGAGAGGATTTTCGGAGAGCATTTTCGGAGAGCATTTTCGAAAAATGCTGGAGCACTTTTCAGGAGAGAACACTGGTCAACCTGTTGACCGGCTAAGAATGAAGAATTTAACAGTTGGTGACACTAGTATGGAATCGTCCGCGGACATGGCTGAGTGCACAGTAGCGTCCGGAGATATGAGCTGTGCACAGTGACGATCAAGGACATGGGATGTCTGTGGTCGTTATCACTACCTGGAGACCAAAGAACGCCAGAGGACTCTTGTGATGGCCAAAGGACACAGATGGTCTGGGGACTTGACTACAGCAACAACCGAGGACATCGTAGACAGCTGGTAACAAGTTGTAAATAGTTTGCTCTGCAAAGCAGGTGGTAGACCTGTAGTCTGTGTACGCCGTATGTGCAAGTGGCAGGATTGTAGAATTGGTAGGCAAAGTTGTTGGCAAGTTGCAGAGCAGGTGGTGTTGGGTCTGGTCATTCCCTTGTGGGTAACCTAACAAACTGGTTTGTCATCGGAGGATTTGTAAAGAACAAATCTAAAGAACTAATTCCGGTCAACGGGACGTTAACCGGAGGAGAACAGTAAACGGTTAATGAAGATTGACCGACGGAATGCCAACTGTAAATTCCGATCAATAGGAGGTTGACCGTCTGAGAGTTGTAGGAGTACTATTGGATGGCGGACGGGCAGCAGAAGACGATTAATGGGGAGGTTGACGGGATGAAATTAGAGGACGATCAATGGAAGATTGACCGGATAAGGTTGGAGAGGAAGTACGAAGAGGATTTTCGGAGTAAAAAATATTGGAGCACCTTTTCGGAGAGCAGAAAAAGTCAATAGAGTTAATCGGCTGATGGAGGCCAGCGGCCAAGGAGCGAGACTGCTAAGGATGCCCATTGACAAGTACAAATTTTCCTTGAGGTAAAATGGCCGGTGCATAGATTTGCCTTAAGGTAAAATGGCCGGTCAACAAGTTGACTGGCCAAGAAGGCAATTGGCAAGTGCAGATTTTGTCCAGTTGGAATTTTGGTCAAAGGATTGATCGGCTGTGAAGGCAAAATGACTGGTATGCGCAGGATTTACCGGTTGGCCAAAATGGAAGATTTAACCATTTTGGAAGAAAGCAAAATGCCCAGTTTTTCAGGTTGGCAGGATTTGGTAGGAATACCAATTTGGCATGAATGAATTTCCTATTTGGAATCTAGTTGGGTCCATAGGTGCCAACTTAGAAGATTTTTTGAGCGTGCGTGATCTCAGACGGTTATACAAGAGTCGTATTTATACAGTGTATATTCATATTGTTGGTAAGAACAGATCTTGTCGATGGATATGAAATATTCCTCAAATCTGCTGTATATGGACCTCGATATTAAAAGCAAGTAGACGGACTTGCTGTTGATATATAGCGAGATAGACAGAGGCTAAGTGTGCGAGATCCAAGGGTGAGAAAAGAAATGAATGCACCACCAGTGAGAAAGAAAAGAGAAAAACAGAGAGTGTAAACAGATAAGTGTTTTCTTATTTATCCTGGAGAGGTTTTTTCTTATTATTCTCGGGTGTGTGGAGGATACTCCACCTCGGGGGTTTGTAACCAATTTTTTACATAGTGGACTTGCAGTGGACTTTGTGTCCCATGGTTTTTTCCTTACTTGTGAAGGGTTTTCCACATAAAATTTATTTGTGCTTCTTCTTTATTTTTTCCTTTCACTGTGTGTAGCATGGTGTCGTTCTGTCTGACCAACTTTTGTCCCAACAAGTGGTATCAGAGACAAGTTTGTGAACCGTCAATTGGATGGCGTTGTCGGTGAAGAATGCGTCGTTCAGTGTGGAGTAGTTCAATGGACAAAATAATTTCATCCTTTGGCAGAAAATGGTGAGAAATATTTTAACTTGGGAAGGGAAGGTAAAAGCTCTTCGAAAAAGGGAGGAGAAGCCGGAGAACCTGACCGAGGACGAGTGGCAAGATAAGAGGGATCTTGCCAACTGCACTATTAAGTTATGTTTGGCGGACAACACACTTCAGGAGGTCCTTGGTCTGTCAGACCCGGCGAAAGTCTAGGAGAAGTTTGAGAGCCGGTACAAGTCCAAATCCTTGACAACTAGATTGCATGTGAAGAAGAAGTTTTATAACCTGTGGTTGTCTGAAGGTGAGTGCTTTGAAAAGCACTTGGACGAGTTTAACCAGCTGGTGACGCAGATGTCGGCTCTTGATGAAGAGATTAAGGAGGAAGGTAAAGCGTTGGTGTTGTTGGCGTCCCTACCGGCCTCATACGATCATATTGTCACGACATTGCTGTTTGGGAAGGACACGCTGAGACTGGACGAGGTTATAACTTCCCTACTTATGAACGAATCAAGGCGGAGGGAAAGTGGTGAGACCTCAAACTCTCGACAAAATCTGCTTGTGGCGACTAACAGTCGGGGACGAGGAAAATCGAGGAAAAAAGACGGAGGCAAAAAAATGGTGTGGAGCAACAGTTGGAGCAAGCTTGAGGGGAGAAGTTGCTTCTTTTGTGGCAAGAAATGTCACATAAAGAAAGACTGCCCTGCAGAGAAAGTAGGACAAGGAGGGCAGAAGCGATTGTCAGGAGAAAATGGATCATGCTAATGATTAGAAGACTTTTGCTTTCTATGGAGACCTCCCGGTCGTCCATGTAGGGAAAGCACGGAGTTGACCACACTAGAAGACAAGTTGGGTGATGGACAGTGGGGTCTCACACCATGTGACACCAAGGAAGTCCCATTTCATGAGTTATACACCCATTGGCCACAGAGTGTTAAAGATGGGTAACGGTGGCTCGTCTAAGGTTGTTGGCATTGGGGATGTTTTCTTGGGGACAAGGAATGGAAACAAGCTCGTGCTGGAAGGCATGCGACATGCCCCATATCTGAGGTTGAATGTGATTTCAACCGGGAAGCTTAATGAGAAAGGCTTCAGGACGGTGTTTGGCGACGGCCAATGGAAGCTCACCAAAGGCGCCTCAGTGATGGCAAGGGGAAGCAAGATATTAGGGCGATATCTAATGAAGGCCTGCGTTGCCAAAGAAAATACCAAGGTAACCAAAAGGGGCATTGGTCAAAGTGGAGTGTAAGGGAGAATGATAAGTCCGCAGTAAAGGAGTTGAAGGGGAGTAGGATTACTCCAAACTCAGTGGAGCGGAGGAAGGTGTCATTCAAGTTTGCGGAGGTTAACACCGAAGTTCAAACTAAGGGGAAGCTGTCGGAAGGTGGGAGATGAAGGTCGCTGAGCAAAGGTGACAGTGTTCCCGCCAAGGTCGTGAGGGGAAGTTTGTTAGGTCTGGTCACTTCCTTGTAGGTAACCCAACAAATTGGTTTGTCATCGGAGGATTTGTAGAGTACAGATCAGAAGAATTGATTCCGATCAACGGGACGTTGACCGGAGGAGAACAGTAGACGGTCAATGGAGATTAACAGGCGGATGGCCTACTGTAGATTCCGGTCAACGGGAGGTTGATCGTCTAAGAGTTGCAGGAGTACTGCTGGATGGCAGACGGACATCAGAAGATGATCAATAGGGAGGTTGACGGGATAAAAGCAGAGGACGATCAACGAAAGATTGACCGGATAAGGCTGGAGAGGAAATACGAAGAGGATTTTCGGAGTATAAAATACTGGAGCACCTTTTCGGAGAGCAGAAGCCGGTCAACTCCATTGATCGGCCGATGGAAGCCAGCGGCCAAGGAGCGGGATGGCTAAGGATGCCCATTGGCAGGCACAAATTTGCCTTGAGACAAAATGGCCGGTCAATAAGTTGACCGGCCAAGAAGGCAATTAGCAAGTGCAGATTTTGCCTAATTAAAATTCCGATCAAAGGGTTGACCAGTTGTGAAGGCAAAATGACGGGTATGTGCAGGATTTACCAGTTGGCCAAAATGGAAGATTTAACCATTTTGGAAGAAAGCAAAATGCCCAATTTACTAGGTTGGTAGGATTTTGTAGGAATACCGATTTGGCATGAATGGATTTCCTATTTGGAATCTAGTTGGGTCCATGGGTGCCAACTCAGAAGATTTTCCGAGCGTGCGTGATCTCAGACGATTATGAAGGAACCGTTTTTATATAGCGCATATTTATATTGTTGGTAAAGACAGATTTTATCGATGGATATGGAATATTTCTCAAATCTGCTATATATGGACCTCGATATTAAAAGCAAGCAGACAAACTTGCTGTTGATATATAGCGAGATAGACAGAGGCTAAGTGTGCGAGATCCAAGGGTGAGAAAAGAAAGGAGTGTACCACCAGTGAGAAAGAAGAGAGAAAAACAGAGAGTGTAAATATAAAAATGTTTTCTTGTTTACCCTGTAGAGGTTTTTCCTTATTATTCTCGGGTGTGTGGCGGATACTCCACCTCGGGGGTTTGTAACCAATTTTTCATATAGTGAATTTGTAGTGGACTTTATATCCCATGATTTTTTCCTTACTTGTGAAGGGTTTTTCACATAAAATTTATGTGTATTTCTTCTTCCTCTTTTCCTTTCACTGTGTGTAGCGTGGTGTTGTTCTATCTAACCGACCTTTGTCCCAACAGGTGGTAGGCGTTTGTCAACACGCAACCTGCCTATTAGTTGAAAGTCTCCGGGCAGATCATTATATATATGTATGGTAGGCATGCTGTGCTCTTAGCGTGCAAGGGGCTATGGGAGTGACCATGGGTGATAGAGAAATCACCATGAGCGAGCATTCGCAGGGGCTTATGTAGCCAGAGGCTTGTGTAGCCAGAGGCTTGTGTAGCTAGAAGCTTGTGTAGCTGGCCGCATATATGCGGGGTGAACAGGCGGTCGCCGTTTTACCAACACTTGTAAAATAAGAGAGTAAAGAGCACCACAGTGAGGAGAAAAAGAGTAGAAGAAGGAGAGATCAGTGAATGAAATACAAAGAGTGAGGCTTTATATTCTCGTACTCCGTTCTTCATTTTCACCTCTAGGGCTTATGTAGTAGGGTGGTTGCTTGTATTCTGTCTCTGGGTTTGTGTAACAAATTCTCATACCTAGTGATTTGTGTGGACTTTGTGTCCTGTGGCTTTTCCCTTAGTTGAGAAGGGGTTTTCACGTAAAAAAATACTGTACATCTCTTTGTTCCTTATTCCTACTAAATGGTGGCTGGCGATGACGGGGGGGTTCAAATATTCCGCTACTATTGGATCGGGTGAATCCTGGTGTCAAACCCTAACAAGTGGCATCAGAGCGATAGTGCGGATACCAACAAGTGGTATCAGAGCTGGTACTGATACCAACAAGTGGTATCAGAGCTGGTACTGATACCAACAAGTGGTATTAGAGATAGCTAATATCGGCCCAAGCCCGAAAAGGGCTACTTGCGAAGGATGCTGATTGGAAAGGGCTACCTGCGGAGGTGCTGACCTATTGCCAGAGTGGAGTGAAGTGTTGCAAGGAGAAGCCGCCGAGTGAAGTGCCACAGAAGTAGAGCCGCCGTGGTCTACGACCGTCGAAGTGTACCTGGAGTCATCGTGGAGGAGTTTGCCATTTAGTGTGGAATTGGATGAAACTGTAAAAAGTACAACGGAGTCAGCAGGGCCGAGGGTGGACTTGAGCAGGGCCAAGATGGAGCAGTGCAGGACCAAAGGTGGAGCTGAGCAAGGCTAAGTGCGGAGCCAGCGGGGCCAAGGGTGGAGCCAGCAGGACTAAGGGCGGAACTAGCAGGGCCAAGGGTGGAGCTGACGCTGGGATTCCAATTGAGGGGAAGTTGCTAGAAGGCAGGCGATGACAGTGGCCGGGTAAAGGTGAAGGTGTTCCCCACAAGGTCATGAGGGGAAGTTTATTGGGTCTGGTCACTCTCTTGTGGGTAACCCAACAAACTGGTTTGTCATCAGAGGATTTGTGGAGAATAAATTCAAAGAACTGATTTTGGTCAACGGGATGTTAACCAGAGGAGAACAGTGGACGGTCAATGGAGATTGACCAGTGGAAAGCCAACTATGAATTTCGGTTAATAGGAAGTTGATCGTCTGAGGGCTGCAGGAGTACTGCTGGATAGCGGACGGGTAGTAAAAGACAGTCAACGTGGAGGTTGACTAGATGAAAGTAGAGGACGGTCAACGAAAGGTTGATCGGATAAGGTTGAAGAGGAAATACGAAGAAGATTTCCGGAGAGCATTTTTGAAGTAAAAAATACTGGAGTGCCTTTCAGGAGAGAACACCGGTCAACCTGTTGACCGGTTAAGAAGGAAGAATTTACCAGTTGGTGACAATGGTATGGAATCGCCTGCGAACATGGATGAGTGCACAGTAGCGTCCGGAGATATGGGCTGTGCACAGTGACGACCGAGGACATGGATGTCCGAAGTCGTTGTCACTGCCTAGAGACCAAGGAACGCTGGAGGACTCTTGTGATGGTCAAAGGACACAGATGGTCCAGGGACTTGATTGCAACAATGACCGAGGACGTTGTGGATAGCTGGCAGCAAGTTGTGGATAGTTGGCTCTGCAAAGCAGGTGGCAGACCTGCAGTCTGTGTACGCCGTTTGTGTATGTGGTAGGATTGCAGAGTTGGTGGGCAAAGTTGTTAGCAGGTTGTAGAGTAGGTGGCAGGCGTTTATCCATACGCAACCTGCCTATTGGTTGAAGGTCTCCGGACAGATCACTATATATATGCATGCTAGGCATGCTGTGCTCTAAGCCCATAAGGCGCCATGGGAGTGACCATGGGTGATAGAGAAATCACCATGAGCAAGCATTCGCGAGGGCTTATGTAGCCAGGGGATTGTGTAGCCGGCCGCATGTGTGCGGGGTGAACAGTGTCGCCGTTTCACTAATACTTGTAAAATGAGAGAGTAAAGAGTACCACAGTGAGAAGAGAAAGAGTAGAAGAAAGAGAGAGCAGTGAGTAAAACACAAATAGTGAGGTTTTGTATTCTTGTGCTCTGTTCTTTGTTTTTATCTCTAGGGTTTGTGTAGTCGGGGTGGCTGCTTGTATTCTATCTCTGAGTTTATGTAACAAATTTTCATACGTAGTAATTTGTGTAGACTTTGTGTCCCGTGGTCTTTCCCTTAGTTGAAAAGGGGTTTCCACATAAAAAAATTGTGCATTTCTTTGTTCTCTATTCCTACTAAATGGTGGCTGGCGATGACGGGGGGTTCTAGTATTCCACTGCTACCAAATTGGGTGGATCCGGGTGTCGAATCCCAACAAAAAATAAGAAAAAAATCATGGGATTTCAGTTCACAAATATATCCACTATATGTAAGAGCTGGTTACAAAAATCACACGACTGCACAAGTCCCTTAAAAATGAAAATAAAGAACAGAGTATAAGAACACACACTCACTACTCTCTATTACACTTCACTCTTCGTTCCTCAAGAAATCTCTCGCTTTTACTCTGTTTTTCTTCTTCTTCTTCTTCATTGTTCTTTACTCACATCAACACAATACAATATGTACACACAGCTTAATGAAAGTGACGGCCATGCCACGGTGAGGACACCTGTACAGGCAGCCACCTGGCAACCTGCAACTCTACAACGGTTCTGCAAATTATCAACCCTGTAGAAATGGCCCACCACTCTGCAACAACTATGTGCATATTCCTCACATATCTCGCATGCTTAGAAGATCTTTTGAACTAGCCTCCACATGTGCTTTTTGTCTTCAAGTCCTCGGGCCTTCATAAATGCCTCCAAGTATTACCCATGAACCTTAGGTTCCAATAGCAAAAGATTCTCGGACATTATATAATGTCTGCATCCATTTTCAGAGTCCACGGACGACTTACCCACAAGTTGGCGGACAACACAAGCGCATAAGTTAACGTACCCTATCGGCGTATAGGTCCGTGGCCACATTCTATGAAGGGAATGACCCCAACAAACTTTTCTTCATGACTGAGTGGGAGCAAAATTAGTTAGCCCAACGATATCACAACAAGCTTCAAGCTTTTCCTTTGGTAAAACTTTGATCATCATGTTTGACCGATTTTCATCTTACCAGACCTTTTCAACTGACAGCCGCCCTTCATCAATAATATCTCTCACACAATGATATCGAACATTAATGTACTTTGATTTCAAATGGAATGAGAAAATTCTACACAAATGTATGGCACTTTGGCTGTTATAGAGTATCATATATTTTTCTTACCTCAGGCCCAACTCTTGAAGGAACCTTTTCAACGATAATATCTCCTTACTAGCTCGGTTACAACAATAAACTCAGCCTTTGTAGTGAAAAAGGCGGCGCACTTTTGCAACTTAGATTGCCAAGAGACTGTCCCACTGGCAAATTTGACCAAATACCTTGAGGTGGATTTTTGAGAGTTAATGTCCCCGGCCATATCCATGTCTGTGTAGCTGACCAACTAGAGCTTCTCTTCTCCAAATTACAGACACAGCTTTGAAGTTCCTCAAAGATATCTAAGAATCTACTTCATAGCAGACCAATACTCTACCTCTAAATTTGAGAGAAATTTGCTGGCAATACCGACAGCATGGGTAATGTTCGGCCTGGTGCACACGGCCATGTACATCAAGCTACCAACGACTGAGGAACACGGTACACCTCTCATGTGGGCTTTTTCTATGTCCAAGGACGGATACTACTTCCTACTCAATCTGAAGTGGTTGGCTAGTACGGTGCTCACTGGTTTGGACACATCTTTAAAATGCTATAGCACCTTTTCAACATAACTCTCTTGGGACAACCAGAGTTTCTTATTAATCGTAAAATATTCTGATACCCATAATTTGCTTCGCTGGATTGAGGTCTTTCATGACAAATGATTATCCTAATTGCTCTTTCAGTTTCTGGATTCGAGTACTGTTTTGTCGGACAATCAGCATGTCATCCACATAAAGAAAAAGGACGATAAAGTCATCCTTAAAAAATTTCTATACAAAGACGCAGTGGTCAGAAGTAATCTTTTAGTATTCTTGTCTGACCATGATAGACTCAAACTTTTTGTACTACTGTCTTGGAGCCTATTTTAGTTCGTACAGGCTCTTCCTTAGACGGCACACCAAACCTTCCTTCTCCTTGACCTCAAACCCTTTCGGTTGTTCCATATAAATTTCTCTTCAAGGTCACCGTGAAGGAATGCTGTCGGAATATCTACTTGCTCTATCTCCAAGTTTAGAACAGCTGCCAAATCAAGCACAATACAGATCGAGGATATTTTTACCACTGGCGCAAAGATCTCATCAAAATCCACTCCTTTGCACTGATTGAAACCTTTCACAACAAGCTGTGCCTTGTACCTCGGCTGCTTGGTGTCCTCGGATGTCTTCAACCAAAAGACTCACTTAATCTTAAGGGTTCTCTCCTCTTTATGCAGCTCAACCAACTCAAAAGTATGGTTCTTATGTAATGAAACCATCTCATCCTTCATTACTTCCAACAATTTCTCTTTGTGTGTCCTCTTCACAGCCTCATCAAAGTCTTCAGGCTCACCTGCATCAATGAGTAGGATATACTCATTAGATGACAAGCGGACGGACGGATGTCTTTCTCTCAAGGAGCGTCATACAGGTACTTCCTCGGCCGATTGAGGAGTAATATCATTCTGATTGTCATGAGGCACAGTGATAGCCTCATTATTGTCCTCAGCCACCTTTGGGCCATTGGCCTCGAACTCAGGAGGTACTGGACAGACAGTTTCAATGTTTACTTTATCCATCTGGCTAGTGTCAGATAAAGCTTTCTTTTATTTTCCAATATCTTTAATAGTCTCCTCTTCAACAAAGACCACATCTTGTGATCGGATAAGCTTTTTCTCTGTTGGGTCATAAAATTTGTATCTAAGTTCATCTTTGCCATAACACAAAAAGACATATTGCTTTGTCTTTGGCTCAAATTTACTCCTCTCATCTTTCAAAACATGAACAAAGGTCTTACAGTTAAATGTCCGAAGATGATTATAGACCGGCTCCCTTCCAGTCCATATCTTCTCTGGGACCTCACCATTCAAAGGTTTATTGGGCGACCTATTGATCACATAAATCGCTGTCTTTAGGGCCTTGGCCCAAAAGGATCTTGGGAGTTTTGCCTCGGACAGCAGGCACCTGACCTTTTCCATCAATGTGCGGTTCATCCGCTCGACCACACCATTTAACTGGCGATGTCTTGAAGGTGTCATTTGATGTCTAATACCATGTGACCCAAAGTAGGTATTAAAGGCCCAAATATATTCTCCACCATTGTCGCTCCGGATGGCCTTCAACTTCTTCCCTATCTCACGTTCAATAAGAGTATGAAATTGTACAAAAACTCCGGAGATCTAATCCTTGGACATAAATGGGAATACCCACAACTTTCTTGAGCAGTTATCAATATAGGAGATAAAGTATTGTGCTCCTCCAAAGGACTTTTCCTTAATTGGTTCGCAGACATCGGTGTGAATAAGCTCAAGTACCTCGAACCTTTTGAAAGATAAGTCTCCTTAAAAAGAGACTCTCCTCTACTTCCCTGCCATGTAGTGAGAGTAAGTCTTCAATCTGTCCTCATCCATCTCTGGAATGAGACCTTTCATTGCTAGACGACTCATTCCTTTCTCATACATGTGGCCCAATCTCCTGTGCCACAAGTCCGAGGACTCCACACTGTTGGTGGCATTGACTTCTCCGGTCTCAACAGTTGCCTGCAACATGTAAAGGCTAGACACGTTCTTTCCTCAAGCAACTACAAGAGACCCGCTGGTTAGTTTATATCCTCCGTTACAAAAGATATTACAGAAACCAGCATCATCTATTCTTCCAGTTGAGATGATATTCATTCGAATATCAAGGACATGTTGGACATCCTTCAGGATCAGTCGGGCTCCATTGTTGGTAACAAGAGACACGTCACCTAGACCGACTACTCTGGATGTCTCCATATTTTCTATCTTTAACACTCCAAAAACACTCGGAGTGTAAGATGTAAAAAGCTCCCTTCTAGAAATGACGTGGATGGATGTACCAAAATCCACCACCCAGTCGGTCTCCTATTCAGCTAAGTTTACAATGTCATCCGCTTCACAAGTCAAAAAAAGATCAACTCCAATAACAATAGAGACCAAGGACGTTTCCTTACGGCGTCCCTTTTCAACTCTCTCCTTTCCAACGTTTTCATACTTCCACTTATAGTAAAACCTTTTTAATGTGGCATTTCTTTCCATAGTAATAACATTTCATATTTTGATATTTTGACTGAGACTTGCTTTCGCCCTTTTCTCCGAGTTTTTGTCTGCGGTCTCTACTCCTTCCTCATGACTCTATCACGAGTACCTTGGAGGGCTAAGAGGTCGAGGTCCCTTGAGACCATCATCTCATTTCCTCATTCAACATAGCTCTTTTAACCATCTCTAGGGTCACGATGTCTTCAAGAGCTGTGTTGGCAATTGTAATTCTCATCACTTCCTATGAGTCTGGCAAGGTTTCTAGGAGCCACAAACCCAACACCTCATTCTCAAACTTGATACCCAAACCACTCAACCGGTCCACACAACCTTGAAACTCGTTCAAGTGGTCGGCAACAGATGAGCCATCCTTGTACCTAATCTGCATCAACTTCATCAAATGGTAGATCTTGTTGTTGCAAGTCTTGGAGGCGTACAGCTTCTCCAACTTTTTCCACAGCGTTTTGGCATTCGTTTCACTCCTAACGTAGTTATACACATTATTGTCTACAAACTGCCATATGTAGCTGCATACCTACTTGTACTTCAGTGCCCATTCCTCGTCCGATTTTGCCTTTGACTTTTGAGTGGCGAACACCGAATTGTGTATGGATTGACCAAACAGCAAGTCGGACATCTTGCTTTGTCAAGTATCATAATTGGAGACATTCAAGCAAACCATCTTACTCCCATTCTCCATAAGAGCGTTCAACAAAGTCACTAGATAAAGAAACCTGACTTTGATACAATTTGTTGGAACAAGAAAAGGGGTGACCGGTCGGACAGTATAACACCAAACTTCACACGCACTCAAGCACACGGACAGATTGCAGCAATAAGGAGAAATAAGATAGAGAAGAAGAATACAGCCAAATTTTACATGAAAAACCCTTTAAAAATAAGAAAAAAATCATGGGATTTCAATCCACAAATTTATCCACTATGTGTGAGAGCTGGTTACGAAAATCACACAGCTACATAAGCCCCTTAGAAACGAGGATGAAGAACAGAGTACAAGAACACACACTCATTGCTCTTTATCACACTTCACTCTTCGTTTATCTAGAAATCTCTCACTCTTACTCTATTTTTTTCTTCTTCTTCGCTGCTCTTTACTCACATCAACACAATACAATATGTATACACGGCTTGATGAAAGTGATGGCCATGCCACCGTGAGGACACCCGTACAGGCAGCCACCTGATAGCTTGCAGCTCTGTAATGGCTCTGCAAATTATCGGCCCTGTAGAAATGGCCCACCACTCTGAAAAGATTGCATGCATATTCCTCACAGATCTTACATGCTCAAAAGATCTTTTGAGCTGGTCTCCATGTGTGCTTTCTATCTTCAAGTCCTCGGGCCTCTATAAATGCCTCCAGGCATTACCCATGGACCTTAGGTTCCAACAACAGAAAGTTCTCGGACATTATATAATGTCCGCGTCTATTTTCAGAGTCCACGGACGACTTGCTCACAAGTTCGCGGACAACATAAATGCATAAGTCCACATACCATATCGGCGCATAAATCCATGACGACATTCCCACAAAGGGAGTGACCCCAACACTTTGTTGAGCTGGTGATGTTGTTCCATATAACTCTTAACATTTAGTTTACTTGAAATCCTTAACCAAGTATTACTAACTGATTTATCTTAATTTTTTTTTTATATGTTTTTGTTGTATATTTTGTTAGCTACTTGATAAAGTTGTGGCTTTCTGTTTTATTTTTTTATAAAAAATATAATGGCTATGGTTCAAATTTATACTTTGTTTGAAGTATTTTATTATTATTATTTTTACAAAATGATCGGTGTAAGTGACGGTTCCAATATATCGATGTATTATTATCAAGGGTTTAACCGTGCCCTCTTATTAGCTTGAAGATTTCCATGGTGGATGATAACCCAAGAAAACGGTTTGGAGCTATAAAACATTTAACCCCTCGTTGGTTGAAAGTAGCTATAATTTTTTCACGTGGTTTGATGAGAAATCCTGTTATCTATGCCAAAATGCAGATGGGCGAGTTTATGATCATGAAAAATGAAACACATAAGAGGTATCGGTTCAGTTGAATTAAATCAAAGTAGAAATAGCCAATATGAAGTTGAACTGTAAATTTGAAAAAGGGCTACTTCAAATGCAGTTACACTATGCAAAGTAGAAGAACATTTTATCAGTACCCAATAATTTGTTTTGGTTTTGTAACATTATTTTCATTTGGGAGCTCTTTTTGCTAAAATATAATTGTACTTAACATGTATTATATAATGGTTGAATGTTTAAATAGTCAATTTATTGTTTAATCGTACAAATTTATTTAATGTAATTATATTTTACAAAGCTAAACTTCAATTTATTGTTCATGTATAGCTTTTCAAACGCTTCTTAGTCATGAAGCATAAGTGAGGATTAAATTTTGATGAACCGCAAGCCTACTACATATGTTGATGCGTCATTGGATTCAAATTTCGAACAGATTTGGGATGATCCGCTTGTCTTGATTTCGGCTCTATTCACTGAGTTTAGATCCTGGACACCACTAAAACGAAGAGGAGATCAATGTGTCGGCGAAAAGTTGTCCCACCGAAAACACTCCGACGCTTAGGTTAATAAATAGCATTCGAAATTTAGGAAGGTAACTGAAAACGAGAATTGAGAAGGTAAGTATGAGAGTGTATGGGTTTCCAAATGAAAGAGAGGCAATGTCGTCTCTTGATTCTGGATAGAGGGTGAAGGCAGTAGGCGTCTGTCAACAGGAAGAGCGTTTGTGCCATGTTTAGGCAGCCTTCCTTGTGAGGAAGGCACGTGTTGCCTAATTAGCTGAGACCGTTTCCTTCTCTGGCGGGTAGCAGCTTTCAAAATTTCTGCCATCGTTTCGAGTATATTACCGTTGGAAGGCTCTACTTGGTAGGAACTGGGAAGATTTGGCGCCTTCCTTATAGGAAAGGCGCTGATATTGTCAACGTCCTTTTTTGGAACTGGTTGGAATCATGGAAAGCGTAGGGTTAGGAAAAGAGCTGTTGCTAATCGCCTGCGGGAGCGTGGGCCCAAATAGGCCAAGCCTGTAAAAAGCCGTTTTATTCTTGGCCTGTTGCTATAATAATTCTGGTCAACGCACGGGTTGACCGTCCTGAGCACGAGTAGGCCGCCTACCTGTGCCTCAGTTTGTCAACGCTGGCATTGACCGTCTGATGCATGTTTGCACATTTCAGAAATTCGGCCCTCATTTCCTGTTGGGCCAACGTTGACTGTCCAGTAGTGAATTTGGGCCGCTTTTGACTATTAGGCCAATCCATTTACAGTATACCCATCACTAGCCCCCCATGCCGGTGGTCAGAATTCTAGCCTCCGGCATGTTGATGATGGGATGCTTCTCACTGTCCTAAACTGCTTGAAAATTCTAGAGGACTCCACGAAAGGGTGAGGCGTTGACTGAATCTGTTGGCCGTCCTGGTCAAATTCGAAGAAGTTGACCGAATCTGTTGTCCGTCCTAGTCAGATCCGGAGAAGAAAGTTGACCGGATCTATTGATAGTGTATGGTTAGATCTGGAGAAGAAAGTTGACAGGATCTGTTGACCGTCTTTGGCCAGATTTCGGAGAACTTTCTATGAGCTCTGAGTGACGCGTGGCCATTAGCCGGCCTGTCAGGTTAAAAGTGGACATGTGTCTTCTCACGATTGAACCGCTATCCCGGCCATTAATGCGTCAGAAGATTTGCTTCAAAAGAGGCCCGTTTGGGGTGCGACACGTGGCAGGAATGATGGCATGCTTTCTCGAGGAGGTTTAAGGCGTTTCACACCTTGCCATTTAAGATTCCCTCCTCTACACTTAGCATTTTCCACGCCATCTACTTCTACTTCTTCATCTTCAACCTTTTTTTGTTCCAAAGAGAAACCCTAGCTCTTCTGTGAATATGGCTTCGACCTTTGTTGCCGATATCCCTTCTGTTCTCCAAGAGAATGACGTAAAAGAGCTGTGCATTGAGTTCAACATCCCCAAAGACATCGCGTGGAGGTTTCTAGACAAGGACGACAGGGCATTCTCTCTGCTGGCAAGACACGTAACGGTGTATGATGCCCACCTGAGGAGTGGTCCCCGTCTTCCTCTTCCAGATGACTTACAGTCGATCCTCCAAACTTTGCGTGTTCCTGTTGCCCAACTCCACGCCAATGTTGTACGGTATATTTGCACATTTTGTATCTTTCTCTGTAAGCATTCTAGGCGGTCGACAATGTCTATGGTGAAGGGGTTATTCAAGATAAACCAGGGAGGAGAGTGGATCTCCCTGGTTCCGCGTAGTGGCCTAAAGGTTAATACGGCCATCTACGACTCATTGAAAAACTGGAAGAACCAGTTCTTCTTTGTGAGGGTGATTGAAACCTGGCCCTTGGCAAGGGATTGTGGCCAGGTGTCGGAAATTACACGGTGACACCGTCTGTGGCGGAAACGGCATCCTTGGAGTAACTGACCAAACTGGTCAAGGCCTATCTCTCTGACTTCAAGAGAGATTTCTTGGTCTCTAGAGTAGAGACCAAGAAGGTGAATTGGGGACCGCCTTCCCCTGTTCAGAAGTTCAAGGCGCCGTCACCGGCGATGATGATACGTCCGGAGGAGTACAAGGGCCTGCTCATCCATCCCCGTCCAACAGATGACGACTTCATTGGCCCAAGGCCCACAAGGATGGTAGTGGAGATGCCCTCCTCATCATCTTCAGTGACCGACTATATCGCTATCAAGATTTGCTGTGGTCCTGGCAGTGCCACTGGGATGGAGAAGTCGTTTGAGGACCTGCCAGAAATTAGGGGCGAAGGCGTTATTTTGGAGTATCCCGCGCCACAGGTGGTACTTCGAGCGGCGCAAATGGAAATTTTTTCAGAGCCAACCAGTGAGCCACCGGCGGAGGTGCAAGAGCCGTCTATCGGCTCACCAGCCATGCAGATGCCGGCTGAGCAGCCGGTGGTTGACCTTAATCCTCTAGCGGCCACAATGGAGGTCGTCGCTGGGGAGCCTACTGCCGCCATGGACGACATTGATGAGGGGCTCCTGGAGGAGATCTTGGAAGAGGCCGCCGCTAGCTCCGCTCGTGAGGTCATTGCTTTCAGCCCGCCGTCACTGGAGCCAGACTTGGAGGCCAAACCTGATAGCCCCGCACGGAAAGTCTAGGAGATATAATTTTTCATGATGCTTTTTGCATAACTTCTCCTTTTGGAATTTTTGATTTGTTTTGTTCTTTGGTGTAGAAGGAGAAGGTGCTGGCCGCTATTGCAAAGGTAATTGACTAGCGGGACCGGGTGATCTCTGATAGGGAAGAAGAGATCGCTTGGTTGGACGCGAAGCTGGCGGCTTTGGGGGCGGAGCACCGGTGGGATGCCACTGCCTTGCAGACTATTCTGGCCGATACAGAGGCCGAGAATGATAGTCTAAAAGAGAAGAATGCCCGGCTATGGCAGTAGAACGAGCGGATCACCGGGCGTTTTAGGCAGCTTGGAGGGCAACTGATAGAGCTGGAGAACCGCTTGAGCCTCCGGATACGCCCCCACGAGATTGAGCAGCAGGTGGTCGCTGATGTGGTTGTAGATGTGGGAAGGGGTCAATATGTATCGGTGTATCGCATGGCTTGTTGACTTGCTTAAGCCACCAGCCAATGATGGACCTGCTTAATATGTCAAACAGGTCCGCCCAGACTCGCAAAAGTCTATTGAGGGATCTGCAAGACGGTCAGGCGCCGCCTCCGCCGCCTCCTTAACCTTTTGTCGATTTTTGATTTTCCCTTTGTATTATGTATAGTATAATACGTTTGAAAGCAATAAAATGAGAATTTTTTTCACATTGTACCTATTTCTTTTTACTTCTTTGTGCATGCATGTTTGCTGTATTGGATGGCCAACTTAGTTGGCTAGCGGCTATTGCATTGCTGCCAAAGGAGTGAAATCCTTAGGCTTTTTTTGTAGGCGGCTGTGTGTGTTAGCCGGCCTAGTAGTGGTGGCTTGTGAGTGAAGCCTGGTGGCGCTGTCTAAGTGCTGACTTAGGTGGCCAGTCTTGGAGAAGGATTTTTCTCTCTTCGACCATCGTTGACTGATCACGCTATCTCGTCATGGAGGAGGTCCTTATGTGTGCTGCGCTAGCCCCCTAAGATTTTGGCCGCTAACGAGCCACTTGAATGACCAAGGTTTACATTCGACCACCTATGGGCCGCCTGGATGACCAGGGTTTAATACGATCGCTAACGGGCTACTCGGATGACCAAGGTTCATACTAGACCGCTTATGGGCCACCTGGATGACCAGGGTTTAAATACAATCGCTAATGGCCGCTCGGATGACTGAGGTTCATGTTCGACTACTTATGGGCCGCCTGGATGACCAGGGTTTAGTAACGAAAGGGTGAGGACCCTTCTGACTTAGGGGCAGTCTAGGTCGGGTAACCTGCAAAGCAAACACATATATACATGCACATAGGAAAGGAAAAGGCAGTATGCTAAGGAAACACTTATTTTGACAAATTGAAACAAGCAGGCGAATGTATACACTCAATAATGCAAGTACATACTTGGGTCCCTCATTAAAAGTAGCGTTTGAGGTGGATTGCATTCCATGTTCATGGGACCAACTTTCCATCCTGGTTTCAAAGTTTATACGCTCCGTTTCGTAGGACGGCGGAGATTAGGAAAGGCCCTTCCCAATTAGGGGAGAGCTTGTTGCGGCCGGCCAGCTTACCTGTGGCCTCGACACCTCGCATGACCAAGTCCCAAATATCGAATTGTCGTGCCTTAACCTTTTTGTTGTAGTATCGGGCGATTCGATGTTGGTAGGTCGTTATCCGTATTCTGGAGGCGTCGCAGGTTTCCTCTAACAAGTTTAGGTATTCCCTGATTTTCTGGAAGTTACCCTGTGGGTCAAACGATTCCACCTTAAGACTTGGAAACCCAATTTTGACCGAGATTACTACTTCAGTCCCGTAACAGAGACAGAAGGGCGTCTCACGCGTTGGTTCTTTTGGGGTTGTCCGGTAGGACTAGAGAACTGAGGGGAGCTCGTTTACCCAGGAGCCCCCTACGTCCTCCAACTTGGTCTTCACTCGTAGAGTACCGTTTGGTTTGTGACCTCTACCTGTCCATTCGCTTGGGAGTATTGTAGAGTCCCACATCGGATTGGAGGGGGGCACGAAGCACACTCTTATGGAGGCCTGGATACCCTTCCCATGAAGACGCGTTTTGGAGGTGGTGGAAGCCGTCTGCCAAGAGTAAAACTGTGCTACACCTGTGTGGATGCCAAAACTTACAATATCTCCATGCAGGTGCCTGGGGAGTTACAAGTGGTATTAGAGCCGGGACCCAAATTTGATGTGCCAGCGAGGCGCTGGGCCTCTTTGAGGGGGGTGGACTGTAGAGTCCCATATCGGATTGGAGGGGGGCACGAAGTGCGCTCTTATAGAGGCGTTGATACCTTCCCATGGAGACACGTTTTGGAGGCGGTGGAGGCCGTCTGCCAAGAGCAAAACCGTGTGACGCCTGTGTGACTCCCAAAGCGGATAATATCTCCATGCGGGTGGCTAGGGATGTTACAGGTATGCCACCGAAGTGTGGACTAGCTTGATACCAAGGCTAGCGCAATACTTAGTGAAGCTTTTCCTTGAGAATTGGGTCGCATTGTCAGTCACGATGACCTCTGCGACGCCAAATCTGCAAATAATATTCTGGCGAAGGAATTCAAAAGTGTTGTGCACCGTAATTTTTACCAATGGGATGGCCTCGACCCACTTGGTGAAGTAGTTGACGCCCACGATGATGAACTTCTTTTGTCCTATGGAAATGGAAAATGGGCCGAGAATATCGAGCCATCATTGTGCGAAGGGCCAAGGGGCATGAAGTGTCTTCAGGTTAACGGACGGCTGGCGGTGAAGGTTACTGTGAAGCTGGCAACTTTCACACTTCTTCACAAATTTGAGCGCGTCCTTTTTCATCGAGGGCCAGTAGTAGCCCTGCCGCATGATCTTGAAGGCTAAGTTTTTTTCGTCAACATGTGCTCCGCAAATCCTGAGGTGCACTTCGCCCAAGGTGTAGTCAACCTCTTCGGGAGTTAGACATTGAAGGTATGGGGTTGAGTAACCATGGCGATATAGCCACCCATCAACCACAGTATACCAGCCAGCTGTCTTTTTTATTTGCTTAACCTTCTCTGCGTCTTCTGGTAATGATCTGTCAGCAAGATAACTAAGGTAGGGCATCATTCAATTTTCTGTTTCGAAAATCTGCATCGCCTCCTACTCTTGTGTGCTGGGAGCGCTCAGAATCTTCCTCATATCCCTAGAGTACTGTTTTGAATTTTCAGTTGCACCGGCTCTAGCCAGCTGGTCTGCCTTCCAATTTTCAGTTTTGGGAACATGAATAAGAGTTAGTTTGTCGAAACCCTAGACGGTCTCCCTCGCCTTTGCCAAGTACTTGGCCAGGTGAGGGTTGCTTACCTCAAAGTCTCCGTTAACCTGGTTAACGATCAGTTCGGAGTCGCTGTAGACCGCCAACCTCTTTGCAGAGCACTCCTTTGCTAATCGTAGTTTGGCTAACAAGGCTTCATATTCGGTAACGTTGTTGGTTGCCGAAAAATCGAGTCTGAGGGAATACTTCACCTCGAACCCATCTGGGGTCGTGAGGACCACTCCAGTGCCACTATCGGCGTCCGTAGATGATCCATCGACATGGAGTACCCATTATGGAACTCCGTCAAGCTGTACTGCGCTTTCTGTGAGTTGTTCTTCAAGAACTATGGTCATGGTCTCAACAATGAAGTTGGCCAAAGCCTGCACTTTAATAGCAGGTCTGGGTCGAAATTTAATGTCAAACTCGCCCAACTCGATAGCCCACTTTACCAATCGTCCAGAAACGTCGGGTTTCTGGAGTATATTTTTCAACAGCTGGTTAATGAGGACCACTATACGGTGCACCTGAAAGTATGACCTTAACTTCCACGCTAAGAATATAAGTTCTAAGGCCAGCTTTTCTGCGCGTCAGTAGCGGGTCTCTTGGCCGGTCAACATTTTACTCACGTAGTAGACCGGCCGTTGAGTGTCGGAGTCCTGGCATACGAGGACGGAACTGAGAGATACCTCCGACAACGCCAGGTAAAGATACAGCTCTTCTCTGCCCTTGGGCGACACTAGCAATGGCGGGCTGGCCAGATACCGCTTTAATTCATCGAAGGCTGTCTGGCAGTCTGCCGTCCATTGAAACTTGTTGGATTTTGTCCCTCTTAGGGCATTAAAGAACGGTTGGTACTTGTCGCCAGATTTCGTGAGGAAGCGGGACAACGCTGCTAGCTGTCCAGTCAATCGCTGGACATCCTTTACGCTCCGCAGGGGAGCCATGTCTGCGAGGGCCTGAATCTTCTCTGGGTTTGCCTCAACCACCCGTTGGGAGACGATAAAACTCAAGAATTTACCAGAGGTTACCCTGAAGACACACTTAGCCGGGTTCAGTTTCATGTGATACTTACGAAGCACATCAAACGACTCTGCCAGGTCACGGATGTGGTTGTCGGTGACCCTGCTCTTGACGAGCATGTCGTCGACGTAGACCTCCATGTTGCGACCAACTTGTTTTTCAAACATCTTGTTGACCAGTCATTGATAGGTTACTCTAGCGTTTTTCAGTTCGAAGGGTATCATTTTGTAGTAGCAGGTGCCCTGGTCCGTCATGAACGAGGTATGCTTCTCGTCTTTCGGACTCATTCGGATTTGGTTGTAACCTGAATATGCGTCCATGAATCTCAGCAGCTCATGTCCGGCTATCGAGTCAACCAGCAGGTCAATCCTAGGCAAGGGAAAGCTGTCCTTTGGGTAGGCTTTGTTGACGTCGGTAAAATCGACGCACATCCGCCATTTCCTATTACTTTTCTTTACTAGGACAACGTTAGAGAGCCAATTTGGGTAGTGGACATCTCTAATAAATCCTGCGTCCAGCAGTTTCTTCACCTCCTCCCAGATGGCAATCAACTTTTCCACGGAGTGGTTCATCCGCTTCTATCTGACGGGCTTCCGGTCAGGATCAAGCCCCAACTTATGGACCATCACCTCAACCGGAATCCCAGGCATGTCTGCTAGAGTCCACGCAAAAATATCAACGTTTCGTCGCAGGAACGCGATCAATTCATCCCGCAGTGTTCCGGCGAGTGAGCCACCGATTTGTACACACCTTTCCGGTTCCATCGGGTTCAGTGGAACTAGATCTGTGGCTTTACCGAATTGCGTTTGCTGTAGGGTTATCTCGTTTTGATGATCGAGTTTCCCAACCGTTCTAGTGCTGCTGCTAGGGGCAATTTAAGATATGTAATATGTCCGTCCAGTGACTTGGTCGCCTAACACCTCTCCTACACCATAAGGCGTTGGAAACTTCATCTTAAGGTGTGGAATCGAGATGACTGCCTCAAACTCTGTTAAGCACGGTCTGCCTAGTATAGCGTTATAAATAGAGGGCAGGTCGACCACTAAAAAGGTGAGCGATTGACTCACTGTTTTTAGATACGTGCTCAAAGTGACCTCTAGTTGGATTGTCCATTGGACGGGCACTGGCTCGTTTTCAAGGCCATACAATGGGCCTTCGGTAGGTTTTAATTGATTCTTTTTTAAGCCTAATTTAAAGAATGCATCCAAGTAAAGCAAGTCCTTTGAATTACCATTATTAATAAATACTCGTTTCAATTGGTAGTCGACACAACCATCTGAAACGAGCGCGGATACAACAAGGGGTCAGCATGAGGGGACATTACTTGATTCAAATTATCATCATTGAAGCTAATTGTGTTGTCTACCGTGCGCCGCTTCTTCCTCCCAGTCTGCTGCTCCTTGTCGTCAGTTAGGTTTTTGGCAGGTCAGGTGGCGACCACATTAACTACACCTGCAGAAACCCGATTTCAGGGAGGAGACAGTTCTTGCCTCTCTCCGCCAGCTGCTCTAGAACTTTGCCCAAGGCCCTTGACGAACTTGGTGAGGTCGCCCCTGCAAATCAGCTCCACAATCGCCCTCTGTAACATCTTGCAATCTTCTGTAGAATGTGTAGCAAAGCGGTGAAAATTACAGTACTTCGACTAGTTCCCGGTATCCTTCTTCAGTGGTTTTGGCCACTTCAGAAATTTTTTCTCGTGGATCTGCATGAGGACATTTGAGCATGTGTCCGTTAGGGGCGTAAAGTTGGTGGGCCCGTAATCTCTGCGTTCTGACAGACCAGTTCTGTACTGCTTTCGGCGGGAATGATCACCGCCGCCGTATTTTCTTTTCCCTCTCTAGGGAATGATTGAGGCTGGTCTACTCGTTCTGGGCGTTTTGCTTCGTTGGCCTCCTCTGCCGCTGCATAAGCCCAGGTGATTGACTCCGCCTCCCGGAAGGTCTGGAGATTCTTCTGGGCCAGGTGCTTGAAGAAGTCCCCGTAGGTCAGCGCAGAAATAAAACTGCCCAGTTTCATCTCTTCCGTGATCCGGGGAATCCGCCTGGCCTCTGCCACAAAGCGGCCCAAAAATCTCCGCGTGTGGGAGATGTGCCACGGTTACTTCTCTTCCGGTCGGCTAGAAGCATACTGAGTTAGAAAGAGATCTGTGAGCTCCCGAAAGCTGCTGATGGTGCCTGAAGGGAGGTGATTAAACCAGATGCGAGCATCTCCCTTCAGTGTGAGTGGGAAGTAGTGGCACATTACTGAGTCTTCCAACCCTTGTAGACTCAAATGGGTGCGGAAGTGATCCAGATGGTCAATTGGATCATTGCTCACATCGTATGAGTCAAGGGAAGGCATCTTGAATTTGGTGGGCGATTGACGATTTAGGATCTCCGCTGTGAAAGGAGATGTGTCAAGGTCAACCGCGTGCTCATCATCCTTGAACATGCGATTCCAAATCTTATCCACCTGTGGATCTGCGCAAGCAGCGTTGGCAGATCTCTTAGAGTTGAGGTAAGCCCTCAACTCTGTTTTATCCCCGGAAGGTCTAGTAGTCGGCCGGCTACTATCTCCAGCGGACCTGGCAATCCTGGAGGCTCGCTCCTGAATTGAGTTTTTATTTTCTGCCCGAGAGTATCGGGAATTTCTTCTTTCCAGACTTTCTCCCGACGTTGCGCTCCCAAAGCACTCTTCAGGCCTATTCTGGCCTGGATCGCGCGAGGAGGCTGGGATTTGATTATTCGCCGACCTCTCGGGCTTTCTGGCCGGCTTCTTTTTCCTCTAGCTATCTTTTCTAGTAGCTAGCACAGGGACGGTTGCTGGCAGAGCCCCCTACTGTGGATGCTCTTGTCGAGAGAAGAGTATTTAAAGTAGACGGTTGTTGATCTGCATCTGCTCCATCAGTCGCTGAAAGAAAGGCGCATGCACCCCATCTGTCGTCCCATTGACTAGGGTACTAGCAGCGTGGTCCTGGTCAGGAGATGTGGCGTTTCTAGCGGGATCGCTAGCTTGGGCTCTCGTGTTCACCATTGCAAATGAATCTAGCGGTGGAAAGAGAGCGTTGTGTGGGATTGTGGTTGGCTTTTTGTAAGTGCTTCCCACAGACGGCGTTAATGATACGTCCTTAGATCTGAACTTTGAACAAATTCCAGCTGTTTTGCTTGTCCAAGTTCCGGCTTTGTTCACTGAATTTGGATCCTGCACACCACTCAAACAAACAAGAGGTCAATGTGTCGGCAGAAAGTTATCCCACCGAAAATACTCCAACGTTCAAGTTAATAAATAGCCTTCGAAATTTGGGAAGGTAACTAAAAATGAGAATTGAGAAGGTGAGTATGAGAGTGTGTGGGTTTCTAGATGAAAGAAAGGCAATGCTGTCTTTTGATTCTGGATGGTAGGTGAAGGCAGTAGGCGTCTAATAATAAGAAGAGCGCTTGCATGCCTTTGATTTGTGTTCTTTCTCTCAGCAAGTAAGGATGCTTTGCAGAGAGAGAGTAGGGAATCGTTCTGGGATACGTAGTTGAGAGCACAGTAGCAGGTGTTGTGTGAGTGGTTGTTCGCGTGCCTTGAGCGAAGACCCTAGGGTTCTTCTTAATGGCGGTTTGGTGATCTTCCTTGGTTGGTAGGTGTAATTCCCTGTGCCATGTTTAAGCGGCCTTCCTTGTGAGGAAGGCAAGCGTTGCCTAATTAGTTGGGATCGTTTCCTTCTCTGGCTGGTAGCGACTTTCCAAATTTTCTACCTTCCTTTTGAGCATATTATCGTTGGAAGGCTCCACTTGGTAGGAATTGAGAAGATCTGGTGCCTTTCTTATGGGAAAGGCGCCAATCTTGTCAACGTCCTTTTTTGGAGCTGGTTGGAATCATGGAAGGCGTAGGGTTAGGAAAAGAGCCGTTACTAACCGCCTGCTGGAGTGTGGACCCAAGTGGGCCAGACCCGTGAAAAACCTTTTTATTCTTAGCCTATTACTATAGTGATTTTGGTCAACCCAAGGGTTGACTTCCTGAGCACGAGTAGGCCGCCTGCCTAAACCTCAGTCAGTCAACGCTGGCGTTGACCGTTTGATACATATTTGGGCCTTTCAGGAATTTGGCTCTCATTTCCTGTTGGGCCAACATTGACACTCCAATAGTAGATCTGGGCCGCTTTTGACTACTGGGCCAGCCCATTTACAGTATACCAATCATATGTTATACTTACCAAGTCATTATATATATGAAGACCTAATCATATATATATATATACTTTTATTTTGCTAGATTTTTGTTACATATTTTTGTAACTTAAATGAGAAAATATATTTTCAAGAAATGACCAGTCCTCTGAAAGTAATACGTTTCAAATCATTGTCACTCCTTTAGTCAGCATTTAATCGTTTCCAATCCAACAAGTTATTACAATAATTATCGTTACTCTAAAGGAATGTGTGAAGATCACTCAGAGTAGTAATTGAAATTCGATTCTTGCAAATAATTTAGTCCGAAAAAAGTGACATGGTGTCACTGAAAAAGAACAATTGGCATTTGTAAGCATATTACATATACATATTATACGTTTGGATATGTGTATTGTTAACAATTACATGTATGAAATTTGGTGTCAAGACAGCAAATCAAACCCGACGTGAAAAACCTTGAACAATTTTTTTCAATAACAACTTCTGCCTCGTTCTTTCCTCTTCTTGTACAGTCAGTTTCAATCCTTAGACAATTACGTATTAATATCTAGAAATATGCCCATAACCCTTCACATATTATTGACTATGAACTATTGAGGATTAGTATAGATTTATCATATATTATAGAACTAGTTGAAATTTTGGGGGAAAAAGAAAAGATCTAGTACTTTCGTACGAAAGTGATTCTTTTGGTGAAGGTTTTATGGAGAAATTATTTTTTTTGAAGAAGCCTCTTTGAAAAGAGAAGATAATATTCGAAAAAAATATATCCATATTTATCTTTGCATTGAGGTATGTTAAATTTTGGGAATAAAATTTTTATAAAGATAGAAAAAATATAATGCATGGATCCCAAATTATATATTTAATAATAATTAATTAAATTAAATTAATAAAAATATCAATGTTAATTAAAATTTTAGGTCAAATCATTTTCTAACAAGAATATATCATACTAATTGAAGCTTGACCGATGCCTAGCATATGTATATACGTATTTTACATAGTAAAGTCTTACTTGAATGACACATCTATGTTGTTCATGCATATTTTAGGTAGATTAGGCTCACAAGTAAACTGGTAATGTATATTGTTTATACATATTTGAGATAAAATGTAAGTGTCTAAGAAATACTCGTGTGCCATACAATATATATATTGGTGCTTGATGCGCATCTAACAAGCACACAAGCACTATTTTTCTATATAAGGCTTCCTTTACTGATTTTCAATTATTTGTTGCAACTTCTATATAGTAGAGAGCGAAAACGAGAGAGGAAGAGAGAGAAGAAAATAGAGAAGGCTAGAAAATGAGAAACCAAATGAAATTTTAAAGATCTTTAGTGAATTCAATTATAAAGTAAGTGTATTTAAACACTCTTTCCTTTATCGTTAATCTTTTTTCTAATTCTTTGAGTATTTATTGTCTCAAATGCACATGCATATTATAATTTTGTATATGTAATGTTCATACCTCACATATATATACTCACATTCTCATTTCATATAATTTTTATGAAATATAAGCGTTCAATTTATGTACATTGTACTTAAAGTTGATTTTCCATAACACTATCTTTATATGTTTTTAAATCATATTTAGATGTACATGTCCCTAAATTTTTAAATATATATTATTGCATGTCTTGAAATTTCATAAAAGTGTGCATGCATGTCTTATTATTGATATGAAATGATAAAATTATATTAACTATACTAATTTTCCTATAATTTTAGTAATGAATATTCTAACGTATTTATAAATCATATACTACTATTCCTACATTTTTAAAAATATTTACAAATAATTTTGCATGCAAATATATTCGTACATATCATAAATTTAAAGAAAAGATAAAAACATTTTACATAAGTTTAATAATAATGATATTTTCTCCAATATAAAAAAATATAAATAATATATTTATATTTGAGTGGAGTTTTTAATTCAATTATGTATGAATTATTGTAGAGAATTGAAGAAATATATTATGACATATTCTGTTATATTATTAGTAAAAATTAATGATCGAACCTATCATTCACTGGTTAAAAGCGTTGTTTAGCCTCATCTATAAGGTTATATATATGTCGGCTCATTTACGAATTTTAAATAGTAATGTATGACTTTTGATTATGTAAAAATGATTATAACTTCATCTTTAATATTTTCTTATTTACTAGTGAGATCATCATTGATCCTTAATCCCTAAATATTTAAAATGATTTAAGCACATTTTAGATTTTATACAATTTAAAGAAAAAAAATTAATCATCAACTTTAAATTATTCATGATAAGTCACAAAATATGTTATTATTATCATTTTTTTTTGAAAATTTGATTATATCATATTGCAATATTTATTTGATATATGTATGTTTACTTGAAAATTTTTATATTTTATTGAGCGTTTTGCTCACTTGTGCTTTAATTTTTTATTAATATTTCAGATTGGAGGATTCGGGCTTACTTCTAGGTGATTGAATAGAAGGATAGTTGTTCGAGAGCTAGACTAAAATATTGGATTTTAGTTTTATATATTATTTAATTGTGAGAACAGTAGTCTTAATTTGTTAATTTACTCCATATCTTAAGTATTGTAATTTCATGTGGTTATATTGTAAGATATCGGTTTATGAATTGATTTTAGTTTATTTTATTAGTTCGGTTTAATTGGATGTTCGATTACTCTAATTTTTTTGGTATAGATACTTCTCATTATATATGATTGAAGTCATATATGTCATTGTATGGAATTACTTTTAGTATAGCATTTCGAGTCCTTTGATTTAATTTATTTTTATTTTGGATCTTTTATCAGTATTTAAATTTTTATGCTCGTTTCACAATACTATTTTAAAATTTTTGATTAATGAAAGAAATAATTAAATTTTAAATAATAGAAAAAATGAGTTTAAGCTAATTAAATATTAAAAAATAATATAATTAAAATTCAGGATTGAGATGTGACACTTCTAAGACTTATGTATAGGGCAGAGAAGATTTAAAGTATAAAAGCAATATCTCCAGTTACTTTAACTAGAATTTATTAATGTTGTCTCATATTTGTATGATAGTAGTAGATGTGTATTTTATGTTCAGGATTTGTAGAATGGTCATATACTTCAAAATTGTAGACCTTTATTTATATTTATGAAATAAGATATATGTTTCTCTATTTTAGGTTTTAGAGAGATGTGATTTATGACTTTTGGCTTTGCAATTTGAACAACTTGAATTTCTTTTAAATATTGGGCTAAGTAGTGACATTAAGTGTATTGAAGCTAACTCTATCTCTTTCTTTCTTAATCAGAAATGAATAAGGAAAAGAGAAGAATATATGCCTTGTGTCCTAAATTATTATTTAGAAGTATTTGAACCTTACTAGACTTGTGTTTATGCCCGAGTTCGAACTTTGTTAAGCTTATATTTAGAAAATGGGGCAATTGCTAGTCGGTTGTGGACTTTTCTCCATTTTGGCAAAGAAGCTTTGTATTTACATAAGCGCTAGGTCTTTTTTTTTTTTTTTTTGAGAATAACAAAGTTAGCATATTAGTGTGGGATCATGGGGGCAAGTTCCCTAACGGATGAAATATGTTCTTTATGTCATGACCAATCTCAATTATATTTTCGTGATTTTTGGGGTTTGATTGCCATTATAATCATCATGAACTTACTAAAACAATTGCATATTAATAAGTCCTATCAAATTCAGGCTGACCTAAACCTACTGATCTTGAGTTGTGGTCGAGATGAAGAGTGCAGATTATCAAAGACTAAATTATTAGCTGCCCAATCAATGGATTCAACCTTCATTGGTTGGCTTAGATTCAAAGTCTTCAATGATAAGTTGATGACCAAGTGATTGAGTGACCATATGATTGAGTTGTTGAAGAACTAAAGGAGTTAGGGGGCAACTACCTTTGAAACAGTCGATAAAGGTCAATCAAAAGAGGTGACTCAAACATGATGGACTGTCAAGTTAAATAGTCGATCCTCTATATTTTGATAATTTCTTAATCTCTTGATATTCACTTATTAGTTATGTCAGACAACCAACTCAAAACGATTAGAGCTATTTACCAGAGTTAAAGAGGTTAACATTGGAGGAGGCTCTATGTTGACTACAATCTTTTAACAAATTATCTATAACTATTTACTAAAATCATGTCTATAAATATGATAGCTGGATCTTAAAATTGAGGAGATATGGCACAACATCAAAGACTCTAGTTAACAAACTATTCGAAATTACTCAATGAAGCCATGTCCATAAATGTAGCAATTAGTTCTTAAAATTGAGGAAATATGGCTTAACATTAAGTGTGACGGAATGGATTTTTTTTCCTCAAAAATTTCTGTCAAGATAGGAACAGGATTAACGAGACTAAATTATAAGGTAAGACTTCTTCAGAAATTTCGACAGAGTCTCCTTTGTAACTAGATGAAACTCCAAAAATACAACCTGTATGATCAACTATCACAAGCACATAACTATCAATTATTCACAATTCTTTCTACAACATGCATACACAAGATCACATGTGTCATCCATGGTATAAATTTATAAAACCATTAACTATACTAACAGTTCAATAATGAGATGCCGTCTAAAACCTGTACAGTATATCTAAAAGTTTAGAACAGAAGCTAAACTATTAACCTGCAGAAGTATAGTTTTCCTTTTTACCATTACATACATTATATGCATTCTATACAAAACCCACATGTGCAAGAACATCCATAGGTACAAGATCACTATACAAAATCACATGTCCAGCTAAGTCTTTTCATCAACGGCTATCCCAAAATAGCTCCAAGTGCTTCAGGTCCTCAAAAGACTTCAAAATTTTCTTTCGATTACTCTTTCTCATTGGGTACTAATTCTCTTGTCTCATTTGGAGGGGGAAAACAATAAAACAGTGAGCCGGGGCCCAACAAGGTACATATAAATGAGCAGTAAAACAATAATACAGAACGATCATGTAACTAAGTAGAAACAGAACGGTTAAACAAAATATAATCTAGGAAACAGAGAAAGCATACTTTGAAGATATTAAATTTCAGAAATCAGAAATCAGTAATCGGTAATTAGTAATCGGTAATCAGTAATCGGTAATCTGTAATCGATAAGCGGTAATCAATAATCGATAATCGGTAATCGATAAACGGTAATCGGTAAACAGAAAACGGTAATCAATAGTCGGTATTCAGTAATCGGTAAATGATAAATAATAAGACGGTAAACGGTAAACAATAATCAATATTCGGTAAACGGTAAATGGTACTCAATAATCGGTACGGTAAACGGTAACATAACATATCAGTAACAAACCCTACCAGTATCCCTACTAGCTGAGGGGGCGAATGATCGAGGATAGATTGTGTTCACACCACACAATCCAAGGCCTATGACTGTAATAGAGGTATCCCATCTCACGAGATCGGTACGGTATGCCACCAGAAGGTAGGCCGGTAACTATGCTTTTCTCTTGATCGTAACGCCCCGAGGAAGGGCAGATCACATATAACTCCATGGATAGAGTTATCCTCGATTACCACCGTAAATTTCTAAGGCATGTCGGAGAACCCATTCGGACTATAGTCAGTCCTGAGTCCTAAAAATAGTAACAAAAATACCTCTTTATTGAAAACCTTCTTTTATAATTAGAGTTTCATAATTTACTTTCAATTAACTTCAGAACGTACGGTAACGATTTAAAAACTCCTTCAGTTTTACTTCAACGGTGCATGAAAATTTATCGCTATAAGTCCATACAAATTTTCAAAAATAAAGTATACCGGAAGCTTCATTTCAATATCAATTAACTTTTATATGACGAGAGCTATGGTTAAAAATCATCAAAACCCCTTCATTTTCGCATCTAGGGTTTCGCCAAAACTTCCGGACTCAAATCGATCACTAAACATGTGCTTGTTCATGAAATTAATGCCATAAATCCATACACATACATTAAGCCATGCAATTAATCAAAATTCCCAACATTTTCGAGCTAGGGTTTCATCACAAACTTTTGGGACAAAATTGAACATAATTTACATACTTATTTACGAAATCGAAATCAAAACTTACAATAAATATGGGTAAACACAAAATCTAACAGAACAATAAAAGGAAACATGCTTCATTTACTTTAAACATGTATCAACATCATTTTAGAGCATTTTTATCATCTTTAAAGTAAGAGGAAACGGTAAAAACGAAAAATAATGCCGAAGTATACTTGCCTTGGCCCGATCAACCGTTATTTTTACCCAGATAGGATTGGAACGAGTAATTTCTCCCCTTTTCTTCCTCTTCGTGATTACTGTCGTACCTCAGCTTCCTCTTTCTCCGGAAGGAACAGATTAACTCGAAGAGCTTCTAAATACGAATTCCTTTAAAATTTGGCATGCCAAAACTTTCAAATTGAACAATTAAATTCACACAAATACATATCACTTAATCGGCATTTAAACAATGGAAACATTACAAAAAATATCGTCCGAAATTCTCTGGTGAACAGTACCCGTGAACAGTGCATGTGAATAGTGCACATATACACAAATCGATTAATTCTCAAAATTTCGGACATCTAATAGGTAATTTATCGAACCCAAGGCATGGGTAACTATAATCCTGAGTTAATTTCTACATTTAACTCTAAATAGAAGCTCACATGGTGTCTGGGCGCAGGTCAAGGGCTTCGCCAACAAATTTCCATTAAATTTCACAATTTCGGATACCCAATCGGTAAATCAACTTACCCAAGTCATGTATAATCATAATCTAGTCCCAAATAAATCAAAAGTCCCAAAAATCGAAGCCCGAAACCACCTAGGCGTAGGGTTAGGGTTTCACGAACGGAATTTTACATAATTTTATCAAATCGGGTACCCAACCGATGAATTAACTTATGGGGGATATGGGTAATCATATTCTAGTCCTAATTCATGCAAAAGCCCCAATAATCAAAGTCCAGAATATACCCGATAGCGCATGAACAGTTCACGCGTATGGGTGAGGGTTTCGGATGCGCATAACGGTATGTAAACAATGAATCGGACGATGATCTTCACATATATACATAATTAGATTATGGGCATCATAATGATATACATAGGGTCGGGTATTGGGATAAAATACCAGAAGGGGATCGGACGAAAATCAATAGAAACGGAAGAAAAATGATATAGATGTACTTGCCTCGACGTACTCTACGATTTCTCTAACTAGCTCGAAGCCGGATTCGGACACCACGGCCTTGATCTCCTCCTTTCTCTCTCTTGTTTGTCGCCCTTTCTCTCTCTCTAAAAGGGTTTTGTTGTGTTGGAAAATAAAAATCACAAAACAAGACGAAGCTTTAAAATGGCCTAGCGCTCGAGCGCGGCCTTACTACCATGGCCGGCTTGAGTGCATGGTGAGCACAGTCAAATTCGGATTTTGTGCTCTCCGTGGGCTCGAGCCCACGGAGGACGCGAGTCAGGCCCGCAGCAAGCCTACTTCGCGTTTTTATCGTTTGGGACCCGTTTTGACCATTTTAATCCAATCTTTCACATCCTTGGACCTTATTTTTTATTATGTAACCTTAATAAATCATAATTATCATAATTTAAAATCCGAAATCTTGTCAACGAATCAACATTTCACAGTTTACAATTTCGATTCTCGATTTACTAATTCCGGTTCTTTGAGCTTTTCAATCCGTTCTTCCCGTACCTTTTGAACACAATTTACCTATTTTAACTTAATTACCTCCCAATTATCATATTCCGGAACTTAGGTCGTCACATTAAGACTTTAGTAAATAAATCATTTGGAACTATCCATAAACCTACATCCAATAATGTGGCAGTTGAATCCTGAAACTAAGAAAATAAGATCCAACATCTAGTTAGTAAAATCATTTAAAAACTGCCTAATAAGTAATATATTAATTCTAAAGGTACTAGTTTCTCAAGAGGAAACCAACTACTAAGAAACTATCAACTACTCTTTAGAGAGAAAACAATCAATTGCTGAACATTACTTAATCAGCCATAGAATGAGCATTACACCCTTACAAGTATAAAGCCCATTAATACAGCAAATGTATCTTATGATTAAGAACATCTTACGATTTTCAATCAAAGCATCTCTTATATTTAAGCATCTTGAAATCTATGAGACCTATAATATCTCCATTTTCTCATACTTGTGAAAACACAAATTCTGTAACACTTAAATCTATACATGAAAAGGTTAAAAGCCTATCTCCACGACAACACTCTCTGTCAATATATCTCGAGGATGGAGTATTATCATCTAAAATCCTTAATTCCCCCTTTTTACATTATACATTCTAATTTGGTTTTACTGATAAATTAAAAACTTAGCTCGTCTAGAACTCTTACTTTGGTTTCTATTATGTAGGATCTAGGTAAACATGGTCCAAGAGCCTATTTCAAAACTATTTAAGTCAGAATATAGATTTCAAATATATATCATGGCACCATTTGTGGGAAGCTAATTAAGGAATTCTTTCTAGCAAAACCTATTACCTGCAAAAATCCATTGCAGAGGTTATGGTCAACACTCAAGCCTAAAAGTATTGTAGTCACGCTAAATAGATGTTCTGGCTAGCAACACCCTACGAGATAAGCAAACACAAACTTAGCCATCATAGCAACCCAACTTCGTGAAATAACTAGTATGTTGGAGTTATTTTGAGTGAGAGGATTAATAATAAGCCTTAGGATGCCAATTCTCAACTCTCCCATACATTGACCTCCAAGAAGATGTCAACAAAAGGGTTAGCCTTAAGGAAGGCACCCAAACTGACAATGTCTTCTAGATTCAATCAAATATATTATAAAGCTAGTGCATCCTAATTGGAATGATAGATCAATAATGAAAATATATATCCAACATCTTTCAGACCTTGGTGAATCCATAGCGGAGTTAATGTCTACTAATTGGAATGATATATTGAAAATAAAAATACAAAGTTGACTAAAATTATCACAAATCAAGATTGAAAGGTTAGGAGAAAGTTAGACCTTGTAGAGATAAAGGATTGTATTCTAACACCCCTCAACCACATCTAACAATATGGCACCTTGGTTCTTGAATAAACATATCGGGCCATAATCTAATCAAAGCCCTCAAAAATCATCCTCCTCTATAGACATCAAGGAGAAAATCCAAAAGATTGGGAAATAAATCTTTGGAGAAAAGTTGCTTGTCAAATCATCCTCACAGAAAGGATGAGCCATACACCCTTTGTTTCGAAAATTTAAAAAAAAAACTTTTTGCGAGAAATTTAAGATGCTCATACTGAATTTATATGATGAAAGTATTAATTTAGTAGATCACGTGAGCCATTTCTATATAGTCATCAGTCTCTATAATTTAGGGAATGCAACAGTCTATCAATATTTTTTGGTCACATTGAAAGGAGATGCCTAGGTTTGGTTCATCAGTTAAAATAGAATTTAATCAAATCCTTCCGGGAGCTCTGCGTGAGCTTCCTAGCACAGTTTGTTGCTAGCAAGTGAGAAGAAAAATATCATTGGCATCTCACTAGTGTTAGATGACTCCAGGCAAAAGCCTAAAGCAATACTAGTCACGCTTCAATGTTGAAGCTTGGAAGACCCCCAACCTCACTGATAAATCTAGGCTCAATGCCTCGATTGCTTCACAGCATGAGGAATTCTTCTTCAAGCTTCTACAGCAAACACTCCAAACCTTCACAAACTTGGAGGCCAAAATAAGGGCATATATCATTGCTCAAGAAGCAAATACTATGTGAGAATCCTAAGTGATCAAGATTGGATCCTCTCCCTATGAACAGGATGAAGGAAATAAGAGAGAAACAATGCTGTAGCAAGTTGAAGTTACAACTAGAAGTAGCATAATAATCAATCAGACTCACTATATTGGTTTAGCCATGCAACTTTACTCCTAATATCGTGTCCAGATCCATCATCCTAAAAAAATTATACAGATTAATCTACCAATCAAAATCAGATAGCCTACACCAACTACTTACTCTACCAAAGGGATTCTAGAGCAACTTGACGATAAGTTGTCCTTAAATATGCAAGGACACTTCGTAGTCGTCTCTAAGTTAACAATGTCCTGACTAACCCATAGACAACTTGAATTGGCTAAGAAGATTGAATCAATGAAAGCTTGCCCTTAGTCATAGGCCATTCTTTCAGGCTTGCAAGAAGGTAGCCCTCATGCCTCTAGGAAGGGACTTTGCTAATGCCCAGGATTTTCCGCCGAACAATAGAATGATCTACTTTGTATTACGTGGTTCCACATCAACATCTGCCAGATTGTCCCTGTTCCAAAGATCAACCTCAGATCCTAATGTTGGCTAAACCAACTCAAATGTTGCTAAAGAGCAAATACCGGAACTAACATACTGACATCCAATAAATTCTTATCGTGACATTTATTTGAGTGCTGACATACCAATAAAAAATGGCACGTTGTTGAATGGCGAAGAAAAAATGGTCAGAATTGACGATCTAGCCCCCAGAACATAGATGTTACCAAAAAGAGGTCAATAGTAATAAATCATCTCCAGTATGGAATGGACCAAACTTGGCTGCCGCCATATTCCAAGAGGGAGCATACATGCTATATTCCAAAGTTGTTAAGCCCTTTTTTTGTACCCAAAATGTCACTCACCTCAAGCCGTACACTTAATCGCTTATTCATACTACCGCAAAGGTAAAAGTACATTTCTCTAATTTTTAATTTTTAATTATTATTTTATTTAAAGCTATCTGCATGTATAGTAAAAGTAATTCAAGTTGACCTTTAATTAGATGAATTGGTTTTTACTAATTATTTGCTAAATGCACAAAACTTAGAAGGCAATCATCTTAGGTGTAGACCCTAAGGGACAATATATCTATTAGGATGGTCACACGAAAAAAAAATCTTTTTTTTTTTTGTAAGTAACATGAAAAAAACTCTTAAAGCTCAAGGGCTCGAGAGTCAAAAGTCTTACACCCTAAAATAAGCCAAACCTTTAACGGGTTAAAACTATTGAGACTTAACTATAATAATAGTTCACCGGCTACTAAATCTCGAAAAATACAAAGTGTGGAAGCAACAATAGTGTCTACTACTAACTTTGCACATTCAACCATATGGTAAAGGGACTAAGGTCCAATCAACCAAGTGACATTAGCCCGATGGCTAAGTTGGAAGGCCCATGAGGCAATTCAAACTCATATGTTCAGATGTGGTTACACACCAAGACTATTTCGAAGCTTGAGGACTTAAAACTCATACATATCCAACGCTTGCAAAGAGTAAAACATGTAAAGGGTACAACGTAGTTCTCAACTATAAGAGTAGTTATACGTCCGACTATTAAATATCATGGTATGTCTGTCTTAATTTTAATTTATTCAATCACACAATTCACATATAGAATTTTAGAATATCCGAACAATAATAGCCTAGTGGCTTAGTTAGAAGATTCATTTGATGATTCAAGAAAAAGAGAGCAAAAGTAACAAGTCAGAATAGAAATAAGTTTTTCCTCTTACCTGAGCCATATAAGGTGGAGTAATGCAGAAAAATGCGATATATCTCTAGAATAAGGATTAGAAGACTCCTCATTTCATAGAAGTCTAGCCTCAATGGAAATTCACTCAGTCCTTATTCACATGAGCAAGAGAGACATTTGAGAACTCCTCCACAACCTTAGCCCCCTGCAGGAAAATCACTCTCCTCAACAATGACAACTCTCACTTGAAGAGGCTCCGAGGAGAGATATCATTCACTTCAATCTGCTAGTCTTCCCACTGGTGAGCACTAGAGACCTTATGTTGAACTTTGGGATTAACTAGGTGCTCCGCGCTCATGGAAATTTAGTCCGACAATCATGGTTCAAATAGACTACGTGCTTGGTAGAGGAAAAAACGAGAACCAAAAAGAGTTAAAGCCATAAAAATAGGAATGATGCTGGATAATAAATAGACTTGAGTGACCAAAATGGAGTAGTGTCCCATAATAGCCATCACTGACCGAGATGCAAGCTGGCAAATTGGAAGTGTAAGGTGTAGGTAGAAGTTCGTTTGCATCCAAAATAGGTGATAACAGGCTTCTCATACTTTGCTCTATCTACATGGCAGTGACAGCTCTAGCAATTGGTCGTTCCTATTGGAACAACCTTAGTGACCCAAAACTACATGGTTGATTATCTCCTCTTCTTGGAAGAGCAGTATGGAAAGTCGAAGTTGTAGCAATATCACATAATTGTCCTAGAATCATTTTACTCTCTTTCATATATCCTCATTTTAGACCAAGTGAACAAGTCCTGCATTGTTAAGACACTGCCAAAGTTTCATGCACTAGTTAGTACCCTTTAAAAAGCCTGGCAAACCACATTAGAGGGTGTGAGCGAATAAGAAACCCTCTCCCAAAGAAGAAACAACTTCAAAGTTAACTTCTTGAGATCTGCAACTCAATGCATGTTTTAAGCTGTTGATGTAAATGGAAGAGTCTGGATCCTAATGACCTTAAGCCAAGTACAAATTGGCATGGTTCAAATCGAACTAGGGTCGGGTAGTCAGCTAGACAAACAATCCTAAGACTTGAATTTCATTCTTTAGGCTGGGGGGCTAGTGAAGGGTCTAACTAAAATTCAGACTAACTCGAACACCCTACATTGGGATGAGATCGAGATGATGCATCCAATTTATTGAAGACCAAACTATTAACTACCCATATGGGGACCAAACTTCCATTAGTTGGATTTGATTTGAAGGCTTCATCAACAATTTTGATGATTGGGTGATTGAGTAATTAAATGATTAAACTATTAAAAAATTGAAAGAGTTAGAATGAGTGTGGATGCCTTGGAAGCGGGCCGGTAATAGCAAATCAAAAGAGGTGAGTCAGTTAGGTTAGACTATCAAACTAGATAACCAACAATCCATACTTAGCTAATTTTTTGATCCATTATCACTGAATCATCAATCAGGTCAAAAAAGCTGATAATAGATGAGACTCTACTTCAGCCACAGTTTTCTAACAAAATATTCGGAACCACCAATTAGGTTTACATTTATAAGCATGATAGTTGGATCTTGAAATTAAAGAAACATGACCTAATATTAAAACTCTACTGAACAAACTATTTAAGACTACTAATTAAGTCCATACCCATAAACAGGACAGTTGGATCATGATATTAAGGAGACATAGCCTAACATTAAACTTTAGTTAATAAAATGTTTAAAATTATTCATTAAGCCTACATCCATGAATATGACAGTTGAATACTAAAATTAATAAGATATGGCCCAATATCTAGACCCTAGTTAGCAAAATAGTCTAGAAATTGTCCGCCAAGTACAAGCGGACAGTTATGGAAGGTTACTTTGTGGCCAGTTATGGGAGGTTACTTAGTGGCCATAGAACAAGAACTGCATCCCTATAGGTACAAGTGCTTTAAGAGTAAGGGCATCTTCTAATTAAGGACATATTACAAGCTTACGGTATGATTTTCAAGCATCTCTTGCATTTGATTATTGTGAAATCTGTGATATGAAATCTATATTGGATAAGTGTTATGCCCGTGGGTGCTAGGGATTCTTTGGATCACTGGCTTGTGTGGAGAAGCCTCTGATAAATAGGGGTGGTTATGTCTAACAGTGATGTCAAAGCCTTGTGTGACTTACCTAATTAATGGAACATAAATATATTGACCTTTAATTCATTGAGGTAAAATAAGATCTGATAAGATATTGTCATGTCTCAATATATGATGTGACATCTTTTATATTGGAATTTGGACGAATCCATCAGATTGATATTCTTGGGATTCAAGGAATCAACATGTTGATGATCCGATACAATCGTGTTGAGTCACATACATTTACCGTGACTTTGACTTGAGCCATGGGGTTCTCGATAACTACATTGCTTGTTATATATTGTATGTTATCGTTTATTGCTTTTATTATTTTTTACATTGATATCCTCAAGATTATTATTGTTGTTGTTTCATTATGGGATGTGATTTACTCGTTAGATATTTAACTCATTCCTTATATTTTATTTAATTACATATTAATATAGGTACGTGTAAGGCTTGTCGAGGGGGTTGCATTAGTAGAGTTTGATAGGAGGTTGTGAAAATTCAAAGCTGTCGACGATTAGCTAGTTTAGTTTTAAACAGTTATTCGTCTTTCGTAGATGATATTTGATTTTATAAGGTTGTGATAGCTATCGCTAATTTGTGAATTTTTTTTTATCGGGCATTTTGATTTGCTCTTGGTGTATTCGAGGATTTTATTAGATAGACATTATACTCATATCATGTGATAATATTATAATATCATTATTTTTAGAGTTTGTGTCACAATCCGAGCAACTAATAATTATTGTATTCAGAATTAGGATTGATCGCGACGTGTGTGTGTGTGTGTGTGTGTGTGTGTGTGTGTGTGTGTGTGTGTGTGTGTGTGTCCATTTATATTGGGCTGCCACTTGAGAAATATTTAAGGAAAACTATTTAGTGATTCTTGAAACACATTTAAATGAGGTGTCACATACTTATTAATTTTATATAGATCTATTAATATAAATAAATTAATAAAATATTATATCATTAGAGATACTTTAAGAATTATTATCTAGTATTTGACAGATTTTAAAGTGACAAAGGAGGATTGCAAGTGGTTGGATGGAAAATAAAACGATCTAAAAACACTTGATATTTAGAGGAAGAAGAATTCTTGAAAACTTATAAAAAGAAAATTTTTTTCGAAGATTACACATTTATTTTTGATATTAATAAAAATTATTATCTTAGATACGGTTGAAATAAATTTGATAGGCAGACTCATAGATGGTAGGCCCAATAGGAAAAACGGTCCAAAGTCCAAAAAAATTCAGACGCACATTAGACAGTCAACGCTAGCGTTGACCGTGTGGAATGCCACTAAGCGGCCAATGCACTCCCTCAAGACGGTCAACATTCCTGTTGACTGGAAGTACTGTAGTAGTAGGCCGCAAAAAGACATAAAACCTAATACGGGCCAGGCCCAATTTGGCATACGTTTCCGTAAACGATAAGCAACGGTTCTTTCCCTGATTTCACACCTTCCTTGAAGCCAATCGCCTCTAAAGAAGGTATCAACAGATTCAGCGCCCTTTCCATGAGGAAGGCGCCAGATTCTCTCTTCCTGCCAACGATGGAGTCCAACAGTAACAAAAGCACAAAAGGAAGGCAGATAATCTGGAGACTCGTTACCCGCTCAGAAAGGAAACGATCCCATCAGATTACGCTAGTCAAGATTTCCTACTCAAGGAAGGCCGCCACACTCCCCACCGTCTATATAACCCCATAGAATCTCCACTCTGGAGGGACACAATTTGAGACACGAACACAGACGCAAAAAATACAACACAGTGCTGTTACAAAAATTCTTGTTCATATTTATGCTTAATCGCTTACTTTATCAATCCCACTCCAAACCTCCAGATTCCATAGACTTCACCCGCTCCCTGAGATCCGTCCTTCTAAGCTTCCACGCTTTCAGGACGTAGCTTCACACTTGTTCCTTGCGAACATCGAGTCGGAAAATCATACTCTTGACGAGTCACGGGAACGTCTCTTACATCTACAAGCCAACACTCCCACCAATCTTAATCTCACTTTCTCTCTCTCTTTACTTATTGCTAATTTGAGCGTCGGAGTATTTTCGGTGGGATAACATCCCACCGACACCTAACCTCTTGTTTACTGTAGTGGTGTTCATGGTTCAAACTCGGTAAACGGAGCCGGATTCAAATAATCAAGCAAATCCGAATCAATTCGAAGTCGGATCCAGGTACACATCATAGGTGCCGTCTGTGGGAAGCGCTTAGTAGAAGCCTAATACGTTTCTCAGAAGCTCTTTCCAATCAACACCCTCAAACAAAATGGTAAACACAAGGACGCAAGCAAGCGAGGCAGCTCGAGACGTGGTCTCACCAAACTAGGACCACGCCATTGGCGCCGTGGTCAACGGGGTAGCCGGTGGAATTCCGGCATCTTTTTTCCAAAACCTAGCGGAGCATATGCACAATACGATTAGACTACTCAAGATACTCTACTCCCACAAGAAGCAAGCACAGGAGTAAGCACCGGCGTCCAGACAATGAGGCCAGAGAAAGAAAGTTTCGGCTCGACGGACCCTAAGGCTAACCAGCGCTCCCGCGCCAGAGTCCTCACATGCCCAAAGCCGTTTAAGGCATGAGGAGCGGGGAACCAGCTCTACCCTGGAGGAAAGTCTGTAAAGAAGGAACTCCAGATACTCTCGAGTAGAATCTCGGTCCTGGGCTCAGGAGGAGCCTCCCGGGCCGCTAGTTCTTCCGGAGATAGCAGTAGCCCGGCTGCTGGACAAGCCAAGGAGAGAACAGAGTTAATGGCATATCTCAACTCCAAAAGATGTGCTAATATCGTTCCAGCAGATCCGAGGCTAGATAAGATATGGAACCGTGTCTTCAAAGATGATGAGCGCGCAGCCAATATCGACAGATCTCCCTTCACAGTGAAGATCTTAAACCATACCATGCCGGCAAAGTTTAAAATGTCAGCCCTTAACTCTTACGTTGGGAGTGCAGATCCCGGTGATCATCTAGCTCACTTTCACACCCATCTGAGTCTACAAGGGCTGGAGGACACAGCCATGTGTCGTTGCTTCCCACTCACCTTAAAGGGGGACGCGCGTATATGGTTCCATCATCTCCCCTCAGACTTAATCCGAAGTTTTCAGGAACTTACGGATCTCTTCTTGTCCCAGTATGCCTCCAGCCGCAAGGAGAAAAAATAGCCATAACATCTGTCACACGTCAAGCAGAAGCATGGGGAGAACCCACGGAGGTTCCTGGATTGCTTCGTGGCAAAAGCTAGACAGATCCCTCGACTCACGGAGGAAATGAAACTAGACAGTTTCATCTCCATGCTGACACATGGAGAATTCTTTAGGCATCTGGCGCATAAGAACCCGCAGACTTTTCGGAAAGAGGAGTCTATCACCAGGGCCTACGCCACAGCAGAAGAGGCCAATGAGGCAAAATGTCCCGACCGGCCCGAACAGCCTCACTCTTTCCCGCCTGAAGAAATGAGGAAACACAACGGTGGTGATCACTCCTACCGAAGCACTACAAGATTGGGCAACCAGAGCCAAGGACTACGGGCCAATCAGCCTAACATCCTTGACTGGCATGCGATCAAACGTCCTCATGCAGATCCGTGGGAAGAAGTTTCTTAAGTGGCCAAAACCACTTAGGCCGTTTTGGCCACTTAAGAAGGCGGAGGGAGGAATTCTAGCTAAGTACTATGATTTTCATCGATCTCCCGGGCACTCCACAGAGGACTGCAAGACCCTTCAGCGAGAGATTGAGGAACTGATCAGAAAGGGCCACCTCACTAGGTTCGTTAAAGGCCCTGGTCAGAGCTGTGGCACTACGGGCAGAGAAGGATCGAGGTCTTTCCCATCGCAAAACCAGGTTGCGGCAGGAGTGGTCAACATGATCACCACCCGGCCGATCAAGAACCCGGCGGACAATAAGGACCCACACGCAGGGAGGAAGAAGCAACGAACTACTGACACCATCATTAGTTTTAGTGACAGTGACCTGGCACAAGTAGTTTCCCTCCATGCAGACCCCCTTATTGTATTTGTACTCGTTTTCGACAATAACGTTGACTACTAGATGAAACGAGTATTTATTGACAATGGAAGTTCTTGTGATTTGCTTTATCTTGATGCATTTTTTAAATTTGATTTAAAAAAGAGTCAATTAAAATCTACAAAAGGCCTATTGTATGGTCTTGACAACCAGCCGGTGCCTGTCCAAGGGACGATCCGACTAGAAGTCATCCTAGGAACGTACCCGAAAATGGCGAGTAGTACACTTATTTCTTCGTAGTTGACTTGCCCTCTGTATACAACGCAATATTGGGCCGACCTTGCCTAACAGCATTTGGGGTTGTCACTTCAATATCACACCTCAAAATGAAATTTCCAACTCCATATGGTGTGGCCGGAGTACTGGATGACCAAGTCACTGGACGGACATGCTACATGTCCCAAATCGCTCCTAACGACAACACCAGAGCGGAGGAGAACTTGACCATCGAGACAAAACAACTGTGCAGCAGGCGCAATCCGGTGAGGCAACCGACCTAGTACCCCTGATCTGGAAGATCCAGAAAAGTGCATACGGATCGGCGGCTCACTCACCGGTGCACTGCGCGAAGAACTGATCACATTCCTACAACGAAACGCCGACATCTTCGCATGGACTCCCGCTGACATGCCTAGGATTCTGGACCTGATAATTGTCCACAAACTGGGCCTCAACCCGGACCGAAAATCTGTCAGGCAGATGCGAAGAAATCACTCGGTAGAAAAGTTGATTGCCATCCGGGAGGAAGTAAAGAAACTACTGGATGCCGGATTCATCAGAGAGGTCCAATACCATGATTGGCTCTCCAACGTAGTCCTGGTAAAGAAGAGCAGCGGGAAGTGGAGAATGTGCATCAATTTCACCGACGTTAACAAAGCCTGCCCGAAAGACAGCTTTCCTTTACCCAAAATCGACCTATTGGTAGACTTGAGTCTGGGCATGAACTGTTGAGTTTCATGGATGCCTATTCGGGTTATCACCAGATCCGGATGAGTCCAGAGGATGAAGGGCATGCCTCGTTCATGACAGACCAGGGGACTTGTTACTATAAGGTGATGCCGTTTGGATTGAAGAACGTAGGAGCCACCTACCAACGGCTAGTAAAAAAATATTTGAAAAACAGATCGGCCGCAATATGGAGGTCTATGTTGACGACATGCTCGTCAAGAGCAGAATTACAGACGACCATATCCACAATCTGGCAGAATCATTTGAGGTGCTCCGGGAGCATCAAATGAAGCTGAATCCGGCCAACTACGTCTTCGGGGTAGCCTCGGGAAAATTTTTGGGTTTCATCGTCTCCCAACGAAGGATCGAGACAAACCTAGAGAAAATCAAGGCCCTCGCAGACATGGCTCCCCCACGAAGCATCAAGGACGTCCAGCGGCTGACTGGACGATTGGGAACCTTGTCCCGCTTCCTAGCAAAGTTTGGTGATAAGTATCAGCCATTCTTTAAAGCTCTAAGGGGAACAAAACCAAACAATTTTCAATGGATGGCAGATTACTAAGTAGCCTTCAATGAGTTGAAGTGGTACCTGGCTAGCCTACCATTACTAACATCGCTCAAGATCAGCGAAGAGCTGTACCTCTACTTGGCGGTGTGAGAGGCGTCCTTCAGCTCCGTTCTCGTACGCCAGGACTCCGACACCCAACGGTCGATCTACTATGCAAGCAAAACACTGACCGGCCCAAGACGCGCTACTCACGCACAAAAAAGTTGGCATTAGCTCTCATATTTTTTGCGCGAAAACTAAGGCCCTACTTTCAGGCACACCACATCATAGTTCTCACCAACCAACCTCTGAAGAGCATACTCTAGAAACCTGATATTTCTGGATGGTTGGTGAAGTGGGCTATCGAGTTAGGCTAGTACGACATTGAGTTCTGACCTAGGCCTGCCATATAGGCACAGGCTTTCACCGACTTTATTATCAAAACCATGACCCTGGTTCTCGAAGAGCAGCCCTCAGAGAACACAGAACAGCGCATGGAGGCTCCAGAATGGGTACTCCACGTAGACGGATCATCCACAGACACAGGTAGTGGAGCAGGAGTAGTCCTCACGACCCCTAACGGGTTTGAGGTGAAATACTCCCTTAGACTCAACTTTCCTGCCACCAATAATGTTGCCGAATACGAAGCCCTGCTAGCCTGGTTAAGATTAGCAAAAGAGTGCTCAGCCAAGCGACTGGCGGTTCACAGCGACTCCGAGCTAATCGTCAACCAGGTTAATGGGAACTTCGAGGAAAACAACCCACATATGGCTAAATACTTGGCCAGGGCAAGGGAGGCCATCCGCAACTTCGATAATCTAACCTTGGTCTATGTTCCCAGAACTGAAAATTGGAAGGCCGATCAGCTGGCAAGAGTAGCGGCGGCCAAAAATCCAGAATAGTACTTGAGGAATATGAGGGAGGTCCTGAACGCTCCCAGTATAATGAGACAGGAGGCAATGCAGGTCTCCGGGACAAAAAACTGGACGACACCCTACCTGAGGTATCTAGCGGACGAAACATTGCCAGAAGACGCAGAAGAGGCCAGGCGGATAAAGAGAATGGCCGGCTGGTACACAATAGTCGACGGGCGGTTGTATCGCCGCGGTTACTCGACTCCGTACCTCCGTTGCTAAACCCCTAAAGAGGCGGACTACGTCTTGAGCGAAGTATACCTTGGAATTTGCGGATCACATGTTGGCGGAAAAACCCTAACATTCAAGATCATGCATAGGGATACTATTGGCCCTCGACAAAAAAGGATGCACTCGAGTTTGTAAAGAGGTGCGAAAGCTGCCAGCTTCACGGCAACCTTTGCCACCAACCATCCGCCGTGCTGAAATCCCTTCAGGCGTCGTGGCCTTTCGCGCAATAGGGGCTCGACATTCTTGGCGCATTTTCATTTCAACCGGGTAAAGAAAATTCATCATAGCAAGCATCGACTATTTCACAAAGTGGGTCGAGGCCATCCCGCTGGCCAAAATCACAGAACACAATGCACTTGAGTTCATCCGCCAGAACGTCATCAGTAGAATTGGCATTCCAGAAGTCATTGTGATTGACAATGGTACTCAATTCTCAGGGAAACGCTTCACCAAGTATTGCACCAGCCTTCTGATAAGGCTGGTCCACACTTCGGTGGCATACCCCGAAGCGAATGGGTAGGTGGATGTCACGAATTGAATGTTACTCCACGGGCTTAAGACCAAGTTGGAGGACGCAGGGGGCTCCAGGGTAGATGAGCTCGCCTCAGTCCTTTGGTCTTACCAGACAACTCCAAAGGAACCAACGCGTGAGACGCCTTTCAGCCTCTACTACAGTACTGAAGCGGTGACCGCGGTCAAAATCGGGCTTCCAAGTCTTAGGGTGGAATCTTATGACCCGTAGGGTAACTCCCAGAAAATCTAGGAACACCTAGACTTGCTAGAAAAAGCCCGCGATACTGCTAGAATATAGATCGCAACCTACCAATATCGAGTCATCCGCTACTACAACAAGAAGGTGAAAGTGAGGCAGTTTGACGTCGAAGACTTAGTCTTACGGAGCATCGAGGCCATAAGAAAGGTGGCTGGCTGGAACAAGTTCTCCCTGAATTAGGAAGGGCCTTTTCTAGTCTTCGTCGTCCTGCGAAACGGGGCATGCAAGCTCTGGAACTAGGACAGAAAGTTGGTCCCACGAACGTAGAATGTAATCCACCTCAAACGCTACTTCCAATAGGGACCCGGTATGTATTCTTGCATATTTGTATGTGATCATTTGTGTGCACGATTCAATTAGTAAAACAAGTGTTTCATTAGCGTGTTGCGTATGCATATATATGTGGTTTTCGTTGCAGGTTCGAAACGACTTAGGCTGCCTCTAAGTCGGGAGGGTCTTCATCCTCTCGTTACTAAACCCTGGTCATCAAGGCGGCCCATGAGCCGTCGTATATAAACCCTGGTCATCCGGGCGGCCAATGAGCGGTGGTATATAAACCCTAATCATCCAGGCGGCCCATGAGTGGTCATATCTAAACCTTGGTTATCCAAGTGGCCCATTAGCGGTCAAACAATCTTAGGGGGCTAACACGGCACACTCGACAACCTCCTTCACAAGGGGATAGTGTGATCAGTTAACGATGGTCGGCCGGAGCAAAACGCTCCACCAAAGCAGGCTGCCCAGTTTGCACCTGGACAGCACCACCAAGCTTTACTCACAGGTGAATACTAAGTCAGCTTAACACACGTGAAGACCTAGAAAGCGCCATGAATGCCCTAAAAACAAGGCGGGCGGCCAACTCGCAAGAATCCTGCCCAGTTGGCTGCCAAGAACAGCAAAGAAGCAAAATACAAAAAGCAACTGTAAAAAGTAAGAACGTGTGACATGCACAAAGCTATTTGTATTATTACTAAATGGTAAGATACATCATTAAACCCAAAAAAAAACTACAATCACAAAAAGCTATGGAGGCGGCGGTGGCCTCTGTCTGTCTCGGGGCTCTCCCATGAGGCTGTCGCGACGCTGTGCTGACCGGTTTGACAAATTAATAAGATCCACAAGGAAGTCATGATCAACCAGCCGCATAATATGCCGACTAATATTGATCCCTTCCCACAACCGTTCCAGCATCATGTCCACAACCTCGTGGGGACGAATACGGAGGCTTAGGTCGTCCTCTAGGGTAGCCATTTGCCCTGCAAGCTGATCAAGTTGCCCTTTAACACGCTCGTTTTCCTCCTTCAAACGGGCGACCTCTGCTTTCAAGCTCAAGTTCTCCGCCTCCATACCCACCTAAACAGACTCTAGGGTAGTTGCGTCCTCTGGGTGCTCCGCCCCCAGAGCCTCCAACTTAGCATCAAATCAGGCGATCTTCCTGTCTCTATTAGAGATCACCATGTCTCTCTGCCTAAGCGCCTTGGCAACTGCGCTCCGGACTTTATCAGCCTACACACACAAAATAGGGGGTTAGAAAAGGCAAACCAAAAGACAAGGCGGGTAACGGAATTTATACCTCCCAAATTCTTCGTAGTGACCTGTTTGGCTTGGCACCCAGTTCTGGCGCCAAAGGCGGTGAGCATGGAAGGGGATCCACGTCGGCAAGGCTGGCGGCGACCTTAGCCATGAACTCCGCCATTAGATCCTCTGGAGTATCTTCCGTCCTGGCTGATTCCCTGGGAACGGTGGGGGGCTCCAAAATCGGCTTCTGCTGCTCAGCCGAAATTACCACAGTAGGAGATCCAACGGACGACTCATGCGGCCCAGGCACCTTGATGGATGGATCCCGAGTCAACCCAATGGCGCAAGCTGTGCGAAAACAACGCCACCGCTCAACCTGACTTCATAAGCCTCAAGAGCCAGCTCCACTTCTATCCCGGATGCGGCGCCTACTCCCCCAAAACACCCAGCAGAGAGATAGTCTAGCCCTGAGGACGACGAAGAAGGCGCCACCAAGTCCGCCCTCTTTTTCCTTGGACTAGGAGGACTTGCATCAGATGGGCGGGGACCATTGATAAAACCCTTCTTCCTCTGCAGGACCTCCGACGGTGTGATTTTCAGTTTCTAGACTGGAGATGGAGGCCTCTACTTGGCCTTCTTTGCCTCAACGCGAGAGACCAAGTGATCTATCTAGAAGTCTCCCAGGTTATCCTCTATGAGCTTAATCAGCCACTCTAGAGACGCCGTCTCAGGTTCCAAAGGTGCCCCCGAATACACCTCAGGCACTTGGCCCCACTCCTTGGGCAAGGGCCAGGACTCACCCATGCTAACAAAAAAGAACCGATTCTTCCAGTTCTTCAGAGAGTTGTATATGGTGGTGTTTATCTTGAGACCACCGCCCGGGGATAAAGAAATCCACACCGCTTCTTGATTAAGTTCGAAGATCCCCCTAACCATTGACATCATCAACAACTTCGAGTGTTGATGAAGGAAAATGCAAAGGGAGCACAAATACTTGATGGCGTTTGCATAAAACTGAGCGATGGGGACCTGAAGCGTCTGAAAAATCGACATCAACTCGTTGGGGATTGGAAGGCAGAGCCCACTCCTCAAATGGGCTTCGTATACGGTCACGAAACCTATGGGCAGCAAGAAAGCTTTGTCGTCCTTCCCAGGAAGGCGGAAGGCAATCTCTTGTGAAATGTTGTACTCCACGTACAATACTTTCACGTCATTTTCTCTCAGGATGGAGGCGATGTCAACAACGGAGGTCATGGTCAGAACTAGGGTTTTTCTTTTTCTCAATTGAATAAGGAAGACGAATAAGCAAAGGAAGGCGTAGGAAATTCAAAGTAAAACAAGCAGACAATTTAAAAACCCGATGAACATGAAAATCGCCTCGAAAGCGTGCACCATCATTATCGTCGCGTGTCGTTTCCCCAAAAGGGGGCTGTCGAATCATATCCTTTAGCTCATTAAATATTGGGATCCTGAGCATACCGTATAAAGACACTTGGCACACTTTTCTGATAGGACGGCTAATGACCAATGCTTCCTGTCCCAAGTTGCCCGAAAACTTTCGAAAAACGGTCAACAAATTCGGTCAACGTTTTGAAAGTACTCAAGGCTCCTCTTCTGACGAGCAACGGCTTCGTCATCAAAAAACAAGCGCATCCCATCATTAACATGCTGGAGGCTAGAATCCTAATCACCAGCATGGGGGGCTAGTGATGGGTAGGCCCATAGCTCTCAGGCCAAATATGAAAAACGGCCCAAAGTTCAGAAAATCCCATACGTGCGTTAGACGATCAACGCTAACGTTGACCGCACGGAACGCCAACCAGGCGACCAATACACTCCCTCAAGACGGTTAACATTCCTGTTGACCGGAAGTACTGTAGCAGCTGGCCACGAAAAGATATAAAACCTAATACGAGCCAGGCCTAGTTTGACAAACGTTTTCATATACGACAAGCAACAATCCTTTTTCTGATTTCACGCCTTCCTTGAAGCCAATCTCCTCTAAAGAAGGTATCAACAGATTCAACGCCCTTCTCATGAGGAAGCCGTCAGATTCTCTTTTCCTGCCAACGATGGAGTCTAACGGTAACAAAAGTACAACAAGAAGGCAGATAATCTGGAGACCCGTTACCCGTGCAAAAAGGAAACTATCCTATCAGATTACTCCAGTTAAGCCTTCCTGCTCAAGGAAGGCCACCCGACACTAGGCAGGGATCATGCCTTTTTGGCCAAGGAAGGTCGCACTCCCCACCGTTTATATAATCCCACAGAGTCTCCACTCTAGAGGGACACGATCTGAGACACGAACACAGACACAAAAAATACAACACAGTGCTGTTACAAAAATCCTTAGGCATATTTACGCTCAATCGCTTACTTTGCCAATCCCACTCTAAGCCTCCAGATTCCAAAGACTTTGCCCGCTCCCTGAGATTTGTCCTTCTAGCGTCCACGCTTTCAAGACGTAACTTTCCACTCGTTCCTTGCGAACATCAAGTCGGAAAATCATACTATTGACGAGTCACGGAAACGTCTTTTACATCTACAGGCCAACACTCACACCAATCTTAATCTCGCTCTCTCTCTTTACTTATCAGTTTACCTTCTCAAAGTTCGAAGGCTTGTTGCTGACTTGAACGTTGGAGTGTTTTCAGTGGGACAACATCCCGCCGACACCTGACCTCTTGTTTACTGTAGTGGTGTGCAGGGTTCAGACTGGTGAACAGAACCGGATCCACACAATCAAGCGAATCCGAATCTATTCGAAATCTGAACCAGGTATGCATCAAAATTGGATAGGGTTAATTTATTATAGATGTTCACCCAAATTCATATTCTAATAAATGATTTTCTCTTTTTTAAGTACAAAATATTTAGTCTAAATTAGGAGAGCAAAATTAAAACCTCATCCAATATTTTAAATTTATAATCCAAATCTAATTTTATATCTTAGACTTAAAATCTAAACCAAAACCACATATTCCGGATTAAGAAAAAACCTAATAATTTCAATATACTTTAACTGAATTTTATTGAAATCTGTTTTTTTTTTTTTTTTGCCTTAATAAATAGTTAAGAATCTAATAATATTACTCTAGTTTATAGTTAATTAAATCAATAATATAATTAATTATAAATATTTAAATTCACAATCTTTCAAAGTCATTTAATTCATAAAACTTTTAAAAATATTTCAAACTATTAAACATAAATATAAGTATTATTATCCAAATACAAATTTAAAACAATGTTAAAAAAAATGAGAGTATAATTAATATTTTCCTATTATTTTCATGTGCTGATGCAATTCATGCTTACGTACATATTGATGGGATATCAATGAATACAATTATTGCATATCTAAATAAATTAAAATAAATATTTAAATTTATTTTTGTTATAAAATTAAATTTATGATTATCTAATTTAATGAATTTAAAAGTTATAAAAAATAAAATTTAGAAATATAACTATTGATATTAATTAAAAAATATACTTGATATAAAATTTATTTTTTAGAATTAAGCTTGAAAACATACTGTTACGTCCTCGGATCCTTACTTCGATAATGACGAGGATCCGACAATAACACCAAACAGTACAGGTATGAAAAGGAAAGAAAGAGAAGGAATGACACGTGGAGTTTTACGTAAAAAACCTTCTCTTAAATGAGAAGAAAAAATCACAGGACTTTGATCCGAAAACTGCCTTCACTATCTGGGAGTTTAAATACAGGAGGTTGAAGGCTAAGTATCTGAAAACTCAAATGGGTCATTCTTACTACACAAGTCCTCACTTCCTCTCTCTACAGCGCAAGAATGGCTTTTTGCTTTCTCTCTCTTAGTACGCTCTAATAAGAGTTAAGAGTCTCGAATTTTTATTTCTCTTTTTGGTAGGTGTAAAGTGAATGCTTATATAGTGGGGTAAACCCTCTACATAGAGCTGTCACGTGATGCTGGCTTGTGCCGAATGTCCTGCCACCAACTCTGTAAATTTATTATGTCATGTCAGGAAGATTGAGTGCACGCGAGCTGACTCTACGAGGCATCACATCACGCATGCGCAGGAAGCTACCATCCTCTGTGTAGGTTGCGTGTCGCATGGCATGTGTGACGTTAGTGACGTCACCTATGAGCTGGTATCCTTGTCCGTTGTTGACCCTATTTGCAATGTGTCCGCGGGTCTTTGGGCCTTTTGGGCCTTCTTTGCCATGTTGATCTCTTGAGTCACATGGGCTTGTTGGGCCATTCAGGGACGTGGACTCATTTCGTGTAAATGGGTTTTATACTTGGACCTTGGGTGGATCCGCTACTCATACTAGCCCCCCATGCCAATGGTTCGAGGATTTCAATCTTTGGCATGTTTACTGTCCGCGAAAATGTTCCAAGCGTCACGCAAAGGCGTTCTCCTCTAGAAGTCTGTCCGCATCCTTGATCCACATCCACCGTCTAGCTGTCACTTTACACTGGCATTTGTCCTTCTTAACTAGAGATATCCGAGGACTTTGCTGGAGGTAAAAACTCCAAGGGCTTTTGGGACGAGCAGCTTGACGGAAAATCCTGAGAACCTCTCGATGTAATTCGTCAGATCCCAAGGTTCGAGGATTTCCATCGAGTTTGAGATGTTGTCACTTTCGTCAACTGATCACTGCTGGCAAATACATCCGAGTCCATCGAAGTCCTTGGGCATCGCCGACAATAGCTGAATTGTCCGCGGCTGAAAGTTGCCTTTCTCGAGCGCAAACTCTTCAACTGTTCGCGTACATTTAATTGGACAGTCTGACAAACAGCCTGACAAAACATCATCCGCGAACTCTCTCTCCAGGTCCAAGAAGTTGGCCTGCGCCGCCAATTGGTGCATTTAAAGCGCACTAACCTTGCGTATTAAACGCGGGTCACTTCGCTGCCTTGGGAAGGAGGAAGCCATCATTGCTTTCATCCCATGGGGAGCTGACACGTGGCAAGGCAATTAATATGCGCTTCTTTTGAATTTCGAGCATTTAAATTCCTCCTTTCCCCCCACTATTTCCATTTCCGTCTTCGTTGAAAGCCCATAAGTCTTCATACATTCTCTGCATTCTCAGCGATTTCCTTCTTTTTTCTCTTTGTTCTTTTTTTGCCATTTTTTGTTATTCTCTGATAGCACCAAGGGTAAAGGACTTTGCTGCTTCACTGACTCTGGCAGACCTCGAGGCCATTAGGGTACGGTACAAGATTTCTAGTTCGATGGGCATGTTGGTTCCTAAGGCCCATGAATGGGCTTGCAACCTTCCCGCTGGTTTCGTCACCATCTACGAAGTCCACCTTAAAGGTGGTCTTCATTATCCTATTGCGCTGGAAATTTATGAGATGATGAGGGACCTCAAAGTCCCTGTTGCTAGGCTCCAGCCAAATGTGACCAGGTATCTAGTCTCGTTCTGTATTTTTGCGTACTATCATAAAAAGCTCTTCGATGTCATGGCATTGAAGGCCATCCTGAGGTTTTTCCATACTCAGGATTGGATTGTAGTCACTCCTTGCCCCAAATTCCTTGCCCTCAATGGGGGGAATCCTAATTTCACTAAATAGTGGAAGGATAAATTCTTCTTTTTGGGTGTTCATGAGCACCGAGCCATCCCTAATGAGTGGGAAAATGTGGAGTCTAAGTTTTGTGAGGACTCCACACCTGACGAGATGGTAGCTATGAAGGACTTCACAGATTCGCTATTGTCCAACCTTGGTTCTTTTTACGAGAACAAGAAAAACAAGTGGTTGGGGCCTGAATTCCTGGCGCAAGCCAAGTGGGGAGATCAGACTCTGGTGCTCCCTCTGCCCCTCCGAAGAAGAAGAAGCTGAAGAAGTAGCGGCCGGCTCTGAGGATCGAGGAGGTGTTCGAGCGGACAACTAAAAGTTGTCAAACTGAAACCTTGGAGTGTCCAATGACGATCGTTGAGTTCCCTTCCTCGTCCGATGAAGACAATACCATAATTGAGCACCTGATTAGGAAGAAGGTGCCAACCCATGGAGCTAGGGATGCTGGTTCGTCGATGGCTGCGGCTCCTGTTGTGCGGCCTCATGAGGCTGCGAGCTTGCACATGAAGTCACCGTTCCCCCTCCTCCTCCCCTACGAGCCCATACCTGATATCTCCTCCATTTTCACTAGTGAGGTCTCGGATTTGATTGATAATTCATTCGAGGACACCACTGGGGAGCGGGCTGGGGCGTTTCGATTTGAGGAAGCAGTGATAATAGTCGCAATGACATGTTTTGAGACTGCTGAGGTCTAGGAGAATTGAGCCGCAGAGTTGCCTGTCGCTGAGTCGACTGAGCTCCCTTGCCTTACAATCCAAATTAATAGCCTAATAATATTTCCACCTGAGGTCCGAGAGGAGATCTTGGCCGAGGATGTTGTTGGGGCTCCAAGTGCTGATGAAGCTGAAACTAGAGTTGCAGAGCCTTCCGGAGCTATTGAGCCCTCAGTCCTTGATCTTATTATAGACGCCCCTACGTTCGAGACCAGAGTTGAGATTTCTATGGTGTCTGCTGCTGAGCCACAAGAGTATGAGGCCTCTAAAGAGGAGAGTTCAACTAGTGGCTCTCTTGTCTCTTAGGTAACCTTTTGTCATTCCTTAGCCTTTCAGCTTCTTGTTTCTTTTCACCCATGCTTTAACGACTTGATTTTCCTTTACAGTTCCAAAAGCTGGCTAGGAACGTTGGGCGGTTCATTGGTGGTGTCGCTCAGACTTGTTCTGAGCTGGAGTCCTTCAAGGCCACCCCTAGATGCCAACAAACGTTTCGAGGCTGAGCTTGTTGAGGCTAAGAGAAAAATTGCCTCTCTTAAGGATACATTAGGGCTTCAACAATTTCAGCACAGGCTGCTGTAGGATAGGAACCTCCAACTGGAGGAGGTGTTGAGGACTTCAGTTAGGGTCGTGGACATAGCACCGGCACTGGAGGACAAGTACTAGGACGGTATCAACTTGTGCCACCGGGTGATGAGGTTGATGCATCCTCAGTTTGCTACGGCTGTATTTGATCCTCGAAACCCCAGCGCCACATGCTCGAAGGACTTGTATGGTCTCCCAAGAAGGACATTTCCCAACCCTTCTGGCCCTAGGCCATCAAGTGGATCTCGACCCTTTGGGTTGTCGGGATCTCCAGAGCAAGCAGGGCCTTTTGGACCACGAGGCCAGCAGCAGCAACAGAAAGGAGCCTCTCCCAAGTCAAGACCTTCTAAGAGCTGCTTGTAAATTCGAGTTGTAGAGTTTCTCTCCCTTTTTTTTTTTATGTACATTGTTCATATAATGTTAATTTTGAAATGTCAATAAAATTCACTTTTCCCTTACAATCCTTTTTTCAGATTGTCTTGTATGCTTGGTTCTTTTATGACATGTTGTTAAAGAAATTTAGTCTTTTATTAGTTTAATGTCTGAACCTTTTGACTATTTTAGGCTGAAGATACCACCCCTAGGGTCGTCGTATGCTTGTCGTTTTAAACCCCCTAAGTTTTAAGTCCAACCTCTAGGGTTGCTTAGTATCGTGGCCAAGTTTTAACTTCGAGTCATTGGATCTCTCGGATACAGGTGAGTTTTAAATACAATCCCTTAGGCCGCTCAGACACAACTGAGTTTTAAGTACTACCTCTTAGGCCGCTTGGGCATAGTCTAGTTTTAGAAATAAGTGAAAGGAATCTTATCCACTTGACTTAGGGGAAACCTAGGTCTTGTTACTTTATGAGATGGTTTGCGAACACTTATGGTATGCAAAATGATAATTAAGTAAGAACTGTCATTTTATTAATGAAACGTAATACAAGCATATGATGCAATTGATGTACTTGTATGTTTTGCAAGTTTATTGATAGTATTTTTTGAGGTGAGTAGCGTTCCATGTCCGCAGGACAAGCCTCCCCTCCTAAGTGCGTAGCTTGTATGCTCCGTTTCAAAGGATGGTCGAGAGAAAGAACAACCCCTCTCAGTTTGGGGAGAGCTTGTTCCGATTGGTATTTTTATCGGTAGCCTCAATATTCCTCACTACGAGATCTCCTACTTCAAACTGATACGCTTTCACCTTCTTATTGTAATACCGAGCGATCCTCTGTTGGTAAGTCGTAGCCCGCAATCTTGCTATGTCTCTGGCCTCTTCAAGAAGGTCTAGATTTTACCGGAGTCTCTGTACATTATTGAGTGGGTTGAAGCTTTTCACCCGGTGGCTTAGTAGCCCGACTTCCACTGGGATGACTGTCTCGACCCCATAGCATAAGCTGAAAGGAGTTTCTCATGTTGGCTCCCTTGGAGTTGTTCTATAAGACCATAGCACTGATGGCAGCTCATCAACCCATGAGCCCCACCATACTACAGCTCCGTTTTTAATCCATGTATTATTGTGCGGTTCGTGACTTCCATTTGACTGTTGCATTACGGGTATACAACCGATGAATGTACCAGCCTTATCTTCAGGTTGGTGCAATACTTAGTAAATATTTTTTCAGATAATTGGATCCCATTATCAGTCACAATGCACTTTAGGATCCCAAACTTGCATACAATGCTCTACCTGATGAAGTCTGTCGTGTTCCGCTCGATTATGCAAGCCAATGGCATGACCTCCACCCACTTCGTGAAGTAGTCGATTCCGACAATTAAAAACTTTTCACTATCCGAATGCTATGGTAGTGGCCCAAGTATGTCTAGTCCCCTTTGCACGAAGGGCTAAGGTGATTGTATAACTCTTAGTTCTGTATGTGACTAGTGGGTGTGGTTGCCTTGGATTTGACAATTCTTGCATTTTTGTACGAAGTCTACGGTGTTGTACTTCATGGTTGGTTAGTAGTATCATTACCTCATCAGTTTGAATGTAAGGTTCTTGCCCCCTACGTGAGATCCACAAATTCTGAGGTGTACCTCTTCGAGGGCATAATCAGCCTCTTTTGGAATAAGGAACCTCAGGTAGGGGGCAGAGAATCCCTGACGATACAGTCGGCCGTCCATGATAGTATATCACCCTACTGTCTTCTTCACCTTCTTGGCTTCCTCTGCATCTTCTGGTAATGTCCCATCAGACATGTACCTTAGATAAGGGGCCATCCAGTTATTGATCTCGAATATCTGTATCACTTTTGTCTCAAAATCATCCACGCTGGGCCTGTTGAGGACCTCATGTATTCCTCAGGCAGCTATGGGTCTCCTGATGCCGCAGCTTTCCCGAGCTTGTCATCCTTTGCGTTCTCTTCTCGTGGAATATAGACCATTTCTACCTTCTCAAAGGCTGACATGAGCTCTCGAACCTTTGAGAGGTATTTTTATAGTTGTGGGTTGTTGGCTTCAAAGTTTTCACAGATTTGATTGACAACAAACTCGGAGTCACTGTAGACAATCAGGTCCTTGGCCAAGTACTCATTCGCTAACCGTAGTCCTGCAAGTAAGGCATCGTACTCCGCGGCGTTGTTGGTCGCTGGAAACCCAAAGACTATGAAATACTTTATCTCTAATCCTTCAGGTGCCCTTAACATACCGTCGGGTCCACAACCTTCCTTCATTGATGAGCCGTCCACATGCACGGTCCAGATTGTTGGGCTGTGTGAATCTTCAGCATCATAAATGTCTGAGGAGTCCTGAGTTGCTGCTGTAGCTTTGAGAATAAAGCACACCAAGGCTTAACCTTTTAAGGTAAGCCTCAGACGAAACTCTATGTCAAACTCACCCAACTCAATTGCCCACTTAACAAATCGTCCTGACGTTTCTGGCTTCTATAGAATTGTTCTCAAGGGCTGGTCAGTCAAGACTACTACTCTGTGTCTAGAAGTATAGCCTCAACTTTCCAGTGAAATACACGAGTGCTAGAGCCATTTTTTCTGCATAAGGATACCTTGTCTCAGCGTCAGCCAAGATCTTGCTAATATAGTATACAGGTTGCTACCTGCTTCTGCTAACTGATCAAGACTAAGCTCAAGGTTTTATATGAAATCGAAAGGTACAGGTACAATTCCTCGCTCGTTTGGGGAGAAGTCAATAGAGGTAGATTTGATAGGCACTCCTTGAGTCCTCAGAAGGCTTATTCGCAGTCGGCCATCCACTGGAAGCCATTAGTCTTTGTCCCTCTTAGGGCCTTAAAAAATGGCAAGTACTTCTTAGTTGACTTTGCCATAAAGCGTGACAATGCTGCTAGCCTCCAAATAAGCTTTTGGACTTCTTTCATTGTCTGAGGGGATTTCATGTCAAGGATGGTCTTGATCTTTTCTGGATTTACTTCAATCCCTTGGTGTGAAACAATGTAGCCCAAGAATTTCTAAAACTTCATTCTAAATGTACATTTGGTTGGATTGAGCTTCATCTGGTACGTTCTTAGGACATTGAAGGTCTTATCCAGATCTCGGATGTGGTGGTCGGTTATTTTGTTTTTGATGAGCATGTCATCCACATATAACTCCACATTCCTTCCAACCTAGATCTCAAACATTTTATTTATGAGTCTCTGATAAGAGTACCGGCATTCTTGAGGTCGAAGGGTATGACTTTATAACAGTAGGTCCCTTGATCCGTCATAAATAATTTATGCTACTTGTCTTCGAGACTCATTCTTATTTGGTTGTAACCCAAGTACGCGTCCATGAAGCTTAGAAGCTCATGGTCGAACGTCGAGTCTACAAGTAAATCAATCCTTGGAAGCGGCAAGCTATCCTTTGGGTACGCCTTATTGACCTCTGTGAAGTCTATGCACATCCTCCACTTTTCGTTATTCTTTTTGAACATTATAGCATTGGATAGCCAGCCTGGATAATGTACTTCTCTTATGAATCCCTTGTCCAGGGGCTTTTTTACTTCCTCTCGAATTGCCACAAAATTTTCTACTAAATAGTTTTTTCTCTTCCACCTAATGGGCTTGTGACTGAAATTTAAGCCCAATTTATAGACTATTACTCCAGTCGATATCTCTAACATGTCACTTGGAGTCCAAGCAAGAGCGCTTGAGTTCTTTCATAGGAAGCTGATAAGCTGGTCTCGAAAAGTTTGAGGTAGAGAGCTTCCTATTTGGATAGCCTTTTTTGGATCTCAGGATCTAGAAGGACTCAATCGATGGCTTCTGTGATGAACCAGATTATTCTCCACCGAATAACCTCCGTTAATAACATCTAACGATAAACCGAGAATATAATAATCATAAATTCTATAGAAAATTTAGCAGAGTTTCGTCTGTAAATTGGACATTTTGAAAATACAAACACCTGAAAAACGCAACCCTACACAATAATCCACAAATAATTCTCAATAAAATCTTATAGCAACAAACAGGATCCAAATGCCACAACTACCAAGGTGGCACCGGCGATAATAATCTAGATGACACCGGTAAAGAAGGATGCCAACTAGGAACCTCGAAATCACCATAAGTTAAAACCTGCGGAAGCATATAAAGGCTACAATACACAGCGGACTAATAAATATACATATCATCCATCTTCCATTAACACAATATACTGTTGTACAAGTTTGATCTGATACAAAAGCCAAAAACCCAAAATATTCTTGGCATACATCTAGCCAATCCAAGTCCAAGTCTCAAGCCAAGCACGCAAGACAGCTAGCTATCGAGCTTCTAGGGTCTACGCTGACTCATCAGGTATCAAGGCGTTCTCATCTGAAATATATAAAGTAAGGGTGAGCATAAAGCCCAACAAATGAAATCATATCCCACTAACTAATAACAGGCAATGGTACTGAAAAGAAAGAGCACATGAACAGTACAAGGGGACACAAGAGGGAGGAGAGAACTTGAGATTATCTGATTCATTTTATTCGTTTTTATTTAAACATTTATCTTTGCGGACCCTGGAGCTAGTAGATCGTACTAGCCAACGAAGTAAGAGAACGAGGAAAGTAATATGTTCGCTACACATTCTAAAGCCACGGCTACATTCTTAGGTCGGTAGCACACGACCACTAGTTGCATCCATGCAACAATCCACAGAACAACTACATCTCGATATGTAATGTTCAACGACACGCCCCACACCCCCGGGGACCAGGGCAATCCTCGTTATTTCACTATAGTGTCCTAGAACTTGCCATGTACGTCACCCACCCCCAAGGGCGGCCAGAGTATTTCTTGGGTTCCCACCATGATGTATGTGGCAGGTTAGAGGACACCACTCCTATCAACCACGGTCCTAATTTCAAGGTTTGACTCTTTGGGAGGGAGGACCCACTACACGACACACTCAATCATCACTGGGAAGTCCCATTCCCATCACACGTCTCCATCCGGAAGATCGCGTTCTCCACGACACACCTGGTGGGTCTCCCTCCATTTACTTATTGGACTTAATTTCTTCTTTGAGATTAACGTTTATCATAATTTAACACAATGTTCACAAGGAGTTTGGAATTCCTTACCTCCGGTGGACAACCACCACCTTAGAAGCTCTCGGGACACATTCCCACGTTTCCAGTGCACAATTTATACAGTCCAAAGCTTATACTTTTATATCAACACATATCATAAGCTTCATCATAATTATATAGGAGCAACATGAGCAATTTCACAATTTATTCACGGATGAACAGTAACTTAGAGGACACGGAGTCCGCGAACGGATCGTAACATGCGAGATTTCTCGCACGGCCAACATATATACACAATAGGAACTTGGGGATTCATATTTTGACGTCAATTTAATGATTCATCGGTGGGAAATGGGAAACCCCCAAAATCTCGTGGGTTAGGGTTTGACGAAGCTCCACCGAACGAATCGATGAGCAAATCAGCGAACAAATTATACTATCCTTGGTCTTGAGACACGGGTACTACATTTTCCGAGCCATGGGTGGGTATCGACACAAAAATACCTGATAAATAACGAAAATCAACGAAAGAGGAAAGTTAGTGGGTATGAGTACACTTGCCTCGACGCGTACTTTAACTTTAATAACTAGCTCTCAGACGGATTCGGACTCCCGGCTTCGATCTCTCTCCTTCTCTCTCTAAAAATTGCTCCTCTCTCTCTCACTAAAACCCTAATCGTGCGAAAAATGGTGAGGAAAAAGGGCTGGGCGCGTATTTATACTGCGCCGTCCGCTGGAGCGCGGCTCGAGCGGGCGGCGAGCGGGCTCGCCATGGGTCATCCCCCGCTCGAGCGGCCCTACTACTTGTTTTTCCGCTCGAGCGGCCAGCAAGCGGGTTCGCTACTAGTTTTTCGGCTCAAGCTGAGCTCGAGCGGCCAGCGGGCACTGGCTGCTGACCCGGACCTCAGCAGGAGAAATTCTGAATATTTCCAACTTTTCACCTTATACACATCCCTACATCATTCAATCGATCTATAATTAATTACTAGAACGACGATTATTCCTTAACTACCCTGCCCATAAACCCGGAACCTCACAGCTTCTCTAAACTCGACCTGTTGTAATGTCGTCTTGTCTCAAAAGTCCAAGTCTTTGATGGGTTGAGAAAGTGGTGTCTTGATGATTTGGGACAGGTAGCATGTCCGATGGTCAGCTTGATCTCCGAGGACCTCTCTAATCCCGTATGGTGTCAGGAACTTTATCTTTAAATGTGGGATTGATGTCACGGCGCTAAAGGCGGCCAGGTAAGGGCATCCAAGGATTGTGTTGTAGATAGAGGGTAGGTCTATTACCAGAAAAGAAAGGGTCCTTGACAATATCCTTGGTTGGGTCTCTAATATGACCTCAAGTTGGATGACTCCCTGCACTGGTACTGGTTCGTTGTTTAACCCATAGAGTGGTTCCTCAATTGATGTCATCTGGCTTCTTTTGAGTCTTAATTTAAAGAAAGTATCGAGATAGAGAATATTGCGTAAGCTTCTATTATCAATAAATACTCGTTTCATCTGGTAGTCTAAACTATCGTCAGAAACGAGTGCAATTACAACTAAGGGTCAAAATGGGAGATATTATATGGGCCATATTTTCATTACAAAAATTAATGATATTATCCCTAAACTTTACCTTAGGTTTCTTATTCTTCGCCTCTGAATCCTTCCAAGTGTTGCCTCTGGTCGGGCAGGTAGATATCATGTTGGCCACCCCCGCGGCCACTTTGCTTCTTGGCTGGTCAGCCTTTCCTACTTCTACCGTTTCGGACAATTGTCTAAGTCTTTGCAAGAAGTGATTGAGGTGATTTCTCTTGATCAACTCTTCAATCTCCTTTTGCAACGTCCGGCAATCTCTGTACCATGGCCTCCGCAACTGTGGTAGTGACAGTACTTAGACTGGTCACCACCTTTCAGGTTCTTCAGCACCTTGGGCTACTTTAAAAACTTTTCATCCCGAATCTGCATTATAATATTGGTACGTGAGTCGTTCAAGGGAGTAAGTTTATGGGCCTATACTCCCTATGAATGTTCTGCCTGGATTTCTGGAGCTTCTTGGGGCTCGGGATTCTTATTGGTCTTTATGTCTCCTTTTTTCCTCCACTGCCCTCAGAGGAAGGCTCTCCACCTGCACGGGCCTCTTCACATCATTTACTTTTCCGGCCACAATGTAAACTCTTACTATACTCTCGGCCTCCCTTAATGTCTGCAACCTCTTGTGCACGAGGTGCTTGAAGAAGCTACCTCCTTCCAGTGCGGACAGGAAAGCGGTCACCTTAACCCCATTAGTCAGCTTTGAAATCTACCTGGCCTCGGATATGAAGCGGGATAGAAAGCTCTTCAAACTCTCCTTGGCCCCTCACTTCACATAAATAAGGTGCCATAGTTGCTTCTCGATCTTTCAGCTAGAAGTGAACTGAGAGAGGAAGGTCTCTGCCAACTCATCGAATAAATGGATGGAGTTCGCAGGTAGCCTATAGAATTAGATTATCGCGTCTCCCTTGAGCATCAAGGGGAAGCACTGATACATCGTCGTCTCATCCAAGCCTTGAAGGCTCAGATGCTCACGGAAGTGATCCAAGTGGTCCATTGGATTTGCACTTCCATCTTAGACGTCGAGGTTTGGCATTTTAAACTTTTGGGGAGCGGCCTTGTCCTAATCTCCGTTGTGAATGGAGATCTGTGTAGGTCAGCAACTCCTCCCTCGGTATTGCCAAAGACTCGGCGAAACACCTCTTGAGCTTCTCCTCCACCTGAGGTGAAGCCGTCATCTTCTTCTCGTTGAGGTAATTTCTCAACTTGTAGGGGCCTTGTGCAGCTTGCTGCTCGGGATGGCTTCTAGTTTTCGAAGGGACTTCTTCTCAAGGAGTCGCGCCCTAAACGACATTTTCCTAGCCGTTGTGGACACAGTGATGGTTTTGCCGCTCTGGGCTTTCCTCCTGTACCCGTGGGCTTAAGCGCCCTTGAAGGCACGATGGAGCTCTACTGCTAGAGGCAATTTGCATCCCATTGTCCTCTTGCTGAGCGATTTGCTTTGAGGGGTGTTTCTTTCCCTTCCCCTTTCTCTGGGACGTCATGGTTTGGGAGGCCTTAAAGGACACCTCCTTCTGCCGTGAGTCCATCCTCGAGCAAAGGTTCTGGATGGCCTTGGACATGTCGCTCATCCTTAAAGCCAATGCCTGCATATAAGGATCAGGATAATTCTCTACTCTGGCATAGGAAGCATGGCTGTTGCTACACAAGCCCGCTTCTTTGACAGGTGTGCTGATCTGTCCTCTTATGTTCATTACTTTTTTGTTATTTGGAAAATGCGTTGAGCTGACTTTTCATAACAGTTCCTACAGACGGTGCCAAATGTTGCGTCATCGGATCCTTGCTTCGATAGTGACGAGGATCCGACAACAACACCAAATAGTATGCATGCGAAAAGAAAAGAGAGAGAGTGCATGACACGTGGAGTTTTATATGGAAAACCTTCTCTTAAATGAGAAGAGAAAATCACGAGATTTTAGTCCAAGAACTGCCTTCACTATCTGGGAGTGCAAATACAAGAAGCTAACGGCTAAATGTTTGGAAACTCAAATGGGCCACTCTTACTACACAAGTCCTCACTTCCTCTCTCTATAGCACAGAATGGTTTTTTTGCTTTCTCTCTTTTAGTGCGCTCTAACAAGAGTTTAGAGTTTCGAATTTTTCTTCCTTTTTTTGGTAGGTGTAAAGTGAATGCTTATATAGTGGGTTAAATTCTCTACATGAAGCTGCCATGGGATGCTAGCGTGTGCAGAAAGTCCTGCCACCAACTCTGCAAATCTATTTTGCTATGTCAGGAAGATTGACTGCATGCGGGCTGACTCTACAAGACACCACGTCATGCGTTCACCGGAAGCTGCCATCCTCTATGCAAGTTACATGTCGCAGGCCGCGTGTAACGTTAGTGACGTAATCTATGAGCTGGTATTCTCGTCCGTTGTTGACCCCTATCTGTAATGTGTCTACAGGTCCTTGGGCCTTTTGGGCCTTCTTTGCCATGTTGGCTTCTTGGGCCATTTAGCCATTTAGAAACGTATACCCGTTTCGTGTAAACGGGTTTTATACTTGGGCTTTGGATGAATCCGCTACCCATCACATACTTTTATATATTTTACGTTTATAAATTATTTTAAATTATTAAATAAAATGAATTTAATTTTGATTTTAAAGACAAAACTGAATAAAAAATTTGATACTTCGATGGGAAATAAAAAATTTTTAAATTATACATAAAAATGATTAATAAAGGTCATAATATATAAAATTTTATTTATTTTATTATTTATTAGTCTATTTGTAAATAAAAAAAATCTCAAATAAATAAGAACAGAGCGTGAAAGGCACCTTAAGGACACTGCCCGTGGTTGAGACGTCACTCTCCGCCGCTGTCACCGTATCTTCACACTGTCGGTGTTCACTGCTCAAAGCGCCATTCCCGCTGTCAAACCGAATGGAAGAGTGACTTCTGCTGTGTCAAGCTGTTGCTCGCCACCTACGCATTCCCAGTTCTTCCCCCCTCCACATTCGCTAAAAAAAATCTTTGTTTGGAAGAGGTAAGTATCTTCCTCTCTGTCCCCTATCTCTTTCTAGGTTCTGTCGATTTTTGGGTTGTGGATCTTGTTTACATCTAATTTGGAAATTTTTATTGCTTGTACGTGCAAGGGTTGGTGACTATTTATCTATAATGTGGTGAAAACTTGTTTGGCTAATGTCTTTAGCTCCAGACTTTGGCGTCTGGAGATAGAATAATCGTTGTTGCCTGTCGTGCTCTATATTAGAAAGTCACAAACACAGAGCTGGAATTGTACTTACAATTGTTTGCTCTGGCTGGCTTAGTGACATGGTTGATTGTCCCATATTTTTCTTGTCTAATTAAATGCGTGACAATGTTAAGAGACCCAGATATTTATGTTTTTATTGATAGTTAGTCTTTGCCAGTTCAATAACGATAGATCCACTGTATATGCATATTGTTTCCCCATGATTTGCAATATATATAATTTTACTTACTTTTCTTTTTGTGTACCACATCCAGATAAATTATAAAAATGCCACCTTGTGATATTATTGAACAAAGTGATTATAAAGTACCACGTGCAGACAAATTATAATGGGCATCTTGTGAGATTGTTGTGCAAAATGAGTGTAAATTGCATGCTGTCTAATATCCTGGTTATGTGGATTCTGCTTATACTATATTTTCTGGGTCTTACGGCGTTGAATTTTACTTTATCTTTCTTACTTTGGAATTGAATAGATATTCCTATTCATAAAGGGCTGAACTTGCACCTTTCATGAACGCTCCATTAAGATTTAAGAACAAAGGTAGTTCAAGCGGCTTCCACAGTACAAGTCTATTCTCGTAGTTTGAACCCATAATCCTCCACATGCTTGTCATCAACCCATTCTTCTTTTTTCGTTAGTTTGACGGGAGGTCAGATGAGCCTGCTAGTAGGATGGACAAGAAGATAGACCGATTCTTTCATTAGGTCTCTGTATGCTAGTTTTTTGGTTCAACCCCATTAGAGATCCGGGGTTGATAGGTGCAATTCACAATAGAGCTCTCTTAATATTGTGGCAAGATTCACTCTATAAAATTACATAAAATTTAAGTATTTATATCGTTGGGGCAAATGGTGAGTGGCTTCTGACTTTCTTATTGTTATTCAGGAACAAAATATATATTTATTTACTTCGGGGGCATTTTGTGTTTTGAGAGGATTATGGCTATGGGAAAATATACCCGGATTGATGTGAGGAAATCATCGAATTGTTGTTCAAAGGCCACTGTTGTTTTAATCGTCATTGTGTGTTTGGTGGGGGCCTGGATGATGATGTCATTCTCTGTGGAGGTATTCTCTGATGAGACTAAGGATGAAGTGACACAGAAAGTAACTGAGGATGACACTCAGCGATTTGATGACAGTCCAGGTGAATTACCCAAAGACGCTTTGAAAGAGGATGGTAATCAAGATGATTTTCAGGAAGGCAGCAATTCAAATGTCCATGGAAGTCGAAATATGCCCCTGGAGGAGTCCGAGATGTCAGATGGAAGCAGTGAGGAAAAGGGGTTGGAGAAATTAAGTGACAAGAATGAGGATACTGAATCAGGAGAGAAAACAATATTGGGGGCTGAAAAGGATAACAACTTTGAAGGGGTAGAGAAAGAATCAAATTATGGAAATAAAGATGAGAACTCTGATACTGGAGGGAGTATAAATGGAGAAGATCAAGCAAATATAAGTGATCAGAATGAAGCTGCGGACATCTCAGATGAGAGTAAACTAAAAGCAAGTGAGGCAGAAGAGATATCTGGAACAGAAGAGTCTCTTGATGGACGAAAGCAAGAAATGGAAGCTGAGACTAAAGCAGATGAGAAAACTGAGCAAAATCAGGTGAATAATTCAGAGGAAAGCTCAGGTGAGATCAATTCACACTATCAAGAGAATGAAAAGAAACTAGTAATTGAGGAGAACGTAGATGAAATGAAACAGCAAGATACAGTGGACAGTCAGATGGAGAGGAAGTTTCATCTAGATCAAACTAAAGATTCAGAAGATAACCCTGGTAAAGAAAGGCCAGAAATTAAGGTTGAGGACAAAGTAAAAATGTCTAATGAAGCTTTGACTCTAGATGGGCAGCAGTCATCCCAATCAGCTGAATCCAAGGTGAACGAATCACAAAAAGATTTATGGTCCGAGGAGCAAAATGACTATAGATGGAAACTGTGCAATGTCACAGCAGGGCCCGACTATATTCCTTGTCTTGATAACATTCAGTCTATAAGGAGGCTTCCTAGCACCAAGCATTATGAGCATCGAGAGAGGCATTGCCCTGATGAATCTCCCACCTGTCTTGTTCCTCTACCTGAAGGATACAGATCTCCACTAAAGTGGCCTAAAAGCAGGGAAAAGGTATACCATATATTTAAGGCGGGAATATATATGATTAAAAATGTCAAAACATATAGCATTCTTTGTTTTTATCGATCTAGTTTTAATATGTTTTCCCAAATTATAATGCAGATATGGTTCTCTAATGTACCTCATACCAGGCTTGCAGAGTACAAGGGGCATCAAAATTGGGTAAAGATTATGGGTCAATATCTTACTTTTCCCGGTGGCGGAACTCAATTTAAGTTTGGCGCTCTACATTACATTGATTTTATTCAAAAGGTGAGCCCTTCTCTGCATTTGTTTTTCCATGTCTGACTTTTTGATTAATTAAGCTGATGTAAAGTTGCCTGCTAATACTTCTGATTCTCGTTAAGAGCATGCATGTGTAATGGTACTGTAAAGTTTTTTCCTTTCCCTTCAAGTGTAATTTGATTACCGCAAGGACATATATGTATGAAAACACTAGTAACTAATAAAAGGAAAAAAAGGATAGGAGAAAAGAAACACAAAAAAGAGAAGTTTCATAGTGTTGTTCCAATCCATTCCTTGGTACGCATAGGATCAGATAGGCAAGCGAACTCCGAGACCCTCTGGTCTCAGGAATGTCTCTTAAGAGACTACAGGTTGCTTCTCATTCTGATTCGCAGCGTAGGACTGTAGAGCTGGATCCACGATTTGGCTCATTACCTGCATACGAATAATTATTTGTCTTTGAGTTATTAGAGTTGTTAGGGATGACAGCTGATCGTGTTTGGATTGAAAAAGTCAGAGCCAAGTATGATCCATTATTTTAAACCATAATTGAGTTGGATAAAATTTGATTATTTGGGCTATGCATAGACTTAAACCCAGCTAAAACTATATTTTCCTCTTAAAGAATGAATATCCTCTGTCCCAGCTCCTGGTTGCTGATCATTTGATTGACTAGTAGTCCCATGTCCGTAGTGTGCTACGAAACTTCACCATCTCTTCCGTATTGGTCCCCTGAGCTGCAATGTAGGACCCACCAGCATTCACACTCTATTGTTCCGACATTTGCATTTATCACCCCAAAAAAAAGCAAGAGGAAGAAAGACTGCTTATTATGCTCTTAATTAAAGCGACTGGATGACAATATAATCTTGGATGATGCAAACAAATAAAGAAAAAATAATAACTTTTTAAATATGCTTCTCATTTTGATGTTTATATTTCTGGCACTTTATTGCTCACTGAATCATATCTTTTGTGGATCATTAGATTTAGGAGTGGCAGACTGTGTAGCTAGAGATAGATGAGCATTTGTGAATTATCATTGAGTTCCAGTAACGAGTAAATGGATGTATGTGGGAAACAGCAGCCATGAAGTGAATGGGATTGGCACATCTAAAATTGATTTTGTGCAGTAGCCAAACAATACTCTTGCATGTTGTCCTATACTTTCCTGAGATTTGATGAAACTTGGTCTCTATAATTGTTTTTTAAGTGTAAGTTATAGTTTGAATTCCCTTGGTGCATGCGTCTTGCATGCTTAGTTGAACAAGGTGAGTATACAGGAAACCCGCAAGGAATTCATGCTGGATATGAAGTATTACTCTTTTTGGAACGCACTACCTAAGCCATACTCGTAATATACTGTTGTCAGTCTAAATATATTGAATATGCTCTGGAATTGGTTGCCTCCGTATGCTTGCTTTGGAACTGTTTTACAACTGCCACACATGCAACCCTTCGAACATGGAGTTTTTTTTGCTGCTTCTTGGAAATTCATAGTAGAGCCAATGATGATCTTGTCTTGTTGGGTTCAGGCTGTAGCTTTAACAAAAGCTGTTTAATATTTTAAAATATCTCTCCTTTCCTAGAAGTCAAAAAAGAAAATAACTTTTAATGGTAGGAAGTGAATGCAATGAAATTGTGTATACTATACGAAGAAAGCCTTTCCTTATATTGCACATAATTGTGACTAGGAAAGAGGATTTCAATGGCTAATGTACCTATGACCAACACGAACTTATGGGATGTGAATTAGGAGCCCTACACCAAGGACACCGTATTCACAACTAGCACCTTTTCATTTTCAGTTTAATAATGTCAAATTAACTGTTTAACAATGAAAGTAAAATACTAATTTTTAAAACTTTGGCACATAAATTAAATGATGAAGGGTCTATAACAGTTGGGATTGAATATTATTAAAAGTTATGAAAATGATTTTGTAGATTTTTGAATAATATGAGAGTTTTAGTATTTTTAAAAAATTTTAAAAATTAAAAAAAAAATCTATTTACTTTTATTTTAAGAATAATTCAGCCCAACCATTAAATATTTTAACCAATGATTGTGATGATGTAAGGGAGGAGCTCCCCTCACTTATGAAAACAAAATCTATATTTACTTTATCTTTTATATATTTTTAAAGTTTAGCATCGAACACACTCTTACATATTTAGAATATAATCAATTAATTTAATTTTATATAGTATAATCCTGTAAATTCAAGCTTCACCTCCATTTTCTGTATTAATTATCCGACTTATAATTTAAGATTTTTAAAAGGTTATAAAATTCACATTTGGTAGTGGACTTAAACTAAAATAGCCTTGAAATGCCTAAAGCCGTAGGACATAATGCTATAAGGTCGGGTCTCATAATCTTACAATCTCCAACCTCCTCCCAACTCACAAGTGATTGGCACTTCCTCCCATATAAGGCCTCGAACGGCCACCACCTTAATACTAGACTGGAAGCTGTTATTGTATAACTCTACAATCAATAAATATGTGTCCAAGCTATCACCCAACTCCAGAACCAAACTCCTAAGTAGGTCCTCAAGTGTTGGAACAGTCCACTCTATTTGGCCGTCAATCAGATGGAGCAAGTTCAGAGGCATCTTCAGCATTGGTATCTATGCTTGAGTCATCCTGGAGTATTTGGATAGTACGTTGGACTTGTTCCGTAAAGTCATGGAAATTGATCTTATGGTTAGACCATTTTGTTGACGTAGTTGATGGAGTAGGAGATAGAGTCATCTTTGGCACTTTATCTCAACGGAGCCGTTCACCACGTCTTCAACTTGATTGAACACATAGAAAAGAAAATCTCCTTTGCTTTGTTGAGGAAAGCCTGTCTTAATTTTTGTCTACTTGCTTCGAATTATAGAATTAGGTGGCTAAACATTTTTTCGAGAAGACGGTGAAGTTGAAGCGTTATCCAAAGATGATTTTGTCTCATCTCTAGGAAATTATGTCAGTATTAGGTCAACAAATCCAAGTCAAACAAACGGTATGAGGGTTTTCTGATTCATTTTGATTTGAATGCATAACCCCGTGGATCATAAGTGATTTTTTTTTAAATTAGGCAGATTGCTCGATTTTATTTTAAGCACAAAAGGTAACGGAGGTTCTCAAGTTCATTTCATTTACTGTGACACCAGTCTTAAATCATAAAATAATGATGTAAACAAAGCTCAACAAAATATCGGGACATAACCCTACAACAACCTGTTTAGATAACCCATTTCAAATTAAACAAAGACCCATCATTCTGCCAACATTTTACTTAAGCACCTCTCACAAAAATTGTGCATGCTTGATGGACAACTGATTAGCATATATGCACTAGTTTGTGTATATAAATAGGTTTAGCCACTTTATAACTCATTTTCTACAGATTTCAGAGAAGAGAGATAAAGAGAAAGAAAGAAAGAGAAAGATAGGGAAGAGAAATTGGAGCAAAATATTAAAGGATCTTTAAAAATTAAGGCAAGTGAATTATAAGCCTTATTCTTCATCTTTTTGCTAAAATTTTAAAATTTATCCTTCATGCGGCATGACATGGGGAGGATGGGAAAAGAGAACATTAGGTTTTTGATCACTTGAGATGTAAAGCTAGGAGCTTTTGTGGGATCAACCCAGAAAGGAGTTAGCGAGAGGGCCTTTTGAAGTTTCCATGAATCTAACTTGCTTAGGACCTTCATAAGATTAGTCCATACTTGTATGCAAATTATAAGCTCTATAAGATTAAGCTATAAAAAGTTCATAGGGTATCAACACTTTAGCTATAAATCCACGTCATTTATATAAATCTATTAAAATGATTTTTAAGTTCATTTGAATTATAAGATGATTTGAAATTAATTATAAAATAACTTGCTATCAATATATTGACAAGGAAAAAAATCTGGCTGACATCCTCAAGTATGGATAGCACAAAAACCTAAGCTTGGTACAATCAGAGAATAGGTTTTACCTACTTTGATCATATTTTGGTTTGGGTAAATCTTGAAATTCCTAATTAGATTTGCTTAAAGGGTAGGGTGTCTTCATTTCAAGAGGTATTTTTTTTCCAAGTCGGGTCTTGTAATGTTGGATACTAGTCATCAGCCCATAGGCTATCTGGAAAATAATGTTTATTAGTTGATCCATTTATTGACATAAGAAGTCCAATTGGAGCAATACTAGATAGATTTGGCTTTACCCAAACTTTTCTATCATGCCAACATTCCCTGCTTATCAGATTGTTGCTGTAGTAGATTGTGAATCCACCATGTGTGGGTCCAATTCCCGTTGTTTGCCCTTACAATTCATTATATAAACAGGTAAATACTCCCTTCTGTTATTGATAGCTATAGTGTAGCCAATTATTATAGGTATAATGGTAGATGCATAGGACCAAGGTACTAGGCCCAATGGGTCTCCTGAAAAACCCATGGAATAAAAAAGAAAGCAAGCTTTTTCATCTCCTTTATTGGATAAGTAACATATGAAAAAATAGGAAAAATGGTGCTGATATGGTAAAATTTTATTCACACTAAGCTCTCTCTTTTTGACAGACTCTTCCTGAAATTTCATGGGGGAAGCGAAGCCGTGTGATATTGGATGTTGGATGTGGTGTGGCCAGCTTTGGGGGTTTTCTTTTTGATAGAGACGTACTCGCATTTTCACTTGCCCCAAAGGATGAGCATGAAGCCCAAGTGCAATTTGCACTTGAAAGGGGTATACCTGCTATATCAGCTGTCATGGGTACCAAGAGGTTGCTGTTTCCTAGCATGGCTTTTGACATTGTCCATTGTGCACGTTGTAGGGTCCCCTGGCATGTGGAAGGTACTATGTGCAGTCTCCTTCATTTAGATTTGATTTTCTTTTGTGTGTTATGTTCCATTTTCTATTTTCTTTTATTTGGTTGACATTTCGAACAAACATGTGCTTTTGGATACATTTTAGGTGGCAAACTCCTTTTGGAACTTAACCGTGTCTTGCGACCTGGAGGTTACTTTGTCTGGTCTGCTACTCCAGTTTACCAGAGACTTTCGGAAGATGTTGGCATTTGGAAGGGTGCGGCACCTTAAAATCTGAATCTCCATGATATTTGTACTTGGTTTTCTCATTCATAGAGTGGTGTACTGGTTGAAGATGGATTTACCACTTATCTATATATGTCAATGCAGCGATGTCCAAGCTAACGAAGTCAATGTGCTGGGAACTTGTGAAGATTGGTAAAGATAAACTGAATGGAGTTGCTGTAGCAATTTATAGGAAGCCCACTTCTAATGATTGCTATGAGAGAAGACCACACAATGTTCCTCCACTCTGTAAAGAATCAGATGATCCTAATGCAGCCTGGTATTTATTATAGAACTTAATGTCTTTTATCTTTAATATTATAGTAGTGGGCTAAAGTTTCTGCTTTTTAGTTGGAGTAGCGGTTGACTTGTTTTTGGGAAGTTGACATTGACTCCCTCTCTTTGGGGAGCACTTGGAAAAGTGGCTGGAAAGATTCTTTACTCGTTAGGGGTCAGTTGAACTTTTTTGTAGATAATTGATGAATTATGCCTTTAGAAACTAATTGTTTCATTTTGCCATATGTCATGTGCAAATAATAGTCTTTCGAAGTCATCAAGATGAAAAGTTGTCCATTGGTATTTGATGCGCCTTGGATCCAAGCTTGAACAGATTTGGGTCGAATAGTCCGTCGGATTTCGGTATCTGTTCACTTAGCTTTGGATCCTGCACACTACAACTTCAAACAAGAGGTCAGGTGACGGCGAGATTTGGTCTCACCTAAAATACTCCGACGCTTAAACCAGTAATCGGCTCTCTGAAATGAAAATGTGGATGCAATGGATGCAGTATAAATGCTGATGAGTGTTTGTGTAGGTGGGAATGCACTCGTAGGATGAGTAGCTTATGTGGTTACTCGTGAGGAGTAGGACCTCTCAATACAGAGTTCACTGAGAACTGGTAGCTAAGAGAGAGAGCGCTTGAAGGCCTGAGAGAGTTAGAGAGTTTCTAAGAGCTTGAGAATGCTTGAGGACTTTTGCGGGTAAGAGAAGGAGTGTGTAGGCGATTCAGAGAGTATTTGAGAGCGTGCCTTTGAAGGGAGCTTCTATGGCCTTTTATAGCCATGACCTTGGGTTGTCTTCCTTACGCAGAAGGGCTGAATGCCCGCACTCTGTTAATGATTGTTGCATTTCTTGGCGCAAGCGTGAGCGCCTTTCTGGCTGTAACGGTCCAAGAGATTAATTTCCTTCTGCGTTTTGTAACTTTTAGGGTTTCTAGCAGATAGCGCACAGATTCTGGCGCCTTCCTCCGGGGATGTGCACTGATTCTGGAGGTAACCGTTATAGTAGAACTTACATTATTGGAGATGCGGGAAATTAGGGCAGATGACTATTGTAGCTTTAAGATCGATACGTGGACCAATTAATACTTGGGCTGCATGCGTCTTGAGCCCCAGCCGGTCTACTGGCCACCTCTCCGCTCAATAAAAGCGTTGACCGTTCTAGACTTTAATAGGTCGTCCTGCTCTTGGGCCTCTGCTGGCCTATTTGCTTTTCATCCGGTCAACGGCAGCGTTGACCGTCTAAGCAGAATTGGGACGTTGAGGATTTGGGCCGTTTCCTTCTTTGTGGGCTACCCCGTCATTGGCGTCCGCATCACTAGCCCTCATACTGGTGGTTTGGGACTTCGGCCTCCAGCATGTTCACGGTGAGATGCCTTTGGCTGGGCAACTTGTTTGATACAGCTTGATGAGGAAACTAGTAGTGGTTCTTGATCTTGTTAATTGCATTGCTTGCGACTGCTGACCGCAAAGTCAGAATTCAGAGAATAAAGCTGTAGGAGGCTTTGACCAGGTTCGTTGACTGTTCAGCCAGAATCCGGAGAACTGGTTGGAGGGAGCACTGACCGAATTCGTTGATCATCCTGGTTAGAATCCGGAGAACTTGGCAGGAATAGGAGCGTTAACCAGATTCGTTGATCGTCTTGGCTAGAATTCGAAGAATTGAGCGGGAAGAGCAGCATTGACTAGATTCGTTGACCATTCTGGAAAGGATCTAGAGAACTTGTGGGAATTGAAACGATGTGCCATCATAACGTCGGACTGTTAGATGAAAAGTTTGCCACGTGTCAACAAGTAGTGAATTTGCGATTCCGGTAATTAATTCTGTAGGAGATTCGATTCGACTATGCCCTTTCCGGAAGCGACATGTGTCCGCTTTAATGGGTGTACTTTTTTGAGGCGTTGCCTTATCAACGGCTGCGTGCTTTTATAAAACCAGTCCGTCCGTTTAAATTTTCCACGCTGAAAATTTTCTAAGTATTTGCTGCTCTTTTTACCCTCGTTTCCATGGCTCCTTTTGTTGTTGAGATTGCTTCTGTGATTACCCCTGGCGAGGTGAAAGAGCAGTACGTGGAGTTCAACATCCCACGTGAGATCGTCTCCGTGATTCCCAGTGAGCATGATAGGGTCTGGTTCCCTCCTAGGGGTTGCGTCACTATGTACGAGGCTCATCTGAGAAGTGGGTTTCGCATCCCCGTCCTAGAGGAGCTGCTGGACATCTTTACAACGCTCAAAGTTCCTATCGCACGGCTCCATGCCAATGCCGTGCGTTACCTCTGCTCGCTGTACATCTTCTTACGTCACCATTCACGGATGCTGACGAAAGAGGCGGTTAGGGTGATGTTTCAATTCACCCAGAGTGGGGACCGGATCTCTTTGTCCCCCAGAAATCTTCCCATCAGCAAGACCATCTACAATTCGCTGAAAAATTGGAAGAACTGCTACTTCTTCGTGCATGTCGGTGACTCATGGCCCTTGTCCTGGGATTGGGGTAAGGTTCCTATGCTTTCACCAGGACACCCAAGAAGGCTGAGTTGGCTGCTGTGGCTAGTGAGGGATCATGATTTTGAGTTTAGGAGAGATCACTTGGTTTTTAGGGAGGAAACCAGGAAAGCTTGTTGGGGACCTCCTTCTCCGGTCCAAAAGATCAGACCACCATCGCCAGATGCCTCACAACTCAAGAGGAAGCCGGCGCTATCACCATTGATGCGGCCAGTGCGCTTTCCACAGGTGACGCTCCCAGAAGTCCAAGGCAAAAGAGGGCCGCGACGATAGAGTGTTCTTCGTCATCCTCCACAGAGTTGGACTACGTAGCAGTCGGACGACTCGCTGGAGCCGGAGAGCGCTTCGAAGTAGAGGCAGCTGTGGAGGAGTATGAGGCCATGCTATGCGCCACCGCAAGCGGTGTTGTCATTGTGCTACCGCAGCCGGTGGGCTTGGCGGTGCAAGCCGCGCCGATGGAGAAGCCTCCTGTAGTCACCAGGATGGAGCCAGCTAATGAGCTGCTAGCTGAGTTGGAGGAGCCAGCCTTGGAGCCGTCTTCTGTGCCTGATGAGCTAGCCGCCGGAGAGCTTTTTGAAGTGGTTGACATTAGTGCAAAGTTGGCGGAGGAGATTGCTGAGGAGGCTTCAGTGGAGCATGCTGAGGACATTGCCGCTCCCAGTCCTCCGCTATCACCCCCAAGGTCACGGAATGGGCCAGTAAGGAGGCAGCGAAAAATCTAGTTGGTAACTTTTCGAAGCTTCCCTTCTCTTCTTCCTTTGCTTTTGTGGTTTAATTCCTTTAATTTTTGCCAGGAGGCAAAGGTTATGGGCTCAATGAGCAAGGGATTGCGTTAATGGGACATGGTGATCCAAGATTGCGAGGAAGAGATTGCTTGGTTTGAGGAGGAGGTGGACCTACTGAGGGCCCAACACCAGGAGGTGAAGGCTGCTCTCTAGTCAAAGTTGTCTGAGTTGAGAACAAAAACTAAGACTAGAAGAGGAGGCTGCCAAGATTGCGGGGCATACTGACGAGCTTCTAGGAAGCATAGCTTCGTTAGAGAATGAGCTATCCACTTGCGTACGCCCTCATGAGGTTTCTCAGGCGCTGTGGACATGGTTATGTGAAGGCATCAACATTAGTCGCCATATTGTCCAACTGGTGGATCCCAATTTTCCTATCAATGTCCTTGACCTAGTGAACCGTACTGACAGGCAACGTGAGAGCTTTATGGACCTGTCCCAGAGTGTGCAGGGGCCTTTCCTGCCTCCTCTAGGGAGTTCTGCTCCTTGGATTTTGTGTCAATTGCTTTTTGCTTTTTGATATAACTATAAGCACAATTTTATCATTAATAAAACAATTGTTCTATTGACATATTGCATTCCATGATGTTGCTTTTATTAGCTATCCCTTTAGTTACTTGCCCTTTGTATTAGCAGGCCTACTTGGTGCACCTCGTACAAGTTGGTCGTCCGTCTCACAACATTGAAGATGTTTGCTGTGTTCTCAGATGGACTTAAGTCTTCAAGGAGACATCAAGGTGAATCCTGAAGTCGTATCAAGTTAATCGTGAGTTAAGGCTTGAGTGGCGCTGCTCATGTTTGATCTTAGGGGGTTAACTTTTGGACGGAACACTTTGCTCCTGAGACGTTGACTGTCGTAGACCGACAGCACTAACTCCTGTTGGGGGAGGTCGTCACACGTGTCGCTTAAGCTCCCTAATGTTTGGAATTAGATTGCGAACGGGCCATTTGGATAACCAAGGTTTAATTCGACTATTTGTAGGCCACCTGAATGATCAGGATTTAATTCGACCGTTTATGGGCCGCCTGGATGATCAGGGCTTAATTCGACCGCTTACGGACCACTTGGATGACCGAGGTTCAATTCGACCGTTTATAGGCTATCTAGATGACCAGGATTTAATTCGACCTTTTACGGGCCGTCTGGATGACCAGGGTTTTAATTATGAACGGGTGAAAACCCACCTGACTTAGGGCAGTCTAGGTCGCTTATTTCGTGTACCCGCAAGCAAGCACTCACATGGAACAAGAAAAAGAAAAGAAAGAGATACAATGCAAAGGGAAAATAGTTTTCTTTTATTAATAATAATATAATGTTACAAGCATACTTATGCAATACAAATGACCTACCTAGGTCTTCACTGGAAATAACGCTTTAGGTGGATTGCGTTCTCGTCCGTGGAACCAATTTTGCCATTCTGGGTTTGGAATTTGTATCCTCTATTCCCTAGAATGGCTGAGACAAGAAACGGGCATTCCCAATTAGGGGAAAGCTTGTTCCAGCTGGTGGTCTTACCAATTGCTTCTATGCTTCGCACGATTAAGTCCCCAACTTTGAATTACTGCGCTTTCACTTTTTTGTTGTAATAGCAAACGACTCATTGTTAGTAGGCTGCTGTTCGCATCTTGGTTGCGTCACGGGCTTCCTCCAGTAGATCTGGGTGTTCTCTGATCCTTTGGGAGTTATCCACTAGATCGAAAGCTTCGACCCTAATATTTGGGAGCCCAATCTCAACCGGAATTACGGCTTCAGTCCTGTAGCAGAGATTGAAGGGCATCTCACGAGTTAGTTCCTTTGTGGTCGTCCGGTATGACCATAGGACGGATGGCAACTCGTCGATCAGGAGCCCTCTATGTCCTCCAGCTTAGTCTTCAGACTGTAGAGTAGTGTACGGTTGGTGACCTCCACTTGTTCATTTGCCTGGGGGTATGCTACCGAAATATGGACCAATCTGATACTGAGATTGGTGCAATGCTTGGTGATGCGTTTTCTTGAGAATTGGGTTCCGTTGTTGATCACAATGACTTTAGAAATGCCAAATCTACACACTATGTTTTGGCGAACGAATTCTAAGGTATTGTGCTCGGTGATTTTGACCAACGCGGTAGCTTCAACTTATTTGGTGAAGTAGTCAATGCCCGCGATGATGAACTTCCTTTTCCCAGTCGCGATGGAAAATGTACCAAAAATATCGAACTCCCATTGTGCGAAAGGCCAAGGAGTTTGGAGTGATCTTAGCTTTGTGGGCGGCTGGTGGTGAAGATTGCCATAGAGCCGACAGTTCTCACACCTCTTCATGAACTCTAGGGCGTCTTTCTTCATTGTAGGCTAGTAATATCGTTGGCATGATCTTGAATGCTAAGTACTTGCCGCTGTTGTGTGACCCACATATCCCGAGGTAGATTTCGCCCAAGGCGTAGTTGGCGTCTTCAGGAGTAAGACAATGGAGGTATAGGGTTGAGTATCCACGGCGATAGAGCTGTCCGTCGACAATAGTGTACTAGCCGGCCGTCTTCTTAATCTGCTTGGCTCCGTCCATATTCTTTGGCAGTGCTCCGTCCGCCTGATACCTCCAGTAAGGTGTCATCCAGTTTTCAGTGTCGGAGACTTGTATCACTTCCTGTTTCTCTACGCTAGGAGTGCTCAAAACCTCCCTCATGTCCCTCGAATAATGTTCTGGATTGTTGGTCGCTGTACCCTAGCAAGTTAGTCGGTCTTCCAATTCTCAGTTGTAAAGACATGGACCAGGCTCAGCTTGTCAAATCTCCGGATTGCATCCTTTGCTTTGGCCAAGTGTTTGGCCAAGAAAAGGTTGCACGTCTTGAAACTCCCGTTGATCTGGTTAACAACTAGCTCTGAGTCGCTATAAATGGTTAGCCGCCTAGTTGAGCACTCTTTGGCAAGTCGTAATGTGGCCAACAGGGCTACATACTCGGCAATGTTGTTGGTGGCTGAAAAATCGAGTTTAAGGGAGTACTTCACCTTGAACTCTTCTGGGGTCCTTAGACCTACTCCGACTTTATTGCTTGAGTTCGTAGATGAACTGTCCACGTTGATAACTCATTCCGGCTTTTCTGGGTGGTGACCCGTGTCCTCAGTGAGGTGCTCATTGACAATTGGGGCCGTAGTCTCGACAATGAAGTCTGCCAGAACCTACCCCTTGATGGTTGGTCTGGGCCAGAATTCGATATTGAACTCTCTCAACTCGATGGCCCACTTAACCAGCCGTCCGAAAATGTCGAGTTTCTGGAGAATACCCTTCAGTGGCTGATCGGTCAGGAGAACCACGCGATGAGCTTGGAAGTACGGTCTCAATTTGTGGGCTAAGAATACAAGTGCCAAAGGCAGCTTCTCAGCGCGTGGGTAGCGTGTCTCTGCACTGGTCAACGTCATGTTCGCATAGTAGACCAATCGCTGAGAGTCGGAGCCCAGGCAAATGAGAACAAAGTTAAGAGCCACTTCTGACACTGCCAAGTAAAAGTATAGCTCTTTTTCGTCCCTGGGTGATGTCAGTAGCGGCGGACTGGCTAAGTACTACTTCAACTCATCGAAGGCTGCCTAGCACTCTGCAGTCCACTGGAAGCCGTTTGCTTTAGTCCCCCTCAGAGCCTTAAAGAAAGGCTGATACTTATCCTCCGACTTTGCCAAGAAACGGGACAGTGCTGCTAGTCGTCCAATTAACCTCTAGACATCCTTGACGCTCTGCGGTGGAGACATATTTGTGAGGGTTTTGATCTTCTCTGGGTTTACTTCGATCCTTCGTTGAGAGACGATGAAATCCAGGAATTTCCCTGAGGATACTCTGAAGACACACTTTGAAGGATTTAACTTCATCTGGTGCGTGTGGAGTACCTTGAAGGACTCATCCAGATTGTGAATATGATTGCTGGTGGTCTTGCTCTTGACGAACATATCGTTGACGTACACCTCCATATTGCTTCCGATCTGCTTATCGAACATCTTGTTCACGAGCCTTTGATAGGTGGCACCTGCGTTCTTCAGACTGAAAGGCATGACCCTATAACAATAGGTGCCTTAGTCGGTCATGAACAAGGTGTGCTCTTCGTCCTCTAGGCTCATTCGAATCTGGTTGTATCCTGACTATGCTTCCATGAAGCTCAATAGCTCATGTCCAGAAGTCGAGTCCACCAACAGGTCGATCCTGGGTAAAGGGAAGCTGTCTTTTAGGTAGGCTCTGTTGACGTCTGTGAAGTCGACGCACATCCATCATTTTCCGTTACTTTTCTTTACTAGAACAACGTTGAAGAGCTAATCTGGGTATTGGACTTCTCTGATGAAGCCGGCGTTCAGAAGCTTCTTTACTTCTTCTCGGATGGCGACATGCTTTTCCACGGAATGGTTCCTTTGTTTCTGTTTGATGGGCTTATGGTCGAGATCGAGACCCAACTTGTGGACCATTATTCCAACCAGAATCTCAGGCATATCAGCTGGTGTTCATGCGAAAATATCAGCGTCCTGTCTCAAGAACGCTATCAGCTCATTGCATAGTGGTTTGGCGAGTGAGCCCCCAATTCGCACACACCTCTTCGTGTCCTTCGGATTTAGTGGTACTAGGTCGGTTGCCTTGCCGGGCTATACTTGCTGCAAGGTTGTCTCGTCTCGGTGGTCTAGCTCTCCTATAGGTTGTCCGCTACTACTTGGTACAATCTGGGACATATAACATGTCTGCCCAGTCACTTGGTCACCCAATACTTCACTGATACCGCATGCTGTTGGAAATTTCATTTTTAAATGTGGTATCGAAGTAACGGCTTCGAATGCTGCTAGGCATGGCCGGCCTATGATAGCGTTGTATACGGAGGGCAGGTCGAGACCAAGAAGGTGAGTGTATGACTTGCCGTTTTAGCGTACGTGCCTAAGGTGACCTTCAACTGTATCGTTCCTTTGACGGCCACAGGCTCATTGTCTAGGCCGTACAGTGGTCCTTCAGCAGGTTTCAGCTAGTTCTTTTTTAATCCAAATTTAAAAAAAGTATCGAGATAGAGCAAATCCTTGAAGTTTCCATTATCAATGAAAACTTGTTTCAGTTGGTAATCCACGATGCTGTTTGAAACGAGTGCTGATACAATAAGAGGATTAGCGTGCGGGGAAACTACATAATTCATCTCACTATTGCTAAAGCTAATGACATTTTCTTCCATCTTCTGCTTTTTCCGCCCTGCTTGTCGTTCCTTATGATCCACTTGGGTCTTAACTGGCCGGATCATGACTATGTTGACCACTCCAACTGCGATCCGGTTCCTTGGCTAGGATGGATCTGGTCCTTCCCCACCTGAGGTGCCAGAACTCTGCGCAGGGTTTCTGATGAACCCGGTCAGATGGCCCCTCCGGATAAGCTCCTTAATTTCTGCTTGGAGCATCTTGCAATCCTCCGTGGTGTGTCTCGGAGATCGATGGAAATCATAGTAATTAGTTGGATTTCCTCCTGCGTTCTTCAGTGGTTTTAGCCATCTTAGGAACTTTTCACCACAGATCTGCATGAGGACATTGGCGCGTGTCATTGAGGGGAGTCAGGTTGATCATGCCTGTATTCCTTGCGATCCACTGCTTCCGGCAGGGATTGTTGCCGCTACCATTCTTCCTCTTTCCATCGGTCGGGAAAGAGCAAGGCTGGTTGGTCCTCTCGGGAGCTTTGCTTTGTTGGCCTCCTCGGCGGTTGCGTAGGCCTTGGTGATAGACTCCGCTTCTCGAAATGTCCGCGGGTTCTTGTGGGCCAACTACTTGAAGAAGTCGCCGTGCGTCAAGCCTGAGATGAAACTACTAAGTTTCATCTCCTCTGTAAGCCTAGGAATCCTTCTAGCCTCCACTATGAAGTGTTGTAGGAATTTCCTCGAGTTCTCTCCCTGTCTTTGTTTGATGTGGGAGAGATGCCACGGCTGCTTCGTTTCCCGGTGGCTGGAAGCGTACTGAGCCAGGAAGAGATCAGTGAACTCACGGAAGCTCCGAATTGAGTTTAATGGGAGCCGGTGGAACCAGATCCGAGCGTTTCCTTTCAAGGTGAGTGGGAAGTATTGGCATATTGTCGAATCCTCCAGGCCCTAGAGACTCAGATGGGCGCGGAAGTGATCCGGGTAATCTATGGGATCAGTACTCCCATTGTAAGAATCCAGTGTTGGCATCTTGAACTTGGCTGGCAATGAGCGGTTCAAGATCTCAACAGCGAAGGGAGACTTTCCAAACCTGTGGTGTGTTCGTTGTCATCCTTGAACACGTGGTTCCAAATCTTCTCGACTTTTGCCTCTATTCGGGGGGCATTCCCAGATCTCTTGAAATCGAGAGAAGTCCTCAACTCCGTTCTTTCAGCAGTGCAGTGTGTAGCCGGCCGGCTACTACCGTTGACAGATCATTCATTCCTAAAGGCTCCCTCCTGAGCCTGAGGCCTTGGCTCGTCCCGAGTATATCGGGGGTTCATTCTTTCAGGGCTCTCTTCCGGAATCCTGTGGCCCAAATGTCCTTCAAGCCTTGGACGGCTTTGAGCGTTGGAGGCCTTCGGAGCACGAGAGTTGGCCAGCTGCGTGGCTTTCTTGTCTGGCTTCTTCTTCCTCTGGCGTCCTCTCCTGGAGGCCTGGGTAGGAGTTGTGGAGGGCGGTGCCCCCTGCTTCTTCTTACCCTGGTGGGTGCAGAGTATCTGGAATGTTTTGTTCACGTTGCTCATCTGCTCCACCAGATTCTAGAGGAATGGCACGGATCCTCCTCCTACCAAATTACCGGCAGAGTGGTCTTGATCAGAAGAGGCAACATTTCTAGTGAGAACGCTAGCATGGGCTCTAGTGTTCACCATCTTGCCTGATGATACTGACTTTGAGAGTTGTTGCGAAGAAGAAAAGTGGTTAGCTTTTTGTTAGCTTTCTACAGACGACACCAATGATGCATCCTGAATCCAAGTTTGAACAGATTCGGGTCGAATAGTCCGGCGGATTCTGGTCTTCGTTCACTTAACTTTGGGTCCTGCACACTACAGTTTCAAACAAGAGGTCAGGTGACGGCGGGATTTGGTCCCACCGAAAATATTCCGACTCTGAAGTCAATAATCGGCCTTCTGAAATGAGAAGGGGGATACAATATGAATACTGATGAGTGTTTGTGTAGGTGGGAATGCACTCATAGGATAAGTGGCTTATGTGATTGCTCGTGAGGAGCAGGACCTCTCAGTACAGAGTTCGCTGGGAATTGGTAGTTGAGAGAGAGAGAGTGCTTGAAGGCCCGAGAGAGTTAGAAAGCTTCTGAGAGTTTGAGATTGCTTGAGATCTTTTGCGAGCAAGAGAAGGAGTGTGTAGGCGATTCAGAGCATATTCGAGAGCATGCATTTGAAGGGAGCTTCCATGGCCTTTTATAGTCATGGTCCTGGGTTGCCTTCTTTACGCAGAAAGGTTGGATGCCTACACTCTGCTAAGGATTGTTGCCTTTCTTGGTGCAGGCGTGAGCACCTTTCTGGCTATAACAGTCTAAGAGATTAATTTCCTTCATTCTGCGTTTTGTAACTGCTAGAGTTTCCAGCAGATAGCGCACAGATTCTGGCGCCTTTCTCTCAGAATGTGTATTGATTTTGGAGGTAACCGTTACAGTGGAGCTTGCCTTCTTGGAGATGCGGAAAATTAGGACAGATGACCGTTATGGCTCTAAGATGGACACGTGGACCAATTAATGCTTGGGCCGCTTGCGTCTTGTGCCCCAGCCGGTGTACTGGTCACCTCTTCGGTCAACGGAAGCGTTGATTATTCTAGACTTTAAAGGATCGTCTTACTCTTGGGCCTCTGCAGGCCCACTTGCTTTTCATTCGGTCAACGGCGACGTTGACCGTTCAGGCAGAATTAGGGCGTTGTGGATTTGGATCGTTTCCTCCTTCATGGGCTAGCCTGTCATTGGCGTCCACATTAGTATTTTTAAATTTTCCATCAAATGAGGTTAAAAAGGTTAGAGCGCCAAATCCTTTTGGTGAAGAAAAATCTCCTCTCCTCTAACAGCCAACACTAAGGGTTTGGAGCAAACTCTGGGACGGCCTCCCTCTCAAGAAATGAACTTGCAACACCATGACAAGATATGTTAACATTGCAACACCGCGACAAGAAATGAACTTGTGATCATAGACTCAACCTCACTGCCCAAGTTATCCTTGCAAACTGTGTTACATCTATGCGGGTAGATATAAACCCAAAAAAAGCAGAAATAAATAACATTTTCCATTCTCGAAACTTCAGATGGCTTACTTGTTGGTCATTTTACTTGTTTTCTGTGGAATCACATTGTTGGAGACTTAAGGAATTAAAACTGGAAAGAAATGCTTCCATTGCCTTTTCCTCTCCCAAAGGAGTTTTGCTGTTATGTTAGGTATGTACTTACTGCAGAACAATTGAATTGATGGCATAAATGAATCCAAAATAAACTTGTCCCTTCAAGATTTTGAGGGGAAAGAAGCTGTGTTTTTTGTGAAAACAACTGTGCAGTCAAATCATCATGACAACATATATCCATCCATTCCCTGCATATTAGTTACTAATGAGTGGCAGGAATGCCAAAAAAAAAAAAAAAAAAAAAGTAAAAGGAAACCAAAAGTATAAACGAAAATAATTGTTTACCTTAGCTTCTAAGGCATCTTTTTTGGTCCGTTGGGGTGCAGTTGGCTCTGGGCCACTGGCTACACAAGTGGTAGCCTTCTCCCTTCCCATAACCCCCACTCCCCATCTAGCAGGGTTTGTAATTGGCAACCTCTCCTTTGAATCGCATGCTCAAACTGCTGCTGTGTCCCCATGGAGACTTTTATGACATTTTTGTTATGGGAAGCTAACTTCCTGTGTTTAACTGCATTTGGTTTCAGGAATGTAACATTGCAGGCATGCATTCACAGAGTGCCAGAAGATGCATCAGACCGTGGGTCTAAGTGGCCAGCATATTGGCCACTGAGGTTAGAGAAGCCACCATACTGGTTGAAGAGCTCTGAGGTAGGAGTTCATGGTAAATCAGCTCCAAAGGTTTTCAATGACGACTTGGAGCACTGGAAACATGTTGCTAATTCCTATATGAATGATATGGGAATCAATTGGTCATCAGTAAGAAATATCATGGACATGAGGGCTTTATATGGAGGGTAAGTAATTATAAATTTCTAGAAGAGTATCTTCACATAACAAGATTGACAACTCTGGCTGTTTTTCTAATAGAAAGCTCCTCACCCCACTTATTTTTCTCTTCGCCTGTCTACATTGAAATGTGGTGGATGTGGTGGATTACGGCTGAGAAATCTAGAATCTTGCTTTTTTTGGGATTTTCCTCCTTTATTTTTTTTTTTTTTTTGGGCAGGGCGCAGAGCAGATTCAAATTTGGAATTTGGGAGATCTAAGAGTGAAATCAGCATGATTAAATGATGTCTGAATAAAGGTCTATATGAGGCTGGATTCTGAAGTATTATTGGAGAAGTAAATACGATAGGAAAACAACCGTTAGTACTGAACTAAAAGGAAAGGTTTCAGTTGGCCTTATAAGCTGATTGTAGTACTTGGGAACATTACTTAGTTGCCTTGTGGAATTATGGGTTTTAGGATTAGAGGCTGTTGTAGCCTAAGCACTAGAGAGAGAGAGAGAGAGAGAGGGTGAGAGAGAGTTGTACAAATAATTTGAATGCAATATTGACTGCAGCCAGTCTATTAGAAAAAGTTATACAATTTGGTTTCTTATAATAAACCTTACAAGGCTGTTTAGTGTTGAACTGGCACAAATGCAATGCATGGGCCATTATTCAGTTTTAGTATTACTTTTTAAAAATTGATTTAGTGAATTTAATCATATTGATTGACATACTTTTCTAGGCATATTGTGGCTGCTATGTATTTTACTTGGGAATGCATAGAGGGTTATCATGCAATTGCAATCCCATGATAGGGGCCCGTATTTTTTCCCCAAAAAAATTGATTTACCTTGAATTTTGAAAAGAGAGAATTGCTTCTGCTCTTCCAACAAAATCCTGAACTTTGCAATGTACAATTTTCTCATATTTATATGAAGATGATCACCATACATATGAAAATTATCACAAAAATAAAGATTAAAGAGCCATTTGTTTCCTGCAAATGCTGAGAAAGAAAACAGAAATAAGGTCCATTTACATTAGGAGGCTCCAACACCCATGGAACCTGCATGGAGGAAGCCACAAACTTGGGAAGGTGAAAAAAAATTAAGGTCCATTCCCTTACTTTTACCAAATACTGTTAAGCTATCCATACAATCTGTTTAAAGATTTCTCCTTTTCAGTTCTAATTAACAAAGTTGCTTCTTTTTCCCATTCTAGTTCAGTATTCAGAACCCCCCTATCAACTTTCCAGGCTTTCTCCTGTTATATAGAAAGCTCAATTTTTTAAAAAAAATTACAAAGATGTTCTTAATTATAAATTATTTTTATGAATCTGAACAAGTTTGAATCTTGGACCATAAAATGCAATAATGCATGAGCAGTTACAGGTGCATGAATGAGACAAATAGACATATATTGAAGCCTGTAAATAAAACCATTTTTTGAAGCCCATGCATTTTCCTTTATTAGAGGAAGATCAATTTATGTAAAAAAAAATGCAGCTGCAAATAACTCAAACCGGCCACTTTCTTCTATGTGGTGTAAATATGAATATTATAGGTTCACGAAAATTGAAACATCTGTGGCGATAGACTGAAATTCATGTAGTAATGATTGTCATATCAAACATACAAAATTTATTTATTAAAAAAACCTATGCAGTTTACTCCATGAGGGAAAGATCAACTATCAGATTGGGGGAAAAACAACTAATAGTGGCCACATCCTTCTATGTGGCATAAGTATGATCAGTATTTGCATCTTACTCAATGAATCATCTAGGGCAAAAATAAAATTCAAAATAAATTCAATCATCTATTGCATCATAAGCACATAACTTATTCTCATTTAAAATTAAATTCTCATTTATCATAAATATCATAATTCTACTTTCTCACTTTGCATGGTGTTGTGTCATCGGATCCTGTTCGTCATTATGGACGAGATCCAAACGAGTTCTCGGACCTTTTCACCATATAAATAAAATGGAACCCATGCAACACAAAGTACTTAGATGATCCTCTTTGGTTAGAGAAAGTGATTTTAAAGATGCAGATGTGAAGCTTAGAGAGAGAGAGAAAGAAAGCAGTAGCATACAGTAATTTTTACGTGGAAAACCCTCTCTTGAATGAGAGGGAAAAACCATGGGACTCTTGGTTCAAGAATGATTTCACTGAGGCGATTTTGGTTACAAGTAGCTCAAGTTTATAGAGAGTGAGAACAGAGAGCAAAATGGCGTTCGGCTTTTGGTTCTTTTCTTGCGTGCACTGTTGCCTCCTCTTTGAGTTTGGACTGTGTATATATACTTGACGGCTTCCACCTACCCAGTATGGAGTTTGCATGTGTGAGAATGCCTGCCACTAACTCTGCAAAATCCACTGTGCCGTCCTGCAAACCCTACCAATTCTGGAAGTCAACTGCTCCTCTGAGGGCGCACGTGCTTTCCAAAAGCCGCTGCTTTCCCTAAGAGGTCACCTTCATTACTTGCATTTTGACAGAGTCGGCTATTAACTTCTGGCATGCCGACTTTGCTGGCTTAGCAGAGTCCTTGGCTGCTACCATGAGTCATTGGGCCTTAATGGACTCCACGGTCATTATGCCCCTTGGGTCGAGTCGGCCATCTAGGCCTGCTGGTCCTCCGTAAAACAGGGGCCTAACTCATGGTAGCGGGTCTTTCAACTGGGCCTTGGATATCAGTACCCATCACTAGCCCCCTATGCCAAGAGGTTTGAGAATTTTGACCTTTTGGCATATCTATTGGCCGCGGAAATATCTCGAGTGTCATGTGAGGGTATCCTCAACCGAAAATCCGCTCGTGCCTTTATTCCGTGTTCACTGTTTAGTAGTAGCTTGATACTGGTTCATGTTCCTTTTTCTCACAAATGTCCGAGGACGTTGTTGAGAACAAAATTCCGGGGACATATTTGTGACCAACAGTTTGGCCAAAAAGTCCGTGGACTTTTTGAGGTCATTAGTTTGGTCCAAGTGTCCGAGGATTTTCTTTGAGTCCGAGACACTAGTGCTCACCGCCAACTGGTTGTTATTGTTATATGTGTCCGATACCAATAATGTCCTCAGGCATTATTGAGACCAATAGCTTTATCAATTTTCGTTCGAAGGCTTCCTTTTTTGTCCGCTGCTGAATGTTTTCTTTCCCAAGCGCAAACTCTTCAAGTGTCCGCAAACTTTTAATCGAATGGCTTTGTAAGAAGCCATCTGACGAAGTGACTAAGAAAAAGTGCTCGAGGATATTACCGAGACCAATGGCTTGACCAGACGTCCGTGGACTCTCTCCCTAGTTTATGGACTAGTTTATGGTCCATCACTTTAGTTGGTATCCCTAGCATGTCACTGGGTACCCAAGCAAAAACTTCCAAATTGTTTTCGAAGAAAACTAATCAGCCGGTCTCGAAAGGACTATGGCAGAGAGCTTCCTATCTGGGCCAATCTTTCAGGATCGCTGGGGTCCAATGGGACTTGGTTCTTTGATTCTCTAGATTGAGCTTGTTGAAACGTTGTTTCATCTCATAGATTAAGGTCTTCCATAGGTTGAGGAAGTGGCACTTGCGTGACTTGTGATAGGTAGCATGTCCGTCCGGTCGCTTGGTCTCCGAGGACCTCCCCAATTCCAAATGTTGTTGGGAATTTCATCTTCAGATGTTAGATGGAAGTGACGGCACCAAAAGCAGTCAAACAAGGACATTCGAGGATACTATTATAGACCGATGGAAGGTCTACTACCAAGAAGGTAAAAGTTTTGGATGCAGTCCTCAGATAAGTCCCTAGAGTGACTTCAAGTTGGATGGCCCTTTGAACTAGTACTAGCTCATTGTCCAGCCCATAGAGGGGTACCTCAGTTGCTTTCAGTTGACTCTTAAGTTCCAATTTAAAATATGCATCAAGATAAAGTAAATTCCGCGAGCTTCCATTATCAATAAATACTCATTTCATTTGGTAGTCAATGGTTCCGTAAAAAACGAGTGCAGTTACAACCAAGGGGTCAGAATGCAAGAAAGTTACATGAGTCACATCTTCGTTACTAAAACTAATGACTTCATCCCTAGTTCCTACCATTGGTTTCTTGGTTGCAGAGTTCTCCCTGATGTCTTCTTTGGTCAGACGAGTCAATATTATGTTCACAACTCCCGTGGCCACTATGTTCCTCGGTGGGTCAACCTCACTGTCACCTGTTGTTCCGGAAGTCTGCCCTGGTCTTTGCAGGAAGTAGTTAAGGTGCACTCTCTTGATCAGCTCCTCGACTTCTTTCTGTAGCGTCCGACAGTCCTCCATACTGTAACCTCCACAGCGATGTTAGTGGCAATACTTCGATTGATCACCACCCTCTGGATTCTTTAATGCTTTGGGTCAGTTCAAAAATTTTTCATTCCAAATCTGTATCAGGATGTTAGTATGTGTGTCATTCAAGGGAGTCAGATTCATAGGCCTGAGCTCCCTCCGAACGATGTGCTCGAACTTATGTTGCTTCTTTGACCCTTGGGGACCCTGATGGTCCCCACTTTTCCTTTTTCCTTCAACCGTCCTCGGGTGAAAGTTCTCGTCTCTTTCTGGCTTCTTGGCATCATTAGCTTCTTCGGCCGTTATGTATGCTCGTACCACGGCCTCATCCTCTATAGAGGTTTGGGGTCCCTTGTGGATTAGGTGCTTGAAGAAAGCTCCTCCCTCCAACGCAGATGAAAAAATGTTAAGCTTTACCCCATCCGTCAGCTTAGGAATCTGCCTGGCTTTTGCAATGAACCGGGACAGAAATCCTCTCAAACTCTCATTGGCTCCTTGTTTCACACGAGTAAGGTGCCAGTGTTGCTTCTTAATTCACCTGCTAGACGCAAATTGGGAGAGGAAGTTGTCTCCTAGCTTGCCGAATGATCAAATGGAATTTGTTGGCAGTTCGTAGAACGAAATTCTTGCGTCTCTCTTAAGTATTGACACATCATTATCTCATCCTTGCCCTAGAAGCCTAGATGCTCACTAAAGTAATCGAGATGATCCATTGGATCAGCACTTCCATCGTAAACGTCGAAATTTGGCATTTTAAACTTTGGGGAAAAATGCCTCGTTCGGATCTCCATTGTAAATGGAGACCTACGTAGGTCAGCAGCTCCTCCTCCATTGTTATCACAAAAGACTCGTTGCTAGATTTTTTCAAGCTTCTCCTCCACCTGGGGTGGAGCTGTCATATTCTTCTCGTTGAGGTAATTCCTCAACTTGCAAGGATCTTGGGTAGCTTGTGGCTCGAGAAGGCTCCTAGCCCTTGGTGGGATCTCGTTACAATGGGACACTTCCTGAATGACGTGTTTTTGGTTGTTGCGTGAACATCGAGGATTTCGCCTCTCTGGGCTTTCCTCCCAGATCCAAGGGCCCAAGCGACCTTCAAGTCCGACGGGACTTTGCCGCTTAAGGCGACTTGAGTCCCGAGGCCCTCGTGCTGATTAACTTGCTAAGTGGGATTCTTCTTTCCATTTCCTTCCTTTGGAATGTGACGGTCTGGGAGGCCTTGGATGGCGCTCCCTTTGGCCGCTCATTCATTTTCGAACAAAGAGTCTAGATGGCTTTGGAAATGTTGTCCATTCTCATTGCCAACGCTTAGACATATGGATCAGGATGGTCATCTATCATGATGCCTGCAGCGGGGCCATTGCCACATGAAGCAGCTTCTCTGACCAGGGCACTGGTTTGTGCTATTGTATTCGCCATGTTTCAATTCGCCATGTTTCAATTTTTTTTTGAAAAATATGTTAACTTGATTTTTAGTCGGTTCTTACAGACGACACCAATGTTGCGTCTTAGGATCCTGTTCGTCATACGGACTGAGATCTAAATAAGTCATTGGACCTTTCACCGTATAAACGAATCGAAACCCCTGCAACACAAAGTACTTGGATGGTCCTCTTTGGTTAGAGGAAGTGATTTTAAAGATGCAGATGTGGAGTTTAGAGAGAGAGAGAAAGAAAGCAGTAGCACACAGTAATTTTTATGTGGAAAACTTTCTCTCGAATGAGAGAGAAAAATTACGGGACTCTTGGTCCAGGAATGATTTCACTAAGGTGATTTTGGTTATAGGTAGTTCAAGTTTACAAAGAACGAGAACAGAGAGCAAAATGGCTTCCTGCTTTTGGTTCTCTTCTTGCATACACTGTTGCCTCCTTCTCTTGGAGTTTGGTCTATGTATATATACTTGACGGCTTCCACCTACCCAGCATAAAGCTTGCGTGTGTGGGAATGCCTGCCATCAACTTTGCGAAACCCACTGTGTCGTCCTGCAAAGCCTACCAATTCTGGAAGTCGACTACTCCTCTAAGGCCACACGTGCTTTCCAAAAGCTGTTGCCTTCCTTGAGAGCTCACCTTTATTCCTTTTTGCATTCTGACAGTGTCAGCCAACTGGGTCTTGGGTATTAGTACCCATCACATGGGAACTCTCCATGGGTTTCAAATTTACTATATAGTTAATAAGTTAACTAGAGCTTAAAATTATTTTGCCGCTATATATACTTTAAAAAACGTTCAGTAACTTTCTTAATTTAGTCAAAATTGAATCTGAAATAGAGTAAGATGAAACCCCATATTAGAACACTTCTAACCTGAACATAAATTTCCAAAACCTTAAATTTTCAAGTTTAGGAATACCCTTACTTAAAAAAGGTAGTTTAGTGCAAAAGGCTTAGACATTGTGAGATTTGGGAAGGGTCAAATGCTTGTAGCCTCACTTCTCAAATTGCAAAGAAACATTTTCATGGTTAAAATATGTGACCTCCACATTACAGTCATACACTCATGTGAGTTCCCAAATCCCCTATGTACCTTGTACCAGTGTATCACATATAGAATGTGATTCTCAATGATCATCTTGTATAAAATAAAACTTTTCTACTCACTGTGTACTGGACTAGACAGACTGAATAGTAAGCCTTATAATAACAATGGAGCAACCTTATATTTACACTAAACAAATCTGATCCTAAAAAACCTGTATCTATAACATGTTGAAATTACATTTCCCTTAAGTACCATAGGACTAGAAATTCCAATCTCTGAAGCCCTTATGAATGTTTCTTATTTATTTAATACCTATGGTGGTCCTATTATCCCCAGTTCAGTTGCATGGATTCCTTGTTGCTTCTTTGTTGGGCATATTTTTCAAGGGATTGGAACCTCTCAGCAATGTCCCCTCCACCAACGTTGCGGTGGTATTATTTTGGATCAGGCACAAATAATGAGCATTGCCCTCTCTTTTTGTAGGTATATGACCAAACCCATCATATAGCAAACTAAACCAAAGTAAGCTATTTCCAACTAAGTGGGTTTGGTTACATGATTATTTTTTATCTATTTAGTTTTGTCATGGGTTTTTTCCCTCATCAAGCTCAAAATATGCTATAGGAGCAAACTTTCTATTATAATCCCAATGGAAAAAAAAAAAGGGCATGAGTTTTGACTTTCAAGAGATCAAATTTGTTAATTTGCTTCTCATAATTGATTGCCTAGGATGAGGAGTTTATGAAACTGGTATATATCTCTTCCTTGAATGCCTGGTTAGTCGTCATTCTTATCTATCAATTTTGATGGCTAACCAAGAGGATGGGGCCTGTACAATTTATTGCTGCTTCTGTTCCTTTGTGTGCTGATTATATTCCTGTTTTCTTTTTCAGTTTTGCTGCAGCACTGAAGGACTTGAAAGTATGGGTTATGAATGTAGTTCCAGTTGACTCGCCGGACACTCTACCCATAATATATGAACGTGGTTTATTTGGGATATATCATGATTGGTGTGAATCATTTAGTACTTATCCCAGATCTTATGATCTTCTACATGCAGTTCATCTCTTCTCTGATCTTAGGAAAAGGTTCTTGTTGTCCATTACCAAAGAAAATACCTATCAACCTGTTTGCGAATATTTATTGAGAATTGTTTCTGGCTGCAGGTGCAACTTAGTGGGAGTGATTGCTGAAGTCGATAGAATTCTGAGACCAGGAGGAACACTGGTAGTGGGGGATGATGCTGAGACCATCCGTGTTGTAGAGAACATGTCCAAGTCCCTAAAATGGGAGATCTTATCGGCTAAAGATAAAGATAATGAGGCATTGCTTTCTGTTAAGAAGACAGTTTGGCGCCCAACTGAGGTGGAAACAATAATGTCAGCCGTTGCTTAACTGTGATACACCAGCATCATCCTTATACTGCTGATGGTAGGTATTCTATTATTTGATTCAGCTTGCTTTAAAATGCCTGAAATGTAGTTCTTCAACACTGCTTATGCAGGTTCTAAGGTTGGTTCATATTTATAAACCTAAATATTCTGTCCCTTTGGAGTCCACGTACCTCTCAAATGAGAGAAGGTTCAGAAATTTGAAATGTAGACAATACTGCTGTATGTATATTTATTACACTCATTCTTTATAACTGTAATATGTTTTATTCTCTGTTCTCACGGTTTTTATCAATCAAATGTTGCAGTACTCTGCATCATTCTGAATTTGTAATTGGTAATTTCGTTAGTATCTTCTTTGAGATGCAGATTTATTTTTTCTGCAATGTTTATGCAGGGTAAGAGTGACAGATACTGGTATGTTCCCAGGTTACTGACTCCGCAGTTCTCCAAATGTTTGGAACCATGTTTAAGACATACTATAGGATAAATCAAAGAGTTGAAGTAACTTGGTTTTCTGAACCTAATTAACTAGGCCTGCCAGGATGAGATTGATTAAAGTTGATAGTTTTCATGTTGTCTTCTCGATGCATATTTGGAGTGCTGATGATAATGTCTGCCTATTTATGTAGCAAATCTGCATTTGGAAGATGCTAAATTCCAAGTTAACAGACTGAGTTCTTTGTTGGCTTTTATGGTTCATTTTTTAAATTGAAGGACATGCTCCATATATGAGCGGATCATCTTTATGAGTTATTAGATTATTTCCTCAAAAAATTACAAACACTCTTGTGAATGATTCCCACTTCATTACATTGAGAGACAAAATGAGAGAGAAGAACATTATTTGGGCGTAGGGAATGGCATTCTAAAAAATCTGGGATGAATTCAGTTTCTGATGGAATCTTCTGGAATTAAAAAAATTGGCATCTTGCCAATTCATAAGATAACCCTCCCTTTTTCATAAGACAGCATCTTGGGGATGGGTCTGTCTCATTGTTAACCAGCTGGGGATGTGTATCCATCCTTGTCGTGGTTAGATTAAAGCGATGTTACCTTTATTGTAGCTTGTGACAATTTCTCTGAATACTTATATACATATATTTTCACTTAATATTTGTTCAATAGTTGGTCATTATTATATGCAGCCTTACTTGATAATAAATCAGAACTTCTATGTTAGTGTAAGGAATATGAGGGATATGTAGTCTTATCTGTTATAAAGTTGGAACAGCTATGTTATTGTAAGGAATGTACTGACTCACACAAGATTGCTTTCCATTGTTTCTTTAAAAATACATTTGGTGGAAATCAATGTAACAAAAATGAAAATCTTGACATCAAACTCAAGTACTGCTTGAGAATGCAGTACTAGCACTTTTGAGTGCCTTCAGAATGCAAGGTGCTCAGCATGAGCTTGACAAGTAGGGTTTTATTTTTCACTCAAAGGAGTAGTATTTCTGAGATCGTACTTGAAAAGAAGTTAATTCTGAGGTTGACTATAGCATAGAGTGAGCATTACTGAATAGGCACTCTGAATTTTGATAAGTTCTTCTGTTCTGGATAATAGCCAGAGATGACTGGCATGGGGGTTGGGTGATTAATGCCGTGCGAAGACCCATGTTGGATCGGATAAGAAGCTGTCACACCACTAGCTCTACCAATGGAATCGGTTCATAATGTCTCAAGCTCATAGTTAGACCATAAAGGCTAGCACAAAATATTCTTAACCATCCCAAAAAATTTCTTCAGATATTGATAACAACATTCCCCAAGTACATAACAGTTAACATCCATGCTCCCATTGCATATTCTAATTTGGCTGGAAGCACCCAGTCTATCTCCATTTTAAAATTATGGATCTGTCCCATTACACATCTCAAAAACCAAACCCCTCACCAGATGAGGGACATGTTAGCTTGCTTGGCACACTTTAGCTTTTGGTTATCTTTATGCATCTTGATATTATGCTGGGCTATCACTCTAGTATCTAGATGATATTAATTTGTACAATTGAAGGTTGTACATAAAAAGAACCCATCCCTGTACGAGTTTTTTCCTATCTCAAATATCCACACTATATTTCTAGCTTTACCATATTCATCTTTGTTGGAAAAATTGTATTTCCTCGCACACACGCAATAGAAGCAAGCCGATACAAAAAATAAACCAGACGAGCGCCATGTGGTTTGACCCAGACGGGCCTATTTCATTAATGGCAAGGGATATCCACTAACATTGACAAGATAGAGGTTACAAACTGAGTGCTCACTCATACCCTTCCTCTTGGTTTGAGCCTGGTTTAGTTTCTACTGCTCACTTGGTGCTTTCCACTTCATGGACAAGCCTCACAGTGCTCACTTCACATCTTTTCCCTTCAAACAATGGGATTCTCTCTTGTACCTTCTCAATCTCCCAATACCTTATTACTTTCGTATTTATATACCTTTCAAGAAACCTAGTTCTACCTTAACAAGGGAAACCACAAACTTGATGCACAAGATCATAATTTTTTGAAAAAAAAACTTCATTTTCTTTTCTTTTTTTTTTCCTTTTTCTGCAACGGTTTGGTTACAATAACGAATTGTGTGATAACCACAGCAATATTCATATTCTTTTGCAGTTTACAATCCCCATTGAGTGCACTTAAGATTCACCATTTCAGAACCTTCAGTTTGGGAATTGAAATATTGCAGGGGATCACTTGAATTGCAAAAAAAAGAGAATAAAAAAAACTTCCAGATACATACCAGCATATCGGAAGATTGAAAAAATCACTTCTGAAGATAATTTTGTGTCGATGAAGACTATTTAAATTTCTGTTCCAATATCAATAAAACATCCAACAAAGGTTGTTTGCTGATAATCACAAATATTACCAGAAAGTGCCATATTCCTAGAAGTAGTATATAAAAGCACATGACTCTCATTATCATGCATTTACATGATATACGGTATACAGACTCCTTATTGTTAAAGATGCTAAAAAGGACTCCAAGATTTTGATTCCGTTGAATATCAGTTATATCTGAGCACAGTTACATACTTATCAGTTGTCTCTGGAATCTTAAGGCATGTGAGGAAAAGATTTACTGATTCTGGTTTCTGACATATTGCCCTAGCTAGATCAAGGAAACTTCAATGATTACTGCAGCTGCTATGTGGTAAGCACTAATATGACTATATTTAAGACTTGCTGGCTTTAGGTCAGTGGATTATGTCCAGTGAATGTATATGACAGTGGAAGTGATAGGAAAAATAGCCACCAATATAACATCCAGTCATGTAACTGTCACCTTCCATAATATAGATGAGCCATGATAGTGAAGCTATTCATTATGTTAGTGTTCAGGAAATGAAAAACAATATGATAATGGGAGTGACAGAAAATCAAGGGTGAGTTTTGATGTAAGGTAAATTTGCTCCATTTTTACCTGAAGACCACAAATTCAAACAATGGAAATAGGCTCTCTCAAAAGCAAGGGTGAAGCTGCACACGTGTGAATCTTCCCAGAGCTCATAATATGAGAAACCTTGTGCATTGGGCCCCTTTTGTGGGAGGGACATGAAAAGCTAAGAACTGAGTTTTTATTATATCCTCAGCCCCCATAAATACGACCCTCCAATTTCCGTGTGGGTCTTATTTACTTTTGGTTAAGCTAAACAAAGGAGCGTGATATTAACTCATCCAAGTCACACGGGCATAGTACCTGATAATGAGAAAAGTTCAGATTTAGTATTTAAAAATTGCTATTGGTTTTCCTTAATATCTTCTAAGTGTACTTAAGAGCCTATCTTCTTGTCTGGATCTTGATTCCTGAATCCTCCATGATTCCTTAGATTACATGCAGGAAATAAGATTGAACCTGACACTTTGAAAAGGTTATCATTCTGCTAGCCTGAAAAAATATATGGTGTACTTTTACTGACATTCTTTTAACCTGTGCAATGTGAATCCCTTGAAATATTTTACAATTTAATTGCTTCGTTTAAATATTTTCACTTTTGAATGCATAAGAGTTGTGGAAAAGTGGAATTTCAGTAGGGTTAATGGTTGAATATTTATAAATTGCTTTCTAGACTTCTAGTGCTTTTTTGTCTTTTTGGTGGGAGATGAACCTAGTTCTCTGACCTGGACAAGTGGGTTGCCAACTAGCACTGACCTTGATTTCCGAGTATATTCAGCTGTTGAAAGCTTCCATTCTACCATGTGTATTTATCATTTGATTATATATAGGTAATTGAGTTACCTTACAAATATCTCTGTTTCCTGGTGATTACCAAGTGATCTAGAAATCTAGAATATTTGATGATTATGTCATGATGTGCTGATCAAATGGCTATAAATTAGTTGACGTTTAGCTTTATGATAGTATTTCAGTGAGAGTTCAATATGTGATGGCGGCCTACTGCATGAGGCTCTTAGATTGTGTGGTTTGGATAGGGTCAAATGTATACAAATTTACACTTACATTTCCAAGAGGCTACTTTTACAGTTTAAACAGTGGACTCTAGGTCACAATGGAATGACCTTCCTATTAGTATGTCCAAGACATCTCAAACGGCAAGTGTCAAATTGCTTATTTTTTGGGTAAGACATAATGATTTGCACTTTAGTAAGGTGAAGCTTGTCTGGCTTCTCAGTGATATGATTATAAGTGAATAAATGTCCTCATGTTTGCACGATTGAAGTTTAATAAAGATGTACAGGTTTTTTTGGGGTACTCCTACGAGAATTTTATCATGTTCTAGTTCTACTTTATTGAACATTCTTCCGCATTACCAGTTTTCATTATTAATACTATCATTGGCATGTTCCTTTATAAGAACAACAGAAGCTATTGTCATAATCATTTCTTCCCACTACAATCTCTCATGAGGATGCTTGTACTTGGTGATCATTGTTCATCTATCATATTCCCCTGTTGGTCCTATATCTGCAGCTACACGAATATGTTAGTCATTTGATTATTACACAGATGGTTTGCAAACAGATGATTTGCAAACCCAAAATGCCCCTCATCATGCTGAGTATTACTCATTTCCTTCTCATAAGTACAATCGCACTTAATTAAGGTATGCTTTGCGGGGTAAATTTTAGACCTCTTTTGGCCCCTCTTCAAACAGCTTGAACTTTTCAGTTAAGTAGTTTGATTTGGTATTAGGGTATCTTTAACCAAATAGTCTTATGGAATAAAATATTGGCCAGTTATTTGTTGATATATACTAGTATTAGGATATATTGCCGTGTAAACAATATATCGTCCAATATTTCTCTTAAGTTCCAATTTACAAAAATTTACATCATTGTACGTCTGATATCAATACGTATATCACGATACAGGTATTTTCATCCATTATGTAACCCCCTGTATGGGCCTTTCTCCTATTTTTTAATGCCTGGTAAATGGCTAGCCTATGCTTTTACCATGTTTCAAGCCCTATGGGCATTTATACGAGGTGGTGTGAGAAAGTATATAACTTATTCTAGAGCTCTCACCGGATGGGGTAAGTGTCTGGGATGTATAATTCTTTGACATGCCTCATTGTGGCTGGGTGAACCATCGTATTATGCATGCACATGGAAAAACCATGAAATGCTGAACTTTTATATTTTACTTTATTTTCTTTATCTTGTTTGCTGTGTCAAGTATCATCATAGTAGCAGGACTGATTAGATTAGTTTATCATGTTGTGCAGCAACCAAGGAGAAAAAAGAAGGCAAGAATTTGTTTAGAAAGTCTGACAGCAGTGATTTGTTTACAGTGCTTAAAAGAATATTTTCTGAAGGCATTGTGCTCACTTTTCACTCACACTTTCCGTTTCTATTAGATTAATAAGAGCAGGAGCCATGAACTTTATAGCACAGGGAGAATAATCACGTGGTTATTGTCTGCCACTGTCTCAGCTTTCCTCAAACAAAACAAGTTGGCAGCTTCAGCAGAATTTTCTCATCATGTCTGCTGCCGCTGCCGCTACTGCCATCATCAAGTTGCTAATAAAGCAGAGCTGTGAGCATGTCTTTGGCATTCAACATGTCAGTTTCTTTTTTGCACAATTGCTTAATCCTTAGTCTGCTTGCTTTCCTCTTCCTCTCCGAAGCATCAAGATTACCCAAGCCTTACTGGGAACAAATGCTGCCTAAAAGGCTACCATCTCCTTCTTCTTCTCCTTCCAGAGGCATAAATTCTCTAACCACGCCACGTTTCTCGACTTCAGAAACTGAGAGACGGCTCCCTTCCTTAGATGGGCAGGGCTCGTTGCACTAGAGAAATAAACAACAGCGACAAGCCTTAAATACTATTAAATATGATCAACTATATAAATTTGCTTTTATAATTCCGCTCAATTTAGTCTGATATCTTCTAAGAATATAAGCAAATTCAGATTATCTTTTATCACCCCACTCTAAGTTTCCTTAGGATTATCTTTTTTTTTTTTTATATTTTCAAACAGCAGCTAGCTCACCCTTCCTAGAGTTGCTTCAAGTGCATCAGAATTGCTTCAACTCACCCTTCCTCAGAGTTGCTTCAAGTGCATTGGGAAAAATCAAGTTTTGCGTATCTAATTTGTTTCCAACTGCAGTTAGTCGTTCAAACTTGCAAACCCATGTCATACTCTTGTAGATCATGACAGGTTTTCCGGGTGGAATGTTCTTGTGACGGTAATCAGGTAGCTAGCAACTGATTTTTAATCAAAGAAAGAATGTGTCAGCTGATCAAACCAGTTGATCGGAAGAGGTTAATCCTGGCTGCTTCAGCGATAGGAGAATCTGACACGGCCATAGTAAGTGCATAAAGATCTTCTCCTATGGATGGTTTGGGCATATATGTTTTTCTTTGTATTGCTTCCAAATTACTAGCGAATTACATTCATTTATTTCATCATTCTTCCGGCTTGAAACCTTGATCTAGCTTTACCATAAACAACAGACTCAGAGTATTGTCTGATCATTTCCTGATTTGCGATAAGCCGAGTGGAGTGGCAATCTGATGGCAATATTAGACAAAATGTTACAATGACAACCGTAGCTAGTGGCAAGAGACAGGTAAAGAGATAGTAAAGGATATGAGTACTTATATGTCTGCGTGCCCCAACCATGCATATTGGTAGTAGTGAGCCACCAGACTCGGGCTGCCCCAACCATGTATATTGTTAGTAGTGAGCCACCGGACTGGGGCTGCGACGTATAACACTAAGGCCGATGGATAATGCTTTTATTTTAATTAAACTGAAAACATATTATAGAAGGAAAAAATATGCCGGAGCCATTGGCCTGAAGGCAGAGACCTAGAAACTATACCATGAAGGCGAGGCATAGGGACTTGAAAGTGAGGCATAGGAAGGAGATAGCTCTAACAAGGTCCGTGAACAATCAATGGAAGGAGATAGCAACATTGAGATTGCAACTGTTGCATTTACAAAGAATCTTCCATCCCTGTATTTGGGTTTGGACGAAAATCTAAATATATGTTTTTATCTGTAAAAATAATACACAAGCTCGGACATACAGTAGCACAAGTCAAACTTATAATGACAGATTAAATCGCGACATCCTATGCCGTCTTATCAACTGTAATTGCGGTTGTTCATTAACTATGTAAGGTTCACTGTTCTGTTTATATTTCCGTGTTCTGTTTCATTTATTTTTACCGTCTTGTTCATTTTTTTTTATTCTTTTCTCGCTTATTCCTTTTCATTAAATTATGACCATTTATTTATTTTTCAATGTCTAAAAATTTCAAAATGAGTCAGAAATCGGAAAATATCAGTAGTTCTCAAACAAGTAGCACACATCAAAATAAGAGTGTTGCTGAGTAAATTTGTGTAAAAACCTAATAATTCTGTTACCTTTTATCTCTATAATTACAAAAAAAAAAAAAAGGTGAGTCGAGGAAGAAGATATGATGTAGAGATTAACTTTTTGCTGCTAAGAAAAAGATATATTTGAAAAATAATGAACCATAAAACTCACAAAGGAGAGAAAATAGGACAATTTAGAAGGGTGGGAATTTTTGACTTCTCCAATTAAGCTAATATATAATAAGGTTCTTAACATCACCACAGGTGAATCCGATCTACCTATCATTTCCATTAGAATTGTTATGTGAAGGGATTTCTCATCAAGGCGTTCTTAAAGTGAGAATTTGAGTAACTAGATCATAACCATGTCGTTTTGATATCATTTATTTTGTATACTTGAATAATAAAGTTGTACTTTGATACAATAATAATATTTCACTCATCAATGACATGACATCTTGAGACTAATCTTTCTAGGCTGGCATGGCAGGTGTCAACTTACTGGTCTAAACTAATAAAATCAGCATAAGAGCATATTCCACACTCACTTAGATTAAAAGAGTGTTAGTTTTCTTTCTCTTGAAAAAAGGAGCATAAGCCACCTGATCGTTAAGAAAGAAGTCCCGTGAAACTCATTTTTTAAAGCATAGAACAAAATTAATCCTTTTTAATCCTAAGTACCCTGACCCTACGGGGTTAGAATGTTAGATTTTGGATCACTTTTTTATAAGCCTTAAATTCATTGAAAATGTTATTTTTCACTTCTAAAGCTATTGGATATTTTTGCGTAATGTTCATGCAAGCTTTATTAAAATGGCATTATTCACTGAAGATTCTTATAAAATTCGTTGAAACAAAAGCTATTTCCAACTATTGAATAAGAGTGCGCCCGATACACCTCTAAAAAGTGCACGTGTGTCATTCTTAACCGCTTTTACTAAGATCCATACGAGAAAAGTGCTTGAATGGTATATATGCATGGTTTGCCAATGAGAGTTGCACGTAACACATGCTCGAAGGACACACTTGCGCCAATATTATTATGAAAGGCCCTATGCAATTTCTACACTAAGATTTAAAATTATTTTTACATAAGGGACACCACAAAAAGAGAAAGGAGAGGAAGAGACTCTACATTTAATTGAAATTCAATTTTAGTTTTATTCTTATCTAAGTTTGGATACGTTGTTATAATTTCATTTTTAGAGTATATTATCATTTGATTGCTCATTTTTTCATTATATTATTCTCTAATAAGTTATTATTATATTAGCATTGTTTTTAACTAGTCATTCGTATAAATTATTGTAAAAGAACTCAGAAAAAAATTATAGTTATAACTCAAAACTTTCATAACAGATTTTTTTCGGAGATTATCCTATAAAATTTTTTGTAGTTAAAAAAAATTTTTGAAATTAAACACTATCGTATAATTTTGTGTATTTGATTATATAATTTTTATTTCATATACTTTCACAGTAATAGATGACAGTTGACGAGAAACTCAGACAATTTTCTTTCGTTATGTAATGGTTTCATAAACTGTGACGAGAAACTCTCACATATGTGGTATTCCCAATTCTTTGGGACAAAGAGACTATGCATCTGCTGTTCAGAAAGCAAGCACAGAGATTCATGTGATGATATTTTCATCAAGTGCAGCCAATTAATCGTGTTGGAGTGTAAAATTATTGTTTTTAGTATATTAATTTCTTAATATGATATTTAAATTTTATTAACCCATTAATTATGAGTTTAATTCTTGAAACCTCAATTTCCTTATCGAATGCACGGAGCTTCATTTGCGATGGGTTATGCAGAAGATATGCGCATCGCAGCATTATGCCACCACATTAAACAACACATTTATAAGATGATTACATTAGCCAGGCAAAGAAAAGAACAGAAAAACTATATGAACATCTGGAAAACATCTTCGGTTTCAACAAAATACGCACATAATTGACACGGCAGAAATAAACTCGCATATTCCGTCAACGATAGACTACCAAACCGTTTGAACCAAAGGGACACAATGCAACCAAGCACATGAAATCACATAACAATATTCAACACGAAAAATCTTTCGAAACCAAAAAAAAAACAATTATAAACAAATTTTAAATAAATCCATTATAATAATATCTGATTATAAAAACAATCTATTCTCAAATTCTTTGACCCCAATTCATATTATAAATCACTAAAGAAAATATACCAAAAAAAAATAAGCAACTAAATGGCAATATACTCTAAAAATAACACTAAAGTAACGTATCCAATCTTAACAAAGAGTTAGAACTCAAGTTAGGTCTCAACCGAATGTTGAACATCTTCTTCTTTTATCTTTTTTCTCTTTTCTCTCCGCGTGCAACACTTCTTGCGTCACAAAGTAACTTCGAATGCCCTAAAATTTGTGTTAGGACAATTTGAAGCAATATTAGTGTACGAGCGCCTCTCAAGAGCGCATTAAGTGCAATTTTACAAGGAAATCGGTGTACGAGCACCCCTTAGTGGTGCTTATTTTATCTTAAATGCACATAGGTGTCCATCATGCTTCTATCAAATATAGATGCCTCCAATTCACTGGAAATAGCTTCCATTCGATTGTATCTCTATCAAATCTCATGCAAACTTTTAATGTGCCTTTCGCTCGAGCAAATTTTTCACGAATATTATATGACCCTTGGTTGACATGTTTGCTTAGGCATGCCTCATACGAGTATCGCATGTTCTCTGGATAACCCGTCCATTGGATGTGGGGTCCCCAGAGAGAGTGGCCCAAAACCAATAAAACAACCAATCAAAAGGATTCATACACATTTTTCACAGAAAAAAGAAACAATCCATGCAATGAGTGGATTATCATTGTCCTCCATGGGCATAAAGTCCAAATCCTGACGAGGAATCACTTTTCCTACAGCGATTTCATCAGTCTTAGAAGCAGCCCGGTTAAAGCATGCCTTTCTGTGATATCTCCTTAAAATGGCCTTTGGACTCAGAGGCCTAAGATTTTCCCTCAAATTTTCTTTCTTCACATATGATGGTACGGAATCAACCCCAGTAGCCCTTGCTCCAACAAAAAGCTTACTGCGTTGCCGTTCTTGGGACCGACTATCTCATCATTATTATACCTCTACTTTGAGAAGGAGACCTCAAAGTTCCTACTTGAAAGAGAGATTTGGGAAATGGTACTCTCGATGTTAGAATTAAATACTTATTTTAACCACGAGAAAATATGTAGGAGATGATAGCAAGCACACAATAAGCAAGCATAAACAATAAATGTACGATTTTTACATGAAAAACTCCCTATAAAACAAGGGAGAAAAAACACAGGACACAAAGTCTGAAATTTTCACTAGTAGCAGTTGATCGGTTACATAAACCCTAAATCACAAGAATCAATATCAACTAGCTTTGTACAACCCGTACAAGAAATATAAAGAGTAAGAGAAGAACTAAAACCCGATAGATGTTCTTCTCAGCAGCAAGAACCTTGTACGTGCGATTACCGAAGACTGAAACTTGATTGAAAACCCAAACGGAGGCTCAAATCTTCGTCATCTTCTTCTTCTCTCTCTTTTCTCTCTTTTTTCTTCTTTGGAACGGCGTTCAAACTGATTGGAATAACCTAAAAAGGCAAAGTGCACATTTTATATAATCAGCGCGCGCTCGAGCATCTGTCGAGCGCACAGCGGGCACAGGCGCACGCTCGAGCGCCATTGGAGCACACAGCGAGCGGGGCTTACTGGAATTTGCCACTCGAGCGCCATTCAGGCGCACAGTGAGCGGAGGCACACTGGAATTTACGGCTTGAGCGCCCAACAAGCGCAACTCGATCCTTCTTCATGCGGTGAGGATATTTACCTCCATCCACCACATCAAGTGGGTATGGGCTCACACGGGAGTGACCCATAACCCAACAAACTTCCCCTCACGACCGTGTGGGGCCATTCATCGTCATCCCGGCAATTAAATAGCAAGTTTCAAGCTTCCTCTTTTGTAATGCCTTGGTCATCATATCTGATCCATTATCCTCGGTCCTGATCTTTTCCAGCACCAACGAACCTGTATCAATAACATTCCGCACCCATTGATACCTCACAACGATATGCTTTGATTTGGTGTGAAAAGACGAGTTCTTACTAAGATGAATCGCACTTTGACTATTGCAAAACAACACATATCGTTTCCGCTTGAGACCAAGTTCCCGAATGAATTTCTTCATCCATAGCATCTCCTTGCTTGCCTCCGTAATAGCAATGAATTTCACTTTAGTAGTGGAGAGAGCAACACACTTCTGCAATATCAATTGCCAAGAAACGGCTCCTCCTGCAAACATGACTAAATATCCCAAAATAGTCTTCCGTGAGTCAACATTACCCGCCATATCTGCATCAGTATATCCAAGCAGAAGGGGCACATTGCTTCCAAAGCACAAACACTATTTAGAAGTTTCTCGGAGATACTTCAGAATCCATTTTACTGCGGACCAATGCTCCTTACCGGGATTTGATAAGAATCGACTGACAACTCCAACAGTATAAGCTATATCTGGTCTCCTACACACCATGGTATACATTAGGCTACCCACAGCTAAAGAATAGAGTATGCCTTTCATATGTGCCTTTTCATCTTCGATAGAAGGACACTGACAATTGCTTAACTTGAAGTGATTGGCCAACAGTGTGCTACTGATTTTGCCTTTTCCATGTTGAAGCGTTGAAGTACTTTCTCCACGTAACTCTCTTGTAACATTTATAGCTTCCTTGATTTGCGGCCGCAAAAAATTCTAATTCCCAGAATTTGCTTCGCCGGTTCCAAATTTTTCATAGTAAAGGACTTCCCAAGTTGTGGCTTTAACTCCATGATCCGAGAAGCATTACGTCCAACAATCAGCATAACATCCATATAGAGCAAAAGAACAACAAAATCATCTTCTGAAAAGTCTTGAACAAAAACACAATGATCTTAGGTCGTCTTCTGATAGCCCTGATTTACCATGACAAATTCAAACTTCCTGTACATTGCCTAGGTGCTTGTTTCAAGCCATACAGACTCTTCTTAAGATGACACACTAAATTCTCCTTCCCCTTGACAAGGAATCCCTCCGGTTACTCCATGTAGATTTCTTCTTCAAGGTCACCGTGAAGAAACACCGTTCGCACATCCATCTGTTCTACCTCCAGGTAAAGGACAGCAGCCAATTCGAGCACCACTCGAATAGAAGACATCTTTACCATTAGTGCAAAGATCTCATTGAAGTCAATACCCTTTCGTTGATGGAAGCCCTTCACAACCAGCCTCGCTTTGTACCTCGATTGTGAGCTGTTTTCATCTGTCTTCAACATGAAGAGCCACTTGTTCTTCAATGGTCTTCTTCCCTTTGGCAGCCTCGTTAACTCAAATGTGTGATTTTCATGCAGTGATGTCATCTCTTCTTGCATAGCTTCCATCCACTCCGCCTTGTGTTCATCCTCCATTGCTTTTTCAAAGCATTCGGGCTCTCCTCCGTCTATAAGTAACACATACTTCTCGGCCGACAGACGAGTAGAGGGTCTTCGATCTCTCGTGAATCGTCAGAGTGGAACAGTCTCGATAGGCTGGACAGTATCAGGAGGAATAGCCTCATCCTTATCACTATCGGGCACTGCAGTCTCGTGATCTTCTTCATCTTCAACATTGCCTTAACTTTCATTTTGCTGACGAATAGGTGTTTGCATAAGATCTGAATCACATGCCCGACTGTCATCATTCTTGGAGACAAACTCTGAACCTTTGCCGATATCATCTGTAGTCTCATTCTCGACAAACACGACATCCCTAGATCAAACCAGCTTCTTCTCAATTGGATCATACAGTCGATACCCAAACTCATCTTCCCCGTAACCGAGAAATATACACTGTTTGGTCTTTGACTCCAACTTGGTCCTTTCATCTTTGGGAACATGAACAAAGACCTTACATCCAAATACACACAAGTGATCGTAGGATACATCTTTTTCAGTCCATATATTTTCAGGCACTTCTCCATTCAAGGTACCGTGCGGTGACAGATTGATGACATGAGCCACGGCCCTCAAGGCTTCCCCCAAAATGAGCAAGGGAGCTTCGCCTCCGAAAGCACACATCGGACCCTCTCCATCAAAGTCCCATTCATCAGTTCGGCTATTCCATTCAGTTGCGGTGTTTTCGGTGGAGTCTTCTGATGACGAATTTCATGAGATCGGCAATACTCATCAAACGCGCTGATGTACTCTCCACCATTATCACTTCGGATAATTTTACAAAGTCTCCATTCTGAAGGGACACAAAAAAGAGACGAACAAAAGACAACAAAATACTACGACGAAAAAAATCCTTGAGCATACTAACGCTCATCCCTAAGCACGCAATCACTTATTACAATAATCTCACTCCAAGCCTTCATATTCCAAAGACTTCACCTACTCCCCGAGATCCGTTCTTTTAAGCTTCCACACTTACAGGACATAGCTTCCCACTTGTTCCTCATGAACATTGAGTCGAAAAACTATACCCTCGACGAGTCACGGGAACGTCTCTTACATCTAAAGGCGAACACTCATTCCTACCTCAATCTCCCTCTCTATCTCAACTTACATTTCTATTTACCTTCTTGTAATTTGAAAGCTTATTGCTGACTTGAGCGTCGGAGTGTCCTCGGTGGGATAACCTCCTTCCGACGCCTGACTTCTTGTTTGTTGTAGTGGTATGCAGGGTCCAGACTCAGTGAACAGAGTCGAATCCAAATGATCAAGTTAACAAGAATCTGTTCGAAGTTGGATCAAGGTAAACATCAATTATAAATTCTAAGTCGGACCAGCATCACGCCACTGGTGCCGTGGTCAATGGGATAGCCGGTAGGATTCTAGCGCCTTTCTTTCAAAACCTGGTGGAGTATATGCTAAATACCAACAGGATACTTCAGATTTTCTGCTCCCGCCAGGAGCAAGCACAGTTGGGGGTTACACTGGCGGGGGCCCCCGCACCGGCATCCCGATGAGGAGGCCAGAGAAAGAAAGTTTCGGCCTAAAGGCCCGGAAGGCTAACCAACATTCCCGCACTGGAATCCTCACTTGCTCAAAGCCGTCTAAGGCCTCATCAGCACTACCCCAGAGGAAAGTCTAGAACGAAAGAACCCTAGATACTCATACGTAGAATCTAGGCTCCAGGCTTAGGTGGGAGCCTCCCGGGCTGTTAGATCTATCGATGATAGTAGCTGCCCGACTGTTAGACAAACCAGAGAAAGAATGGAGTTGAGGACATACCTCAACTCCAAAAAATCTAGTAATGTCATTCTAACAGATTCGAGGCTAGAGAAGATGTGGAAGCGTGTCTTCAAAGACAATGAGCATGCAGCCAACATCGACAGATCTCCCTTCACAGCAAAGATCTTAAACCGTCCCATGCCGAAAAAATTCAAAATTCCAGCCCTTGACTCGTACGATGGGAGTGTTGATCCCGTTGATCATCTCGCACACTTTCACACCCATCTGGGTCTACAAGGGTTGGAGGACGCTGCCGTGTGCCGCTGCTTCAAGCTCACCTTAAAGGGAGACGTGCGCATCTGGTTCCATCATCTCCCCTTGGACTCAATCCGAAGTTTTGAGGAGCTTACGAATCTCTTCTTATCACAGTATGCCTCCAGCCGCAAGGAGGAAAAACAGCCTTGGCATCTGTCGCACATCAAGCAAAAGTATGGGGAGAACCCACAGAAGTTTCTGGATCGCTTCATAGTAGAAGCTAGGCGGATCCCCTGACTCACGGAGGAAATGAAACTAGGTAGTTTCATCTCAGCGCTGGCGCATGGAAACTTCTTCAGGCACTAGCACATAAGAACCCGCAGATATTTCAAGAAGCAGAATCTATCATCAAAGCCTATGCAGCAGCGGAGGAGGCCAACGAGGCTAAACGTCCCGATTGGACCGAACAGCCTCGCTCTTTTCCAACTAAAGGAAAGAGGAAACACAACGGTGGTGATCACTCCCGCCGAAAGCACCACAGGATCGGACTACCAGAGTGCAAGGATTACGGGCCCATCAGCCTAACGCCCTTAACAGATACGCATTCGAACATCCTCATGCAGATCCGTCGGGAAAAGTTCCTTAAGTGGCCAAAACAACTTAAGATGGCAGAGGGAGGAAATTCGTCCAAGTACTACGATTTTCATCGATCTCCCGGACATTCCACAGAGGACTGCAAGACCCTTCAGTGGGAGATTGAAGAGTTGATCAGAAGAGGCCATTTCACCCGATTCGTTAAGAGCCCTGATCAGAGCTCTGGCACTACGAGCGGAGAAGGATTGGGATCTTTCCCTCCATGAAAACGGGTTACGGCAGGAGTGGTCAACAAGATCACTACCCGGCCGATCAAGAACCCGGACGACAATAAGGAGCAGCAAATTGGGAGGAAGAAATAATGCACTACTGACACCGTCATTAGTTTTAGTGACAACGACCTGGCACATGTAGTTTCTGTGACGGACCGGATTATTCTCCATCGGAATAACCTCCGTCATTGGTAATATAATCAAAGTCCATAATTAATATTTATGGATTCTACAACAATTTCAGTAGAGTTTCCTTTGCAATTGGACGAAAATAAAAAATACAACCTGTTCAAATACATCCTGTACAAGCACACATCTAACCAAAATAATTAACACAAAGCCTACAACACAACACACAGGATCACAACATCTGCTATATCATCCATGGCTCCAATACAGTACTCCTATCTACCGTATCAAATATAGAAAGATGCCATCTAAAATAAAACAAAGCTCAAAACTTCAACATAAATGCGAAAGTATAACTAAATCATCAAAATCTGCGGAAGCATAACAAAACCATGATATAATAACAAGCCACCTTCATCCATGAGTGGCTGTTACATTCCATTACAACAATGTGACCAAATCTTCAATGCACTTGACGTCCAGCTAACCTCTTCAAGCAAATCTCTCTCCTTCCTCTAACTAATCTGGCACCAGCTAAGTATTCTCACCTGGAAAGATAAACAGTAAGAGTGAGCGTACAGCTCAGCAAATGTAATCATAAGTCACATCTCATAGTAGAAAGCAATAGAAGCAATAACTGAAAGACGGCGACACATGTAATCTCAATAGTCATGAATCTTGAGAGGGAAACAGGGGAGATCTAGGATCATTAGATTCTTACGGTTACATCAGTTATGCATTAATCATTTTCATTTTATATCATCTTTATGGATCCGGGCTAGTACGTCATACTAACCAACAATGTGAGAGGACGAGGAAAGGAATGTGTCTGCCACACATTCTAAGGTCGGCTACATTTTAAGTCTACAGCACTCGACCATCGGCTACATTTTAGGCCCGCAACACTCGGCCATCTCAATCGCCCCATATCCCCCGGGGACTAGGCAGTTCCTCGTTCTTTCACAGTAGTATCCTAAGGCGTACAACAAACATCACCCGCTCCCACGAGCGGCCAGAATATGTGGCCAAATATTCCTTGAGTTCACACCGCGATGGACATGGTAAGCCAAAGATTACTACCCCTATAAATCATGGTCCTAGTTTCGAGATTAGTTCCAACACTTGGAGAGAAAAATCCACATTTGCTATACACATTTACAATTCGGGAAGTCCCATTCCCATCATGTACATCTTCATCCAGGAGATCATTCCATCGCACACATCTCCATCCGGGAGATCATTCCATTACATTGCACAATGTGGATTCCCTTCCATTTAATTGCTTGGTTCACAACTTTCTATGGGACTTAATCTCCTTATTCTTAACAAATCATTCCAAGTTCACGAGGGAGATTAAGATTTCTTACCTCTGATGATCACATATCATTTAGAAGCCTCCGAGACTCATTCCCTTGCTTCCGGTACATGGATACACATTTCGGAGCTTACATTATATTGAAACAGTTAGACATCACTTTCATAACAGTTAAACGAGGACAAAACATGTACATTTCCCATTTCATTTTGAGTGAACAGTGTCAGGCTTCTTTTAGAGCATTCGGACGCCGCAAACGGTTCGATACTTGTGAGATCGGGCGCCCGGTTGATACATATGCACAATTAGAACATGAAGATTCATATTTTGAGCTCGATTCAACATAATATGAAGGTGGCAGCATGCAATTTTCCCATTCATTTTTTGATGAATAGTAACAGGGGACTTTTAAAGCTCCCAGATGCAACGAACGGGTCGAATCTTGCGGAATCGGACATCCGGTTAATATATACAAACAATTGGGATGCGGGGATTCATATTTTAGAGTCATTTCAATATTTTATGATGGTAAAAACATGCAATTTCCCCCTTGGGTCTCAGGTGAACAGTGTCAGCGTCCGTTTAGATTGCTCGGACGTCGCGAACGGATCGAGACATGTGAAATCGAACCCGCGGCCGACATATGTACATCATTGGGACGTGGGGATTCACATTTTGGGGTCAATTTCATGATACACGGAAGGGAAATGAAAAATCTCTAATTTTGTGGGTTAGGGTTTCGGTGAAACCAAACCGAGGGGATCGGACACGATTCAGATAAATAACTACCTATTCCTTGGTCATTAATATTGGGTTTCATGATTCTAACATTTACAGTAGATATCGAAACAAGAATACTCAATAAAATCAAGCAAAACCTCAAAAGGGAATGAGAAGTGAGTATGAGAATACTTGCCTCGACGCGTGCTTTCACCTTTATAACTAGCTCTCAGACGGATTTGAACTCCATGGACTCGATCTCCTCCCTTCTCTTACTAGAATCGGCGCTCTCTCTCTCTAGAAGCTTATGGGCTCGTGGGAAAATTAGAAAAAAGAAGCACGACGTGGCTTTAAAACGAACTGGCGCTCGAGCTCACGGCGAGCACTCAGCGAGCGCAAGCATTCGGCCATGGTCGGCTCGAGCGCGCGGCGAGCACGCAACGAGCACGGGCAAATCTGGATTTTGTGCTCGATAGGTGGGCTCGAGCTCACGGAGGGCTTGGGTTTCGCCCACGGCAAGCTTGCAGCAAACCTACGTCGCGTTTTTGCCGTTCGGGACTCGTTTTGACCATTCTAACCCAATCTTTCACATCCTTGGACCTTATTTTTGATTATATAATCTTAATAAGTTATGATTATCATAATTTAAAACCCAAGATCTTATTTACAAAGTAATATTTCACGGTTTACAACTTTCGTTCCTGATTTACCGATTCCGACTCTTTGAGCTTTTTAATCCGATTCCTCCCACACCTTTTGACCACAATACACCTATATTAACTTAATTACCTTCTAATTATTATAGTCTCAACCCAAAACCTCACAGTTTTCCCCCATGCAGACCCCCTTTTGTATCTACACTCGTTTTCAACGATAGCGTCAACTACCAGTTGAAACGAGTATTCATTGACAATGAATATTCTCGCGATTTGCTCTATCTCGATGCGTTTCTTAAACTTGGTTTGAAAAAGAGTCAGTTAAAACCTGCAGAAGGCCCGTTGTACGACATTGACAACGAGCCGGTGCCCGTCCAAAGGACAATCCGATTAAAAGTCACCTTAGGATCATACCCGAAAATAGCAAGTCATACACTTATCTTCTTAGTAGTCGACTTCCCCTCTGTATATAACGCTATACCGGGCCGGCCGTTCCTAATAGCGTTCGGGGCCTTCACTTCAATACCACACCTAAAAATAAAATTTCCAACACTATACGGTGTGTGCAAAGTGTTGGGCGACCAAGTCACCGAGCGAACATGCTACATGTCCCAAATCGCACCTAACGACAGCACCGGAATGGTGGGAGAACTCAACCATCGAGACGAAACGACTTTGCAACAGGCGCAGTCCAGTGAGGCAACGACCTGGTCCCACTGAATCTGGAGGATCCTGAAAAGTGCGTACGGATCGGCGGCTACTCACCGATACACTGCGCGACGAGCTGATCATGTTCCTGCGACGGAATGCTTACATTTTCGCATGGACTCCCGCTGACATGTCTCTGATTCTGACCCGAGTAATTGTCCACAAACTAGGCCTTAACCCAGACTGAAAGCCCATCAGGCAGAAGCGGAGAAATCACTCGGTAGAAAAGTTGGTAGCTATTCAGGAGGAAGTAAAGAAACTATTGGATGCCGGATTCATCAGAGAAATCCAATACCCCGATTGGCTCTCCAACGTAATCTTGGTAAAGAAGAGTAGCGGGAAGTGGCGAATGTGCATCGATTTCACCGACATTAACAAAGCCTGCCCAAAAGACAGTTTTTCTTTACCCAGGATTGACCTACTGGTGGACTCGACGTCCGGACATGAGCTGTTAAGCTTCATGGATTCCTATTTAGGCTATAACCAGATCCGAATGAATTCGGAAGACGAAGAGCACACCTCGTTTATGACAGACCAGGGTACTTACTGCTATAAGGTGATACCCTTTGGATTGAAGAACGCAAGAGCCACCTACCAATGGCTGTTAAACAAAATATTTGAGAAACAGATCGGCCGTAATATCGAAGTCTATGTTGACGACATACTTGTCAAAAGTAGAACCACAAGCGACCATATCCACGATCTGGCAGAGCCATTTGGGGTGCTCCGTGAGCACCAAATAAAGCTGAATCTGAAAAAAGTGTGTCTTCCGGGTAGCCTCGAAAAATTCCTGGGTTTCATCATTTCCCAGTGAGGGGTCGAAGCAAACTCGGAGAAAATCAAAGCCCTCGCGGACATGGCTCCCCCACGAAGCATCAAGGACGTCCAGCAACTGACTAGACGATTGGCGGCCTTGTCCTGCTTCCTAGCAAAGTTTGGTGACAAGTATTAGCCAGTCTTCAAGACTCTAAGGGGAACAAAATCAAACGAGTTGCAGTGGACGGCAAATTGCTAGGCGGCCATCAATGAGCTAAAGCAATATCTTGCTAGCTCGTCGTTACTAACGTCGCCCAAGGTCGGATAAGAGCTGTACCTCTACTAGGCTGTATTAGAGGTGTCATTTAGCTCCGTCCTAGTATGCCAGGACTCCGATACCCAACGGCTGATCTACTATGTGAGCAAAACACTGACTGGCCAGAAGATGCGCTACCCGCCCACAGAAAAGTTGGCCTTAGCTCTCATATTCTTCGCACGAAAACTAAGGCCCTACTTTCAGGCACGCCCCCAGAGCCTCCAGCTTATAATCGAGCTAGGCGATCTCCATGTCCCTATCGGAGATCACCCGGTCTCTCTACCTAAGCACCTTGGCGACTGCGCCCATGACCTTATCAACCTGCACAAAAAACAAACGGAATTAGAAAAGGCAAACTTAAAGACAAGGCAGGCAACAGAATTTATACCGCCCAAATTCTTCGTGTTGGCCTGTCTGGTCTGGCGTCTAGACCCGGTACCAAAGGCAGTGAGTAAGGAATAGAGCCCTCGTGGGCAGTGGCAGGGCTGGCAGCGACCTCCGCCAAGAGCTCCTCTAACGTTTCCTCTAAAATATCCTTCATCCTGGCTGTCTCCTCTGGAACAGTGGGGGGCTCCAAGACCGACTCCTGCTGCTCAATCGGCAGTTCCATAGTAGGCGATCCAACAGACAACTCCTGTGGCCCAAGCGCTCCGATAGATAGATCTGGAATTAACCCCGTCGGCACAGGCTGCGTGAGAACAACACCGTCACTCGCCCTGGCAATTAACCCGATGCCATAGGCCTCTAAAGCCAGCTCCACTTCAATCCCGAAAGCAGCGCCTACATCAGCAAAGCGCCCGGGGGAGAAATAGTTTGGCCCTGAGGATGACGAAAAAGGCGCCACCGAGGCCGCCCTCTTTTGCCTTGGATTAGAGGGACTGGTATCGGACGGGCGAGGACCTATGATAAAGCCTTTTTTCTCTTCTTCTCCTGCAGGACCTCTGGCGGTGGAACCTTAAATTTCTATATAGGAGAGTGAGGCCCCCACTTGGCCTTCTTGGCCTCAACACGGGAGACCAAGTGGTCTCTCCCGAAATCCCCAAGGTTATCCACGATAAGCTTGGCCAACTAAGACAGGGACGCCGTCTCAGCCTCAGAAGGCGCCCCCGTATACACGTCAGGCACCTGACCTCACTCCTTGGGCAAGGGCCAGGACTCACCCACGCTAATGAAGAAGAACCTATTCTTCAAATTCTTCAAAGAGTCATATATGACGGTATTTATCTTAAGACCGTCGCGTGGGGATAGAGAAATCCACTCTGCTCCCTGGTTAAGCTTGAAGAGCCCTCTAACTATCGATATCGTCAATAGCGTCGAGTGTTGACGGAGGAATATGTAGAGGGAACATAAATATCGGATAGCGTTGGCGTGGAACAGAGCAATGGGAACTCGAAGCGCCCGAAAGATCGACATTAACTCGTCAGGAATTGGGAGACGGAGCTCACTCCTTAGATGGGCTTCGTATATGGTCACAAAGCCCGTAGATGGCAGAAAAGCCTTGTCGTCCTTCCCAAGAACACGGAAGGCAATCTCCTTTGGGATATTGTACTCCACGTACAATACCTTCACATCCTTCTCTCTCAAGACGGAGGCGATTTCGACGACGGAGACCATGGTCAGAAAATCAACTAGGGTTTTTCTTTCCTAGGGGTTAAGGAAGACGAAGAAACAAAAAAAGGCATAGAAAAATTCAAAGTGAAACGAACGGGCAACTTAAAGGCCAGTGTGAAGACAGAACAGCCTTGAAAGCATGCGCCATCATTACCGCCACGTGTTCTTCCCAAAAGGGAGACGTCGAATCAGATCTTCCGATTCATTAAATACCGAGATCCTAAATAGACCGCATGAAGACACGTGACACACTTTTTCTAACAGAACGACTAATGGTCAACGCTTCCTTCTCCAAGTTACCCGAAAATTTTTCAAAAAACGGTCAATAAATTCGGTCAACATTTTAGAAATACTCGAGGCTCCTCTACAGATGGACAATGACTCCGTCACCGTCAGCAAAAAGCAAACGCATCCCATCATGAACATACCAAAGGCCAGAATCTAGACCACCGACATGGGGGGTTAGTGATGGATAAGCCCATAGCAGACAGGCCCAATAAGAAAAACGGCCCAAAATTTAAAAAAGCCCAGACGCGCGTTTAGATGGTCAACGTTAGCGTTGACCATATGAAGGGCCAACTAGACGGCCAACACGCTCCCTCAAGACTGTCAATATTTCTGTTGACCAAAAGCACTATAATAGCGGGTCGAGAAAAGGTAAAAACCTTATATGGGCTAGGCCCAGTTTGGCAGACGTTTTCGTACACGACAAGCAACGGTTCCTGTTCCTAATTCACGCCTTCCTTGGAGCCAATCTCCACTAAAAAGGGTATCAATAGATTGAACGCCCTTCTCATGAGGAAGGCGTCGGATTTTCTCTTCCTACCTACAATGAAATCTAACGGTACAGAAGCACAAAAGGAAGACAAATAATCTGGAGAACCATTATCCGCTTAGAAAGGAAACGATCCTAATAGAATGCATCAGTCAAGCCTTCTTGCTTAAGGAAGGCAGCGCAACACGATGCAGGGCTCGCGTCTTCTTGGCCAAAAAAGGTCACCCTCCCCACCATCTATATAAACCCACAGAGTCTCCATTCTGAAGGGATACAAAAAAAGAGACGAACAAAAGACAACAAAGTACTACGATGGAGAAATCCTTGAGCATACTAACGCTCATCCCTAAGCACGCAATCGCTTACTACAATAATCCCACTCCAAGCCTTCAGATTCCAGAAACTTCACCCACTCCCAAAGATCCGTCCTTTTAAGCTTCCACGCTTACATGACATAGCTTCCCACTTGTTCCCTGTGAACATTGAGCTGAAAAACTATACTCTTGATGAGTCACGGGAACGTCTCTTACATCTAAAGGCGAACACTCATTCCTACCTCAATCTCCCTCTCTATCTCAACTTACATTTCTATTTACCTTCTTGTAATTTGAAGGCTTATTGTTGACTTGAGCGTCGGAGTGTCCTTGGTGGGATAACCTTCTGCCGACGCCGAACCTCTCGTTTGTTGTAGTGGTGTGCAGGGTCCAAACTCAGTGAACGGAGCCAAATCCAAACGATCAAGTGAACCCAAATCTGTTCGAAGTCGGATCTAGTTACACATCAATTATAAATTCTAAATCTTAAAAAAGAAGAAATGGGAGGTATTCCAAAAATTAATAACGATGATAGAAGATAATTTCATTATGCGACTTGAATTAATATAGTTGGTAATAACGATTTGAGACATTACCAATAGATTTGTATTCACAAGTTTGATTCTTATTGTTAATATCAATTCATGATCTTTATAGGTGTGATATACTTCAAAAGTTTAACTCAAAACCATAAAATGAAAAGAAAACTTCTCATTACAGAAGAAAAATTTTATCCTACGACATATGTTGATGACAATATTTAGAATGCTTTAGGATGGCAATACATTTCTAATGTAATCGTCTTAATCAATGTGACTGCAACATATTTACATAAATCACATAGAGTTTATGTTAACAAGTTGTCATTTTTAACAAGTTACATAAACCACATAGAGTTCAACCTTTATATCCTGTTGATGGTAACAATCATGGTAAATCCGTCAAGCCTGCAAAATCTTGATGTAAACAAAACTACATGTCATGGGAAAACAACCAAATATAAGCAATTTGTCTCTTCCTTTGTCTGGTTTCCTGAAAGCATCCTAACAAACATCTTAAATTTTCGGACAAAAGAATGGAATAATGTATCATATTTCATATTAGAATTCTTACAGTACTTACGAGTAATATTTATAAATGCAAGTCTTTTTTAGGTAATTTTGGAGGGGTGGCAATTTTAAATCTTCCCTTATTGGCTGTAAATCCTGCTATAACAATCATTGATTTGGCCGAGAGAAAGCCAAAGCTCTAGTGGCTTTGGAAGTAGTTGTATTCCCATCAAAGCAAAAAAAAGGATATATCAAAAGTACCCGTATTTCGCTCCCTCGAAAATAAAGTAAGTCATGGTTGCAGAGTCAACTTAAAACGCAAGTAGTTACAAGATTGGGACTTTCAACTAAGCACCGTCCACCCGATAGCTCTACTCCAATCCTCGTGCAGCCAAATACATCTAATATTGGAATGAACAACCCTCCAGATCTCCCTGGTAGCCACACATTAAAGAAGTGGTGATTCACAAATTCCTCTGCAGAACTACAAGGCACACAATGAGAGGGCAGATGGACGAAGCGTCTAGTGTCCAATACCATGTGCCGATCTCCAATTGTCAACCAAAAATGAAAATATGAAAAGTGAGACGGCTAGAACCCTAGATGAGGAAGGCCCAAGCCACCGTCAAACCCATCAACTGGAACATTCTCTAGACCAACCGTAAAGAGAAGAGGTCGTTAGCCTTAAGGTTCTAATAAATAGAGTCCATAGATGTAGGGTAGAAATCATAAGGTGACCACGACCTAATAAAGAAACCCACAAGGATGAGAGCTTATAGTAGCTATCTCTACTAATTACTTGAAATAATAAAATCAACTTTTGCATTTCGATAAATAGTTATACCAAAAGTGATACAGTCAAAAAAGGAGACGATTAAGGCACCCAATGAATACCAATAATCAAATCACAAGGTGTCCTTCCATTGCCCACAATGTAGTGACAAAAGGTCTCAACACATCATGAAATCTCATAATTTTATAAAAACTTTAATGGACCAATTGAGGGATTTTAATAGTGCATATATATTTATTCTTAATATGGTGGCACCTAACCCGGTCCACCCAACTCAAGCTCCCTACCCACCACAAGCCTCCAAAAATATTTAGCCAGAAGAGCTTTGTTCTATGGTATAGGATTCTTAAGACCCTCACCCCCTTCTTTTTTTGATTTGCTAAGCTCATCCCATGCTACCTTAGTGGAGAAGTTCCCGAAGTTAGAACAATATTAGAGGAATCTCTTAAGAATATTATAGATCATTTTTAAAACAAATTTGAAGATTATGAAAATAATAACTCTGAATATTTGTAAAGATTGAGAAAATGAGCTAAATGCAAACTCCAAAAGATAGCCAACGATTTTTCCAAGCATGATCATGTTGGAGATCCTATCAATAAAGGACTAACATTCAAATACTCCAAGATAGAGAACAAAACAAGTGGCACTCCCAAATAGTGACTAGGAAGATTAATCCAAAATCCCATGATCTCTTTGATAGTATCAACAAATTGAGCATTTTTGCTGAAAATAAAGCACTCAATTTTCTCTGGATTAGGAACCAACCCGGAAATATATGAGAAATTTGGGAGGTGCTAGGGAAATGTCTCCAAATACTTCCTACAGCTACACAAATGATGAAAAGATCATCCGCAAATGCCAGAATTGTAGACTCAAAATTTTTACATTTTCAATTACACAAGAAGCCCAAATTGTTGGAGTTTTTGACCTTCATGATACCACATATGATCTCCATGCAGAGGACAAAAAGGTAATGAGATTTAGGGTCTCCTTGATGGAGGCTTCTTTGGCCCTTAAAAATCCTTGAAGACTCCCCGTGATGTAGATAGAGAACATAGGAGAGATGACTTATTCCTAAATCTATCTAATGACAATGTCCTAGAACTCCATTATCTTCAAAATACCACACACACACACACACACACACACACACACACACACACATATTTCATTTGAATATTTGTATCATCTAACACATAACAATATTTCTCTTGACTTTTTTATTTTTTAATAACCAAATGGACCATAAAGAATATATATGATGGAATTGGCAAATTACAATGACATGCAATTCCGATAGAAAGTCATTATCTTAAAATCGACATAAAAATTTTAAGAAATAAGATTTTACAGGATAAAAAGATAGCAAGATTAATATTTGATTCCTTATACATATTGGTATAACTTCTAACTTTCTTTTATTATTGTCATTAGTAAAATTTAAATTATTAATCTTGCGCATGTTTTAATATCAAAGATAAATTTATTTAATTTTTGCATTGATTATTTCATTATTCATCTGCATTCACTTAGCTTTGGTAACCCTGTGTCATCGTTGGTCAGCTTATGTGTTGGTGGTCTCGATAGGTATTCCCAATTGCTAGGTTAGTATAGAGAAGATTGTCGTAATTTATACATTAATTTATACATTGCTAGGCATTTCGTCTTAGACATATGTTTATAGAAAGTAGTTTAAATTGGAATATGACAACTAATTCAATGGAGTTATTAGTTTTACCAAGAAGTCAAGATTATACAAAATGGACTATTCCTACTCAATAAGTAAAGAAATTTATCAAATTAATACTTTTAATTTTAAAATAACTTTAACAATTAAAGATTATGAACAAACTATTTCAATTAAGAATCAATATAAAAAAAATAGATTATTATCAACCTTATCAATTGATAAATTTAAATATAAAAGAAATAATTCTATTCATTATGGCCTAATCCAAATAGTAATTAAGTCACTAATTAAATTAGACATTGATACCCCAATATTATTGAGCCTTAAAGATCAAACTTTATTAAAGTATAAAGAATCATTATTAGCAACAATCTAATCTAATTTATATAATAATTCTATTTATCTTAACTATGTACTAAATTTTACCGTAGATCTAAAAGATTCAACAATATTAAATAATCTTAAATATAAATTTCTAGATTGGTATAACAGGAAGATCATAGAGGTTTTTTAATCTTGTATAGAATTTATTTTAAACTATTAACCACACAATTTAGCCCTAAATGTCTTATTCAAACTCCACTTGGAGAAACAATTGTATTACAAGTAGAAGTAGAATATACTGCTACTTTTATGTCAAAATTATTAAAATAAAATAAAATTACTTTGCCAATTTCTTGACAAATTAACCTTATCCAACCATTTTGACATATCGCCAGAAAAGAATTTTTAGAAATAATTGAAACACTTGATGAAAATACAATTTTAAATTTTACACATCTATCGCAAATATCTAGATCATTAAATTTTAATACTAGTAGGTTTCAACAATTTTATTTGAATATAATACTTCAAGACCATCCACTAGTACTAGATATCAATCAATGTATTCGCAAGAAATAAGACAAATAGAAAGTAGTCCACAATCTCCAACTTTATTTGATATACAATCAATTAATGTAATCACTTTAGAAGAAAAATTTATTCTAGATATTGAAGTAATAAGAAAAGAATTTCTATTAGAAAAAAATAATAATATTAGAAAATAATATTTTTAAAATTTCACCAAAGAACAAACAAAAAAATATAGAATTTTATAAAAATAGCAATAAATTTACTCAAAAAAATTTATTATTTTTAAATAGTTTTTACCATATTATAAAAATAAATTAAAAAACAATCAAATTAATATCAATGAAAAAATTATATCAATATGGACAATTATTAGTAGATAACAAATAATATCTGTTCATCCTCTCTTAACAAGTGTAAACCTAAATATTGATGGAATATCAATTACTGCCGCATCTTTTAAAAAAGATTCAGATTGAAACAATGAAAGTGAAGTAATCTTACAATATGTTGAAAAAATTTATGAGTAAAATAATTACTAATCCCAATTTTTTCACACTGTAACTAAACAAATAGACAAAGTAGAGCACATGTTTCAAAATAAGACCACCAAAAGTTGTTATCAATTTTCACACAATCTCTCGCCCTTAATAAGCTCCCTATATTCATTAATAGGACAAGAATTACAGATGCCACAAAAAAGAACAAATGTTCTGTGAGATATGTTAATGCAAAAAATATAAAAGTTAACTTTATTATCGTCGCATACTTTTTCAAATAAATCAAGTCTAAAAACTTTGCAAATGATAGATCAACCAATAGTTTAAAAAGTCAAGGATTAGAATAAGAAATAGACAAAATCAAATATAGAAGAAACAATCATAGGCCTCCTAAATATTCAACGATAAGAAATTATTACCCACGACCAATCCCTCCTAATATTCAATATAAAAAATGATATCAATTTTTAGAGAAAAATACTCCACTAATTCCATTCATAAATGGAATATTGATAAAAAATCTAATTATAAAATTACATATATACTTAAAGATATGGGCATAGATATAATTGCTTATATAGCACAACAATAGAAGAACATCAAGCGGGCTAAATTATTATTGCAGGTTTTACTGGAATATTAAAATTCTGATGGAATAATTCTTTAACCCATGAAGAACAAAATTATATTCTAAATCATACTAGGACAGTTCAACAAACAGGCGCTAATGGAGAAATAGAATTTGTCTAACAGTAAAATTGTATTGAGCTTCTTATTGTCACCATTAGTCAAGCCTTTTTAGGCAATATTGAAAAACTTATAGGTTCAAAAATTATTTAAACCAATTTACAAGATCCTACATTTTAAGATTTTAGATGGTATAAAAATTTTTTTAATCCATATTTTTAGATGCACTGATTGCAATAAACTATTATGAGAAGAAATATTTGTTGCTAGTCTACCAACTTTATTAGCCAAATGTGTGCTTACCAAGCTCTCTAAACTTCTAGGAGATAAAGCGATCCATTAAAAAGAAATGATTTATTGCTAACTTTTTATATTTATCAAAAAAGAAGGATTACAATTATATCAAAAATATAAATGATAATTTAAATTTTATAAAGATTTAAAGCCCAATTAGACTCTTTTTGTCAATAATATGAAATGAAATAAATCAAAACACATTCTCAATCTGGACCAAAATATGTTAAGAAACATTATAAACATGATAAATAATAAAATACATATTGCCAAAAGCAACACAAGAAACCTCAAAAGATAGCATTAAAGCCAAATACTCAACCATATTACCAAACACAACAATCTAAAATTATTTGTTGAAAATGTAAATGACATGGATACAAATTTAATCAATATAAATTAAAAAAAAATCTATAAATTATTCAAAGATGATAAGTGTAATAACTTAGTATCTTTATTAACAAGTGATTCAGATGAATCTGTTATCTAAACCGAAGACCATGAACTATTTGAGATTCAAGAAAATGAATCAAGTATCTCATCTTCGCCTTTTGAGACAAAAGAAGAAGATGGAATAACAAAATTACAATATGTATGTGATTGTAAATTGTAACTCAACATGTTAAGAATAAAAGATGAAAAGAAATTTCTTCCTAATATTATAGACAAAATTGAGGATCAAGATATTAAAAGAATTTATTTATTAAAACTTAAAGACTTGATAACACAAAAACAAAAATTAGACAATATTGAGCCATTCGGCTTATCAATGGAATTTAAAAAATATCTATCTCCATTATTATTTCAATAAATAATAATAGGAGATTTACAAAAAGAAATAAAATAATTAAAAAAAAGTAAAAAAGAGTTAAAATCTCAATTATAATAAATAAAATTTAATGAATTATAATTAGATACATTATTATTATTAGAATCTAAACAAACTATGCCGAGACAGAAATTATAAGCCAACCCATAACTAACCAACTATCAATATCCCAACCAATAAACCATGAACATACTAATGAACAATATTTACAGTTAATAATAAAAATTAATTTTTAAAATGGTATTATCAAATTATATTAGTTATAAATAATAAATACCAACTCAAACTAAAAGCTTTATTAGGTACAGAAGAAGATTAAAATTATATTTGAGAAGGATTAATTTCAACCAAATATTATCAAAAGACTATAGAAAAAGTACACATAATAAGTGGATCAATATTAAATATTAAGTATAAATTAACAAATATAGCAATTTATAATCAAGGTCATTGTTTCATATTAATATTTTTATTAGTCAAAGACCTTCAATAAGATATTATTTTAGACACTCTATTTTTTACTTAAATATACCCTTTTACAGCTTCAACTTTTCTACCCAAATATTAGGGACAACTATTTTTTTTCCTTTTATCAATTTTGTATGACAAAGAGAAATTTAAGAATTACAAGTAGCATTAATTTATAAATAAATTAATGCTATTAGCAAAAAAACTAATACAATATTTATAAGAATAAATACAATTAGCAAATATAAAATGACAATTAACTAATCCAATAGTACAAACAAATAATTCAAAAACTACAATAAGTATTTGAAAAAGAAATATGCTCAAATCTTTCTAATACTTTTGGAGATAGAAAATAATATCAAGTAGATTTACTTCATGAAAAAGATTTTCATGATAGTCAAATCTCTACTATGGTAAGACCTATTCAAATGAATTAGGAATTGTTAGAATATTATAAGAAGAAAATTTAAAACTTCTTAGATAAAGAATTAATTATACCATCTAAATTTCTTTAGAGTTGTTCTGTATTCTATGTCATAAGTGTGCAGATCAATGATTTAAATTTTATTGATAACAATAATAAAAGAAAGTTAGAAATTATATCAAAATTTGGATAAAATCTTTAAGCATTATTGATATGAAAATTATTACAAGAATTTGCCAAAGAATTTTGAAGGTTGGAATACAAGAGAGAAATGGGATACAAGCTATATTAAGGAAAATAAAAGAAGGTTTGAGAGCTTAGTAAATTTTTTAATGACTTGAATGAAAACTTGAGCCCCCTCATATAAGGGTCTTCAATTGATCTGAACCATTGATAGTTGGCAAATTTTGGTCGTTTACTTATTAGGTGGATAGATGGGTAACTGGTATGTGTTGAACAATTGGCACGTGTCCATCAATCAGTCTTCATTTACTAGTCATTTTTATCTTCTTTTGATGATAGCTAATATTATTGTCGGTAGTGTGTCTGCTTTTATTATTGATATCTTATTATAGTCTCTTTTGGCCTTGGCTATAGATATTTTCTTGTTGCGTAGTCAAAAGTTGAATGTACTAACAGACAGAGATCCTGAATCCATGGACAAAATTGTCAGTTATGATTGATAAATTTGCAGAGATGTAGCAGGCTGTTGGATAATTGCATCTCGGATATAGGTTGAAAAATCTTTGAAGAAAGCATGGATACCTGCATATTAACTCATTGTTATTTATTTATTTATTTTTGTCCAGAAGTTAAATAGATCATAAACATAACCTGCCAAATCCTTCGGATGCGGATTAGGTGTGCAGGATGGAAGTTGAGTAGAACTAGAAGATAGTTCTTCAACAATTTTGACCCAACTCATTTTGACTAGGCCATTTTGACATACATGGTAGCTTGAATAGTATGCAAATGTTCAAACATATCATCCATTTTGGACCTCTAGTTGGGTCGTACGAACATCTTTGGATGATTTCTTTGAAATAACAAATGGAGTAAGCAAAGCCATCTTCAGAGCGGATGGAGCAGTTGGTGTCAAGGTTGATAATACTAAAGGGAGAGAAGGAATTGTCAAATGAGGTAAAGCTTTTGATACTTCTTTTAAGGTTTGCTTAACTGTCTTGAGAGCTTGAACATCTGCTTGAATCTTCATGGGGGTGATTATGGAATAATTGAATTTGTCCCACCATTTGATTTTAAACTCAAGAAAAATTGATAAAGGTGTGCCTTCATAATATGACTGGCAAGTAAATGTCCAAGCCATAATCTATGATATGGATTAATTAATATGAAAGGCAATCTTTTTATGATAAGGAAAAATATCATTGCATAATTTTTCATAATATAATATGGCTTCATTGATATTGGCTAGATAAATAGAAAAAATGGAGCCAAAATATAGCCACCATTCGAAAAACTAATGGGATAATTTTTTAGATATTTTTGGCCAAATCGGATAAATTAAGAATGGCTGTAAGAACAAAGATAAAACACAATATACTAAACTGTTTTATAATCTTTGTGTGTATACCCTATGGGTTGATAATGGATAAAAAATGATTTTAAATCCTAGGCATTGAGAGCAATTTCTTAAAATTGTCTAACTCTTTTGATTTCACAAGTGTAATAAATGATGAAATCATCCTTTAGGTTCTTGTGATGCTTAAATTCAATGAAATCAGGATCAATTAAAATAAGTTCATAATAATGTTAGGTCTTGAGGATAACAACAGTGTTGTATAAGCAGTTGGGGTAAAACATTCTATTGGTTATGGTCAGTATGTCTTTGAGTAAGGATTGTGTATAAAGTGTTGTCATTACAACATCCATCTTTTGGTTATATATTCGGTTTGATTGGTTGGATGAGATTGAGAGGAAGAAGAAGATATTGTTTAGACAGCATCTTTGAATGAGACAGGTAGATAGTCAGCTAGGGTTGTATACTAATTAGTTACCGGAATGATCCGCACTTTAGGCATTACATAATTTTTGACTGATTTTTTAGATGGTGTAGATTGAGGTTGAATAGTTTTGACTTTATCTTTAGGGGATTTGGGTAGTATCATGTCCTTGTAAAAATTCTTTTGTTAAACAATCTAGTAAAGAATTGAAAATTCTTTGATAAATTTAATATCAAAATTGAAAACAGATAAAATGACTTACCATCTTACAAAAATTTGTCTACAAACTAGATTATTGACATCTTTCTGCAAAAACCTCTTTTACGTTTTACAATTTATGCATAATAAAAAATATTTATTGTATAAATCATCTTAAAATTTATATATATATAAAATAATGGATAAAATTTTTTTTTAATAGTTGAATACTTTTTTTGTGATCCAAGCCGCAAACCAAAATGGAATCTTATGATTTGTGAATGTGTGCTTGACTATATTTTCTATTTAAAAATTTCCCCATAACCTATATCAAAAGCATCAATTTTCACTATGAAAAATGCACAATGATGTGAAATACCTAAATATGATAAATTTTAAACTTATTATTTAAAACTCTTGACTATCTTGGTATGTTCCTCCGTCCAGGCAGGAGGATTCTTCTGGAACCTTTGATATAAAGGTCCATATATTTGTCTACATTTGGATGTAAAGTCTATAATATAATTTAAATATCTTAAAAATCTTTATAATTAGTTTTTATGTTTAATTTTATTTGGAAATTCGTTAGCAAATTCTATTGATTTTTAAATGGGTATAATCGTATATTGATAAATATTGAATACTAAAAATCTAGCTTTTATTTGAAATAATTTAATTTTTAATGAATGTATAACTAAACCATTTTGTTTAATAACATTCAGAATTGATATAATTGCTTAAAATGTTAATCTATAGAATTTGAAAATACCAATACATCATCAATATAAACTATGATATATTGTATATAATGCATCATCGGATCTAAATTACTATATAGTTTAGGTAGTCAAGAACCGGTTTGCCTAGTCCGACCAATATGAAGTGAGTTCGGTCTTTGTATACTTTAAATCTGTATCCTGTGCAATATAATAAATAAAATGTCAAAGAATTGACAGGACTCACTTTTTAATTTATCTACCGATGATCAAATCGGTCATCTTTCTTTATTGAAAGAGAAAAAGAGATGTAAATTGAGAGTGTTAATACTTATATGAAATGTCTTAGAGAGATATGTTTGATGGAAAGTGTTTTAAGGAAAGAGAAAAAATACACTTAAAGTGAAACGTCTTAAAATTGTCATTTGCTGACTTTTGAAAGTTTGTCAGAGGAATATTTTATTTGGCTTATCTTTTTTGTTGTTTATTCCCCCTTCTCCTATTAAGAAAGAGGGATATATATAGAGTTAAGGGGCAATTTACCTCTCCTGTTAACTGCCCACGGAACCGCCCAGATGGATATAGGGGTACCATTCAACCGACGATTCTTAATCGGCAATTGAGTTCATTAAGCTGTCTAGATAAAAGAAGAAAGTTGTTCATTTTGATCGGTTAGAGTAGGTCCTTTATCATACGAGAAGTAGGTTGTTCTGACAAGGTCGATGGGCTCATCTATTCGCTTTGGGATATATGGGCTGACTGGGATATTATTCAATTTTGGGCCAATTCCTCTCGCTAATGAACCTTCCTCTTGGGTTGATGATAATTATACCCATCACTAACCCCCATACCAGGAGGTTTAAAATTCAACCTTTGGGTATGATAACCGATGAATAGTCAGCTGTCCAAACTCGTGCTTTTAGTCCAAAGTACTTCATTTGTTGGTTGGACGAGGACTATCAGTCTAATGAGCTTTACTAATTGTCTAGACAAAGATGCCTAGTCCGACAGACTTCATTGGTGCCACTAGTAGCAACATTAAATGTCAGCCTCATTAAGTCCCATACCGTCTCGAATTTGTACCAGTCATCGTTACTAGCTTCGAGTGATTGATGGCTTACGGGGTGTTGACACCTATAGTAGCTATAATGAGGCATGTCCTTTAAATTTCTTTCTAGAGCGTTGTTTTAATCCTAGAGGCTTCGTTTAAATTGTTTGAAATCATAATTCTTGCACTTCTTCTGAAAGTTTGTTGCTCTTTGTTCACTTTGAATTTTCCTTCCCTCATTCCCACCTCAAAGCTTCTTAATCTTCTTCCATGGTGCCAGAGTCAAAGACATCTAGTCAATCCTTACTTTGGCTGATGTCGAGTTCCTTCATACTCAGTATAGGTTTCGAGTATGATGGTGCATCTTTTGCTAGGTGTGAGTGGGAGAGCTTGTTCTCCATGAGAATAGTACATTACAATTTACGAGATCCATCTAAAAGGAAGTCTTCATTACCCTATGGTGTCAAAGATGTAAAGGATCATGACGGCTCTACACATTTTAGTTGCAGGGCTGCAACCCAATGCCATCCATTATCTAGTTTCCATGTGCATCTTCACATGCTACCATGGCCTGGAGTTAGACAACAATGCCATAAAGGTAATCTTCTAATTCCATCTTGGAGCAGATTAAATTTTTATCTTTCCTCATTCTAATTTTGAGTTGAGTGGAAGAAACCCTAATTCAACTAAAAGGTGGAGCCCTCTAAATGGGAGCTCTCCAACGAATGGGATCAAGTTGGAGCATCCTTTAATACTAAGGCGCTCGAGCATGAGAAGGAGTAGGCAAAGATACTGATAGATCTTATTAAGGAAAAATTCAATTCCTTTAATAAAAATAAGAAAAATCGATGGTTATTGATCGAGACTCTAGTACAAGCAAAATGGGAACCCCATTGATGCACCTCCTGCGCCGTTGGCCCCCAAAAGGAAATTGAAAAAAAGTAGAAGCCATTGTACATAAGTGAGCCTTCTGATGAGGTGCTCAAGCATCGGGAGGTCTTAACCAGGTCCTCTTCTTCCGACGATGATCAAGTCACCAATGGCCAATTAGTCAGGGCAAAGAAGTCATCGGAGAGGGTGGACCTAGTTCCTACTTCCTCTTTAGTGCAAGTATCTAGGGCCATCGGATCTGATGAGGGTCAAGAGCCCTCAGAGCCTGGTGCTTTGCCTAGGGGCGACCATGAGGCTAGTGCATGGAGGGCCTATCCCAGCGCCAACCCTTGTTTCATTGGAGAGTCAGCCGTCTTGCCATCCATCCATCTCTGAATAATGAGTCCCTGCCTAATCTTTCTACTGATTTTACCAAGGGGATCTCTTGAATAGTAGAGACTCGGTCTGGGGAGACTGAGAAGGTACCTCAGGTCGAGGTTCTTGAGGCCAGTATCCTGGAGGTGGCCATCTCAAAACTTGTTACTGAAATTGCTGAGGGACCTTCTTTTGAGTCCCTAGTGCCCAAGGCCAGAGACAAGGACGAGGTCGAGGGATAGAGTCAAGATGGCCGACGTGCCATGCCTAAAGGCCCCTGTGTCCAAGGTCGAGGAGGAAGCTAGGGCCAAGGGAGAAGTCGAAGAGCCTGGCTTTGAGTTCCCTGCGCCAGAGGTTCGAGGGGAGGTTTTAGCTGAAGGAGATATTGAGACGGCTAAGGTGGTCGGTGCAAAGCCCCCAGAACCAAAGATCCATGAAGTTTTGAAGGTCCTCACAAGTGAAGCTCCCGTAGGGAGCATATCCTTCCTTGAGGTATCAGCCAAACATCTCTTGAGTTCCTTTCTTATTTTTTTTATGGTTTCTAAATTGTTCTTTTTTTACAACTTCAAGAGTTGGCATGTCAACTTATCTCCATCGCTGACCACTTATCTCAGAGTTACATTGAGATGTAGAAATCTAGGGCCATAGAGGAGCATGTCTCTCATCTTAAACACTAGTTGTTCAAGATAAAGTAGAAATACACTCTTCTTCAAGACCAAAATTTCAAACTTGAGAGTGAGCTTAGATTCTCTATCAGTCCGAACGATGTTAAGCAGGTGATAGAGTACAAATATTGGGATGGCATTGACCTTTGTCGGCACATTATAATGATGGTGGCTCCGAGCATTCTTATTTTCATCTTTCATCCAAGGATGCCAATACTCGGCATTGGTCTGATGTGCCATATCATCCCATAGATGATACGAAGTCCTAGGAGTCTCTGTCGAAGACCTCAAGACCTCTCAATGATCTTCCTCTGGAATAAATTTTTATATCTTGTAACTTAATACTTTCTTGTAAATGAATAAAATCGTATTGTGACAATCGTATCAATCTCCTTCTTCTCTCTCTCTATTATTTATGCACATATATTTATGTATATATGTTGGTTGACATGCTGGTCCTATTATAACCTTTGTTGCCGAGCTCTTGAGGTAACTTAAGTCATCATCTACATGTGGCTACTGGCACTCGACCATGCCTGAGGATATCTTAGTTTTAGTGTGTTTGACTTAAATTTTTAGACCATGGTCGGTTGACAATACTATCTCCTTTAGTTTAAGGTCTTTACATTCATACTGAAGGAAACCCCCTGAGTTTTTAGCCTTCGGCCTCATAAGAACCATTTGGTATCATGAATAAGTTTTAAAATCCGATCTTGTTAGGCCATTCGATAATATGACCAGTTTTATAATCCAACCCTATTAGGACCGCTCTGTAATATGACCAAATTTTATTGACCATTAAGTGATGGTTCGAGGGGTAGGTAAAGGGACCTCATCTGATTTAAGGGCAGCCTAAATTGTGTAATTTTATAAGATGACAAAATAGTATTCACATGAATAAAGAACAAATGAATAATCATTTTATTAATAAAATATAACACATTTTACAAGTAGTCCAGATGATACATCCTAACTTTACTTAGGCCATATGTAAATTTACTGGAAATATTTATGAAGGTGAAAAGCATTTCATATCTTAAAGACGAGCTTGTCATTCTTGATGCGTAACTTGTACACCCTATTTTGAAGAATGGCTAAGACAAGAAAAGGTCCTACCCAATTAAGTGAGAGCTTGTCCCTATCGAAATTCTTGCCGGTCACCTCAGTGCTTCATCGGATTAAATCTCTCAACTCAAATTGGTACGCTTTCACCTTCTTATTATAGTTTCGAGTAATCCGTTATTAGTAGGTTGCCGTCCACAAACGTGCCATATCTTGAGCCTCTTCAAGTAGGTTAAGGTGTTCCCAGAGCCTCTGAGAGTTGTTGAGTGGGTGAAAATATTCAACCCGGAGGTTAAACAATCTAACCTCTATTGGAATGACATCCTCGATCTCATAGCACAGACTAAAGGGTATCTCGTGGGTTGGTTTTCTAGGAGTTGTCTTGTATGACCATAATACGGATGATAGTTTGTCCATCCATGAACCCCCGACTTCTTCTAGCTTAGTTTTTAATATATATAATAGCATGCGGTTGGTCACCTTCACTTACCCGTTGACTTGTGGTTAGGCAACGGAGGTGTGAACCAATCTTATCCTCGAGTTGGTATAATACTTTGTGAACCATTTAGCGGTGAATTGGATCTTATTATCATCACTATAACCTCTAGAATACTGAACCAACACGCTATGCTATGACGGACAAACTCCGTTACATTCTACCTGGTGATCCGTGCAAGAGGGACGGTTTTAACCCACTTTGAAAAACAGTCGATTCCGACGATCACTAACTTTCTCTGTCCGGACACAACAAGTAAGGGTCCAAGTATATCGAGCCTCCATTGTGTGAAAGGCCAGGGCGACTGCAACGCTTGGAGCTCTGTGTGTGGTCAATGAGTGATGTTTCCATGGATTCGGCAATTCTCACATTTTCGTACGAAATTCATGGTGTCATGTTGTGGCATGAGCTTGAAAGCTAGGTTTTTACTCCCAACATGGGATCTGTAAATGCCAAGGTACACCTATCACGACCTAGGAACATAATGTATGCAAGTCAAAAATAAAATCAATAATAATACATTTCATAAATCATAAAAATCCAACTCGAGCGTGACAGTCCATACAAATACAGGATCTAACATAATAAAATTCGTACAAGAGCTCATCGAATATAAATTTGAATAACAAAATACATGACCTACTATCCAAATATCGCAAAGGAGATATCCAGATATAATACCAACTCATCAACATAAAGAAGTAATTCCAATATATCCCATATAATAATCAGGCCCCTTTGCCGACCATAAACAATAACTATAATACACTCTCGAGATCAAAAATATAACCAACATAAATATTTTCACTCACCGATAGAGACATATTGTATCAGATCACGTTCAAACTTTTGTAAACATATCCATACCACAAGTCTGAATGGATAAAACATGAAAACGTGAATTAAGGGCTCAACAAGTGCTATCATTGTGTATAACAGTACACATAAATTAGAAGAAGGGATATCACATAACAACCATATAAAATAAAACACAATATCCATAAAATCATTGAAAAATCAAGAAGAAATCTCGTATTAAATTATTTTCTATATCAAACATTCCCTTTGTGACATAATCATAACAAATAGCGATCCGATCAAATATCATAAATAATATCATATCATATGATCTTAGGTTATATCACATAATCGTGACTATCATCACATCCGTGTAGAACATATACTATCATTCGGATCCAAATCTCAAATCTCATATGTTGAAATCAAAGAAAATATCGAAACCAAAACATATAAATATAAAACATATTCCGGATTTAACACATCAATACGTACGAGACATTTCTATTACCCATCCGTGGGCCAAACCATGTATCTCAAATCATAATCCACGCAAATATATGTAGAAATACAAAGTATGTATAAAATCGAAGAACTAAAGATAAATAATACCAACTTGAAAAAGGGTTATCCTCGTCCGATAACTATAGCTACATTGGCTGTAATTTAATCCAGCAACTCAAGACCCGACTATAGTTTAGGCCAGTAGGTCAAGGCCATCCATATACTTTATCTCCTATAAACTAGGAACTTACTTACTATATTTTATCACCTGCGACTTTAGGTGCAATATCAAGTTTAGTTATATATTAGAACATACGAATATATTATTATGTCAATTCTTTATGATGGTTTTTATTTAAATATACAGTAGAGTATGTCAATTATAACAGAGCTTACCTTCCTGCCGGTGAAAGGGAGATCACATATCACATACGTTCCCATCGAGAACAGTACTAATATCTCATATCTCAGATCACATATAACGACCCCTCGAATCTCAAACCACCATGGTCTCGTAGTGACCCCACCCCCGACAACATGCATGTTGGCTGATGCACGACTTAATTCATGTTCCACAACATACATATAGATAAATATACATATAAAATATACGAGTATTTGAAAACTCTCCAAATCACAAATACCAATGTAAAACCACCACATAACCAAAAAGCATACATGCATGTACAAATTAAACAAATGAAATGTATGAAAATAACATGTATATTAGTAAAATTTTTAAACAATAGCTAAAAATTATCAAATACAAAATTAGACCAAGGATAGGGTTAGAGAATACTAGCCTTGACTTTATTCCAAAAAATTTACTAAAAGGATACTCCAAAGTACTCGAATTGGGCACTCTCTCTACCACATGCATGCCCTCTCTCCTCCTCCCTTCTCCCTCCAGCTTCACATTTGCCTTTGCCTCCTTTTTTCCTCCTCCTTTCCCGATGGCAACTCCGGCACAAGCGACAACGGTGGCAGTGATGGCAGCACGCGGCGACGACAACGGTGACGGACGGTGGCATCACCCACCCGCGGTAGGTTCCTCTCTGCGCGCGCCTCTTTCCCCCAATTTTTTCTCGATTCACTCAATTTCTTCCAAAATCGGTACATGTAACTCCAAAATCAACATCCACCAAGAGAATGGAAGGATTTACTTATCTCGATTTCACTAATTTTCTCCAACAACGGCGGTAAACGGACGACGACCGTTTTTGCTTCGATTCGCGATTCCTCTCTCTACTAACACCAAAGCACAAAATGGAAGGTAATACCACGAAGAGGGCTTCGCCGGCTTCCATGACCGACATCAGTGCCTCCAACAATGGCAATAGTGACGGCCGTGCTGGACTCTCTCTCTCTCCTCTTTTCTCCCCGCTCTTCTTCTTCCCTCCCTCTTTTCTTTTTCCCTGATCCCTTTTCCTTCTTCTTTTCTTATACCAAATAGATATTTGGGCGATAGTATGGGCACACCTTATTTGCCAGCCTAATTAATCCAAATATCATCTAAAATTTTTATAATATTTAATAAATTTTTGTCATACATAAATTATCCAAAATTATAATTAATATTAAAATAATCCAAATAGGATTCGGGATATTACAATACCTCCCCCAATGCGTAGTCAACTTCTTCTGGTATGAGACACCGTCGGTGGCGATGAAGTACCCACATCGGTGTAACTTTCTTCCATAATGGTGTACCTATCTATCATCTTTTTCATGTACTTGGCCTTATCCGAATTCTCAGGTAGCATGCCATTAGACAAATATCTTCTGTAAGGAGTTATCCAGTTTTCTGGGTCGGCTATTTGTATCATCTCTAACTCTGGGTCATCTATGCTAGGAATTCCAAGGATTTTGCGTATTTTTCATGCATATTGCTAAGGATCCCCAATCGCCGCAATCCTTCCCAGTCGGTCTGCCTTTCCATTCTCTTCCCTCGGAATGTGGACCACCTCCATTCTGTCAAATATCGAAGTCATACCTTAGACTTTAGAGAGAAACTTAAAAAGTTGAGAGTTAAAAACCTCAAAATTTACTCAGACTTAGTTGACAACTAGTTTCACGTTGCTATAGATGATCGGGTTTTTACCTAAACACTCTTTGACTAGTTGAAATCTGGCAAGCAATGCCTCATACTCCGCAATATTATTGATCACCAAAAATTTGAGGGTCATTAAATATTTTATTTCTGATCCATCAGGAGTTTTCAAAACCATATTGGCTTCACTGACCGCTTGCATTGAAGATCCATTCACATGTAATATACTAATCCGGTATTTCAGCTCGGGTTATCAAATTAATCTAATAATAAATAATATTATATTTTTATTAATAAATATTATTAATAATAATAAATATTAAATAATTAATTATTAATAATAAGTAATTATATCTGATGCGTACCTAGATCCGACTTCGAACAGATTCGGATGCTCCGAGATGGTGTCACCCGGCTCCGTTCTCGAGTGCGAATCCCGCACACCACTAAAGTAAACAAGAGGTCAGCGTAAACACCCGGGAGGTTGTCCCACCGAAACACTCCGACGCCGAGTCGATGCTTGATCTCCGAAAAGGATGAAATCAAAAGAAAGTGAGGCGAGATAGAGAGTGGTTTCCCCATGTAAGGAGAGCGTAAGGCCTTCTTGAATCAGGGATTCCCTGATGTAAGAGAGGCGCAGGGCCTTCTTGAATCAGGGAGGTGGGAAGGCAGTAAACGGCCGTAAGAGGCGCTTTTGTGTGCCTTAAGATTGCTGATGGATGTGTCTGGGGTAGCAGAATGCTCCAGACAACGGTGAGAGCTCCGGCTGGCAATGAGGGCGGCTGGCTCAGAGCCTTTCGTCTGCGCTGTACGTGATTAAGTTAATAATCAAGAGCGCCACTGCAAGTACCACCGAGGGTGTGTGTGAGAGCTTATGCGAGAGCGTATGCGCGAGGGTTGCAGCCGTCCGAAAAGCGTCCCCAAGTAGCGAAAAGAAGAAGTGGAAGAAGAAGAAGTCCTCCGTCCTCCTCGTATCGGGAAGAGTAGCGGAGGTCGAAGAAAACCTCTCTCCCTTGGATGATGGATCCAGGTTTCTTTTATAGTAGAGGGGACAATCCTCCCTCTTTGGAAGGAGTGATTGCCTTCTTTAATTGCTTGCCATCTTGCCTTCTCGAATGCACGCCGATTTGGTTTTCTGGAGATAGCGATTGTTTCCTTGTGGCGAGCCCGAGATCCTCCCGACTTTGGGAAAGTCTTGATGCCTTGGGCGGCCTCGCCTTCCAGAGCATGAGCCTGCCATCAGAGGAGGATTCTTTCCATGTCGCGGCTGACCTTTCCATGTTTGCCTCCTTCCTTTCCAAGAAGCAGTACCGTTGGAAAGTCTTGTGGCAAGAAACGCTAAAGATATTTTGGAAGCCATTGCCCATGAGTGATGGGCCCAAAGGGTGGGCCCATTACTATAAAAAGCGTGTTTTGGGCTTAGTTGGGCTTAGAATCGACAGACGGCGTTGGCATCTGCAGTGTGGCCGGGCCCGTGTTGCTTCAGTATTAGGTCTTGGCGAAGATCAGTGCTTTGGGCTTTACTGCACAAGCCCATTCTCAGAAAGTGCTTGCTTTGAGGCCCAAACGAGAGAAGGTCTTGCCGGTCAACGCCAGCGTTGACTCGCGGGCAAGGAAGTTGGCATGAGACGGTCAACGCCGACGCACCGTCTTGGGCCTCCTTGCTTTGGGCCCATCCCTTTAGTGGGCAAAGGCCGTTGACCGCCTTGTGGGGCCTCTCGCTGACCTTTCCTTGGGCCCAGCCCATTTTTGTGTACCCATCACTAGCCCCCATCTTGGTGGTCGATTTCGGCCTCCAAGATGTTTCGTGATGGGATGTCTCCTTACTTTAAGGTTCTCATGGGAATTCTAAAAAGTGTGAAGGAGAGTTTGACCGAATCATTAACCGTTTCTCGCCAATTTGAAGTACGCACTTATCGATCAGTATTGTCAATTCAACGAAATTGTTGTCACGCTTTCGTCAATTCCGGAAAGCGGAGAATTGTCGACCGTTTTGGTCAATTCCGGAGTACCAGAATTGTTGACCGTCTTGGGCCAATTCTTGGAATGATTTCTGCCAGCTTTAGGCCGGATTGCAAGGTAGAAAACGATATGTGTCTTCCTTTGGTTGGGAGATCCCGATCATATTGTCCCCTTGACTGATTCATCACGACGAAAGTTTGGCCCTCGGAGAATGGAAGGAACCAGATTGATGGTCGACGGCTTAGTTGGCCACATCACTTGACCCGAGAGCGAAATAGAGCCCAGAAATATAGTTGTCGGATTTCGTTGACCAATGCACTCAACTCCGGAGAGCAAACATGAGTCGAAAAGCCGTTTGACCGGATCCGATAACCAAAGTGCTCGGGTGGAGAGTAGTTCAAAGCGAAAATCTTTATTGATCGAAAAGTTGGCCGGCCAGTACTCAAATCCAGAGCGATTCCGACGGAAATCTTTGTTGGCCGGAAAAGTTGGCCGTGCGTGCTCAACCGGAGAGCGATTGAAGTCGAAATCTTTTGTTCACCGAAAGTTGATCAATGTAGTGCTCAACCGAGAGCGATTGAGCCTAAATCTTTGTTGGCCTAAAAAGTTGACCGCACAAGTACTCAAATCCAGAGGCGATTAAGGCGAAAATCTTTGTTGACCGGGAAAAGTTGGCCGTGAAGTGCTCAACCGAGAGTGATTGAAATGGAAATCTTTGTTCACCCGGAAAGTTGATGGCGAAGTGCTCAAATCCGAGAGTATTACAGTCGGAAATCTTTGTTGACGAGAAAAGTTGACCGGCGAAGTGCTCAACCGAGACTGAAGTCGATTCGAAATCTTTGTTCACCGGAAAGTTGATCGGCTGAGTGCTCAAATCGGAGAGCGATTCTGGCGCGTCTTTGTTCACCTAAAGTTGATCGGCGAAGTGCTCAAATCCGGAGAGCAGTTCTGAGCCGGAAATCTTTGTTGACCGGAAAAGTTGACCGGCGAAGTACTCAAATCCAGAGAGCAGTTCTGAGCCGGAAATCTTTGTTGACCGGAAAAGTTGATCGTGAAGTGCTCAACCGAGAGCAATTACGTGGGAAATCTTTGTTCACTGAAAGTTGATGGCTAAGTGCTCAAATCCGGAGAGCAGTTCTGAGCCGGAAATCTTTGTTCACCGGAAAGTTGATCGGCGAAGTGCTCAAATCCGGAGAGCAGTTCTGGGCCGAAAATTCTTATCGACCGGATCCATTGCGAGCATTTCAAGTCTCAGGCGAGACCTAGGAGCGCACAGAGGGAAGATCTCAAGCTCAAGATCAGATCTCCTGTAAAGATGCGTTTGAAGAGGTCGAGAGGTGACTCATTTAAGATAGCCGATCGTTCGAGTCGTAGCAACAGGATGCACCTTGTGCTCCTTGGAAGGAGCTCTCTTGCCGTTGAGAATCATCCAACTGGGTTCAAGAGTTAGGAGCCCCAGGGAGCTCGATTAGCAAAACCGGGATCCTTCACTCTGGACGAGCAACGGTCGATGTCATGACCACGCCAAGCCTCGGATCTCAATCTCTCGTGACTCTCTCCTTGAGGATGCCGCTTGCTTTCTAGTTGAGTGTCGTGGCTAATGTGTCAATTTCTTTTAGATCAGATCATTTCCGTGAAGGGAAGTTGTGGCCACGAGGAGACGTGGGTTTGTCATCTAAGCATTGTGAACACGCTCGGTTGGTTCTGCGCCCGCCTCGCCAAGAGGAGGTCGTGCGCCGAGAAATGAGGTTGCCAAACAAGCTTTAAAGCATCGTTGTTAGCTTGTTTATGTATGTGGATGTCACCGCGCCACCCTTTGGGTTGGCCCGCCAAATGAGTTGTGCGAGTTGTTTTAGCTTTGTTGGGCGTGGTGGCCTTCTATCTCGTTTTTAGGTCGTGTGGTGCGTTAGCTCGCTTAGTAGTCGGGGTTGTGAGAGAAAGCCTAGTGGCGCGCCCAGTGGTAATTGGGACGGCCCGGTATAGAAGGAATGCTTCCCGTTATTGTATAACCACCTTTGCCCTTCATGGAGATGGTCGTTGCGTGGGCGGCCAACACGGTCGGGTCCGTCGCGAGGAGCTAAGTCCTCGAAGCTAATCGGGCATTGTAAAAACCGGCCCGGTGGCGCCGTGCAAGTGATGATCACTGCCAATGTTGAGAAGAAATGTTTCTCCTTCGACCGCCGTTGATCGTGACGCTCTTGCTCCCGAAAGGAGGTCGTCATGTGCCATTCTTGCCCCCTAAGGTTTTTAGACCGCTACGGGCCACTGGATGACCAAGGTTTAGACCGCTCATGGCCACCTCGGATGACTGTGGTTTCAGACCGCTCATGGGCCACCTAGATGACTTAGGTTTCGGACCGCTCATGGGCCACCTAGATGACTAGGGTTTCGAATCGCTCGCACGGGCCACTGATGACCAAGGTTTCGGACCGCTCATGGGCCACTGGATGACCAGGTTTAAGACCGCTAATGGGCCACCCGAATGATCGGGGTTTAAGACCGCTAATGGGCCACCCGGATGACTGTGGTTTAAGACCACTTTCGGCCACTGGATGACTGTGGTTTAGCAAGAGGTGAAGACCCTCCCGACTTAGGGGCAGTCTAGGTCGGATGGATACCCGCAAGGTAAACGCAGTTAATATAACCTAGTATTCTATATGCTAAGTAAACTCCTTACCTCGCATGATTACACAAGCAATGAATGTATGCATGTAGAAGGGTGAGTTCATACACTGTTCTGGTGCGGAATCATCGTTGTGCATGAGCGATGTTCTTATAATCGCTTGTCATACTAAGCGCACTACTGGCCAGCGGTGGACTGCCGTGAGAGTCGCTGGGCGCTTTGGTAGGCGACTTGGCCTACGGCCCTCGTGCTCCGTGGGATTTGGTCCCTTGCCGGAATGGTTGGGTAGCGTCTTTATTCTACCGCCCGGTAGCCTATATTGGCCAATGGTTTGGGTCCCATTGTCGGATGGTACGCCTCAAGTGACCGGACGTCAGCTGGGCTTAATGGATGATATCTTCCGCAGTGCAATGGGTGGTGGGTCGAGAACATCGAGCCCTACTGCATGTTTTGTCATAGCTTTTACGGTGTCCACCTGCAACAATCTGCAGGATCGACCCTCTCTTGGACAGAAGCAATGCTACGGTGGAGGTCAAATCGAGAAGATTCAGGCGGCGGAGAGAGCTCTAGCAGCCGGGGATTCAGGCAAGGCCGCAGCCGGCCGTGAGAGATCGCGCGCGAGTGCTCCAACAGCCAAAGAAGATTCGCGGCGAGGAGCTCCGCAGCCGAGAAGATCTCGCGCGAGGAGCTTCATGGGCAGTAGATCTGGCGGCGAGGAGCTCGGCGGGCGAGAGATCCGGCGGCGAGGAGCTCGGCGCGGCGCAGAAGATCTCATGCGCGAGGAGCTCCGTGGCTGCAGAAGATATTTACACGAGGAGCTCCGGGCGAGAGAGATCTGCGGCGAGAGCTCCCCATGGCCGAAGAAGATCTCAAGCGAGGAGCTCCGGCGGCTGCACAGATTCTGGCGCGAGGAGCTCCCGCGGCCGAGAAGATCTCGCGGCGAGAGCTCCGACAGGCAGTAGACCGGTGGCGATAGCTGACGGCGAAGCCCCCTGTTACATCTTCTAATGGGTGCAAATGGTCAAGAAGAGGGTGCTCTTCTAAGCGTTAGGCACTAGCACATTTGACGTTAATCACTGTAAGCATGGCTACCCGATGAGGGTGCGCCACGGAAGGTGATATCTTTAGTCGTAATCTTTGTGGAGCACAAGTATCAACCATGTTTGTTTTTGCGTAAGAGATTGAGTGTTGAGGGGAGACGCTAGACTTTTTATCGCGTTCCCACAGGCGGCGCCAATGATGCGTCTACCTCCGGGATTTCAATGTATCTTCGGATGCTCCGAGATGGTGTCCGACCCCGCTCCGTCTCTCGAGTGCGAATCTGCACACCACTAAAGTAAACAAGAGGTCGGCAGACCATGGAGGAGGTTGTCCCCACCGAAAACACTCGACGCCAGTCGCAAAATGTCGATCTGAAAGGATGAAATCGAAAGAAAGTGAGCGAGATAGAGTGCGTTTCCCGATGTAAGAGGCGTAAGGCCTTCTTGATCGGGGATTCTGATGTAAGAGAGGCGCAGGCCTTCTTTGAGATCGGGGGAAGGCAGGAAACGATAGCCGTAAGAGGCGCTTTGTGTGCCTTAAGATTGCATGGATGTGTCTCTGGGTAGCGAGAATGCTCCAGACACGGTGAGCTCCGGTGGCAATGAGGGCTGCTGGCTCGGAGCCTTTCGTCTGCGCCGTGACGTGATTAAGTTAATAATCAAGAGCGCCCGCAAGTACCACCGAGGGTGTGTATGAGAGCTTGTCGAGAGCGTATGCGCGAGGGTTGCAAACGTCCGAAAGCGTCCCAAGTAGCGTAAAGAAGAATGTAGTGGAAGAAGAAGTCCTCGAGTCCTCCTCGTATCGGAAAAGAGTAAAGGGGTCGAAGAAAACCTCTCTCCCTTGGATGATGGATCCAGGTTTCTTTTATAGTAGAGGACAATCCTCCCTCTTTGAAGGAGTGATCGCCTTCTTTAATCGGCTGCCATCTTGCCTTTCTCTGAACAGACGCCACTTGCTTCTTGATACCGATTGTTTCCTCAGGCGGCGGAGTCCGAGATCCTCCCGACTTTGGAAAGTCTCGATGCTCTTGGCGCCGCGCCGGAGCAGACCTTGCCGACATCGTAGGAGGATTCTTTCCATGTCTCAAGCGGCAATGACCTTCCATGTTTGCCTCCTTCCTTTCCAAGAGTGTACTGTTGGAAAGTCTTTGGCAAGAACGTGGAAGATATTTTCGAAGTCAGAGTTGGCCGATGAGTGATGGGCCGGGCGTGGTGGGCCATTACTATAGAAAAGCGTGTTTTGGGCTTGGTTGGAAGAACGCAGACGGCCAACATCTGCGTTGACCGTCCCAGTGTTGCCCGCCAGACAAGTTGTCAAGTGAAAGAGCATGGTGCTTTTGGGCTTTATTGCATGCCCACATCAGAAGCAGGTTAGCTTCGGCGCCCAAACGGTAAAGTCTTCACTGGCCAACGCCCAAGCCCCTGTCTTGAGTTAAAGGTCTTGCCCATTTGCCACGCGCCGACCGCTTGCTCTGCCTGGCTGCGTCTTTACTGGCCTGTAGCGCCGCCCGCTTGGCCTCTCTGTTTTTCCGCCAAATTTATTTTTTTTAGATCATCAATATCAATTATTAAATAAATAAATAAATATTAATAATATTAAAACATATTAATAATAATAAATAACATTAAGTAATATTAAAACGTAAATAATAATAATAATAATAAAACATATTAAATATAATTTTAATTCCCATCCTTTTGGATTCTTTCCACTTTCCCCTTTCTGCGTTTCTCCTTCCCTCTCTACCCTTTCGTCTCTCTTAGCTTCTCTCTCTCTCTCCTTTATCTGATTTTTCTCTCTCTCTCTCTTCTCAGACCCTCTCGCTGTCTCCCTCTCTTTCCCTTCTGTTTCCCTTCTCTATCGCTTCTTTTTCCTTCTCATTAAATCGGGCGGCCATGGTTATGGGCTATAAATTGAGGAGTGCGGGAAGTGCTCAGGGTTGTGGGAAGATGTGGGTCGAAGTCGCCGTTGCAAGCTTGAGCCAGAGGGAGTGTCTCCGTCGACAGTTGTGCCGAAGCCGTCGCCGCCGTTAAACACTAATCGTGCTACACTTCTGTCCAAATCAGGCAAGTATTATTCCATTTTCTGCAAGTAAAACTCCTCTCACTCTTCCAAGTAACTCTTCTGTTATTTTGCAACCGATCGGCCCTCCTCTCTCTATTAAATTCGTGATGCATGTGGAAATTGTTATAAAAGATTGAATCGGGAAGAGCAGAGCTTGGTGCTCTGTTGGCACTGTAATTGAGGGTTTTGGGAATCCGGTGTACGTGTATACGTATATGTGGAAGTATATGTAAATATTTATGTATGTATACATAAATATATACATATAGATGTGTGTGTATATATATATATATATATATATATATATATATATATATATATATCCACGTGGCTTTGCGGATGCTTGTGTGTAAAGTGCACGGTGCGTAGGTGTGTGTACATAGACGGGTGTATATTTGCTTATATATGTGTGTAGCCGCGTGCGTGTGTGTGGTGTGTGTACACTGCCAGGGAGGTGTGCTGGCTGTTTGTGAATACAGTGTGTGTGTGTGTGTGTGTGTGTGTGGCTGCGTTACTGCTGGTGAGTGCTGCCGTGTGGCAATATGTGTTGGTGTGTGTGCTTGGTATATTTACATGTATTTATAATTGATCGGCAGCATGTGTTTATAATAAATCTACTTATGTGAGCTCAGCATGTTTGAAATTATAATAATAGCCATGTGGTTAGTTCAGTCCTTATTTCTATATTTTCTTGGTATACTCCAAAAATCTATTATTTGCATTAATTTTGTTGCGTCCATACATTTTATTTGTATTTTATGGATAAATTGAGAAAAACATATAAAAATATTAAGATATCAAGTTGAAATGTTGATGATATAAATATTCTATTTCCAAAGGAGTGTGAATTAGAGGATCATAGAATACGTGCGAATTATCCGAGGGGGTAACAAGAATACTTGTGTGTGTGAATTGGATACAGTATTTGTACACTATGGCTGGCAAGTATCATGAAATTATAAGGTCTCTTGTTAAACTTGCGACACTGGAACCTCGAGAGTTACCAAGCCGTGGGGCGGGTGTGTGGATTGAGGATTCACAGTGATGTATAAAGTCCGATGAGACTTTTGCGACATATCATATTATTGGGACCTCTTTTGTGACGAGTTTGAAGGAATTTATACCGTGGTTGATACTCGAATTAGGTGGAATCCAATTTACATCTCTGATGATTTATTGTCATGTGGCCCTTGAGTTGTGAATATGACAGGTTGTCAAATTTTGGATAATTATCAATTTATCTTATGTAATTATTATATTATTATTATTTGAGACATTTTATTACATTTTGTTATCTTATTGATTTATTTACTTGGCGTGCCTTAGGCTCACCCTTACGTTTTGTTGGCTCCAAAGTAAAAGTTTATGACAGATTAGAAGAGGTCGTGTGATTGTTGAGAAATTTCAAGATAGAAACAATTTTAGGGTTAGAAGCTCATTACAAGAAGCTCTAGAATTGATTCAATTGGTCAAATTTTCATTTAATTATGTTATCGGGGCGGTGTTCCTAGGATTATAACATTTATTGTATTTAAAAAATTTATTATGAGAATTATAATTATTTAGCAACGCATTTATGAGGTTATTTATGATTTTGGATTTTTGCATAGCCATTTCGGATCAGGTTGGGTGACTCGAACTCGGGGCATCATACGCAAGATCCATGTTGGAGCCTTTTGTTGGCCATCGGTCTCAATGAGGTTGATGGTATCTAGAGTTAGGGTTATTGTTTCAACAATGATGTATGTCAGGAGTTGGTCCTTTAGGGATGGCCTCGATCGAAACTCCACGTCAAATTCGCCTAACTCAATGACCCATTTGACCAGTTGTCCGGATATGTCTGGCTTCTATAAAATTTATTTTAGTGGTTGGTCTATTAGAATAATAATTTTCTGCGCCTAAAAATAAGGACAGAGTTTTCGAACGAAATAGACAAGTCCAAGGCCATTTTCTCGGCATGAGATTATCAAGTCTCCGAATTTGTCAAGACCTTGCTGACATAATATATAGGTCGTTGCCCATCAGATTATTGTCGAATCAAGACCGAGCTCAATATTGTGTTAGATATTGTTAGGTATAAATACAGCTCTTCACTTTCTTGGGAGAAAGTAAGAAGTGACATGTCGAAGATGTACTCCTTCAGTTCTCGAAATACAACTTCACAGTTGATTGTTCATTGGAAGCCGGCAATCTCTATCCCCCTCAAGGATTTAAAGAAGGGTAAGTACTTTTCTACTGACATTGCTAAGAAACACGAAGAGTGCTGCGAGCCTTCCAGTGACATTCTAGACTTCTTTCATAGTCCAAGGTAGATTCATATCGAGGATAACCTTTATCTTTTAGGGGTTTGCCTCAATCCATCGTTGTAGACGATAAAACTCGAAATTTTCCAAAGTCACTTACTGAATGCACACCTAGTCGATCCTGCCCGAGCGGAGAACGTCCCGTGGCCCAGTTAAGTGGGTATCAAGCTAGGAATTGACATACAGGTTCGGCCCGACCCGGTAGTGAAGGTGTTGTGGCGGTTATCGTCGGCGGCGTGTGATGCAAAGAAAGAAGATAACGCTTCCCGAGAGAGTATGGTGGACGATCTCCGAGTGGACTCGAGACGTGGGCGAATCATCTACCTGAAGCGACGGCGAAGGCACAGTGTCGTGCCCAGGGCCGAGGGCATGGAGATCGTATACTCCGTCGCATGGCCTTCCGGCCACCGACAACGCGTGGCGGAATGCGAGGCCTTCTCGCGGGCCTCATTTGTGAGGAGTGTTCATGATCATTAGTCGTGCGTAGTGACTCAGAACTATTAGTGTCTGAGGTGAAAGGGAACTTTGACGCCTCGAACCCACGGCTTGTGAAATTACACAGCGAAATCGAGGCCCGATCCTGAGTTTGAGTCGTTTTGAGATCGAACTACATCCAGAGAACGGACGGCAATGACGAGTGATGCGACTAGCACGGGACAATGCATTGGGGCCCGTGTGAATCTGTGAGAGAGCCAGGGGAGAGTCGTAGCACCCGGCATCGATCTGACTGACAAAGAAGTGCTGGTCGACACGGGGAACAATTGGATGACACCCCGTCGTGAGGTTCCTAAGCGAGGGTCCTGCGACGACATTAATGAAGCGAAGCAGGCTCGAAGATGGCGGGATGGTACACGGTCTGAATGGGAGGCATGCAGCGAGGTACTCCCTCCTCTCTAAAAATTTCTCATGTTAGAGGCCCAGATTCTGTGGCTTTGGCAGAAGTGCACACAGGGTGCAGCTCCACCGTAGCGGAAAGAACCTAGCGTTAGCGTCTCGTCAGCGGGGTTCTCTTGGCCCACCATGAAATGAGATCTTTGCATATGGAATTAAATGCGGAAGTGTGAAAGTGCTGGTCCATGTGACATGACACCAATGCCTGCCAAGCCCCACCTATCTCAATCCATGGCCGTTCGCCTGATGAGGGCTCATTATAACGGACCCCTACAGTGGCCTGGGAATGAAGAAATTATGGCTCGTTGGCATTGACTGCTTTCACGAAGTGGGTGGAAGTCGTCCCTCTCGCCAAGATCACGGAAGCGAAAATGCGATCGAAGTTCCTCCACATCGAGGCATCGTTCTCGCCAGATCCCCGAGGTCGAGTGGCCAGCAATCTAAACCCACCACCAGCAACGCTCACAAAGTACCGCCGTGACCTCGTGATAAATCGGGTACATACGCCCGTGCGCACTCGAAACGGGACAGTCGGGGATCACCAACCGTGGCACGCCGCATGGATTAAAACCGTGTCGAGGGCGGGAGCTCTGGACCGAGGAGCCGCAGTCATGGTCGTCGACGAACAACCGCGAAAGAGCCAACAAGGGAGACACCTTCAACTTTGCTTTGGGGGCACGCGTGCCCGTGAGATGGGAATGCCAAGCCTCATGGATCGAATGCCACCCAACCACCAACGAACAAAGGCTTCGAAATCCGACCTACTCGGAAGTTCGAGACGCCGCACGACTACGAACCGCGCCTACCGGCGGTGGGAGTCGCACCAGACACAACAAGTAGTAAAGGCGCGCCCCTTTGAAAGTTGGAGATCTCGGTCCTCCGGAGGAGGCGGCGGGAAATATCGCGAACAGAACAAACTCTCCCCGGTGGGAGGGGCCGTCTCCTCCCATGATCCTCCTGAGCGAGCGTCATAAGCCACGCGCCTGGTAACGGTAAACGGTCCCCGGACCGGAACGCCGCCAACTTAAGGAAGTACTACCAGTAACCCAACGCCGACTCAGGTAAGTAGCACGCGCATGCATCATAACAAATGCTTGGACATGAGTCCTACCTTTTGGTTAGCATAATCACTTTCTCCGCCATTTTGCATATTCATTTGTGTGAGTTGATGACATGCATTGCATTCTTAAATCAAATGACCTAAATCGCCCCTAAGTCGGGGAGGGAAGTGTCCGTCCGTAAAACTGTCCTTAGTTTGCAGCGCCAGTATGTCCAAGTCGGCCGTCCAGACCCGCCCCACGCCGGATGGCACTCGAACGGCTTTGTTTTCTCTGCGCCGGTAGGCCTGGCGCTGCCACCCGATGACTAAGCCCCATGCTAGACGGCCGGGAGGCCCGGCCGCGAGGCCGGGGCGAGACCCCGGGCGGTCCATCCAACAAAAGCGCGCGCCAACGGCCCGGATTTGGTCAAAGCACGCCACAGGCTTGCGAGCCCCACCACTTTGGCCAACAAAACCTTAGGGGGCAAGAATCGCGGGACGTGCGCGACCTTCTCAGCAAGGAGAGCACCCTCGACCTGATAATGGTCGTGGGCTAAGACTTGACTTGGTGATTATAACACTTTGAGCAGGGGCGACACACCTCCCGCAATCATACGCGACCGAGTCCTAGACCCGGGAGTCCTGTTCTCGTGGCCTAGCAAAATGCGACCCTCCCGCGACGCGACTCTAGTGGGCTTGCGACGACATCCGCTTCACCGGACGAGCCCCCAAACGCGTGAGTCAGTGGATGACATCCTCTTACGAAGGACGAGCACCACGCACAAGGCGCCCGGATAGGGCCTTAGCAACCCGTGGCTCCAAAGAGCCCAACGTTCAAGCATAAAGCGTGATCGAACGGATGAAAGCAAAAGGAAATAGCAAGCAACATCCCACGATGGAAGAAACGTAACACGGAAAAAAAGGAAAAATACTTCTCATTCATATATACGGAGAGCAAATATGGTACAAAGACAAAGAGAATCCCAAAAACCAACACGTGAGAGACTAATCAAGAAGATCACCCGCGGACCTCGTGGGAAATTCTTCTGCCGGGATGCCTCTTCTATCCCGACATTCCCCTGGATGGAGGGGACGCCCTGGAGGATGTGAGGCCGCGCAAGGAGACGATCCCGCGACATAGCGGATGTCATCCCAATATCGAGCCTCAACGCCACCGCGCTTCGATGGAGAGTACCCAACCATGTCTCCCAACCCGGCTGGTGACGCGGGCCTCGAGCGGCAAGTAGAGCTTCCACTGCGCCACTCTTCGCCGCAGCGCCCATTCTCCTCTTTTTAGAGATGCGACTGGGCCCTTCCATTGACGATGCCACTGAAGGAGGACAGACAGACAGCGTCGAGGGTTGACCTCATCTGGAGCTGCCTTCGAAGAAGAAGCAATGTAAAAGCGCTTCCAAAGCATGCAACCAAAAAGAAAGGCCGATGGAAACAACAGACTGCAAGAGCCGCGCTCGGAGAGCGCGCAGATGCACGAGAGCCTCTCCCGGGGCTCCAGCTCCTTCGCTTCTTTGGAGGAGGGCTAAGCTGGAAAGGCTGAGCTGCCATTAGGAACGCTCGGGGCTCTTGCCACGAGGCGTCCGGCTTTCCTTGTCGCTTATGCCGATCAGCGGCGGGAAGCGACCGCCGTCCCTCCGTCGGTGTGGCCAGATTTTGGGAGGCATACTCACGAAATGGGCTCCACGAGGATCATGGCGACTCCACGGGTCTTGACCTCGTCTTTGGCTCGAGCCTGGCAACCAGCAGCCCCTCAGGGCCCTCGGGCAGCGACATCATGCGCCCGCCTCTGCGGCGAGCAAGCGGGTGGATTCCCGGCTGGTAGAGACTCCACCTCGCTTGAGACCTCGTGGCTAGTCCGCGGCAAAATCGCTTACCCGGCCAGTTCGCGGTCTCCCACAGCGACACGCGCTTGCACCGTCTCTTAGCTAGGACTTCCCACCCGGCGGAAGGCCGCGGTTCGTCTGGACCTCCTCAAGAGTCCCCTTGACTTCCCTTAACCTCTTAAGGCGGCCTCATCCTCATCACCAAGTCGCTCGACAACTCCTCCAAGCGTCTTTCGTGCTGCGGGGGGAGACCGGTCGAGGCCCCGACCAGGCGGCGAATCTCACGAGATAGTGAACGAGCCATGGCGGCGCAGACAGCCTCGCCACGGCTCTGAGGAAGAAAGCGGAACTGAGAAACGACGAAGATGGCGCGTGCAAGACGAGGAAGGATGTGAGGCTGCCGGAAATGGCCCCGGGCATGGGGCTAGTGTTGGGTCCCGTGTCTGCCGTGAAGGATTGCCAAGCCCATGTGAATTTGGAGGCCCCACGGTCCGAAAGCCCACGTGAGACAGTCATTGACCCGAGGGTCGAAGGCGTGAACCTGTGGCGGGGACAACGGGAACTGCAACGCATTAACGCGTCGTCGGGGAACAGGCGAAAAGTGCTAGCTGATAGAGGAGGAGTGGGCGCGGCGCCAACGGCACCAGCGCACGTGCATCTGCAGATGACCCGTTAACTCCGGCCTCGGGGAAATCGGGCGTGGTTAACAACGTCGGCGTACCGCCCTACGCGCAAAAGGACAACCGCGTGACCATGGTCACAAGCGTGATCGCGCGCGACGGCCCAACAGGCGTTTTGGCACCCAAGAGTCCAACGGGAGGCGTATAAGAGCCTAACACCACGAGAGAAATGGATCCTTTTCCTTCAAATCTTCATCTCATGCCGCTTCCTTTTGAATCTAGAATTCAAACGGCGAGTCATACTCTCTCACTCCCTTTTCTATTCGACCACGAGTAATGTACATGGAGGCCGAGATCACCTCACTTGCGGCAATAACTCAGCTTCGCCTTCCCAGACCTTCTCGATCACGGGAAAGTTAGCCACCCGTTGTCATGCACTGCTGGAAGCCCGCGCCCACCACACCTCCTAGCCACCGCATTCTCCATATCATCGCACAAGATCTCCCACGCTTTCAAAGATATACACCTGGCACCGCTCTTAGCGTGCGCTATTTCGTTTATTACGGAATTAATTTGTCTTTGAGTGAGCGCGGCCTCGGTGGGAGAAATCCTACCGGACCAGGCCTCTTGTTTTGTTGTTTGTGTTGTGCAGGTCGCGGTTTATAGAGACGGAGACTAGGACTCTTCTTCCAAAGCGCACGCTGAGGAATCGGGAAGCCTAACTGTCCGTCTGACAACCGGTAGCCTCCTGGGACGCAACATAGTTTATAATTAATGATTAGGCTTGGTACTCCTCTTTTCATGACATAGAATATAGAATAATTTTAGGGAGATTTAGACGGTCTACTTAATTTTTTGTCTAATAAATCTTGAATCTCCTTCTTATAATATTCTAACAATTCCTAATTCATTTAAATAAATCTAGCTTTAGTAGTGATTTGACTCATGAAAATTTTTTTCATAAATTAAATCTAGTTAATGTTATTTTCTATCCCAAAAAGCATTGAAAAAATTTGAGCATACTTCTATTTTAAATATTTATTATAGTTTTTGAATTTTTATTTGAACTATTGGATTAGTTAATTATTGTTCTATATTTGCTAATGGTATTTCTTCTTGTAAATATTGTATTTATTTATTTTTTAATAATAGTATTAATTTATTTATAAATTGATGCTACTTGTAATTTTTGGATTTCTCTTTATCATACAGGATAGAAGAAAGAAAAAAGAATAGTTGCCCCCAATATTTGGGTACAAATTCCTTCTGTTGAAGCAGTAAAATGGTGTATTTGAGTAAAAAATAGAGTACCTAAAATAATATCTTGTTGAAGTTCTTCAATTAATATAGTTGTTAATCTAAAACAATGACCTTGATTACAAATTAATATATTTATTAATTTATACTTAATATTTAATCTTGATTCACTTATTATGTGTAGTTTTTTGTAGTCTTTTGATAATATTTGGCAAAACTTAATCCTTTGTGAATATAATTTTGATCCGCTCATTTATCTAATAAAGCTATTAGTTTGAGATGGTATTCATTATTTATAACTAATGTAATTTGACAATATTATTTTTAAAAATTGATTTTTGATATTAACTGTAGCTATTGTTCATTAGTATATTCAGGATTTATTAGTTGGAATGTTGATGGCTGGTTAATTATGGGTTGGGTTGTAATTTTTGCCTCTGGCATAGTTTGTTTAGATTCTAATACTGATAATCTTGTATCTAATTGTAATTTATTAAATTTTATTTTTTGTAATTAAAATTTTAACTCTTTTACTTGTTCTTTTAATTGTTTTATTTCTTTTTGTAAATTTCTTATTATTATTTGTTGAAATAATGATGGGGATAAAATTTTCAAATACTTTTGACAGGTTCCAAACATTCCCCTTTGTTTTCTCTCCCTCTGCACCGCCTCTGTCCGTCGTTCTTTCCCGCTGTTTTTTCTCTTCTCTTCGCACCGCCTCTCTGTTTTTAACTCCTTCCTCTCTTTCTTCCCCCCCCCCCCCCGTCTATCTCCCAAATTTACCTCACTCTCCTCTACTAGTCTCCCACCGACTGTATCTTGTTTTACCCTTTTTTTAATATATATATATATTTTAACCATTTAAAAATTTAATTTTAGTTTTTTAATATTTTTTCAATCAGTCTAGTAGATTGTCAAAAGAATGTTCCTTATGTCAATTTGTATACCTTTATTTCAAAAAGAGAAATAAAATCTGGATAATCAAAATATATACTTCAATTACATAATTTAAATTAAAATTATAATAAATAATAATAATAATATAAAATTAAAAATATAAAATTCAGTATTTATTGCCGCTATTCAGCACTGACGAAGTAACTATTTCTATTATCACAATAGCAGGAGAATACTCTCTGTTTTTTATTGCTGAATCTTGAGCCATGAGATAGTGTTTCATAAAAAATCAGATGCTAAAAAATGCTATGAACCCTTAATCGGAAGCTAGATGGCGGGCTAAATGATTATCCAAATCAATGAATGCATAAGATGAGCATGACTTCGCTGGGCTGATTGGCACGATGATGCTATGAGGGGAGGGGACGAAGTCAGAATTTGCTCTCGAGAGCCTGGAGTTCTCAAAATTCGTATTGTTTTGGACGTTTTGGTTACAGCAATTTTATTTTTTATGAGAAGTAGGATTAAAATCGAGCCACCAAGACTCAATTAACCGAAGCAAGAAAACTGCGCATACAGCGTACAATAATTCAACAGGAGAAGAAACAGAACCAGAGCTATGAGGATTCTATGGTAGTAGTATTAGATGTTAAAGACCTGTGGTAATAGCTCCAGGATCATCACGAAAAGGATGAATCTTCATCTTTTCAGCAGCTTCTTTTCTGATTACACCGTAGCGGCTGATATCTGTTTTGGGCGGTGGTAATGCGGCGGTGCCACCACCTCCACCATGGAACAGAGAAGCAATAAAGCGAACTATCTGCTCAAACATCATCTTCTTCACTGGCTTCCTCTTCGGCGGAATTACACTGGCTCCTTTGGGCAAATACTTCATCCCTATTTTAGACCCGCCATTTTCTTCGTCTCCATCCAGCTCGATCAACTTTGCCTCGCTCTGTGACATTGCTTCTCTCCGTCTCTATCTCTCGTCTATGTATTCGTAGTTATGAGAAGAGGCCTTCCGGTGTTAAATAGGAATATTGGAGAGTGAAGGAAAAGGTAGTTAGATATTGAGGAAGGCTGCGACGTCCGTACGGGCCGTTGGATTTGAAATCCGACGGCCCGTACAGTATATAAAAATAAATAAATAAATCCGACGCTCGTGCGGGATAAGAGAAATGTTGGGCTTTAGTCTAAAAGAATAAACTCATGGGCTGACATCAGCAAGGCATATAATACTATTTAATATATTAAAATAATATAATATATAAATAATTTTATTAAAAAAATTATAAAGTATTAAAACACTTAATATTTTGATGTTGAATATTTAATGTTTTAATAGTAGTGCAACGTCCAGCACGTTGCAGCCTAAGGTACGATCTCTTACCGTCGTTAACATTTGATAATTAATAAATATTAATATTATAAAAATAATAATAATAATATTACATATAATTTTTATAAGTTAAAATCTCTATCATCGAAAGGAGTGAATTTGTGTGATTAAATTAGCTACCTTATTAATATTATTGTTATTTAGTTGGCTCTTCTTAATTGTTAATTAGTATTAAAAATAATAGAAGTTGATCAATTGAAAAATAATTATAGTGAATCTGTTTAACAAACATCTGTAACTTCTGCTGGGAAATGATTATGGGGCCCACGATTGTGAACTTCACGTGTGCATGCATCTGACCGATGAGGAGAGAATCTTCGGGCCGAAGGTTTGAATTGTCCACACATTCTCACTGACGTCGTCATAAATACTGGCTTTATTATATCCAGCTAATGGAAATCATAAGTTTTATATCTTAAATTAATAATAATAATAATAATAATATAAAAATTATTTTAAAAAATTTTTCCAAATATATCTTTCTTTAAAAAAATTTTAATATTAGGTTAGATACTCTCAACTAATACTAATGTATTTTTGAAAAATGCAATAACTTTATTCACTTTTTCGTTTTTAAACTTCCATCGCTGGTCCTTGATCTGACAAGTGCAGCTTCCCAAACTACGTAGATTTATAATAATATAATATTTTATTTACTTAATTATATTTATAAATATACATAAAAATTGATAAATATATAGCCGGATAATATATTATAAAAAGGTGTCTTACCGTTGGCTCATAGACGTACTCGAAACATTTTTTATTCATGAGTAAATATTTAATTAGAGTATATGCTTTTTTTTTTTTTTTTTTTACAGCGTGGGTGTTTTGTTTAGATTAATGATTGTTGATAAAATTATTAGGTAGGTTGCTGAGGCTTTATAGTCAATACGTAATCATGGCGTAACCCGCTTTTGTTTTTAGGCTGAGATTTTCAAGCTGTGATTTTTAAAGAAAATTTAACTGCTTTTTAATCCATTCCCTAACCTTAGTCCAGTTTATATTGGATTAGTTTGCTTCGGTCCAGTATTTGTTTGGCGGGTTCCGGACATGATTCTTCTATACCCGTTAAACAATCCAATAATAATCATGGCAAAAATTCCAGGACATATCTAAAAGTAGATATAATAACTCATCACCTGATCAACTAATAATCATTAATAATGAAAAGGGCCATCAAATTCAATAATAAAATATCCAATATTGTAGCTAAAATATCAATTAAAGACACCCGACTAAACACTGATGATTCAAAACCGAAATAACAAAATGTTAAACAATAATAGAAATACAACTAAAACACCCTAACAATTATTTATCTTGAAAAGCATTTTTAATATTCAAAATCCCTATAAATATATTCAAACCCACTAATCTAAAATGTTATTAAAAACTGACAAGAGTGAATATAATACTTAACAAATCATTTATAATTTTATACATGTGGATATGATAAATGAATTTGTAAAGTAAAAAATCATAATAAAAAAATTGAGATGCCGAAGATGTCAAAATAGTGATAAAACTTATGAAAATCGTGTGAAAATATAAGAAATAAGTATCGTTGATAACCTCACTATTAAAGGTCAAATATTAAAGTCCATGCTTTGATTACATTAGTATAATTAAAGGTTATAAGCCACTGTTAAGGCCAAACGCTACTTTTTTTATTAGTAGACGTTATATTCAACATTTGATTTATAAATAATATATTAAGATATATTTAAATATATTTTTTTTTAATTCTTTATAATGGTTTTTATTTAGTTAAAATTAAAAATATTTTACACTGAAATATAAATGTATAAATTTATTTGCCAAATTTAGAAAAAAATAATTCATTTAACATAATCAAAGTAGAGCTTTTATAAAAATACTTACATAAAATAACATGCAAGAATAATTCATCAAATATGTTAGGATTTCAATATCACATACATATATTTAAGATATTAACCTTCAAAATCTCATGAAATGGCTACCAAACAAACATGCATGTAAGATGTAAATAAAAGAAGTAAGTAAAATCATATACATGAGCATTAGACAAAAGATACACAAAGACTATAGAAAAATTAAACAATAAGAAAATAAATGAGTCGAGATGTACTTATATTAACTTTGATTTACCAAAATTTAGTTTAAATTCACTTAGATTTTACTTTTTTACTTTGTTATTTTTTTTTTTTTTTCCATCTTCTTCTCTCTCTTATCTCAAAAATTTAGAGAAAATAAGTAGAAATTATTGAAAAGTTATTATATAATAGATTAACGTACATACAATGGTTAGACGTGAGTCAGGTGTAAAGGTTTCTTTAAACTTGTATACAAGTGCCGAGCAAATATACATTAGGTGCCAATAGTTTAAACAAAATGTGCAATGATTTTGTCTAAAACATGTTATGCATAATTCAGGTACATGTCAGGCACCACTTATGCTTGTACTATTTCGATTCAACACTTAATTTGTAACTCGAACTCGTAATTAATATTATTAATTTATTAATTAATTTAAATTTAACATTATTATATAAATATTATGATTTATATTGTATATTTCTCCACCACTTATAGAAATTCGTCTTTAAAATTTACATACCTCAATGAAGAAAAAAGTGGGGATTCTTCTCTTATGTTTCATCTTCTCGTTCATATATGACTTCCTTGAAAAAATGATTTTTCTATAACACTTTGGCCAAAAAAATATTTTTAGTGTAGGTCTAAAAATTTGAACTAGTCTTTAACATACATTAAATCCTCATTGATCCTTAATAGTTCATGCTCAACAACATGTGAATGATCATAAATATATTTTTAAAGTATTGAGAATTGAAAAATATTATGAAAATATGCTAAACTTAGAAGTAAGACTAATTGGTAAACCACTTCTCAAATCATTTTTAAATCTAAAAGGATCTAATGAATTTTGATTTTAATTTTCCTTTTAACCCAAATCGGAAGGTTTCTTCTTATGGAGAAACTTTTAAAAATAAATGATCTTCAACTTCAAAATTAACTCATTCCTCTTACAATTTGTATAACTCTATTATCGACATTAAGTAACTTGAAGCCGATTTTGAATTAAATGAATTTTATCTAAGCTTTCTTAAATCACTTCTAATTTTAAAAGTTTTCAATCACCAATTTTTTCACAATTAATTAGGAAATAACGTCTTCTTCCATATAATGTTTTAAAAGGTTTCATACCAATACTTGTCTGATAATTTTTATTGTAGGTAAGCTCGGTTAGTGATAAGTAGTTATTCCAATTTTTTTTCATATTCAAAATCGATACTCTCAATATGCCCTCTAGTATCTACATTGGCCACTTTGATTGTATATTTATTTATTGATACTATGTCGTGATGAACTTCAACTTGGTGTTTAACTCCCAATTGTAAATTTTCTCAGAATTTAGATTCAAATTCCAAATTTCAATATGATACAATTGAAACTAAAACTCTATGATGAAGTCTTACTATTTTATTTATGTATAATATTATCAAATAGTCACTTAAAAATGTCATCTTAACGACAATAAAATAAGTTGACTTCATTGATTGTCAATCACCCATACCACATATGATTTCTCAATATTTTTGCTTAATTCATCGACAAATCTATTATTATGTGCTTTCTTTTTTTTTTTTTACTAGGAGTTGACATTAGTTGTAAAAGATTTGACAGTTTCTTGCATTAGACCTGTACTTGTTGATAAAATTATACATTTCCTACAAAAATTATAATTTTTCTCTTTATATTTTTTTACCAGAAGTTCTTCCTTAAATCTTAATATATTTTATTTATTTATAGGTGGATTGTGTACTTGATTCAATAGGTTTCATTAAAAATTTATTCATTCAACACTTCAAAATTAGGTACACAAATCTTATCTCAAAATCTCAAAATTCTATTAACTTAAATATTAAAATGATATGTAGATTTTCTAATTAAATGTTCAGCTTTGTCCACTAAAAATGAGTCATCTATTTATATTCACTTGATTCTTTCAAATTTTTTTGATTATACTTAAAAATATAACAAAATCATATACTTGTCTTTAGAATATCTTCTAAAGTCATGCTCGTTCATGCTATTAGGTGTCTCCATTTCCTTAATTATTATGCGATCCATCAAAGTTGCTAATTTACAACTTAATATATCAGCTACAATATTGGCTTTTTACAATTGATATTAAATCTTGTAATTGATATCTTTCAATAATATCTTCTTTACCTCATATTCAATTCATTTTAAGAGAGTAGATGGTTTAAACTTTTATAATTTGAGTACACTAAAAATTTTTCCTCACACAAGTAATATTTCTAAATTTTTAATATAAAAATGACCAGAGTTAATTTTAAATCATGAGTATGATAATTCTTTTCGTGAGCATTAAGTTACCTCAATCCATAAATAATTACTTTTTCATACTACATTAACACACAATCCAGCCAATTCATAAATGCATCACAATAACCATGTACCCTTTGGATCCTTTCAAAATAGCTGAAAGTAAGGCGGTTGTAATATAGTTCTTTAACTCCTAAAATCTTCTTTTTTTACGGTCCTCATCCCGACTAAATACTACCTTCTTTTGTATTAGATGGGTCAATGGAAACGCAATCCTTGAAAATATTTCTACAAATCACATATAATATCTAGCAAATTTTAAAAAAAATGTCATTCTTTGTTATATTTGTTGGTCAGTTCTAACTTATAGCCATCCCATTTTTTTTAGATTAATTGAAATACCTCATTTGGAATTCATATTGCCTAAAAAAGTAACTTTCTCAAACTAAAACTCACACGTTTTTTACTTGTCATAGAATTTTTTTCCTAAGTATTTGCAAAGCAATCCCCAAGTGAATTTGATACTAATCATATGATATTCGGATCCCTATTCATTTCAAATTGGATATGTTTATTTGTAGATAATTTAGATGTGATAAAAATTTATTAAATATTATAAAATTTTAAAGAAAATCGGATCGTTTGAGCGCCACCTGAGCCCCTCTGATTGGATATTAAAAGAATAATTATTATTATTATTATTATTATTATTATTATTCATTAAGGAGGAAGGGTGTCTGGCATCGAGCAAAGCAAGAAAAAGAAAGAAAAAGAAAGAAAGGAGGGAGAGGGATAGGAGACAAGGGAGAGTGGGTTTCGTGGTGCTCATGAGCGAAGCAGGGGGGAGAAGAAGAGGATGGAGGAGAGGAGGGAGAAAGAGGGAGAAGGGAGAGAGCGGCTCGCAGGCAGCGGCGGCAGAGCGCGGGCGTTGGTGGAGTGGCATGGAGGAGGATGTGGCGGCTACACAAGGAGAGGGAGAAGTGGCGGCAGCGCGTGCGACAAGAGGAGAGAGAGCTCACCAGGGAAGGTTGGCGGCCTTGAGAAGAGGTAGAAGTGGTGACGCTCGTGAGTGAGGCAACGGCGGTCGGGGCGAGGCGACACAATGAGGTAGGAGAGAGAAAGGGTGCGGCTGGAGAGAGAAAGGTGCGATTCGAGTGATTCAAAACATCATATCTTCTGATCTGTGGAGTATAATGTTAAACAAGTAACCTCTAGCCCTACTTTTAGTCTGATTTAATTTCTGATGTGTTTTGATTGCTATTTAAAGATTTTACTAAGATCATGTATTTTTATATATATATTATTTGTTTATTATGTATATACATGTATATTTTACAGGTTGTTTGGTATTTTTCATGGGTATTTGTGATTTCGTAGAGTTTTGTAATTTGTGGATACTCGAACAATATATATGTATATATTTATGTATTTGTATATTGTAGAATTATGAATCAAGTCTTACATCAGTCCACAAACATACTACCGGAGGTACTGTCACTACAGGACCATGGCGATTAGAGACCTGGGGGATTGATATTTGTGATCCAAGGCATGAGATTTGATCGTATCGCTCCTGACTGAAAAGCTTAATCCCGACGGGGACGTATGTAATATGTTGTTTCACTTCTACCGGTAGGAAGGTTGAGGTGTGCACCACTGCGTATTTAAAAGAGAACCAGCGTAAGAAATTAATAAAAAAATAATACATTTGAACATCCTAATACATAATTAAATTTGAGATTACACCTAAATTCGCAGATGGTAAAATATAATGAATAAGTTCCTAATCTATATGAGACAAATTACATTACTGGCCTTGAGTTGTTGGCCTAAAACATAGTCGAGCCTTGAGTTACTTGCTTAAAATGCAGCCGATATAGCCATGATTATCGGACGAGGGTAGGCCTTTCTCAAGTTGGTATAATAATTATTGGTTCTTTGATTTTGTATATGCTTTGTATTTCTGCATATATTTGTGTAAATTATGATTTGAGACGCATGGACTGGCATGTAGATTAAGCGATAGGAATGTTTCGTACGCATGGATATGTGTAAAATTCAGAACATGTTTTGATCATATGATGTGATTCCTGTGTTTCTTTGATTACAGCTTATGATATTATGATTTTGGATCTAGACGATGGTATGTGTCCCATGCGGATGTGGTGACGGTCACAATTATGTGATGTGACATCAGATCGTTATTTGTTATGATTATATCTCGAAGAGACTGTTTGATATGAACAATGATTTAGTATGAGACATCTCTTTGGTTTTCGAGGGTTTCACAGACCTTGAGTTTTGTTTTTATACGGTTATAATGTGTTATCCTTCCCTCTTATTTATATGCACTATATATATATATGATGCTTGCTGAGCCCTTGGTTAACATTTTCATGTTGTATCCCTATAGTCCAGTAACTTTGATACACTTGCAAGAGTTCGGACATGATCTACTGCGTTATATCTTTATCGGTGAGTAGAGATATTTATGTTGGTTATATTTTAGATCTCGGGGGTGTGTTATGGTTGCTGTTTATAACTGGATGAGGGTCTTGATTCATGTATGAGATATGTTAGAGTTATTGCTTTATATAAATGGGTTGCTATTACATTTGGATACCTCCATTGTGATGTTTGGACATCAAGTCTCATGTTATGATATCCGAATTTATATCCGATGATATCCTATATATGTTTTGATACATTGGGTTCTATATATGTGTGGTTTGTCACACTCGGGTTGAATTTTATCGTTATTGATGCATTTATTGAATTTTATATTATTATGAAATATTATTGATCTGTGTTTATGTCCCAAGGACGTGACAATCATAACTCCTCGAATATATTAATATGTCATCAATTAAGAACACTATAAATAGACTCAAATAAAATTAAAATATATAATTTATTAAATTCATAAATATTACAGGAATATTAATTAGTTCAAATGGCATTATTAGAACCTTGTAATGGCCATATTTTATTTGGAACGTTGTCTTTACTTTATCCTTCTTTGTGATTCTTAGTTAATGATACATCGATCAAAGGTCAATTTTTTATAACATTTAAACTCATAGTAATTGATTAAATAAATCATCTATTATTAACAAATGATATTTATTTTTGATAATTATCTTATTTAATTCCTGATAACCTGTGAAGGACAGAATTTTCTACCAAAAATTCGATAGAGTTCCGGTAGAAAAACAACCGTCAAATAAATATAAAACCTGTACAATAAATATACAATCACAACACATCAAAATTCATCAAATTTAAACTCCAACATCTAGACAAACATAACTAACTAACACAGGATCCTAGATCTGCCATGGTCATTTGTGGCTCCAACGTTATTTTCTCGAACACAATATTGGACACAGAGAGATGCCACTAGATATCTGAAATAAATCATAATAACCTACGAAAGTATATATATATATCTATGCACGGCGGACTATACAATCTGATCATTCATTATTTTTATAATATATAACAGCATGACCAACAGAAATATATATACAGCCTTTCATAAAGTGTACAAATCTACAAAAATACTAAGTCTTCGATATGATCTTTCAAATCCCGTGACTAGCCATCTTCTAACCTCTACTCCGTCCCATCGGGTGCAAGATTGTGCTCATTTGAAGAAAAGAAAAAGTATCAATGAGTAAGCGTAAAACTCAGCAGTATACAATATAGCAAGAATATATGTAGTATACTTACTATAAACCAAAAGGGAATAGGACATGATGCATAATGCGTATGTGTGACATGATCAAATACGTTTTCTGAATACAAACAACTTTTTCCATTTTATCTTTGATTTTCTTTATATTCTAAAACATATAAAAATTTTCATTTATCTTTTCGAATTTGAGCTAGTGGGCCTCACTAGCTAACGGAGTAGGCAATTGATGAATCAAATGTGTATATGCCTTACAAATTCTAAGGCACTGCCACGATATCTCAATTTTAACGTTCTATGGCAGACGGTATATTTTTTGTCAACATACAAGGCCAGATAATAGATACGCCACCAAAGTATATCCCGTGGTCAAAAAGTATTCCTCGACATGCTATTATAATATCCTAAGGCATACTATTGAATACTACCATCAGGGATACAAGTCCTTAATCTAAATTTTAGAATTACTTATTCTTTTAAAGAAAGGTCCACTTGATACTTATACAAAATTCGTACTCCCCGGAGAATAGATTATCAAACATAACAGATTGTGGAGTTCCTTAAAGGCTTTACAGATATTGCAAAATTCATATATATATATATATATGTATGTATATATACAGATATAGAAAATTATTTCTTCTACTTTAAGTCTTCAAATGACTTTAATTATATGCATAATTTAACAGGATGCATAGAAGAATCAGAAATCCTTTACCACATCGGGCCAAATATAACTTTAGGGCTTTTGGACATAAATTTCCTTCACAAATGCACCGAACATAATTTTTGGAATATATAATTGAATTTGTGCAAATATACATATCTTAAATAACAATTAAATAAAGCAGAATCATGCAAAAATACTCAATTGCCTCAGATGAACAGTGTCGGCAAGCCGATTAGGGTTCCTGGATGCACCAAACGGGTCAGCACTTGAAATTTGAATACCAAACCAATAAATACTCATGTTCATGATATGCGTAAATTATAATCAAAGCCAAATCATGCATAAAACTCGATTTAAGTGATTAAATGTGGTCGAGGCAGGGTGAACAGTACTAACGAACGAAATTTTACCTAAAATTACCAAATTCGATATCCAATCAATAAATTAACCTATACAAGATATGGATAAAGATATCATATATTCAATTTAGGCAAAAGCGACAAAAATCCATGGAAAAAAATGTCTGGACGCTGGGTTAGGGTTTCAGTGGAAAAGACCGTCCAAAACTAAGAATTTGGACATGAAATTTACATATGTGCATACTCAAGTCATTGGTAACATATAATATAACTTTAATCGGGTATCAAAACGATAATACCAAAAAAAAAAAAGAAATAAAAATGTAAAAAAATGAAAGAGGAGAATATTGGTGTACTTGTCTCGACTCGATCTATCACTTCTCCAACTAGTTCTAAGTCAGAATCGAACCCGAGAGTTTTGTTCTCCACCTTTTCTCTCATATCCTCTCTCTCTCTTTCCCAGCAAAATTGACCTGAAAAAAACCCGACGTGGCTTTACAATAGGCCAGCACTCGAGCCGGTAGCCGGCATGGTCCAGCAGGCGACTGCCCGATTTCACCTCTGACTTTACAGTTCCCACGAATCTTAAACTTAATTTTTAGTTATCTTAATTTAATACAACGCGGTTATAATAAATTAAGACCCGAATATTATTTACAAATCAACTTTTTAAGGTTAACAACACCGGTTCCCGATTCTCCCAATTTCGGGTCTTCAGGCCCCTCGGTCCTATTTTTTTCGAGTTTTTAGACTTTAATTCACTTATTAATTTAAGTGAAGCACATTGTCACATCTTAAATTTCAATCTTTTTTATTTATATCCAAAATTTAAAAATATCATACTAAAAACCCAAGGTCAGGTTAGACGTGAACAAACCCATAACCCAAAACAATAAAAGTCCACAGATCACAATAAGTACAGGATCATACCGAATTGACTTTGTTTGGTCTCTAAAATATATAATAAAAATCTAATCAGAAATCCAAATAAACACATAAGAAAAAATGTTAAACAAATATCCAATAATCATGATAGCAAACCTGAACAAAATCAACCTATACTATAAATCTAAAATACCAATAGACTGCACTAAACAATATGATAAGAGAAACCTTAAATACAAATCCAAATATGAACCGAATACAATTTTTAATACCAATATGCAAATGACTAAATATTCAAATATCTTCTGTCCAAATATTATAAGTCTTCAGACCCTCTAATATAAAAGAGTCAAAAATGTTGACAAAATTTTAAATCTAAAAGTCAATTAGTATATTTATATATATAATAACAAATATAGGTCCAATAAATCAGAATAAAAGAGTGAAATAACAAAACATGTGTGAAATTTAATACATGTCAAATGTTTCAAATATTGAATGTCTAAATGCCAAATGTCTAAATTCATTAAATATTTAAATATAATTTTGTATGAAAAATTTGTAATACAAAGACAAATACCAAATAGTCCAAATGGACAAGTCATCGAAAGGCTTAAATGTCCAATTATCACAATTCCAGAGGTTTCAAAATCTAAAGTCTAAAGCAAAAAAAATCAAATAGATCCAAATATTAATCAAAGCCTGTAAATTTTAAAAGTCTAATATTTCAAATATCAAATTATATATATGTAAAAAGAAATCATATACAAAGTCCATTAGTGTGGGACAAGAATCATAGCGAGGCCAAAACCTAATAAAGAAGCTGACATGGAGGAGATCTTATAGCAACTTTCTCCACTGATTACCCGAGATAACAAAATCTACTTTCATATTTCGGTAAATACTTGTACTATGAGTGATACTATCATAAAAGGAGACGATAAGGGCACCCAATAAATGCCAACAATCGAACACAAGAAGGTATGCTTCTAGTGCCCACAATGTGATATACAAAAAGTCTTAACATATTGCAAAGTTTCATAATTTTATAGAAACTCCAAAGGGCCAATTGAGGAATTTTGATAGTACATATACATCTATCCTTAATATGGCGGCACCTAACCCAGTCCACCCAAATCGAACTCTCACCCCACTACAAGTGTAGAGTCCCACATCGGATGGAGAGGGAATGAAGCATGCCTTTATAAGGGCGTGGATACCTCTCCATTGTGGACACGTTTTGGGGGTGGTGGACTCCGTCACAGAACAAACCGCACGGGCGCATGATGGCGCAGGGACGCCGTGAAGTTCCTTGTACCAAAGCGGACAATATTATCATAAAGATGCACCGGGACGCATGAGATGGGTAATGCCAACATCCTCGGCCCGTGTGCTGGGATGCTGTCCCAAGGGGGTGGATGAGAGTCTTACATCGGGATGGAGAGGGAACGGCGTGCCTTTATAAGGGCGTGATACTTTCCTGGGACGCGTTGGGGGCGGTAGACTCTATCTGCCCCGAGAACAAAACCGCGGGCCTGCGTGATGGTCTGGGACGCCGTGAAATTCCCCCAACCCAAAGCGGACAATATCGTCATGCAAATATGTCGGGGACGTTACAGCAAGGCTCCAAAAATATATAGTCAAAAAAACTTTGTTTACGTAATAAGATTTTTGAGACCCATAGAGCCCCTTCCTTTTTTGATTTGCTGATCTCATCTCGTGATGGCAAAGGGGTTCCTAAAGTTGGAACCATTTTAGAGCAATCTTCGAATAATATTATTGATCCTTTTTAGTATGAATTTAGAGATTATGGAAATAGATGCTCAATTACTTTGAATATTAGCGCGGATCAAGGAGATGAGTTGAAGACAACCTTCGAATGATAGCCAATTATTCTTCCAAGCATAATCCTATTAGAGATCATATTATTAAAAAAAATTGATGTTCAGATACTTTAAAATAGAATGAAATGAGTGGCACTCCCAAATAATGAACAAAAATATTGTCGATCTAAAATCCCGTAATCTCTTTGATAGTATCAACAAATTGATTATTTTGGCTACAAACGAAGCACTCAGTTTTCTCCAAAATAGGGACCAACCCAAAGAGATATGAGAAATCTCGTACATGCTAGTGGATGGTCTCCATGGACTTCAATTAGCTACACAAATGATAAAAAAAATTATTCGCAAAAGTCAATATCTTAGACTTAAAATCTTTGCATTTTGAAGGATAAAATAAGTCCGAATTGTTAGAGTTTCTAACTTTTATGATACCATTGATGATCCACATGGGAAGGACAAAAAGGCAATAGGATACCCTTGACAAAGGCCCCTTTGGCCTTTAAAGAACCTTGAAGACTCCCCATTGATGGAGGTATAGAACACAGGAGAGGTATGTATTCTTGAATACATCTAATAAACATGTCCTGGAAGTCCATTATCTTCAAAATACCAAACACGAACGTTAGTCATAAGCTTTCATTATGTTAACTTTCAAAGCACATCTATTGGGTTACTTATTTAAGTAGTATTTTTGGAGTAATTCCTGAGCCAAGAGGATATTATCCCTAATGTCCTTACGTTCCACAATCATTGTTTGACAAGGACAAATAAGGACAAGTGAGAAGTCTCAATCCAATTAGTAATGATTTTGCTGATAGTTTTATAAAACACATTACAGCAAACGATAGGTTTGAAGTCGATATGTAATCAAGATGATAATTTTATGATTGAGAATATTAAAACTTTGATGGATAACTTACGATTTTAAATTTTAAGATTTTTCATATGAACAGTTCAAGATGTATTTGGCAATTAGGGCTTGAGTCATCACAAAATAAACACCTCTCAAAGTTGTGGCCACGAAGACCCAAGGATGCAAGATGACAAGCAAACTCCCTCGAGCCGCCGGCCTCAGAGGAAATGCCACCCAAGATCTCAAAGTTCTGCCAAGAAGATCCCATGGGAAGTCTCCATCACAGCCACCAAAATTCCAAATTGCACCCACTGATCACTGTCTTTCTTTGACAAAGTGATGGGCATACATAAAGAAGCTGCACAATTTGATACCTTGCACCACATAAGTAACAATGCAAGAGATAATGCGTAGTCCAGGACCAGCTACACAAAATAGAGAAATTAATAGGCGCAGCGTTAGAATTCCACATTCTAGTTTCGACCATGCGACATATATTAAAATTAGAAGATTTAATAAAATCTCCCACCACGTAGGCCCAAAATATACCAACTCACAATAATATTTCTTTTCCTTTTTTTTTTAAATTTTTACAGCATTTTTATTTTTACAGTTTCTTTGATAAACAATTAGAAAGTAATTTCCTTTTTTAATAGCAATCAAATGAAAATATGTTCATGTTGAATTTGTTCTCTACTCGCATAGAAATTGATCACAAGAAAATATGTTGAACAAACTTATTTTTATTTCTATTTTCTACTATAGCTTATCCTATAATTTAAGATTTAATTAAATAAGAAAGTTATCTAAAAAATTAGTTCAGTAATTAGTTATATAATTAGGATAATTTTACTATTTTAAATAACATAAATATGTGGGCTTCAGCAGTCAAGCCGTTGAGCCGAGCCGAGCCGGCTTCTTTAAGCCGATTTTGAGCTGTGTTTTTGCCGATTGGTTTCTTCCATCCGTTTCAACTTCTCGACGCCTAATCTCCTTTTTACGTTCTATTCCATTGATTGCTGAAGTATCAGTGGTCCATTTAAGTGATGATAACTTTCCCATTAACATACTCATCAATCTCGGCCGGTTGATTAAGGTAACGCTTTATTGAGGCATTTGATGGTTTTGCCTTATAAATTAAACATTCTGGTTTTGTCCCTGGTACCCCACTCATACAATACACCATCTAGAAGAGTAAGGCGTGTCCAGAAGCTCAAAGCCGGTCCGTTTCATAAAGTCCGAAAACAGAGCAAGCAAATAGCAGGAGGTATAAAACTCGATCCTTTATTCCACTTTCGTGGTTATTTAAGCCACATTATATACTTACATTTGGTATTAGAGAGTGGCATCACCTCTGCCTTTACCGTTCTGCTAATTTTCGATTTTTGCACGTAATTTGAAATTCTTAAAGTTTTTGTTTTTTTAAAGATTCGGTAAAAATTAGCGCTGAAAATCGTTGAAAAATTCAATTTCCGACATTTTCATGTAATTTTCATCAATTTTGGTGTTCATATGGCGTTGTTTTAATCGGGTCTGGAAAACGGGTTGAATCGGGCGTTATCGGGTTCGGGCGAACCCAGCGAAGGTAGAAAACGACCTGAACGACGTCGTTTAACTCTTGCTATAGTTGATAAACGACGTCGTTTTGTCTTCAATTTTCAGTATCCTGAACGGCCTCGTTTCATCTGTTGCTACGGTGTCAAAACGACGTCGTTCTGTTACAGTGCATTTAATAAAAAAAATAATATATATAACATGATTTTGGACTTTGGCCATTTTTGTTCGCGGCCCAAATCCAACGTCCGCGTTTGGCGACCACGCGACAGTAGATTGGCGGCCTGTTTCGTGCGCGGCCCACACGTCTCCTGGCCCATCACTGTAGCAATGGGGAAATTCCAAAATGCAACATGCGAGCGCAGCAGCCGGGATTCGAACGAGGGTATGGGAGGAAGACGACGTGTCACGCTGCGCTGAACGCTCGGTTGGCGTTCATTTGGTTAGTTTAATTTAATCTATACGTCTAGATAATACGTATATATATATATATATAATATATATACGTATATATTTATATATATATATATATAATTATATTTATTATATATAAGGATTAAAATATAATATTTATAATATAATTATATATATGTATATATAATGTCTAGTGATTAAAATAATTTAATTAATTGGGGATTGGCCACAGTGTCCTTAATTAATAAAATTATTTTTTATTGTCACGTGTGGTATAAAGACATTAATTGTAGCTAATTATTTTTTGATATAATAAAATTTATTTCACAGAAAATTTTATTATATTAAATTAATTAATCAGGATAAAAAGTTAAATTATTTTTCTCAATTTGCCCACAGGGATTAAGAATTGAAATATAATTTGATAGTTTTATCATAAAATTGGACATGAATTTACTTGAATTAAAATTTAACCCACAGGTAATTTTTTGTCAATTGATTCATGATGTATGCTTTATATTGGTAAAATATAATTCTGTATTTTATTAAAATTATTTATTGATTGTTATGTATGTATTTATTTTTATACAGTTATTCAATTTGTTAATTTTTTTGACATAAGATGTAAAATTTTTGAACTAAAAGATGATAATTATAAGGTGTGGAAGGAAACAATTCTTCTTCACTTACGGTGGATGGATATAGATTATATTATACGAAAAAATGAACCACCTGCTTTTACTCTTACCAACACTCCAGTTGATGTGACTCTTTATGAACGCTGGGGCGATCTAATCGTCTCAACTTGATATTCATAAAGACTAAAATTTCTATTAGTATTTATGGTTCTGTCGACCAGCATAATAAAATGTGGGATTTACTGAAGGCTATCGATGAGCAGTTTGAGACTTCAGATAAAGTACTTACTAGCACCCTGATAATAAAATTTTTATCTATAAGGCTCAACAATGTTAAGGGTGTGCGTGAGCACATAATCCAGATGAGGGATATAGTGGCTCAATTAAAAAATTTAGAGGTAAAAATGTCTGAATCTTTTCTTGTGCATTATATTTAGAACACGCTTTCACCACAATATGGACCTTTTAAAATCTCTTACAATATATATAAAGATAAATGGTCAATCAATAAACTCATGATCATGTGTATTCAAAAGGAAGGAAGGCTCATGATGGAAACAAGTGAGAGCGTTTATATGATCAAAGAAGAAAAATTCAAGACACAAGCCAAAAAGAAGGAGAAAGGTAAAATACATCATCAATTTGATATCAAGAAGAAGTCCAAATGCTTCTTCTGTAAAAAGAAGGGACACATTAAGAAGGACTATGTCAAGTATCAAAATTGGCTTGAAAAGAAAGGTAATCCATTCTCTTTTGTATGTAATGAATCTAATATGATTAATATTACACATAATACATGGTGGATTGATTCTGGTTCTACAATTCATATTTTAAATTCCTTACAAGATTGGCAAAACCTAAGGAAGCAAGTGGGCGGTGAACAAAGTATCTTCTCCGGAAACAAGATGCGTTCACATGTGGAGCCCATTGAAACATGCAGCTTAGTTTTGAGTACTGATTTTATTTTGACTCTAGAAAAGACCTTTTATATTCCAAGTTTCTCCAGAAATTTGATTTTAGTTTCAAGACTTGTACCTTATGGATATTCCGTTATATTTTCAGACTCATTTTTCAGTTTACATTATAAGTCTATTATTGTTAGAAATGGTATATTGTCTTATAATCTTTATTGTTTAAATTTATAAAATAATACCTCTTTCAATACTGTACATGTTAATACAGGCATTAAACGATGTGTTATGAATGAATGTTCCTCTATATTGTGGCATAAGAGATTCGATCATATCTTCATTGATAGAATTAAAAGATTGGTAAATAATTGAGTACTTAGTACTCTAGATTTTACTGACTTTGAGACTTGATAGACTTGCATTAAAGGAAAGCGGACCAACAAGACTAAGAAAAATGCCAAGAGGAGTTCGGACATATTAGAAATCAGACATACTGATATTTATAGTCTTGATATTGACTCATATGGTCCAAAATATTTCAACACCTTTATTGATAATTTCTCACGATATATGTATCTCTACTTACTTCATAATAAGAATAAAGCCTTAGATACTTTTAAATTATTTAAAACAGAAGTAGAGAAATAATATGAAAAATAAATTAAGATTGTGAGATTAGATAAAGGTGTAGATTATTATAAAAGATATACTGAAGATGGACAATGCCTGGTTCATTTGTAAGGTTTCTTCAAGAAAATAGGATTATTGCCCAATACACTATGCCTGATTCTCTGGACCAAAATGGTGTAGTAGAAAGAAGAAACCGAACATTATTGGACATGGTAAAGAGTATGCTTAGTAACTCCGAACTTTTAAAATCCTTGTGGAGTGAAGCTCTTAAAACGGCAGGGTATATATATTAAACCGGGTCTCAACAAAAACTGTTCCAAAATTTTCTTTTGAGTTATGGAAAGGTTGAAAATCGAGTTTGCAACATGTACGCGTATGAGGATGCCTATCTGAAGTAAGAGTTTATAATCCACATAAGAAGAAGTTGGATCCAAAGACTATTAGTGGACATTTCATTAGATATGCTGAACGGTTCAAGGGATATAAATTTTACAGTCGATCTCACAGTATTAGGATTGTCGAATCAATAAATGTAAAATTTTTTGAGAATGGCTTATGAGTGAGAGAAAACGATCAAGAAATTTAATTTCTGGTAATGATCATTTGGTTTTTCAACCCTCTACTTCAAATGATAGGTTGATTGTTGGACACAACACCCCTTAAGATCAATCTGGTGTTGAACAATAAATCAATGTCATTCCACAAAATGCTGATCCTATTTCAATTGACCATGAAATTTAGGATTTGTCTGAAATAGTTGTACAACATACTCTTATTGAGGATGATGATACAATATTGAGAAGGTCTTCTAGAATGAGAAAGTCAGCAATCCCTGTGATTATATTGTATATCTACAAGAGTCAAACTACAATATAGGAGCCAAAAATGATCCTAAAATATTTTCACAAGTTATGAGTTGTAATGAGTTATAATTATGGTACAATACCATAAAAAAAGAGATGAATTCCATGAATTGCAATAGAATTTGGGATCTTATTGAATTACCTAAATGGGCGAAAGTCATAGAGTGTAAATGGATCTTTAAAACAAAGAAAGACTCATTAGGTAATATCGAAAGATATAAAGCAAGACTCGTTGCTAAAGGATATACTCAAAAAGAGAAAATTGATTACACGAAGACTTTTTCTCCTGTATCTAAAAAAGATTTTCTTCACATAATTTTGGCATTGGTTACTCATTTTTATATGAAATTACAATAACTGAATGTGAAAACTATATTTTTGAATAGTGATCTAGAGGAAGAGGTTTACATGAAATAACCAGAAAGATTCTCCTCTAGTGATGGTGAGCAATTGGTATACAAACTCAAGAAGTCCATATATGGATTGAAACAAGCCTCTCATCAATGGTATTTAAAATTTGATAAAATTATCTCTTCATTTGGTTCTGAAGAGAATATTTTGGATCAATGTATATATCAAAAGGCCAGTGGGAGTAAGATTTATTTTCTTATTTTATATGTTGACGATATTTTACTTGCATCCAATGATAAAAGTTTGCTGTATGAGGTGAAACAATTTCTCTCTGATAAATTTAAAATGAAAGATATAGGTGATGCATCTTATGTCATTGGCATTAAGATACATTGAGACAGACCACGATGTGTTCTGGGTTTGTCTCAAGAGACCTATATCAATAAAGTCTTACAGAGATTTAGGATGAAAGATGTTCACCAAGTGTAGCACCCATTGTAAAGGGTGATAGGCTCAATTTGAGCCAATGCCCGAAAAATGATTTAGAACGGGAATAGATGAAAAATATTCCGTATGCTTCTGTTGTTGGAAGTTTGATGTATGCTCAGGTATGTATAAGACCTGATATAGCATTTACAGTAGGAATATTGGGAAGATTTCAAAGTAATCCAAGTATGAAACATAGAAAAGCTGCTAAGAAAGTGATGAGGTATCTTCAAGGTACCAAACACTACATACTTACATATAGACGGACCGACAATTTGAAAGTATTAGGGTACTCCGATTCAAACTTCGCTGGATGTATTGATTCAGGTGAATCAACATCCAGTTACATATTTTTGTTTGTCGGTGGAGCTATATCCTGGCGAAGTGTAAAGCAAACCTTAATTGCTACTTCCACTATGGAAGCCGAGTTTGTTACTTGTTTCGAGGCTACAAAGTATGGTATATGGATGAGGAATTTTATATCTAAGTTTAGAGTGGTTGATTCCATTTCAAGGCCATTAAAGATATATTGCGATAATTCAGCTGCTATTTTTCTAATTAAAAATAATAACAGTAACAATCAAAGTAAACACATCGATATTCAGTGTTTAGTTATAAATGAGCGTATTAAAGGAAAGGAAATTGCTATTGAGCATATTAGCATTGAATTGATGATCGCTGATCCTTTGATAAAAGGCATGCCACCATTGAGGTTTAAGGATCTTGTAACAAAAATGAGACTAAGTTTCATTTTGTAATTTTCATTGTATGGACAATGATATTTAATGAAGTTCCTATTTATCTGTTGTGATATTTCTCAAAATTGTATATACATTGATTGATTTGAGAATGTCATTAATTGTTAAACAAAAAATAAACATAAGGTTTATTCATAAAGTAATGTTACTGGATAGATCATGACTTGAGAAATGTAATATATTATAATACATAGAAGATATTATTCATTATTAGAGGACTTATCGTCATGGTTCGTATATTTATTTCTTAAGTTTGAGAATTGATGGTTTTGGTTATCACATCAAGTAAAACATGGACCGAGTGGGAGAATGTAGGCTTCAGCAGTTGACCCATCGAGCCGAGCCAAGCTGGCTTCTTCAAGCCAATTTTGAGCCGTGTTTCAGCCGATTGGTTTCTTCCCTCCATTTCAACTTCTCGACACCTGATCTCCTTTTTACGTTCCATTCCATTAATTGCTGAAGTATTAGTGGTCCATTTAAGTGATGATAACTCTCTCATTAATGTGCTCATCAATCTGGGCAGGTTGATCAATGTAACACTCGATTGAGGCATTTGATGAATTTGCCTTATAAATTAAGCATTTTGGTTTTATCCCTAGCACCCCACTCATAAATACACCATCTAGAAGAGTAAGGCGTGTCCAGAAGCTCAAAGTCGGTCCATTTCGCAAAGTCCGAAAACAGAGCAAGCAAATGGCGGGAGGTATAAAATTCGATCATTTATTCTACTTTTATAGTTGTTTAAGCCACATTATATGCTTACAAAATATCCTATGATTAAGATTATATATATAAATGGATTAATTTCTTTGAAAATATAATCATCTCCATAAGGTGTGAATAAATTGTTAATTCCATTCTCAAGCCTAATAAAGTTTTGCAATGTACAACGTGCTATTGGAATTAATTTTTACCACCTTATTGGATAGTTTGGAATCTCTCTTAAGATACGAATTCTACTTTTTAAGATAACGAAAGACCTCTCTATCATATTACACATTGACGAATAATAATTAAACAAATTATATCTTCTTGCAATATGTCCACGGTTTTAAAAATTATTTAATTAATATCGTTTGCCATAATATGGAATTAAAAATTGTTGGGGCAGTAGGCCGGTCAGACAAAATGATACCATGTTACACGCAGTGAAAGGGAAGAAGAAGAAGTACTCACAAGGTTTACGTGAAAAATCCCTCACAATCGAAGAAAAAAATCACGGGATATAAAATCCACAACAAGTCCACTATAAAAAAAATTGGTTACAAAACCTCCAAGATAAAGTATTTACCACACACCCGAGAATAACAAATAAAAACCTCTCCACAACAAATAGGAAGCTCTCCTTTATTCACTCTCTGTTTTTCTTTTTTCTTCCTCACTAGTGGTACACTCCTCTCCTTTTTTTCATACTTAGATATTTTTTACCATTTACAATATATATATGTATATATATATATATTGTTAATTTGTTGAATATTCTATTCTTGACAAAATCTATCCCTACCAATAATATAAAGATGCTCTATATAAACGATACCCTGAAATCACACATATCCTCCTGAGATTACGCATACTTAGAAAATCTTCTGAGCTGACACCCATAAGCCCTTTAGTGCATGAGTTCCTCGGACTACTGAGTCCTCCTACCATTTATGCCAACCGGCAAGTTCACATAGCGCTTTCCTCTATACCTCCGTTGCTGTCCGAGAACCAACATAACCGCACGCCCTGGCCGTCCGTGCGCTAATCTACCCATATGCCTCCTTGACTGGTCAAACTGTTGACTCGTTAATATTTTAAAGAAGGCTGGCCCTCCTTCATTCAGCCAGTCAACTCTGTTTACTGGCATTTGCCTTCTTGAAGCTTCCACAGCTTCTCCCAACTGCATTCCAACAGCCGGTCAACAAAGTTGATCGGCGTTTGCTTAGCCACTTCTCTGTATTTCTTCTCTGGTACTCTACCTGCCAGCTCTCCAGATTTCTACTCTGGCTCTTTGCCTTTACAGCTCTCCAAAAATCCTTTCCTTGGTGGTTGCTTCTTGGTCGGCCAACGTCTGTTGATCGGCCAGCCTTCTCCAACCGCCTTCATGGCCACTTGCCCTTCACCGACCAGCGTATATTGTCTGGCTAGCGTTCTCCAGACTTTCACTTCACCAAATAAACTCGGTCATTTACTCTTCAAAAATTCTCCAACGTCGAACTAGTTTGTTGGGTTACCCACAAGAGAGTGACCAATTCCAACAAACTTTTCCTCATGACCTTGTGGGAAACCTTCGCCGTTGCTCGGTGACCGTCATCTCCTGCATTCCGATAGCTTCCCCTTAGTTGGGACTCTTCCTTTAGCCTCCGTAAGTCTGAATGACACCTTCCTTCGCTCTACTAAGCTTGGAGTAATCCCACTCCCCTTTTGCTCCTTTACCGCGGTCATATCATTCTTTCTTACACTCCATCTTGGCTACCTCCTCCTACCACCTTGATCAATACCCCATTTGGTTACATTGACGCTTTCCTTGACAACGCAGGCTTTCATCAGGTGCCGCCCTGATCTCCTACTTCCCCTTGCCATTATTAAGGCACCTTTGGTGAGTTTTCACTGGTTGTCACCAAACGCCGTCTTGAAGCCTTCTTTATCAAATTTTTTGGTTGAAATCATATTTAACATCAAATTTGGGGCATATCACATGCCATTTATCACGAACTTGTTCCCGTACTTGTCCTCAGGTAAATATGCCCAATACTAACAATCCTAGAAGAGCCACCATTACCCATCTTCAACACTCCATGGCCAACAGGTGTATAACTCGTAAAGTGGCACTTCCTCGATGTCGCATGATGTGATGCCCCACTATCTATCACCCAATTTGTCTCTTGGAACAGCAAGCTCTGTGCTTCCCCTACGTGGACAACCAAGAGGTCTCCATAGAAAGAAAAAGTCTCTTAATTATCAACATGATCAGGTCTCTCCATATGATTGCTTCTATCCTCCTTCTGCCTTCTTTGTGGATAGTCCTCTTTATGTGTCTTTTTTACCACAGAAGAAGCAACTCCTCTCCTCAAACTTACTCCAACTGTTGCTCCTCTCCATTTTGCTGCCTTCGCCTCATTCCCTCGATTTTTCTCATCCCCGGCTGCTAATAATCACAAGCAGATTTGGCTAAGAGCCTAAGACCTCACCGGTTTCCCTCCGCCTTGACTCATTCATAAGTAGGAAAGTTATAATCTCGTCTAATTTTAACATGTCCTTCCCAAAAAGCAGCGTTGTGACAATATAATCATACGATGCCAATAAGGATGCCAACAACACCAACGCTTTATCTTCCTCATTGATCTCCTCATCAAGGGCTGATATCTATGTCATCAGTTGGGTGAACTCGTCCAAGTGCTTCTCGAAGTACTCACTTTCAGATAACTGTAGGCCATAGAACTGCTTCCTCACATGCAACCTGGTTGATAAGGATTTGGACTAATACCTGCTTTTCAACTTCTCCTAAACCTTCCCCAGGTCTAACAGACTAAGGACCTCTTAGAGCATATTATCCACAAGACACAACTTAATCTTGCAGTTAGCAAGATCCCTCCTGTCTTGGCACTCCTCCTTCATCAGGTTTTCTGGCTTCTTCTCCCTTTTTTGATGAGTTTTTCCCATTTCTTTTCGAGTCAAAATAGTCATCACCATTTCTTGCCAAAGGATGAAATTATTTTTTTCATGAACTGCTCCACATCGAATGGCACATTGTCCATCAACAACGCCATCCAACTGACGGTTCACAAACTTGTCTCTAATACTACTTGTTGGAACAGAAGGCCGGTCGGACAAAATAACACTACGTCACACGTAGTGAAACGGAAGAGGAACAAGAAGCACTCACAAGTTTTACATAGAAAATCCTTCAAAAATTAAATGAAAAAATCACAGGACACAAAATCCACAACAAGTCCACTATGTAAAAAATTGGTTACAAAACTCTCGAGATGGTGTATCCGCCACACACCTGAAAATAATAAAAAAAAAGCTCTCCAGAGCAAACAGGAAACTCTCCTTTCTTCACTCTATATTTTTCTTTCTTCTTCCTCACTGGTGGTGCATTCCTCTCCTTTCTTTTCACAATTAGATATTTTTCACCATATTGTTAATCTGTTAAATATTTTATTCCTGATAAAATCTGTCTTTCCCAACAATATAAAGATACTCTATATAAATGATACCCTGAAATCACGCATTTTCTCTTGAGATTACACGTACTCAGAAAATCTTCTGAGCTGGCACCCACAGGCCCTTTACTACATGAGGTCCTCGAACCACTGAGTCCTCCTACCATTTCTCCCAACCAAAAATTCCATGCGGCGCTTTCCTCTATGCCTCTGTGGCTGTTCGAGAACCAACAAAACCAAACGCTCTGGCCGTTCATGCGCCAATTTGCCTATATGCCTCAGCCGGTCAAACTGTTGACTGGCCAATTCTTCAAAGAAGGCTGGCCCTCCTTCATTCAACCGGTCGACTCTGTTGACCAGCATTTACCTCCTTGAAGCTTTTGCGGCTTCTCCCAGCTGCATTCCCACAGCCAGTCCCCTCCGACTAGCCCCTTCTAATGAGTGGGGCAATGTGTTAGCATCCCTTGCCGGCAAAGTTTCACACCAAGAGGAGGAGTTGACAAGGCCGCCAACGGAGCTAATCCGGGTGAATGTTGACTCATTCAATAAGAGAAACCACCTCTATACACTGAGGCCCTCATGCGAGCCAAGTGAGGGCCTCCCACTAAGGGAGTTGGAGTGACCGCTCTATCGCAAATTTTGCACAAAAGGAAGCCTAGGTTGCTATATATCTGTGGCTCCCCTAAGAGCGCATCCTAGCGGTGAGTAGCTTTGTCGAGCTCTTCTTCTTCTTCATCTACTGAGCTAGGCCTAACCACGGTGGATAGGATGCAAGCGATTAGTGAGTCATGTAGGGGGTTGGCTTCTGCCCTGTCTCCTTCAACCGACCGCATGTTGTAGGAGGGTGCCGATGTGGGCAATGAGCTCCCAGCCCTTCTTGTAGGAGTCTCGAGGGGACCTGAGGCTGAGGCGTCAATTGAGTCAATCTGTTTGCCACCTATGCCCAACATGGGGTCCCCATTGTTGCCGGTGCATTCTTTGAGGAGTCAGCACTAGGGCCTTCGCAACTTTGGTGAAGGAGATCCCCGGTGATAAGCGACCAGTAAAGGGTTAGGCGGGGAGTGGTGCCGAAGTGGCGGCAGTAGTGGAGGTTCCCCGTCTAGAATTCCTAGAGTCTGGAGCGACAGAGGGCCCAACGGTTCCCCCATTGTATGCAGGCTCTGAGGTGCCAACCACTTGCCCTAGGATGCCAGCGTCGAAGCTGGCTCCTCAAGTTGCCTCCTCGTCTGGGGTTCCTTTGAGTTCTGCAGTGAAAGAATTGCCTTATATCATGATACACTTCAGATAACTTTATATTTTCATTGATGATGGACTTACCTAATCACCCCTCATCTTTGTTCTACTCGCATGACCACTCGATAGTGGGCCTTCTGTAGACTTTCTTGCACCAACGAGCAATCAGGATCCAACAACGTGACAAGGAGATCCATCGGCTAACCCGGATTCAGGTCAACTGGGAAGTGCTCAAGAAGATGTAGGGTTGGTTGGACGCCGCCGTCACTGAGGCCCAACTGTTCTATGAACAAGTCGCCAGCCTCGAGGTCAAGCTATTGGAAATTCGGATGAGTTCCCAACAACAAAGGGACGTGGTCTAGGCTGCTGAGCAGCATCTCGCAAACCTCCAGAGCGATAACACTAGACTTGAGGCGGAATTAAGCACTCGATTTAGCCCAAAGGAAGCAAGCTGTGTTCTCAACGCCAGATTTTCAGATGGCGTCCGCCTAAGTTGACATATTGCTTTCCTGGTGGCCCCGAATTTTCCTGGTGGCTTCTTTGACCTACGGAACGATGACGCCTAGTGTTGATCTAATCTAACGGACTTTTTTAACACAAGGGAGCGCTTGTCCTGTCTGGCAAGGAACCCCCAATCATAGGGTAGCCACCACTTCAGGTTGCAAGCATGGCGACGTCTTTTCTTCCCCTTTTCTTGGTGGTCGTGCACTTTTTTGTATATTTGGATTCTACAAAAAATCAATGGAGCGTTTTCCTCAACTGTTACTTGCATTTCTGTGTGCATACGGAATGCTTCTGTTTGATGTCTTACTGTTTGCCGGCTAAGCGTTATGGTCATTGTTGTGGGCTTTGGCGAAGTATGGTTCATCGTCCACATATTTCCATTGGGAGCTTGTCCCCCTGGGGGTCGTTACCACCTCCATGCATTTGATCCTTGTTCACCATCTATGGTCAATTGGTGGTGCTCATACCTATAGTCGGGGATTGCCGCACGCATATTGAAAAGCCCTCTATGGTTTTGGTATTCAGCTGCGTATGGGCTGTTCAAAGCGGATCCGAGGTTCAAATTCGACTACGTATAGGCCACCAAGTGATAAGACTAGGGTTTAAATTCAACCGTATATGGGCTGCTTGGTACGGGACAGAGGTTCTTTGACCGTTTATGGGTTGAGTGGCAGGTGAAGAAAAGTTTACCTGACTTAGGAGCTGTTTAGGCCATTTAGTTTTACATAATCTCAAGCAAGTATTCATATGGACAAGCAGATAATAAGCAAACAAGCAATAAATAAACAAACGATTCATTTTGTTCTTTTAAACGTGGTACACTTTGACAAGCATGCTTGGTGATACATGTTGGACCTACCTGGGTTCGGCATGGGTTTCTTGATAATATCTCTTGAGGTGAATGGCATTACACGTCCTTGGAACCAATTTACCATACTAGATGCGCAGCTTGTACGCGCTATTTTGGAAGATTGTTGAGATAAGAAACGGGCATTTCCAATTTGATGAGAGTTTATTTCTGTTGGCTTACCCGTAACCTATATACTTAGTAGAATCAGGTTCCTTACCTTGAATTGGCGCGCTTTCACCCTTTTGTTATAATACCAAGCAATCCATTGCTAATAGGCCAACATGCGCACTTTGACTGCTTATTAGGCCTCTTCCGGCAAGTCGATGTGCTATTTGAGTCTCCAAAAATTGCTGAGAAGATCGAAACATTCAACCCCGCTATGCTCACCTTTACATGAATTCCATGGTATCTCATTTCATAGTCGGCTAGTAATACCCCGGGTGCATTATCTTGAAGGTATGGTTCTTATCCTCAATGTGCCTATTGAAAATGTCGAGGTGTACCTCGCTCATCATGTAGTTGGCTTCTTACAAGGTGTAACACTGCATATACGGGTTGGAATATCATCGATGGTACAACCTCTCGTCTACAATGGTTCACCATCTGACAGTCTTTTTCATGCGATTGGCATCTTTTGAATTTTCCAGCAGGGTGCCAGCAGTAATATACCTCTAGTATGTGGCCATCCAACTTTCGTCGCTCAATATCTGGCGCACTTTGCACTAGGCCTTTCTATAATCGGTGTAATACTCCGGTGTTTTGATATGGGTTATCGAGTTAATTTTACCTTGTTCATGCTTTTGAGGACTCTGGAATCCAGAGTGCTCTTTTTTTGTTTGTTCGCTTTTTAGCCGGAGTGGCCTTCGTGCCTGTTTCTTGCGTAGGTTGATTCTGGTGCTGCTTCGCTTCAAGGCCGGAGCGGTGTGAGTGCTTTTGATGAATGACTCGGATTCGCTGAAGCCGGATTCCGGAGTGGCCACACGCTTGATTAAGTCTGAAGTCTGATTATTTGGACGGAGTGACCACTTGTTCTCTATAAGGATGGTTTGGTTTTTTTCGCTCAATGACAGGAGAGGGCCGATCGGCTTTTTGCTCTCTATTGGACGGAGTGGATTGGTAGCAGAGCCTGGAGCGTTATTTGTTCATTTGCTGTCCGGAGTGATCCTCATTCATAAGCTGACCGGACTGACTTTTTCTGATGTTTTTCGGTGCTTGCTGTTTTTGGAGTGCGATTCAATTACTGAGCAAGCTTTGCGTTCTTAACGCCGTTTTAGATAATGTATTCTTGTTTTTAGTGACATCTATCATGGTTCAAGGGACTCCCTGTTTCTATACTTCTTTTTTCAAGTTGGCAAAACATTTGGTAAAGAACATAACTATTTGTACATATCATTTAAATTTAATGTAATTAATTACTTAACAAAAAAAAGTTATCGAGTTAATTTAGTAATAAATAATATTATACTTTGATATTAATAAATATTATTAATAATAATAAGTATTAAATAATTAATCATCAATAATAAGTAGTTTTATCGATTATTAAATAAATAAATAAATAAATATAAATAATGTATTAATAAATAATAAAACGTAAAACGTGTTAATAATAATAAATAATAAATTTAATAAAACGTATAAATAATTAATATAATAATAATAACTAATAAAGGTTCATAATAATTAATAATATATTAATAATTAATGATAATAAAATATAATGCCACCTCACATCTCCTTCTCGATTCTTCCTTTCCCTTTCTGAGTTTCTCTCTCTCCCTATAGAATCTTTTCTCTCTGCCCCTTTTCATTTTCGTCTCTCCCTCTCTCTCTCTCTCTCTCTCTCTCTCCGTCCCTCTCTTACCGCTTCAGTCTTCCTTCTCCTCTTCTTCCTCTTCCGTTTCTTTCTCTACCGCTTCGTTTCCCTCTCATTTAATAGGTTGGCCGATTGCTGTGGGTCATAAATAGAGGCGTGCGGTAGTGGTGAGCGTTATCCGAGGCTCTGCAGTCGAAGTCACCGTTGTCGGGATTCGTGGTTGCCGTCACTATTCTGGGTCCGGAGGTATACCACGGACGTTTGCCGTTGCTGTTGCCGTCGTCAGTTTGTGCCGCCGTAAAACCCTAGCCGTCGCTTCTGTTCCATAAAGCAAGTAACAATCCTAATTTCTGCAAGTAATCTGCTTATCTTTGTAAGTAAATTCCTAATTTGTACAAGTAAATCCTTCCCTTTTATTTGTTATTGTCGATTCTCGGTTGCGTGTCTTGATTTTGGGAAATCAGTACTCAGCTTTGTGAATTCGTAAACTTGGGGAGAAACAGAGGCACGGGTACCGCTAGCTTTGGGAAATCTCGTTACTGTTAGCCGGCAAATTTGAGGGTTACTCGTTAATTTGTGAGGTAAATTTTGGGCTATATAATTATATCTGTATTGTCGTTCGTGAGGAAAAATTAAGGTTTGAAATTTCTTATTTTACTGTGATAATTCAGAGGTTTGATATGGCGTAGAGCTTCGTGCTCTATTTGGATCGCAGAAATGGGAGTAGAAGCAGTACCGGCAGAGAGCGTACGGGTACCGCTAGTGTATAAATATTGTATGCGTATCCTTGCATAAATTTGGCATAGTAGATGGTATTTATACTAATATACCGTAGACTGAAAGTAGTATTCGTGTGCAGGTGTCTGAACTGCCGTGTGGCAGTGTGTGTGTGTTGACATATATATATATATATATATATATATATATATATATTTGTAACTGTACGGCAGAATACGTTGATGTATATAATAAATTTATACATGTGAGTTTGCCATGCTTGAGATAATAGTAGCCATTTGGTTAGTTTAGTCTTTATTCCTATATTTTCTTGGTATATTCCAAGAATATATTATTTGTCTTTATTGCGTGCGTACATTTTATTGATACTTTATGATTAAGTTGATGAGAACATATGAAAACAATAACGTATCTGGTTAAATGGAAGGTTATGACACTTTAACGTAATCTACTCTTTTCTAATATTGAATCCATATTTCGGAGATTGATGTTATTTGAGGAGAAACTTATAATCCTGTGAGCCTACTGAATGAGATATTAGTAGTTATCGTACTGATGTAATGTTGGATTTAACTTGTTGATGATATGAATATTCTGTTCCTAAATAAACGTGGATCAGAAGATCACGAAATATATACAGGTTACCCGCTGGGGTAATAGGAATATTATTCGTATAAATTGAATACGGTACTTGTACACTACGGCTGGCAAGTATCATGAGACTATAGGGTCGCTTGCCAAATTTTTGAGTACCGGTACCTCAAGGATTACCTAGCCATTAGAGGCGAAAGTGTGGATTATTGGTTTATAGTGATGTATAATATTTGAGGAGGCTTTTGTTATATTTTATATAAATGGGATATCTTTTGTGGTGGGTTCGATAGAACCTATACCGTTGTTGATACTTAGATTCGATGAAATATAATTTGCATTTTAATGATTTGTTGTCATGTGGCCTTTGAGTCATGAATATGACATATTGTTGAATCTCGAATAATTGTTGATGTATCTTATATAATTATTATATTATTATTATCTGAGATATTTTATTACATTTTATTATTTTATTAATTTATTTACTTGTTGGGCATTTAGGCTTATCATTATATTTTGTTGGCTCCAGAGTAAAAGTTTATAACAGATAAGAAGAGATTGTACTATTTTTTCGGTATAAAAATGATCTTGGGACGGAAAGCTCTAGAGTTAGTTTCACTGGTCGAGATTTTTATTTAATTATACTATCGAGACTATGTTCTCAAGATTATAATATTGTAGACATTTATTGTCTTTAGAAAATTTATTATGAGAATTATAATTATTATATTTTATTTATGAATGTATTTATGAGGTTGTTTATCATTTTGGGTTTTCACGTGACCATTTCTAGTTATATAGGATGACCTGAGTTCGAGGCGTCACACTCGAGGCGGTTAAGACTTTGCACATGCTTTTGGAGTACTGCTTCGATCCCCAGTTGCGGCGGACTTGACTAGCTAATCCATCTTCCAGTTTTCCACCTTTGGAATGTGCTCTATCTTGATTTTGTCCAACTTCTAGATTATATCCCTCACTTTGGCCAAGCACTTCGAAGCAAAGGGCTTGACACCTCGAAGTTGTGACGAACCATATCCCAAAATCTATCATTAATCTTATTCGTAATGCATTATCTTTTAATCATCAATATTAGTAGTAAAATACATCATAATCAATGAGACGTGATCTTTCCCTGTAATTACTTCAATTCACCTATATATAAATGATAACTCAACACATATGGGAATCACTATGTCGCCACGTCATCTGTGACTCTGACATCAGTTTCATAATAACATGATATTAACTTCATGTGAAGGAAAGATGCCTACTAAATCAATCATATATAAATTTGCGAAAGCAGTAAACATTCATAGTATTTGTCCATCACATATAAAAATCATCACAGAGATATATTGTCCCTTATACAATCATCAAAATTGATCAAAACTTTACATCATATTTTTCATAGTCTATATCTAAAGACGACTACAAAATAACAACTGAATACAGTATATATTATATCAAAAAGTAGGCTAGTAAAAGTAATGTCTCCAGAAATATAAGCTAAACACTTCAAACTTTACTCTAAATCGTCAGGCATAAATTCGTACAAATCATCTGAAAGGTTATTAAAATTATAAAAAATAAGTCAAATGCTCAACAAAATACAATATATAGCAATGATTGTAAAATCTTTGCACTTAAAATATAATGGTAATAATAAACATTATTATAGATTGCAATAATTTAAAATATGATCAACATACTTATGTAATTTTCTTTTTGATTTTTTATCTTATTCTTGGTTACCAATCGTCCTGAAAACTTATTTTCTTTAGAGACCAGTGCCAATAGATTTTACTAACTAGAGGAGCGGCCTATTGAAGTTCAGATTGTATTTATTCCTATACAATCAAAAGTCTTTGTGCTCCTATTCAAAATCTGGTGGTGAGCCATCTACATATTGTCTCCCTGTAGACGGGGCTGGAACTACATTGTGATATCAATCAAACAAGTGCGGTGGAAGTAAATCCTCGACATAATTTTATAACAAACCAACGTTCGAGTGTAGGTCGGGCATAGGGCGGGCGCGGATAATCTGGAATCCACGCCGAGATGTGTGTATAGGTATGAGATGCTTTTGACCATGGCGATTTATGGCCGAGGTGGTGCTGTGTACAAAGTCTGCAGGTTGGTTTTTTGTTTCTGACTGAAATAAGTATGGCCGAGATGAAGTGTGTATGTGACGAGGTGTGCAAAACTACGGCCTTGATCATGTATTACGGTAGTCCTGAGGTATTTGCCAAATACTGTGATGCAATCAACGTGCTGTAAAAGGATTTGTTGTTTCTTTTCTTTATGTTGGTTTGTGACTTATTTCACGGTGCTGGGGGTATATCTCAACGTCTTTGTTCTAAATCCAAGTCGGTAAACTATTTGGAGATAGAATATTGATTCTGTATTTTTTCTTTTCATTTATAAACTTTAATTACTTACCAAAAAATATATATATGGCTGAGATGAGGTGTGCATGTGACGAGGTGTGCAAAACTACAGCCTTGATCATGTATTACGGTAGTCTGGAGATATTTGCTTTTGACCGAGGTATATGCTAAATGTCGTGATGCAACCGACGTGCTATAAAAGGCTTTGTTTGCGGGTTGGGAAGGAGTATGGACACTATTATCTACTATTTGACTAGCTTGGTTGATGGCCTTAGGTGCGTGTAATTATGTTTACTACGTTGTTTCTTTATTTTATTTGGATTCGTGACATGTTTCACGATGTTCGGGGTATACCCCAGCCTCTTTGTTCTATATCTAAGTCGACAAAACACTTAAAAATATATCATTAATTCTGTATTTTTTTTATTTGTAAAATTTAATTACTTACCAAAAAAATTAATTAGAGTTTATTTAATTTGGTTTGATTTAGATTAAATTTAAATAAAGAAAAATAAAATAAAACGTTTAAACAAATCTCAGCGGTTGGAACGAATTAATCAGTGTATTTAATTTGGTTTGATTCGGATTAAAATTAAATAAAAAAAGAAAATAAAACGTTTAAACAAATCTCAGCCGTTGGATTCAACGGCCGAGATTTGTTTAAAACTTTCGATTTTAAAGTCAAGGAGGAACTGTGCGGCAGTTCCTTTGTCAGGAAGGAACGCGGTGCGAGTGAGGCAGCAGCGACGACGCTGAGGAGCTGACGACCGCATCGCCGATGAGGTCTTCATTTTCTTATTTTTCCCGTTTTTGAAGATCAATTTGGGGTTTCCAAAGGCAGGGCGTCGTTTGCTGATTTGTGCTGACGACGGCATCAATGCCGAGAAGCTGACGACGGCGGCAACGACCGAGAACAGCGGCGGCCACGAGGTCTACATTTAAAATTTTTTTAATTCCACTTTTGAGGATCGATTTGGGTTTTTTGAAAGTTAGGGCATCGTTTGCTGATTTGTGCAGACGACGGCGTCGAGGCTGAGGAGCTGACGACGGCGGTGGCGACCGAGGTATGAAGACGGCAGCGACTAGGTATGAGGACAAAGGAGGAGGTACTGCCATGTTTAGAAATCCATTTTTGAAGATGTCATGGCTGTCCCCCAAATCGATTTTGAAGGTGCGTTTTTAATTTTAATAAGAAGGAAAATGGCAGCCGTTGGATTAGAGGTAACTACGATAGGCAAAAGAAGAGGTAACCACCACCTTCCCCACCACACCAACGCCGCCGCCGCCGCATTCTTGTCGTCCGTCTCTGTTTTAGGAGGTCAAATTGATGATGAGAACGGCAAATCCATCACATTACATTAGAACAGATAATCAGGGATATGGAAGGTAAATCGAAATTGTTGGACCCTAGCTGATTTCGATGGGCTTCCATCCTTTTCAGGTGGACTGATGCTGTTATTCAGCACGGACAATGTAACTATTTCTATTATTAAAATAACACGGGAATATTCTTTGTTTTTGATTGCTGAATCTGGAGCTATGCGGCAGCGTTTCATAAAAAAATCAGAAGCTAAAAAATGTTAAGAACCCCAAATCGGAAGATAGATGGCAGGCCAAAAGATTATCCAAATGAATGAATACATAAGATGAGCATGATTTCGCTGGATGATTGAGACAATGATGCTATGGGGGGCGGGGGATGGAGTGAGCATTTGCTCTCGTGAGCTTAGAGTTCCCAAAACTCGTATTGTTTTGGATATTTTGGTTAAAGAAATATTATTTTTGATGAGAAATAGGATTGAATCGAGCCATCTGACTCAATTAACAATCACAGAAGCAAGAAAATTGAGTATACAGCGCACAATAATTTAACAGGAGAAGAAACAGAGTTAGAGCGATGAGGATTCTATCGTAGTAGTATTAGATATTAAAGCCCTGAGGGAGTAGCTCCAGGATCATCACGAAAGGGATGAATCTTCATCTTTTCAGCTGCTTCGTTTCTGATTGTACCAAAGGGGATGATCTCTGTTTTGGGCGGTGGTAATACGGCGGCGCCACCTCCTCCACCACGGAACAGAGAAGCAGAAAAGCCAACAATCTGCTCAAACATCATCTTCTTCACTAGCTTCCTCTTCGGTGGAATTACACTGGCTCCTAGTTTTTTGGATTTGGGGAAATGCTTCATCTCTGTTGCGGGCCCACCATTTTCTTCATCTCCATCCAGTTCGATCACCTTTGCCTCCCTATGTGACATTGCTTCTCTCTCTCTCTGTCTCTCTTCTTTCCTCTTTCTATTCGTAGTTATGAGAAGAAGTGGCCTTTCGAGTGTTAAATAGGGATTCCGATGGGGAGTGAAAGAAATGTAGCGCGTGGTTCTTCTAGAACAATAGTATTTAGTTTCCACGGCAAGGAATCTAAAGATCGGATGACACACTCAGCTCGCCGACTATTATCCGATGACTGCTGATATTAAAAAAAAAAGAAAGATATAATAAAATGTTAAATAAAATAATCTTATTAAAAAAATAATATAATATGTAAATATTTTTATTTAAAATAATTTATAATATTTAATATTTATAATTTTTATAAGTTGAAATCTCTACCATCAAAGGAGTAAATTCGCTGGATTGGTCCCATCAATTTTTTTTTTTTTACAAATAAGATAAATCTTAATGTAAATATGTTAATAATTGTACTAAAATTGTAATCAAACTAGTGCAATTTTTTATTTAATTCACCCAGTGTGATTTTTCATACCACATTTTATTTTTTTGTTTTTGAAACACAAATTATATAATGATTTTAGACCTGCTTTTAAATATTAGCATTATTATAAGAAGTAAAATTAATATGTAAAAACAATGCTATCTAAAAAGCTATATTCTTTAAAGCTACTGATTTATGAGGTAAGTTTAGAAGACTTGTATCATCTCCATTAAAAAAAATTAATCTTATTATGATATTCAATTTTATTTAAATTGGCTATGCATTTATGAGATCAAATTAGCTATCTCATTAACACTATTGTTATCCAATTAGCCCACCTCAACTGCTAATTAGTATTAAAAATAATAGAATTTAACCAATTGAGGGATAATTATAATAAATTTATTTTAAAAATGTCAACTAATAAACTGTGAAGTAATTGTATAATTATATAATATAATTTTTCAGCACAAAAAATTGGTATATTTTTAACAATTTATTTTTAAAATGTTTTCCAAAAAGAAATGATGATCTTTAAAAACATTGTCATGTTTTTATATTACAACGTAATTATTATATGGTTTAAATGCATTATTTTTTACTATATAATTAATAATAAAATTTATTATTATATTTAAAAAAATAAAATCTAACAAATGGACGGTTAAGATGGGCCGAACTTGCAATTTTTACTAGAAAATAGATATATGGCCCAAGATTATAGATTGCGGTGTGTGTCAGCATACAAGTGAAAAATGTTATTTTTTGTGTTTTTTTAATGTTTTACACTCAATATCGTAATAAATTCAACGGGTAGTTTTTTTTTTTTTTTAATTCAGCACCACTTTCTAATTATTATTTTAATGTTTATGCAAAAAGAAAGGAAAAAAAAAAAAAAAGCAAGCTTGTTATTGTACATGACTTTGCCCAATATTAGATTTTAAATAAAGTAATTTCAAAAATTGAAAATCTCTGAGAAAAAAAAAATTAAACTAACTTTGTAGTAAACTTATGCACGTAAAATCTATTAACATTTTAGTTACATAACTTTAAACTTAATATATATATATTATATATATATTACATTTTTAATTACAAAAATAAATTTTATATATTATAAAGATAAAGCTACTAAGGCCGGCCGAAATGAAAATGCAACGTACTTAAACTACGAAGCTAATATTTTTATATTATATTATAAATCATCATTTATTTGATATTGTGTAAATAAGCCGTATATTATTTATGTGTGTGGGAAAATGAGGTATAAAGAGTCGTTTCTAAGAATCTTGCATCACGAAGCACTTGCTATACAATTTTTTTTCTTTTTTTAACTTTGTTTATAAAACTAATATCAAAAAATAGTCAAAACATTTACGAAATATGTGCCTCACAAAGTAGAAACTTCGAGCTCATAAAGAGCCCGTTTGGAAGGAGAGAAAATTGTGGAGCCCGCAGCTGGCCAATGAGAAGAGACCCTTGTGGCAAAAGGTTGCATTATTTCCGTCGTCATTGTCCCGGTCATTTATCCGACTAATTAAATTTTAAAAAATAAATTTTCTAAACATATATATTTTTAATTTTATTAATATTAGGTTAAATACTCAATTAATATTAATATATTTCAAAAATTCAAAAATACTGTATTCACTTTTTTCGATTTTAAATCTCCATCGCTGATCCTTCATCTTTGACAAATGCAACCACCTAACCTATACAATCAATGCCTACACTTTTTTTAATAAACTACATCTAATAATCACTTTTAAAATATTCACAATTATATAATATTTTATCTATTTAATGATATTTATAGATACATATATAAATTAATAGATAGACAAATAAATATTATACGATATAAATGTGTCCCATGTTTTATTTATTTGTAAATATATAATTAGAGCATATGTATTTCTTTCCTGTATGGTGTGTGTTCCGAAAAGATTAATGATTATTAATAAAATTATTAACTAAGTTGTTGAGGTTTTAAAGTAAACAAGTCAAAAAGGAATTGCTGATAATACGTATTGAAGCACATAAACCCCATTTTTTTAGGCCAAAATTTTCAAAAAATGATTTTTAAAGAAAATTTGACTGTTCTATTTTAATCCATGGCTCTAACCTTAGCGATTAGCTTGTTTGGGGTCAAGTGTTTGTTGGGCAGGATTTGGACATGATTCTTCTATATCCATATTAGGGTTGGGTTCGATTTTTGATTTTATAATGAAACCAACACAACCAATGTTGCATCACATTGAATATTCAAAAATAGTCTAAAAATATAATAATCAAAGACCAATAACAACCTCACCAATAAGTATTAAATATTCAAATTTAGGTTATGATTACTTTTACATAGCTAAAAGCTATACATCACCATTCACGATCTATAAAAATAAGCTGATTACATATTATTTACTATAATCGAAATCAGATGCTATTTTTCTGTCACATAAATATTAGGTTCAACTTTTAATTTGCAACTAACATACTATAATACGTTTAAATATATTATATCAATTATCTATAATAATTTTTATTTATTTAAAACTGAAAACTTTACACCGAAATATAAATTTATAAATTTTTTCTCAAATCTAAAAATAATAATTCATTTTTATTAAAATCAAAGTATAGTTTTTATAAAAGACTCATATAAAATAAATATGTAAGAATAATTTATCAATTATGTCAAGAATTCAATATCATGTGCATAATTTTAAGATATAAGTCTTTAAAATCTCATAGAATAAAAAATAAATGAATAAATATATATATATAAGATATAATAAAAAAAAGTAAACAAATATCATACAAATAAATATTTAAATAAAAAATAAAAAATTTTAGAAAAATTTAGCAATAAGAAAAAAAATATGTTTAAACATAATTATTTAAATTTTAATTTACCAAAAATAATATTAGAATCACTTGGATTTCACTTTCATATTCTTCTTCCCCCTTATTATCACTTTTTTTCTTTTCTTCCTCTCTATCTTCTATCAAACACTTAAAAAAGATAATTAAAAATATACAAAATATAATAGACAAATGCACATATGCTAGTCAGGTACAATTTAGGTGCAAAAGCTGCTTCATACTTGCACACGAGTGCCCAACAAGCATATATTAGATCCAATTATTTTAAGCAACATATGCATGAATGTCATTCATTTGTACATCAATGTGCGATGATTTTGTTTAAAATACAGTCATGCATGACTCAAATGCACGTTAGGCACTACTCGTACTTGTATCATTTCAATCTAATACGTAATTTATAACCCAAATTATAATTAATATTAATAATTTATTAATTAGTGAATGATAAATTCAAATATTAATTATCACTTTAATATATTAGAATATGACATAATATATTATCGTCAGTTCTCTACAATGATTCGTAGACAAGTAAAAATAAAAAGTCTACTTAAATATGAATATATCCTTTATATATTTTTATACAGTAAAAAATATCATTATCCTGTATTTATATAGAGTTTTCCTTAATCTTTTCTTTAAATTTATAGTGTGTAGAGATACATGAGTAGGCAAGGACTTTTGTGAACATTTTTAAGACCATGTAGATGCAGCTAAATAAAATTTTAAAGTATGCAAAATTATATACTTAAAAATTTAAGATATACAATCATAATACTATAGAATTTTTAGAAAATCAATACAATTTGTATAATGTCATCAATTTATTTCAAGTATAAGATATGTAAGAATACATATTTTAAATTCAAGGCATATAGAAATATTTAAATATGATTTAAACATACATGTGAATATAGTTATAGAAAAGTAGTTTTCACACACGATGAATTCATATTAAAAGCATATATTTTTTAAAAACCAAATTGAATAGAAGTAAAATAACATGCATGTAAAGTATAAATTTTTTTAGTTATGAAATTATCGCATATATAAGTATTTGGAATAATAAATACTTATAAAGATTAGAAAAAATTAGTAATAATAGAAATAGGTCTTAGATACACTTAATTCTACTTGAAATTATCTAAAAATTTCTTAATCTCGCTTAAATTCTCATTCTCTATCTTTTCTCTCTCTTTTTATCTCTTCTCTTTCTATCTCTTCTCACTAAATTTGACGAAAAATGACTGAAATCTGTCAAAATATGTCTTATATAAAAAATTAGCACATATATACTAGTTAGACGCACGTCAGACGACAATGCAAAACTTATATGGCATACGAATGTTGTCAAGTATGCACCTTCTATCTCAGATACGCGCATGTATTTTTCAGGCGCAAACATTCAGCTAAAATACATACGAGCATTCTATAAGCATCCTTTGTGAGTATTTTTACTGTCCAAAATACGTATATTAGTGTATTAGGTACTAATTAGTTTCACTCAATCTAATATTATTTGATTAAAAAGTTAACTTTGACCAAAAACTCTAATTTGACACAATATTTTCATCAACTTAATTTATTATCATTTAAAATAAATTTAAGATCCGTATTTTATAATGACCTCGTCTCTATAAAAAATTAATTAGTTACCGGTGCAATGATGCCTGTAGGCCTTAGCGTGATTATAATTATAATTAATTAATTATAAAAATCAATTAATTTATTGTCAGATTAAGCATACGTAATGTGATTTTAGACACAAACATGTTCACCCTAAAGCCAAAATTCAACGTGGTGCCTAGGGATAAACAAAAGCGTCTGAAAGCTACCAAAGGCACCAAATTTAGTAAAGTTCAGCGGAATCAATTACTAAATACAAAGGCATCCATTGCTAAGATTAGGGGCAGGCACAAACACCTTTTCTTTACAAAAGCTACCAGAAGTCAAGTTCAGCGGAATCAATTACTAGATACAAAGCAAACACCATTTACATGAATTTAATAATGAAAGGGATGCCTCGGCCGCATTGTACCCAAAGAACATTGGAATTTATTCATCAGAATTGAAGAACAAACTGCACTGCTATTTTATTATTGGTTAGTATTTTTTTTTGTTTTTTAAACATTTCTGGTTTCGTAGTTCAATTCCCGTTAAATTTTAATTTTAGATTGATTTTATTTTAGATAGAAATTTATGTCAAATTGCTTATATTTTAATTTATATAATAAATATTAATGTAATGCAAAAAATTTTACAACACGGTAAATTAGAGGAACATTCATGGGTAACTTGAACGACTTAAATATTTTATCTATCTATTATTACTAGAGAATCCACGTAAAAATAAGTACACGGATGAGATATTATGTCAAAATTTTTAAATGCTTTGTTTATTTGTCAGAAAATAACTTACTAGAAGATAGTTTTCTCATTTTACAATATTTGATATTTTTCACATTTATTAGACAATAATTCAATGAAAAACATTTTTCCTTATTGAAAGAAAATAAAGCTAATATTTTAAAAAAAATGATTTCTTTTTTTAAAATTAAAAGTCAATTTTTAAAAAAATCATCAATTACTTAATAATGGCCGACAACACTTATTACTGAAAATTTTATCCGAATATGATACTATTATAACTCATGATATCCTAATCTGAAGTCGATCGTCAACTAGGCGATCCTCGAGCTAATTATCAGCCGTCAGATGGCAAGTCATCTACCGTTGATTATTGATTCGTGCATGACACCTCAAACCACCATCATCATTTATAGACTATCGACATCCCTGACCTAATTACTAGTTATTGGGTGATAATGTTTCCAGTTATTATTATTATTTACCGACTAATATATATTTATCCACACCCGTCACCTTCCAACGTTTTGACCACCTTAGCTTGTTACATGTTATTGACATCCTTGACCCTGTCACCAATTACTAGTCAATGTCACATTGAGCTGTTTTGTTGATCATTGGACAATTAAACCAAGCCCCATCCTACTAGTTATCGATGACAGTTGCTAGCTGTCAATATCCCTAATCCTTTGTCTGTCATTGACTAGTATTCTGGTAAAATAGAATATAAGCATATTAAAGACCACTCATTAGGAAATTTAATTTTTTTTTACAATAAATACTGCCATCATGCCTAAAAATTAGCACAATCAATAATATTAGACATTAAGTGTTGTAAATCAATCTCCATATTTTTATACATGTATGGCGTCATAAAATATTTTTATAAAAAATTTATCTATTTAAAAAAAAATACTTTTCATAAAAAATAAAAGAAAAATTTTATGGGGAGATATTTTTTTATAAAAAAAATATTTATTAACCGTCAAATCAGCCGTAATTATATATTTATTTAATATCTTCCAAACAGTTAATTAAAACAAATATGCAGTTGGTAATTTTACACCGTCCAAACTTAGTATATGAATCAAAAATATGATTAAAATTTTGATAAATAAAGAAATATATATATAATTATAATACAGAATTTGAAATTAAAAAATAAGTTAAATAAAAGCTCTGGTGCATTTAATATTTTACATTGCAAATAAAAAGAAGTATGCGTTGGAGAAAAATTCAAATCCCATTTAATCCCACGCCAATTGATCAGAGCTTACTTAATTTCGTTTGATTTGGATTAAATTTAAATATAATTTAGATTTTATAATTATATTTCAGTCAGATTTGGGTTTAACGACCTCATCATAAATAGGAAGAGGACAATAAAAGTAGACGAAGCAACAACGGGAAAAAGACGGGCAACCAACGCGCTAATTTGCATGGAGAGATTAAAAACAGAGAGAGCATTAAAAACGATGCAGCGGCAGCGACGACGCTGAGGAGCTGACGACCGCGGCGCCGACGAGGTCTTCATTTTGTCATTTTTTCAATTTTTGAAGATCGATTTGTTGGCCGGGAGGAGGTCGTCCGAACAGAATGATAAATAGAGAAAGGAAAGAGGAAGAAGAAGCACACGTTATTTTACGTGAAAACCCTTATGACCGCGGAAAACTACTTTAGTAAATCGTAAGAACAAATCCACTATGTGAAAAATAGGTTACAAACCTCCGAGATGGAGTATCCGCTACACACCCAATAATAACAAAGAAAAACCTCACCGGAATAAACGGGAAACACTTCTTTTTTTTTTCTCTGTTTTTCTTCCTTCTCCTTCTCACTGGTGGTGCACTCCTCTCTTGTTCCTTCACCCTTGGATTTTCCCTCCTTACACTTTATCATGCTCGGATGCTTGCTTTCACTCTCACACAGCTCCTCACCAGTGCATGCCCAGCATGCGTATATATGGTGGTCTGCCTGGAAGACTTCAACCAATAGGCAGGTTGAGTGTAGTCAAATGCCTGCCACCTACTCTGCAACCTGCCAACAATTTCATCCACCAACTTTGCAACCTGCCACCTGCATAGACGCCATGTGCAAAGCGGTTCACTACTCGCTTCTGCTATCCAAAGAACTTGTTGCTGTACTGTCCCACGACGTCCCTCGGGCCAAGCTTACGCAATCAGTCCTTGGCCGCCGTCATGCCCATTGGCTATCACAAGAGTCTTCCGGTGTTCCTTAGTTGATTCCATACCAGTAATACTAATTGATAAATTCTTCCTTTACACCGGCCAACATCTCATTGACCATCTTGAACATTCATCCTATTCGACTCTCTCGCTGACGGATTTGGTCAACCTCCCGCTGATCATCCTACCACGACCATCCTATTAACCTTTTTCTCGTGGACGATCCAATAACCTCCTGCTGACTATCTCGTATATCTTTCGATCAACCCTCCGTTGACCGCCGTTAACCAACCGTTGACTGAATTCAGCTGGTTGTCCGCCGGTCAAACTCCATTGACCATTTTTGCCTTCCAACCGGTTAACATATGTTGACCGGCTAATGCACCCCAATGACAAACTAGTTTGTTGAAATCACCCACAAGGGAGTGACCATTTTCTAACAAACTTCCCCTCACGACCTTGTGGGGGATACCTTCGCCTCTACCCGGCGACCGTCATCGTCTGCCTTCCGGCAGCTTCCCCTCAACTGGGATCTCGGCATTGCCCTCCGCAAGCTTGAATGACACCTTCCTCCGCCCCACTGCGCTTGGAGCAATCCCACTCCCTTTCAACTCTTTCACCGCGGACTTGTCATTCTCCCTTGCACTCCACCTTGGCCATCCTCTCCTGCCACCTTGACCAATGCCCCATTTGATCACATTGGCATTTTCTTTGGCAGAGCAAGCCTTCATCAGATACCGTCGTGCTGTCCTGCTTCCCCTTGCCATCACTAAGGCGCCTTTGGTGAGCTTCCATTGGCCGTTGCCAAACGCCGTCCTGAAGCCTTTCTCATCAAGCTTCCCGGTTGAAATTACATTCAATCTCAAGTCCGAGGCATGTCACACGCCCTCCAGCACGAGCGTATTCCCGTTGCTTGTCTTCAAGAAACATCCCCAATGCCAACAACCCTAGACGAGCCACCGTTACCCATCTTCAACGCCACGTGGCCAACGGGCGTAACTCGTGAAGTGGGACTTCCTCGGTGTCGCATGGTATGAGGCCCCACTGTCCATCACCCAACTTGTCTCCTGGCATGGGCTGCTCAGTGCTTCCCCTGTGTGGACCACTAGGAGGTCTCCGCAGAAGCCAATGGTCTCTAGATCATCAGCCTGATCCTTTTTCTCGTGACAATTGCTTCTGCCCTCCTCGTCCTGCCTCCTCTGCGGATAGTCCCTCTTTATGTGGCCTTTCTTGTCACAAAAGAAGCAACTCCTTCCTTCAAGCTTGCTCCGGCTGTTGCTTCTCTCCGTCCTGCCACCTGGTCCTCGGTTAGATCTCCCTTGTCCTCGACTGCTGGTCGCCACAAGAACACTTTCCCGAGAGCTTGAGACCTCACCGCTTTCCCTCCGCCTTGACTTGTTCATAGCGGGGAAGCTATGACCTCGTCCGGCCTTCAAATGTCCTTCCCAAACAAAGAACGTCGTGACAATATGATCGCATTTGAGGCCGCAGAGAAAGCCAAGAATACTAACGCTTTGTCTTCCTCCTTGATCTTCTCATCAAGGACCGAGTATCTCGCACAATGTTGAACTCCGGCCCAAGTGCTTCTCAAAGCACTCACCTTCCGACAACCGCAGCCATAGAACTCGCTTCTTCATATACAGCCTGGTTGTCAAGGGATTTGGACTTGTACCCCTCTCAAGCTTTTTCCAAATCTCTGCCGGTCTCGACACCCGAGGACCTCCCCTGGAGTGTGTTGTCCGCCAAACACAATTTAATGGTGGAGTTGGCAAGATCCTCTTTTCTTGCCACCGGGTTCCTGGACAGCCTCGGTTTCTCCTTTTTCCGAAGAGCTATTGCCGTTCCTTCCCGGGTCAAAATATTCCTCACCCTTTCCTGCCAAAGGATGAAATTATTTTACCAATTGAACTGCTCCACATTGAACATCCCATTCTTTGCGACGACGCCATCCAACCGACGGTTCACGAACCAGTCTCTGATACCACTTGTTGGCCGGGAGGAGGTCGTTCGAACAGAATGATAAATAGAGAAAGGAAAGAGGAAGAAGAAGCACACGTTGTTTTACGTGGAAACCCTTATGAACCAAGGGAAAACCACAGGAGTAGAGTTAGCAACAAATTCACTATGTGAAAAATAGGTTACAAACTTCCGAGATGGAGTATCCGCTACACACCCAATAATAACAAAGAAAAACCTCACCGAAATAAACGGAAAACACTCCGCTCTTTTACTCTCTGTTTTTCTTCTTTCTCCTTCTCACTGGTGGTGCACTCCTCTCTTGTTCCTTCACCCTTGGATTTTCCCTCCTTGCACTTTACCGTGCTCAGATGCTTACTTTCACTCTCACACAGCTCCTCACCACTGCATGCCCAGCATGCGTATATATGGTGGTCTGCCTGGAAAACTTCAACCAATAGGCAGGTTGAGTGTGGTCAAATGCCTGTCACCTACTCGCAACCCTGCCAACAACTTCATCCACCAACTCGCAACCTCGCCACTCCGCACAGACGCTTCATATGCGGCCCAGTGGTCGCATTCATACGCTATCCAAAGAACTTGTTGCTAGTTGTCCACAATGTCCCTCATGCCATTTCGCATGTCCTCGCCGTCTCATACCCATTGGCTATCATAAGAGTCTTCCCGTTAAACAATTGATTCCATACCAGTAATACTAACTGGTAAATTCTTTCTTTCCAGCCGGTCAACATCTCATTGACCATCTTCAACATTCATCCGGTCAAGCCTCTGTTGACCGGATCTGGTCAACCTCCTGTTGACCATCCTCCACAGCCTATCCTGGCCAACCTTTTCCTTGCTGATCAATCGAATCCTCTCGTTGACGGATCGATCAACCTCCCGTTGACCATCTCCAGTGCCATCCGGTCAACCCTCCGTTGACCGTCGTTGACCAACCGTTGACCGGATTCAGCTGGTTGTCCGCCGGTCAAACTTCATTGACCGTTTTTGTCTTCCAGCCGGTTAACATACGTTGATCGGCTAATGCACCCCGATGACAAACTAGTTTGTGAAAATCACCTACAAGGGAGTGACCATTTTCCAACACAATTTGGGGTTTCCACAAGCAGGGTGTCGTTTTCTGATTTGTGCCGACGACGGCGTCGATGGTGAGGAGCTAACGACGGCGGTGGTGACCGAGAACGGCGGCGGCGGCGACGAGGTCTACATTTAATATTTTTCTTATTCCATTTTTTAAGATCTATTTGGGTTTCTGAAAGTTAGGGCAGCGTTTGCTGATTTGTGCTGACAACGGCGTCGAGGCTGAGGAGCTGACGACGACGGCGGCGACCAAGGTATGAAGACGGCGGCGACAAGGTATGAAGACAAAGGAGGCCGTACAGTCACGTTTAGAAATCCGTTTTTGAAGATGCCATGGCTGTCCCCCAAATCGATTTTGAAGGTGCGTTTTTTATTTTAATAAAAAGGAAAATGGCAGCCGTTGGATTAGAGGTAACTACAATAGGCAAAAGAAGAGGTAACCACCGCCTTCCCCACCTCACCAACGCCGCCGTCGCCGCATCGCCGTTGTCAGTCTCTGTTTTAGGGGGTCAAATTGATGATGAGAACGGCAAATCCATCACATTACATTAGAACAGATAATCAGGGATATGGAAGGTAAATCTAAATTGTTGGACACTATCTGATTTCGAAAGGATTCCTTTCTTTTCAGGTAGACTGATGCGGATATTCAGCACTGACGAAGTAACTATTTCTATTATTAAAATAACACGAGAATATTCTTTGTTTTTGATTGCTGAATCTGGAGCCATGCGGCAGCGTTTCATAACAAAATCAGAAGCTAAAAAATGCTAAGAACCCCAAATCGGAAGCTAGATGGCTGACCAAATGATTATCCAAATCAATGAATGTGAGTACCCGAACGTAAATACTCAAACACGTGACTCAAACCGCTCACGCAGACTAAAAATTTAAAACCAAATAACGTAAATTTCACATTTTAACTATTTCATTCACTTGAATTTCTACATCATGATAAATTTTAACAAAATAAAAATACATAAATCTCAATAATAGTTTAATCTCATCATCCAGCTACCAGAAGCATCTTCTCTATCAAAACTTCTTCCTACAACACAGAGGTGTCTCCTCCAAACTAGAAGTTGTCTACTTAATCTGGAGCCAAGAAAACACAAGGATCAGCCAAAGTCCAACAAGTGATATAATAAAAAACGCTAACAATAATAACGATCTCGGATACCATCTACCAGGGTCTCAACATACTTTGACAACCTACTATATCCGAGACAGATTGTAACACGTCGTAAATACGACTCTAGGCAAATGGGTCCCACAAGACCCGCACATCCAAAAACAACAAGAGTGCCAATAAATAGTGGTAATCCCCTGAAATCCGACATCAACGATGATTGGGGATTTTCTCAATCCATATGTCAGCGTGAACGACCAGCATAATCACGATAACAATACAACATGGATTTCACTGAATCCGAATATCACAGGATCCACACAACGATACTGCCACCACAGCAAATAAGGTACTCACAATCATAGAATATCTTAAGAAAATCACCTGGATCTTATTCCGCCACTGTGAACCAAAGGCTGCGTATATTTCCCGGCAACTGGGTACTTACACGGGCTACCTGATGCTCGCAAGTTTGACCTCCGACCAAATCCATGATCCTTAGAGACTTTGCCCCACAAAGTACGGACGTCTCCCGAGCATGCTCATCATCTGACTCAACCAGGATAGATGACCTTATCTACATGCTCATCTTCTGACTCTACCAGGTACGGAAGACAACTCACACGTCAAACTCAACATCTCCCGCCATGATATCCTCGATATCATGATCTACGATGTTCACAGGGTCATAAGCATCCCACTACACTAGGCAACGTAGCTCAATCCACCAGGATACGGAAATCAATATCGGATAAGCATAGACCATTTAAGTACCATAGCCTCCCATTCGACTAGTTACTTTAATGATTTCATACACTCTCCTCAACCTTGACCGTAAGAAGCAAATGAATTCAAATACTCACACACTGGATATAACGCAAAGAAAGCTTTGCAACATCAACAATAGAATTGTCGTTCGGTGCTAATCAGACCATACTTACACCATCAAATCTAACACAAAGGAACGTATCTCAGGACATCCAAAGAAAATACATGGATCAAAATATGATCAGCTCAACTACTTCACTATTTTATTTCGGAGCGATGCCTACGACTAAGGCCAACAATATTTATTTTTAATTCAATTTTCATCTCCAATTAATTTAACAAGGGTTCGACAATTAATTGGCAATATTTATTTTCTCATACAATCAGCATAACTCTGAACACAGGCCAATACACTTTTATAAATACAACGTATGCAAACTTTAAATATTCTCTATACTCTTTACCATACACACACGTATAACCACACATTAACACACACACACACACATATATATATATATATATATATATCCAAATACATTCCCACATATATATATACATACATATTCCTCTCTCTCTCTCTCTCTCTCTCTCTCTCTCTCTCTCTCTCTCTATATATATATATATATATATATATATATATATATATATATACATATACATATCACACCCATATACCCACGTTCACCATCCCCAATTCCAGCCCAACATTTGGCCCACTAAACACACACACACACACACACACAGCCAACACACACACAACTACCCAGGCCCAGCCCAACACACACCAAACACAATCAACACACACACACACACAATGCACAACCAGGCCCAGCCCACGGCCCACACACAGCACGCCAGCCCACCACGCCCACAGCACTTCACGTAGCTGCATCTGCTGCACTCCCCACACACACTACTCACGCAGAGTAACAGCAACACATGCACACAACCCACGCACGCAGCAATCTGCTGCTCACACACCCACACACACACAGGACACACCCACACCTGGCTACATACGGCAGCCACACTGCCAACCCCACGATTACACTTACACACAGCACCAGCACATCCACTGGCAGCAGCACACGCACGCTGCTCACTCCATTCTGCCACACACACCCGGACTTATCACACGCACACACTGCACATGTATATTTATACGTATATATACACACACAGTACACAATAATTGCATATATGTATACACACAATAACCGAACCCATATCACGCATCGTATACACACAACAATTTAATCATTAAAATTTACAAATCTCTCCTTTGTTGGGGTTGGTCACTCCATTATGGGTAACCCAACAAATTGGTTTGTCATCAGGACAGCCAGGGAGTGCGGAAAGCCAAGGCGGGCGGACAGCCAGGGCGCGTGGACAGCCAAGGCGGGCGGACATCCAGGGCGCCCGGACAGCCAGGGTGCGCTGACATAGTGCGTGGACGTAGCGCACGGACGGCCAAAGGGAAGGCCGGAATTTACCAGTTGGTGACACTGGTATGGAATCCCCCGCGGACATGGCTGAGTGCACAGTATCGTCCGGGGACATGGGGTGTGCACGGTGAGGACCGAGGACTTGGAAAGTCCGAGGTCGTTGTCACTGCCTGAGACCAAAGAACACCAGATGACTCTTGTAATCGCCATGGGCACAGATGGTCCGAGGACTTGAGTGCAGTATCGACCGAGGACGTTGTTGCACGTAGCGGACAGTTGGCCTTTGGAGGACAGGTGTCAGACCTGTCAGTGCATGCGCCGTCTGAGCAAGCGCCAGGTTGCGACTTGTCGAGCATGCACCGCTCTTGGGAATAGGCGACAATAGAGTAGGTGGACCAGGGCCGCAGATAGGCCGCAGGCGGTGTGTGCGTAAGATTGTCCACACGCCACCTGCTTATTAATTGAAGGGTCTCCAGCTGGGCTTATATATATGCATGCTTGGCATGCAGTGGGTAAGGCATTGTGAAGCACCTAGGAGGAGTGGCAGAATGTGTGAGAACTCACCAAGAGGGTGAGTCCCTAGAGTGCTCGGACAGAGCAGGGCTATCATGCACATGGGTGTGTGTCCAGACACCCTGGGTGCGGTTTGCACCGGCCTGGCGACGGAGACACCGCTAGGGGGCGCAGCACCACCTGGCCGTGTGTGGGGTGAAACGGGCGGCCGCTGTTTCACCAACACTTGTAAAATGTAGAGAGGAGTGCACCACTGTGAGAGGAGAAAAAAGAAAACAGAGAGTAAAAGAGTGGAGAGTGTTTCCGTTTACTCCGGTGAGGTTTTTCTATTCTTCTGAGTGTGTGTTTGAAACTCCATCTCGAGGGTTTGTAACCCATTTTACATAATGGATTTATCGGTGGGTATGTGTCCCGTGGTTTTTCCTTTCGGTTTGTGAAGGGGTTTCCGCGTTAAAAATCTTGTGCATCTCTTATGTTTCCTCGTTCCTACTACATGGTGGCTAACGATGACGGGGGGTTCGGGTTTTCCGCTGCTTTGACTGGATCAGGTGGATCCAGGTCGTTCCGACCCCAACATCCTTCACAGACTCTCGGCCAAAAATAGAACACGATGCTCTATTTTTTCCGATTTCTGTCTTCCGAACACCATTCGACCAAATTCACAGCAACAAGCAAAATATAAGAGGAGAAGAAGAGGAATATTGATTTTGGCAGAGAGAAATGGCCGAGAGGAAATTTACTTGCGATTTGAACAAAATAACGGTAGAGGAAATTCACTTGCAAAACTAGGGAAGAACGGTAGAGAGGAACACTTGCGAATCAAGAGAGATGACAGAGGAGAGATTTCACTTGCCTGATTTCACGGTTCCAGAACGGCAGGTTCTGGCTTCACCACTGACTCCGATTTCTGACATTTGAGAAGTTGGCTTCAGTGAGCAAGGCACCTGCAGAAGAACGACCTTGGCAACGCGATGGAAGAAGACGCCTTAAGAATGAACCACGCCTCCGTTTCTCCCACTCACAAACCGATTTCTCTCTTCCACTTAGCATTATATACCCACGATCGCGAGGTTAAATTGACCCATGAAGGTGGAACGGTGAGGAATAAGGAAATCGGGCATTAGGCGTAACGGCCACGATGGAGGCCGTTGCGTAGAGAGAAAACAGAAACGAGGGAGAGAGAGAGAACGTGGAGACGATGAAACGCAGAGAGGAAGGATCGAGAAGTGCTGAGGTGGGCAGGGGATTTGTTAGGTTAATATATTTATTAATTTACTTATTATTATTATTATTATTTATTAATACGTAAAACATTTATATATATATATATATATATATATATTTATTTATATATTTATTATTATTACTATCTCATATATGTATATGTATATATATATTTTTATTTTTTTTTAATATATATAATAAATTTAATTTTACCTAATTAAATTTTAATTTTTTTATAAAAATATCCGGACATTACAATGAATGCATAAGATGAGCACGATTTTGCTGGGCTGATTGGGACGATGATGCTATGCGGGGGGAGGGGATGGTGTCGGCATTTGCTCTCGAGAGCTTGGAGTTCTCAAAATTCGTATTGTTTTGGACGTTTTCGTGGAAGTAATTTTATTTAATTTAGAGTTCTCAAGAACTGAACTTCAATGAACAATCACAGAAGCAAGAACACTGTTTTGCTAAGGAGAAGAAACAGAACAGGAGCTATAAGGTTCTGTTGCAGTAATATAGATATTACATAACTGTGGCAATTGCTTTAAGGATCATCACGGAAAGGGATGAATCTTCTTGTTTTCAGCTGCTTCGTTCCCGATTGTACCGAAGCGGCTGATCTCTGTTTTGGGCGGTGGATATCATCACAAAAATTATAGATAATTTTATCTATATCATCACAAAAACAAATTCAATTTTGTAAATTCTACCTCAAGCAAATCCATTGGTTGATATAATTTATTTTTAGTATTTATTTTTTGTAAAACTAACATTAAAAACTAACATTTATAATATATTTTATTATAATATCTTAAATTTTTTCACAACCATAAAACTTAATATATAATTAATTATTAACTTTTAATTTGAGGTTACATGATTATTGATGTGTCCTTGGATCCGAATTTTGAACAGATTTGGATTCATCCGCTTGTCTGGTTCCGACTCCATTCACCGAGTTTGGATCATACACACCACTAAAACGAAAAGCAGGCCAAGGTCGGTGTGTGGCGGAAAGTCGTCTGTAAAAATTTCCGACACCTGTTTCGAGAGAACAACCTACGAAATCTTGGAAGGTAACTGAAAATGAGATTTGAGAGGGAGAGTGTAAGAGTGCGTAGGTTTTCAGATGAAAAAGAGACAATGCCGTCTCTTGTTGCCTCTCATTCATCTGGGCGGTGGGTGAAAGCAGTAGGCATCTATCAACTGGAAGAACACCTGTATGCCTTTAATTTGTATTCTTTCTCTCAGCACGTTAGGATAGTTTTGCAGAGAGAGTATGAAGTCGTCGTAGAATGCGTAGTCGAGAGCGTGTGTTTTTGTAATAGAGAGCGCAGTAGTAGGCGTCATAGAATGCATTGTGTGAGTAGTTGTTCACATGCCCTGAGCGAAGGCCCTAGCGCTCATTTTAATGGCGGAAGGGTAATCTTCCTTAGTTGAAAGGTGTGATCCCCTGCGCTATATTTAGGCGGCCTTCTTTGTGAGGAAAGCAAGCATTGCCTAATTAGTTGGGATTGTTTTCTTCTCTAGCGGGTAGTAACTTTCCAAATTTCTTACCTTCCTTTAGAATATATTACCGTTGGAAGGCTCCACTTGGTAAAAATTGAAAAAATCTAGCGTTTTTCTTATGGGAAATGTGCCAATCTTGTCAACGTCCTTTTTGGAGCTAGTTGAATTTGTGGAAGGTATAGAGTTAGGAAAAGAGCCGTTGCTAACCGCATGATGGAACGTGGGCCCAAATGGACCAGGCCCGTGAAAAACCTTTTTATTCTTGGCCTGTTGCTACAATTATTCTGGTCAACGCACGGGTTGACCGTCCCGAGCTTGAAGTAAGCCGCCCACCTGTCTTGTTCGGTCAACGCCTAGCGTTACTGCCTCGACGCGTATTTGGGCCTTTTTTAGGAATTCGGGCTCATTTCCCGCAATGGCTAACGTTGACTGGCCCAACAGTGGATCTGGGCCGCTTTTGACTATTGGGCCAACCCATTTACAGTACACTCATCAATTACATTGGCACATGCTTCAAGAACAGATGAAAAACGAGGGGAGAAAAATATGCTTCAACAATATACTCATACAAATCTAAGATAAAACATACAGAAAGAGTAGATAAACAATTATCATAAAATAAATCATGGATATTGCACGGCAATATTATTATTATTATTATTATTATTATTATTTCCTTGTAACCCGTTTCCTTCAAAATGAATTCAATGGAGATTCAAAATATTACAGAAAATTTTAATGTGTTATTTCCTACTTTGCGCTTGCTTTAAATCAATACCTAAATCGACATACTAATAAATTTGCGCTTGTTGAATGAGTTGTCTTCTTGTATGTGCTGTTTTGCAGGCATGATTGCAATTGCAGGTAAACTTGAATAATCTTCGAAGGCTGCATTTGGTAAAATCACGTCTCTTCTTGCACTTGGATAGAAACAAATCAGCAACATTTCTGTTTAAATACAAACAATAAAAAATAACAACGTAAATTAAAAGAATCATAAAAAAAAATACACATAAAATCTATAAAAATACGCATCAATAATCCAATAAGTTTGATTGAGGCATGCGGTCTCACCAGCAGCCCTCTCATTCCTTTGATTGATCGAGGCAAAGAAGACTTGCGTTCGAAGCTTCATGCTTCCACCGCCACAATGATTTCCTTGCACTCCCAACAGCACAAAAATCGTCTCCGAATTAGTAGATTGACGCAGGTGAGTCTTCTGATGTCTGACAATTTGCCAAAGTTAACAACTATTAGAATCATGATTCTTAAAATGGAACGATGCAATTTTAATGTGTTGATCACAATAATACTAATCATTCATCTCAACATAGAACCAAATAAAATCCTCATCATGTTCGTACGTCCTCAAACCAAGGGCTTCCGAAGCTAAGTTTGCACCGGCCAATGTTTTATAACCAAAAGATTTTTGAACGTTGTGATCATCATCCCAACTTTTGTCAGAATCTCTTCCATCACTACCATCAACCGAGTCAGTGTCAAAGGTGAAGGTAGACATGGAATCCTCACTCTTCGTTGAAAGCTTACCATCACTAACAAATGCCACTTCCCAAGCCTCAAAGCTGCCGTCTTTAGACCCAGAAAAGGCGCAAACAGCCCTGAATTCCTCATCCCACTGGACAATTCCATCCGCACTTAATATCTCTTTTCTCGTGTAATTCCTCTTCTCTCTGTTCCTCAGCGCCCTCAACGCATTACTCCTTGAGCCCTTCCATCTAATCTCAGCTGTCAACCCAGCCAATCCATCAAACTTCAAACCCTTAATCTTATTACCATCATCAGCCACCATTTGTAGCCCTTCAGAGAATGCACCATGATTCTGGCCTCAAACCTCTTCGAATGGGGGGGAGACCACGGCCTCCATTTCATAATATTCACGACCATTCTACGAAATACCAATTTTATTGTGAAAATCGCCGCGAGAACTCAGGTTTTGGGAGATGGGTTTTTGGAGAAATTTACCAAAAGGGAGGAAGATCGGCTGAATTCAAAGGGGCGGAATGGGGTGACAGTTGACTATTTTTGGGATTTGAGAAACTGGCGAGGAGATTATAAATAGCAAAATCGATCTCTTTGAATGACATGCCTTATCTACAGACGATAGTTTCTTCCGTAGCCATTATCTACAGACGAAATGGAGGACAAGCTGGGCACCGAAGAGAGATCAAATTGCTTGGATGACATGCCTTCATCAGTGGCTCTCTGATCATGTCTGATAGTGCAATGGGATCTCTGCTATTAGTCACAGGAAAATAGGAAAAAATTGAAGCCACAAGGCTATGAGGACACTAGAATTTCTAACAGCCTCTATTCTTCTGCCTGAAATCAACACCAGTAGAACATTTAACTTACCCTCGCATAAAAATTTGGAGGGGAAAATGCATCACTTAGATTGTGTTGGAAATCATAGTACCATCTTTCTCCCATGTATAAAGTGGCCTGCAGTGTTATGAAGGTTAAGCAAGTAAGTTGTTGGCTTATACAATTAGACCGAGAAAAAAATATAAATGAAGTTCCAACACGTGGACTAAGTGAAAAACATGGTGATGGTAGTAATCCAGTCACCTTCAAAGCTGATTTTACCGGTAATTTCTCTTTGTGATCAAAGACCTTAATGTCAGGACCTCTCTTCAATTAAAAATCAGGCTTTTTCACAAAACCACGCTCCTTCAACATCCCATGCATTAGCCAAAGTGATCGTCCATATCCTTGTGATCAAGAAAAAATCCATTCTTAAGCTATAGATTACAGCCAACCCCTATTACAATATAAAGCACACCCCAATTTCAAATCAATACTAATAAGTTCAGCCAATGCTCTCAACTTGAAAGCCTAATGCACCAACAGTTGACTGATTTATGAACACAAAAGATATCAGCAGTCAGATTTAAAAAATTACATCTTTAAGGAATAACGAACAACACAGATAGAATTATACATATAATGTGAGCTTGATTATGATTTTGATGAAGACTTGGGAGGTTTTCACAACTAGAGTCATTGACATATGCAATGATGGCTGAAACATTCACTGAATTTTGTGGAGGAATTAAACAGAGTTTAAGGAAAGAGATTAACCAGGCTCTTTTAATTCTTGCCGGGAATCATCATCAATGTGGGAGTAGTAAAGCTTTTTAACATTTGAATATTGTCTAGTAGGTGCATGAAAAGTGCTCCATAAGGCAGGCCCTAGAAAATTCAAGCAATACAAGCCATTCATGTTATAATAGGCAATACAATCCAATGAAACAACGAAATTATGATGTTAAACAAATTGCCTAACAAAGTTCATATCAGGATAAGAAAATGCAACACAAGCTCCCTAATAATAAGAGCATCACAGGCCAACAAAAATGGGAAGAAAGCCCCCATTCACGCTATAATAGGCTTTTCCTATATCAAATTTACACATCACCCAACTTTCTTCGCTATCAATCCAGACCAACACATCATCAACCATAAGATAGGGCTTGTCTTCAATCAATGAAAACTTTCTGATGGTTGAGCAACCAAGACCAGCATACTCTTCAACCAGTTCATGAGGATCCTTGGCAATCGGTTGGAGATGAAAGTTTTAAGCCTAAACATTTTCAGAAAGCAAAAGCACATAGAAATCTGTTGTAATTTGGCTGAAAATATGGAGGAGAGTTGGGAAAAAAAACTAATAACATAGAATAGGGGGATCTCGGAAGATCAAAATCCATGCTGGTAAAGTAAAAAAATAATCTGACTGAAGCCTAAACTTCCATGTGAACATGAAAAGATGGTAAAATAAAACATTTTGAAATTTAAGAATGTTTCATTGGAAATCTCATTTTATGCAATAAATTGACAAATGATACTAAAGGTGAGAAAATCAATTCCAGCTGGTTAGCAAGATGTGCACTTCACCCCTACAAGAGATTACTTCATGCCAAGTTGAAAAAGGGATGTTTCTGGACATGACATATCATGAAGTAGAAACAATTCAAAATGGTATCAAATTCTGGATAATATAGTAGAATTACAGAAGAATTACACGTCTATGTTAACCACAGTAAATTATACTCTGATGGAAATTTCACAAGAAGAAAAATCAATGATCCACTATATTATTTTACGATGTTTTACATTCTAGAGATATAATAGCGGATAGCAGCCCATAAGATAACTAATTAATTGCAAAAAAAAAAATGACACATCATTTTCCTTTCACAAAGTCATCACTGTTAATAATCATGGTCTATTGAACATTAAAACAATTACAGAAATCTTAGACTGATTTACTCCTGAAATTCTCAAAATAAATCACATGCTCAGGTTTGCCGTTGCCATTTTTACTTCTAACATTGCAATTCGTCACATGTTTTCAGACTTCTCACATTCAGAAAACCTTTCATTTGATTTTCTCAGGGAAGATTAACACAAATGATTGTCTCTTTCTCAAAAATTTTCCAACGGTAAGTTTTATGAGCTACCATATAAAACATGACTATTATTCATTCCTCTGGACGCTATTTTTCAAGCAAATAAGCTACCATATAAATACTATTTTCGGCAAGAAAATCTTTAAGACTCAAGTGCATAATAAAACAGAATCATATAAAAGTTTATGAGATTTGAAAATCTTTCTGGATAGTCAAATTATCCAATTATTTCACAAAATGACATATATGAATCCATATTTGTGTCCTCCTTTCGAACAAACTCAAAATCTCATCATCCTTTTGTCTCTTTCACGACAGAGTCACAGAATTTTGTGTAATCATGAGTGATTACAATTTTTTGGACTTATCCCCCAGTATCATAACTACAAGGGAGGTAAAAAAAATGCACCTCTCAAAAACTGAAAACTTACTTTCAGCCTATTCCAAAAAACTGCCTCTTTATCAACGGTAGTTCTGTCCTAAAATAACCTTACACCAATTGAAGACCAGAAACATAAAAATTAATTACTTATCTAATAATATATAACAAATCCATAAAAATTCATAACATTAATAATCTTAATAAGTTACTTAAATAAAATTCACATACGCAATTCTAACAATCCCAAGACGCCATTCCAACGTGAACATCATTTTCGTCATCAATTAACACCTTCAAAGAATTAGTCAGCTTCAAAATTAAGAACCCTAACCTGTTTACGAGATTCTTCAGACTTTTGGTCCGTGGATTCTGCGGAGATGTGAGAGTCCGAGCAAAACGCAGCCACGTCGTAACGAGCAGAACAAAGCGAGAGCAATTTATGAGAGGCCAGGGACGTGGGAATGGAAATGCATAAGCTACAGCACCCCAAGCGCCATTGCCAACCAAGGACTGCAGCTACAGAATTTGCCATCCAGGGCACCCTGGTGGATTCGGGGGGTGTCCTTCGCCAGAGAGGCGAAGGACGGTCCAACGCCGAATCAGGACGGCCACGTGTGTGTAAGAGAGGGAGAGAGAGGAACGGCCAACGGCAATTAATGTCGGCCGGTTAAATGAAAAATAAGGAGAAGAAGAGGAGGCAGATGAGAGAAATAGAGAAGAAGGAAAAAGAAGAGAAACGCAGCAATAGCTCGATTAGGGTTTACTGCGCAACTTATTCGAGATTTGGAGCGCCGCCGGTGACAGAGAAGACGGATTCGAGTATTGGCCGTCGGAGATTCCGAGCGAAGCACCGGAGACCAAAGCTGGAGAGGAGAGGAGTGTTGGGGGCAAACGGGCGTTCGGATAGAATACTCCTGAGCGCAGTAACCAAAAACCAAAACCCCGGATAGAGGACAAATATTTCAGACAGAATGTTAGCATAAGAAAAACGGAGAAAAATGGGGAGATGAACTTAAACCCTTCAAACTAGCAAGGCCTACCACGGGAGGAAAAAAACAAAGAACTATCCACTATAAATCCCACATAAATCGGTTCTAAGATGGAGATCCGCACACACACCCGAAATCAAAGAAGAAAAACTTTCCTGAGCAAACAAAAAAACAACACTCCTTTTTCTTTTCACTCCATTTTTCTCTTTCTCCCATCTCTCACCGATGGTGCACTCCTCTTCTCCTTCACAATAACCTTTTTGTTCTCCCAAGATTGATATCTCAATCTTGCTTGCACTATCTCTCACCCACAGGCTCCAGCACAGCTCCCATATATATAGCCACAAGGGGTCTAGGCCCGGCCAACCACTTTACTGCCAGTAGGGTGGCAGGACCATACTCATTAGGCCTGCCATCGCAGGCGCACGTCCGACGTGTCAGAATGACAGGCCTGACACCTTGAAAGTTATAGCCGCCCCGTCCACCTGCAGCATGCGGCTGCAGCAGGCCTACTGAGGAAGTCAATGCCTAGGCTTCAGAGTCCTCGTCCATGTCTCCAACAACCTCTCGGATATGATACCTCTGAGAGGTCCTCGTCCACTATATCATCAACTTCTCGGACTATAGTTTTCGGACGAATTCTTCAACAACTTTTCCTCCACAGTAGTCCTCGTCCAATTCATCCAGCTACCCAGAGGACGGACATTCCTAGATTTCTCCGAACGTTTGCATCAATTTGTTTCTACACGTCCGCAGACACAAATACCACAAGAGAGTGACCCCAACAAACTTTCCCTCATGACCTCGTGGGGAACCTTCGCCATTGTTGGACAATCGTCATCTCCTACCTCCCTAAGACTTCCACTCGAATTTGGACTCCGGTATCGCCCTGCGCAGCCCGAATGACACCTTCCTCCGCTCCACCGACCTGGAGTAAACCCACTCCCCCTCAACTCCTTATCCGCAGACTTGCCATTCTCCTCGCCTTCGCCCGCTGCTGCCTCACCGCTGACCTTTCGCTCTGCGGGTGTGCCCAACTGGGTTCGCCCGTTGGTCCTACTCGGCCTTCGCCCTTGGCCCTCCGGCCGGTGGCCCTACCGGGTCCACCTTGCCCCTACGCCGGTTGCCCCCCATGGCTCCACCTCGCTCCTACGCAACTCCACCCTTGGCTCTGCATAGCTCCGTCCTCGACCCTGCTGGCTCTGTCGTCCTCTCGGACATCCTCTGCTACCACCCGGCTGACCTCTCCTGCCACCATGACCAATGCCCCCGTTGGTCATCCTGACATTTCCTTTGGCAATGCAAGTCTTCATTAGATACCGCCTTGATATCCTACTTCCCCTTGCCAACACTGTGGTGCCTTTAGTGAGCTTCCACTAGCCGTCGCCAAATGTCGTCCGGAAGCCTTCCTCATCCAACTTTCCGGTTGAAATCACATTCAACCTCAAGTCCGGGGCATGTCACACGCCCTCCAGCACGAGCGTATTCCCGTTGCTTGTTCTTAAGCAAACATCCCCAATACCAACAACCCTGGACGAGCCACCGTTACCCATCTTCAACACCCCTTAGCCAACGGGTGTGTAGTTCCTGAAGTGGGACTTCCTCGGTGTCGCATGGTGTGAGGCCCCACTATCCATCACCCAACTCGTCTCCTGGCACGGGCTGCTCGGTGCTTTCCTTGCGTGGACCACCGGAGGTCTCCGCAGAAAGCAATGGTCTCCGGATCATCAACCTGATCCTTTTTCTCCTGACAGTTGCTTCTGCCCTCCTCGTCCTGCCTCCTCCTCGGACAGTCCTTCTTTATGTGGCTTTTCTTTCCACATAAGAAGCAATTCCTTCCTTTAAGTTTGCTTCGGCTGTTGCTCCTTTCCATCCAACCACCTGGTCCTCGGTCAGATCTCCCTCGTCCCCGACTGCTGGTCGCCACTAGAAATTTTGGCCGAGAGCTTGAGGCTTCACCGCTTTCCCTCCGCCTTGACTCGTTCATAAGTAGGGAAGTTATTACCTCGTCCAACTTCAGCGTGTCCTTCCCGAACACCAACGTCGTGACAATATGATCATACGAGGCCGGCAAGGATTCCAGCAATACTAACACTTTGTCCTCGTCCTTGATCTTCTCATCAAGGGCCGACATCTGCGTTACCAGTCGGTTGAATTCGTCCGAGTGCTTTTCAAAGCACTCACCTTTCGACAACCATAGGCTATAGAACTGCTTCTTTATATGCAGCCTGGTTGTCAAGGACTTGGACTTATACCGGCTCTCAAGCTTCTCCCAGACCTCGGCCGGGTTTGACAGTCTGAAGACCTCCTAGAGTGTGTTGCCGCCAAACACAACTTAATGGTGGAGTTCGCAAGATCCCTCTTGTCCTGCCACTCGTCCATGGACAGTTTCTCCGGCTTCTCCTCCTTTTTTCCAAAAGTTTTTATCGTTCCTTTCCGGGTCAAAATATTCCTCACCCTTTCCTGCCAAAGGATAAAATTATTTTGCCCATTGAACTGCTCTACACTGAACGTCCCATTCTTCACCGACGATGCCATCAAACCGACGGTTCACGAACCAGTCTTTAATACCACTTGTTTGGGGCAAACGGGCATTTGGACAGAATGCTCCTGAGCGCAGTGACCAGGAGGACAAAACACTCGGACAGAGGGACAGCGTTCGGACGAACATCCAACAAGGAAAGATAGAAAAACGTGAGAAACACGCGAGATTTAACGTGGAAACCCTTCTAGAACCGAAGGGAAAAACCACAGGAGCAGAGCTAACAGCAAATCCATTATGTGAAATCGGTTACAAACCTCCAAGATGGAGTATCTGCTACACACCCAAGAAGTCAAAGAGGAAAAACTCCCCAGAGCAAACCAAAAAAAACACTCATTTTTCTTTTCATTCTATTTTTCTCTTTCATCCTTCTCTCACCAGTAGTGCACTCCTCTTCTCCTTCACAATAGCCCTTTTACTCTCCCAAGATTGATATCTCAATCTTGCTTGCACTATCTCTCACCTACAAGCTCTAGCACAGCTCCCATATATATAGCCACAAGGGGTCTAGGCCCGGCCAGCCACCCTACTGCCAGTAGGGTGGTAGGACCATTCCCTTTAGGCGTGCCATGGCAGGCGTGCCAAGATAGCAGGCCTGACACCTTGGAAGTTGTAACCCCCTGCCCACCTGTAGCATGCGGTTGCAGCAAGCCTACTGAAGAAGTCAACGCCTAGGCTTCTGAGTCCTCGTCCACTATATCATCCACTTCTCGGACTATAGTTTTCGGACGAATTCTTCAGCCACTTTTTCTCCACAGTAGTCCTCATCCAATTCATCCAGCTACCCAAAGGATGGACGTTCCCGGATTTCTCCGAACGTCCGTGTCCATTTGTCTCCACACGTCCGCGGACACAAATACCACAAGAGAATGACCCCAACAAACTTTCCCTCACGACCTCATGGGGAACCTTCGCCATTGTTGGACAACCGTCATCTCCTGTCTCCCGGCAGCTTCTCCTGAATTTGTCCTTCGGCATCAGCCTCTGCAAGCCCGAATGACACCTTCCTCTACTCCACTGAACTTAGAGTAAACTCACTCCCCTTCAACTCCTTATCCGCAGACTTGCCATTTTCCCTTGCCTTCGCCACCGCAGCCCGGGCGGCCGACTGCTTTGCTTCCTGCCGTTGCCCCGCTGGTTCCGCCATTGGGTCAGCCTCGCCTCCGCCTGCTTCCGCCATCGGCCCCGCCTGGCTCCACCCTTGGTCCTATGCCGTTGGCATGCTGGCTCCACCCTTGGCCCTACACAACTCTGTCCTTGGCTCTGCATAACTCCGTCCTCGGCCTGCTGTTCTGGCTGCCCTCTGGACATCCTCTGCTACCACCCGGCTGACCTCTCCTGCCATCTTGACCAATGCCCCCGTTGGTCATCCTGACATTTTCTTTAGCAATGCAGGCCTTCATCAGATACCGCCCTAGTACCCTGCTTCCCCTTGCCAACACTGAGGCACCTTTGTGAGCTTCCACTAGCAGTCGCCAAATGTCGTCCGGAAGCCTTCCTCATCCAGTTTCCCGGTTGAAAACATTCAACCTCAGATCCGGGGCATGTCGCACGCCCTCTAGCACGAGCGTATTCCCATTGCTTGTCCTTAAGCAAACATCCCCAATACCAACAACCCTGGACGAGCCACCGTTACCCAACTTCAATACCCCTTGGCCAACGGGTGTGTAGTTCCTGAAGTGGGACTTCCTAGGTGTCGCATGGTGTAAGGCCCCACTGTCCATCACCCAACTCGTCTCCTGGCATGTGCTGCTCGGTGCTTCCATTGCGTGGACCACTGGAGGTCTCCTTGGCAATGGTCTCCGATCATCAACCCGATCCTTTTTCTCTCCTAACAGCTTGCTTCGCCTCCTCGTCCTGCCTCCTCTGACAAAGTCCTTCTTTATGTGGCCTTTCTTTCCACATAAGAAACAACTCCTTCCTTCAAACTTGCTCCGGGCTGTTGCTCCTCTCCATCCCGCCACCTCGGTCCTCGATCGTATCTCCTCGCCGCCGATGCGCCGGTCGCCACCAAAATTTTTGGGCCGAGCTTGAGGCCTCACCGCTTTCCCCGCCTTGACTCGCTCATAAGTAGGAAGCTATTACCTCGTCCAACTTCATCATGTCCTTCCCGAACACCAACGTCGGGACAATATGATCGTACGAGGCCGGCAAGGATTCCAGCAACACCAACGCTTTGTCCTTGTCCTTGATCTTCTCATCAAGGGCCGACATTTGCGTTACCAGTCGGTTGAACTCGTCCGAGTGCTTTTCGAAGCACTCACCTTCCAACAATCACAGGCCATAGAACTGCTTCTTTATATGCAGCCTGGTTATCAAGGGCTTGGACTTGTACCTGCTCTCAAGCTTCTCCCAGAACTCGGCCGGATTTGACAGTCTCAGGACCTCCTGGAGTGTGTTGTCCGCCAAACACAACTTAATGGTGGAGTTCGCAAGATCCCTCTTATCCTGCTACTCGTCCATGGACAGTTTCTCCGGCTTCTCTTCCTTTTTTCCAAAAGCTTTTACCGTTCCTTCCCGGGTCAAAATATTCCTCACCCTTTTCTGCCAAAGGATGAAATTGTTTTGCCAATTGAACTGCTCTACACTAAACGTCCCATTCTTCGCCGACGATGCCATTAAACCGACGGTTCACGAACAAATCGCTGTACCACTTGTTGGGGGCAAACAGGCGTTCGGACAGAATACTCTTGAGCGCAGTGACCGAGAGGACAAAATACTCGAACAGAGAGACAGCACTTGGACGGACAACCAATAATGAAATATAGAAAAACGTGAGAAACACACGAAATTTAACGTGGAAACTCTTCTGAAACCGAAGGGAAAAACCAAGGGAGTAGAGCCAACAGCAAATCCACTATGTGAAATCAATTACAAACCTCCAAGATGGAGTATCCGCTACATACCCGAGAGTCAAAGAGGAAAAACTCTCCAAAGCAAAAAAAAAAAAACACTCCTTTTTCTTTTCACTCTATTTTTCTCTTTCTCCATTCTCTCACCGGTGGTGCACTCCTCTTCACATTCACAATAGTCCTTTTGCTCTCCCAAGATTGATATCTCAACCTTGCTTACACTATCTCCCAACCACAGGCTCCAGCATAGCTCCCATATATAGCCACAAGGGCCTTAGGCCCGCCAGACCACCCTACTGCCAGAGAGGGTGGCAGACCATCCCATTCCCCTTAGGCATGGCAAACGCTTAGCTAGCGTGCCTTGGGGATGCAAGGCCGACACCTAAAAATCAGTCGCCTACCCACCTACAAGATGCGATCAAGAAGCAGCTTACTTGAGAAATCAACGCTGTGCTTGCAGAGTCATCGTCTATATCCCCAGCAACCTCTCGGACATAATACCCTTGAGGAGTCCTCGTCCGCTATATCATCCACTTCTCGGACTATAATTTTCAGACGAATTCTTCAGCCAGTTTTCCTCCACAGTAGTCCTCGTCCAATTCATCCAGCTACCCAGAGGACGGACGTTCCCGAATTTCTTCGAACGTCCGCGTCCACTAGTCTCCACATGTCCGCGGACACAAATACCACAAGCGAGTGACTCCAACAAGGAGACGAGAGGAGACTGCAGTGCTTCGGGAGGGAAAGACGAAAATTCGAGGTTTAAATTAGGATTACTGTATACGAAATTTTTGATCGTTAAATTAACCAACACGGATGGCTGAGATTTTATACCGCTATATTTAATCGTAACCGTCCGATCACATTTTAAATTAAACGGTCCACGTTATATTATCTGTTAAACGTGTACGAACTATTTGATCCCAATCGGATAGTCCTTATTTCGCGCTGGACGGCATCCAATACCCCCGGCGTTGGACATCCTCCGAATCCGCTCTCCCCCAAATCGAATTCGAAGGTACGGTTTTGTTTTTGTTTTTTCTTTTAATAAAAGGAAAACGGCATCCATCGGATACGATAGCCAAAGGAACAGGTAACCATCACCATCTCCACCTCTTCAGCACCGCCGCCGTCGCAGTGCCGTCGTCAGTCTCTGTTTTAGGAGGTCAAATTGATGATGGATAAGGCAAATCACTCATCACATCACGTATGAATATAAAAAATTTTAATGAGATAAATATTTTAATTTATAAAATATTTATTATTATATTTTTTATTAATTATTTAAATATAAAATTATATTTATATTTTTGAATCTATTAACGTTAAATTTTTATACGATCATAATTATTCTTTTATTAAAAATTCAGATGATAATTTTTCTCTTTTTTTTTTATAATTTATAAAATATTATACAAATTTGTATATTTCAAAATGATGACAAATGATATCCTTTTATAAAGGAAGAGAGGACCATTCCAAATTACAAAAATACCCATTATTTCGTCCAAGAAATACGTCATGAATAAACATAATCGTTGAAAAGTGATAACCATTCATTCAACGAGTATATTTTAAAGAGACATATCTATTCATTAAAGGATATATCTATTAGAAAATAATATATTATTTCTATTAAATGATACGTTTTGAATTGGCGCATCTTTTAAAAAATTTTTTTTTATTATATATAAATGAATAAGATCGTATTTATTTAATCAATTTAATAAATTAATAATTTATATATCTTGTCATGTAGAATATATTTCTAACATAAAACATATATTTAGGGATGTGGAAAGTAAATCTAAATTGTTGGACTCCACCTGATTTCGAAAGCCTTCCTTCCTCGTTAGGTAGATTGGTGACCGAAACTGAATACATATTGTGCTAGTTTAATCTCAGAGCTCCACGAAAATTTGGTGTAATTTTTTTGATACGTTGGGTACCGTATTTATAATGAGTTAATTTTTTTTATACAAAATTAATTTTATAATTTTTTTATATTTTAAAAATATTAATAAAAATTAAAATATTAAGTCAGTGATAATCGAAATAGTCGTAACAATTATAGTTTGCCACAAAGTTAATTAAAAAATACAAAATATTAAATAATAAAAATTTAAAATGCTAAAAATTAAAATATTTCAAGCGGTATATTGTCCGATAGCGATAGAAATTAAACTATAAAAAATTAAAGTGTAAAAATATAAAATTAAAAGAACAGCAACGATTTAACCATTCAAAACTCAAAATAAAAAAAAAGATAATAAGTAAAGTGTAAGAAATAAATAATAGAAATGTAAAATAAAAAGAGTGATCGCGGTTTAACTATTTAATTTTTAAAAGATAAAAAGATAGAAAATAAAATGTAGAAAATCAAATAATAGAAATAAAAAATTGTTAGGTGTTAAATGTTAAATAATTTCAAAAATAAAATATTTTTGCAAAAGAAATTAAAGTGTAAAAGATTAAAGTGTAGAAATATAAAATTAAAAGAGTAGCGATGATTCAACAATTTAAGGCTTAGAATAAAAAAAGATAATAAATAAAATATATGAACTAAATAATAGGAATATAAAATATAAAAAGCGGTGGTGGCGCACCAATCTAAGACTCAAAAAAATAAATAAACATAATATAAAATGTAAGAAATTAAATACCATAAATATAAAATTGTTAGGTTTTAAAAGTTAGACGTTTTCGAAAATAAAATACTTTTGGCGGCTATATTATCCGGCAGCGACAGAAATTAAAATATAAAAAATTAAAGTACAAAAATATAAAATTAAAAGAGTGATAGTGGCTTAGTTATCCAATACTCAGAATAAAAAAATAATAAATAAAGTATGAGAATTAAATAACAAAAATATAAAATAAAAAGAGCAGCGGTAACTTAACCATCTAAATAAATTAAATAATATAAATATAAAATTGTTAGGTATTAGATGTTAGATAATTTCAATGGTTAGTTATAACATGTTAATTTTCACAGAATAGTATAACGTAAAATTATAAGAGTCCTACATCAACCCGAAACTAAACTTGCTAGTAAAAATAAAAGGTAAACGGTATAAATTTAATAAGCTTGAACTAATCTAAAAATTAATTTTATATTAAACTAAAATTTATAAATATAAAAAAATAAATCTAAATAAAACTTACTATACTAAAATATTAAATTTATAAAACAAAAAAAAACCCACCAAACCATTCCCTTTTGTTTTCTCTCCCTCTGCACCGCCTCCGTCCGTCCTTCTTTCCCTCTGTTTTTTCTCCTCTTCGCACCGCCTCTCTGTTTTTCACCCTCCCTCTCTCGGCTTCGCTTTTTCTCCGCCCCCCCGCCCTCTCTCTCTTTCGTTCCCTCTACCATCGGCAGACCCCCTCTATCTCCCAAATTTACCTCACTCTCCTCTACGAGTCTCCCACCGAGTGTATCTTTTTTTGTTTTCCCTTTTTAAATAAATAAATAAATAAATATATATATATCCATATATTTTAACCCTTAAAAAATTTAATTTAATTTTTTTATATTTCTTCAATTGGCTCAGCAGATTGGCAAAATAATGATCCTCATGGTCATTTTGTATACTTTTATTTTAAAAGGAAAATAAAATTTGAATAATTAAAATATATACTTTGATTATATAATTTGAATTAAAATTATAATAAAATAATAATAATTAAATAAAAATAAAAATATAAAATTCAGTAATTATCAACCTGTGCCGATAGTCAGCACTGACGAAGTAACTATTTCTATCATCACAATAGCAGGAGAATACTCTCTGTTTTTTATTGCTGACTCTTGAGCCATGCGATAGTGTTTCATCAAAAATCAGAAGCAATAAAATGCTAAGAACCCTTAATCGGAAGCTAGACGGCGGGCTAAATGATTGTCCAAATCAATGAATGCATAAGATGAGCGTGATTTCGCTGGGCTGATTGGCGCGATGATGCTATGGGGGGAGGGGGCGGAGTCAGCATTTGCTCTCGAGATCTTGGAGTTCTCAAAATTCGTATTGTTTTGGACGTTTTGGTTAAAGCAATTTTATTTTCGATGAGAAGTAGGATTGAAATCGAGCCACCAAGACTTATTTAACAGAAGCAAAAAACTGCGCATACAGCGCACAATAATTCAACATGAGAAGAAACAGAACCAGAGCTACGAGGTTTCTATGGTAGTAGTATTAGATGTTAAGACCTGTAGTAATAGCTCCAGGATCATCACGAAAAGGATGAATCTTCATCTTTTCAGCAGTTTCTTTTCTGATTATACCGTTGCGGCTGATATCTGTTTTGGGCGGTGGTAATGCGGCGGTGCCACTACCTCCACCATGGAACAGAGAAGCAATAAAGCGAACTATCAGCTCAAACATCATCTTCTTCACTAGCTTCCTCTTCGGCGGAATTACATTGGCTCCTTTGGGCAAAGACTTCCTCCCTATTTTAGACCCACCATTTTCTTCGTATCCGTCCTGCTCGATCAACTTTGCCTCGCTCAGTGACATTGCTTCTCTCCGTCTCTATCTCTCGTCTGTCAATTCGTAGTTATTAGAAGAGGCCTTCCGGGTGTTAAATAGGAATAATGGAGAGTGAAGGAAAAGGTGCAGGATAAGAGAAATGTTGGGCTTTAGACTAAAAGAGCTTTAGACTAAAAGAATGTACTCATGGGCTGACATCAGCAAGCCATATAATAATATTTAATATATTAAAATAATATAACATATAAATATTTTTATTAAAAAAATTATAAAGTATTAAAATGCTTGATATTTTGATATTAAATATTTAATATTTTAATGGTAGTGCAATATCTAGCACGTTGCAGCCTAAGGTATGATCTCTTACGGTCGTTAACACTTGATAATTAATAAATATTAATATTATTAAAAATGATAATGAAAATATTACATGTAATTTTTATAAGTTAAAATCCCTACCATCGAAGGGGTGAATTTATGTGATTAAATTAGCTATCTCATTAGTATTATTGTTATTCAATTGGCTCACCTCAACTGCTAATTAGTGTTAAAAATAATAAAATTTAACCAATTGGAAAATAATTATAGTGTATTTGTTTAATAAAAATCTCAACTTCTGCTGGGAACTGATTATGGGGGCCCACGATTGTTAAATTCAGGTGTGCATGCAGCTGACCAGTCAGAAGAGATCCTTCGGTCCGAAGGTTTGAATTGTCCACACCTTGTCACTGCCGTCGGCAAAAATATTGGTTTTGTTATAACCAGCTAATGGAAATCGGGGAGACCAGACGAGTGTACTTTATATATTGAATAATAATAATAATAATAATAATAATAATAATAATATTATTATTATTATTATAAAAATATAAAATTATTTTAAAATGTTTTTCCATTATTATTATTATTATTATAAAAATATAAAATTATTTTAAAATGTTTTTCCAAATATATATATTTTTAAAAAAATTAATATTAGGTTAGATACTCAACTAATACAAATGTTTTTTTTGAAAAATGCAATAACTTTATTCACTTTTTCGTTTTTAAATTTCCTAACGCTGGTCCTTCATCCAACAAGTGCAGCATCCCAAACTATATAAATTTACAATAATATAATATTTTATCCATTTACTCATATTTATAAATACAGATAAAAATTGATAAATGTATGGGCACACAATATATTATGAAAAGGTGTCTTATCGTTGGCTCATAGATGTACCCGAAATATTTTTTTATTCATGAGTAAATATTTAATTAGAGTGTATGCATTTTTGTTTTTTTTTTTTTTTTTTTTTTTTTTTTTTACAGCGTGGGTGTTTTGTTTATATTACTGTTTGTTGATAAATTTATTAGCTAGGTTGCGGAGGCTTTATAGTCAATAAGTCAAAAACAAAATGATTGATAATACGTAATCAATGGCGTAACCCCCATTTTTTTTTTTTTTAGGTTGAGATTTTCAAGTAGTGATTTTTGAAGAAAATTTAACTGCCGTTTAATCCATTGCTCTAACCTTAGTCCAGTTTATACTGGATTAGTTTGCTTCAATCAAGTGTTTGTTTGGCGGGTTTCGGACATGATTCTTCGATACTTGTTAAACATTCCAATAATAATTATGGCAAAAAATTTTTAGGGCGTATCTAAAGGTAGATATAATAAATAATCACCTAATTAACTTGACGGTGACGTCAATAGTAGACTGGCCCATAAAATAAAATGACCCAAATCCAGCAGCAGCCTATTTTTATCTAGGACGGTCAACATTTTCGTTGATTGGCAAAGTAGCAAGCGGACCGACAGTGGTTCAAGATCAACAAAGGTTGACCTAAGTTTAGGATGATCAACGATACCGTTAACCAAGGAAGTGGCAAGTAAGCCGACAATGACCCAAGATAAACTTGGCCCATGTCTAAAGTAGCCCACGCGTCTGTCTCCAAGCCGCAACAGTCGTTTGCTCAAGTTCTCACATCTCCAAGAAGGCAATCTTTGCTGTAACGATAACATCTAAAATCAATGCATATCTCGAGAGAAAGGCGCCAAGATTCACGTGCAATCTGCAAAAAACCTTAACGGTTACTATGCGTAGAAGGAAGGAAATCTACCTCCTTGGCCGTTACAATTAGAAATGATGCTCACGTCTACGCAGGAAAGGCAATGATCTCTTACAAAAGGTAGGCATCTAGCCTTGCTGCATAAGGATGGCAGCCAAAGGGCCAAGGTTATAAAAAGCCATAGAAATTTCCTCCAAAGGCAACGCTTCCTTTGGCCCACTAAATCCCTCAAGCAAGCTTAAGCTCTCAGAAGCTCTCTAACTCTTTCGAGTATCCTAATACTCTCTCTCTTTACTATTAATTTCTTGTGAACTCAGTACTTAAAGAAACTGCTCATTATGAGCAAAAATAACAAAACCACTCTTCCTACGAGTGCACTCCCACCTACATCCATAAATACACTCCCTGCATTCATTTATATATTCTTCGTATCCTTCTTCTATCATTAGAAAGTCGATTACTGACTTGAGCGTTGGAGTGTTTTCGGTAGGATCAAATCCCACAGTCACCTGACCTTTTGTTTGAAATTGGAGTGTGCAGGATCCGAGACTCAGTGGATGGAATTGAAATTCGATAGACAACTCGACCCGAATCTGTACGAAATTTAGATCTATGATGCATTATTGGTACCGTTTGGGGAAATGCTAACTAAAATCCAACCACTTTCGTCCTTAAATAGTGAACACCAGAGCCTAAGTTAGCGCTCCCGCTAAAGATGTTGCCTCTCCCGACTAAAATCACTCAACTGTAATCGATCGAAAATGACCGACACCTTTTTCCTTAACTCCGGCAAAGCAAATGAACAAAGCATGTCGAGAATGCTCTAGATGCTCTGCACTGCCGGCGTAAGAAGAAGCGAGGGCTGCCCTCCTCTATTATTGTTTCAACCTCTGGCGGGAGGTCGGAGGAAGAAGAAGGCGACAGAAGGTTACGTTGCCCGGCAACTCTCATACTCAAATGGCCTCTAACGCCCCGAAAAGTCTAAGGCTTGAAGGGTACTTTGGTTATGGGACTCTGAATGAGAGCCCCGAGAGAAGAAAACTCCGATATTCTCAGGATGTGCCACGGCCTCAGGCTCAGGAGGGAGACTCCCGGATCGTCCGATCCACTAGTGGTAGCAACCAGCCAACTACGAGCCACACAGTAGAAAGAATGGAGTTGTGGACATACCTTAACTTTAAGAGATCTGGAACCGCGTGTTCAAAGACGACAATGAGCACGCCGTCGATCTGGAAAGATCTCCCTTCACTGTTAAGATCTTAAACCGACTATTGTCTGCCAAGTTTGATATGCCAGTACTGGATTCTTATGATGGGAGCACTAATCCTATAGACCATCCGGATCACGTCCGTACCTATCTAAGTTTCAAAGGCCCGGAGGTTGTGGCAATGTGCCGATGTTTCCCCTTCACCTTAAAGTGGGATGCCCCAATCTAGTTCCACCAACTCCCATGGAACTCGATCTAGAGTTTCCGAGAGCTCATCGATTTCTTTTTAGCCGAGCACTCTTTCAGTCGCTGGGAAGAGAAACAATATTGACATTTCTCCCACATTAGCGGCGGGAGAGAGAACCTAATGAAATTTCTAGAGCGGTTCGCAGTGAAGCTAGAAGAATCCCAAGCTCAGAAGAGATGAAGCTGGCGGCTTCATCTCTGTATTGACGATGACTTCTTCTTGACTTTGACTCGTAAGAACCCAATGGACCTTACGAAAAGTAGAAGGCGATCACCTAAACATATGTAGTCGCCGAAGAGACCAACGAGGTGAAGCATCTGAGAGGACCAACTAGCCTCGCTCTTTCGGTCGAGGAAAGAGGAAGAATGGTGGTAGTGATAATCCCAGCAGGCGGCGGGGCAAGGAGCACTAGAACATAGGAGTACGGGCAGGCCAACCCGACTCCTCTCAATGACACACACGGTCAACGTCCTCATATAGATCCGTGATGAGAAGTTCCTCAAGTGGCCAAAGCCACTGAAGAATAATTAGAGAGGAAATCCAACAAAATGCTACAATTTTTATCTATCTCTAAGACACACCATGGAGGAATGTAAAACGCTCCAGCGTGAGATTGAAGAGCTTATCCGGAGATGCCATCTTACCAGGCTCATCAGGAACCCAAGGTAAAGTTTCGGCACCTCATGCAGAGAAAGGTCAGATCCATCCCAACCACAAAACCAGGTCGCGGTTGGAGTGGTCAACATAATAATGACCCGACCTCCCAAGACCCAAGCAGATCACAATGAGTGCCAAGCTGGACCGAAGAAGTAGAGAGTGGAGGAAAATGTCATTAGCTTTAGTGATAGTGACATGACTTATTTAATCTCCCCACATTCTGATCTCATTATTATATCTGTACTAATTTCAGATGGTACTGTGAACTACTAACTGAAATGAGTTTTCATTGATAATGAAAGTTTAAAGGATTTACTTTATCTTGATGCCTTCTTTAAATTTAGACTTAAAAAGAATCAGTTAAAACCTACCAAAGGACCACTGTATGGCCTAGACAACAAACCTATTCTTGTCCAAGGAACAATATAGTTAGAGGTCACCCTAAAAACGTACCCCAAAACGACGAGTCATACACTCACATTTTTGGTTGTTGACCTGCCCTCCATATATAACGCTATCTTAGGCCAGCTGTGCCAGCAGCGTTCGGAGCCGTCACTCAATATCGCATTTAAAAATAAAATTGTTAATAGCATGCGGTATCAGTGAAGTGTTGGGTGACCAAGTAATTAGGCGGACATGTTCATGTCGCAGATTGCCCTAAGTAGCGGCGGAAGACCCGTCGTAGAACTGGACCATCGAGATGAAACGACCTTACAACAAGCGCAGTCCAGCGAGGCCATCGACTTAATACCAATGGATCCGAAGGACCCGAAGAGGTGTGTACATATTAGGGGCTCACACGTCGGTCTCTACATGACGAGCTATTAGCATTCATGAGACAGAAAATTGATATCTTTGCATGGAAACCTGCTAACATGTATGAGATTTTGGCTGAAATAATGGTCCACAAGTTAGGTCTCAATCCCGACCGTAAGCTTGTGAGGTAGAAGCAAAGGAACCACTTCATGGAGAAACTTATAACCATCCAGGAAGAAGTGAAGAAGCTACTAGATACTGATTTTATCAGAGAAGTCCAGTATCTAAATTGGTATCAACATCGTCCTGGTAAAGAAAAGTAACGAAAAATAACGGATGTGTATTGACTTCACGTCGACAACAAAGCTACCCAAAGAGATGACTTTCCTTTACCTATGATCGACTTATTAGTAGACTCGACTTGAACACGAGTTATTAAATTTCATAGATGTGTACATGGGATACAACTAGATCCGGATGAGCCGGAGGATAAGGAGCACACCTCGTTCATGATCGATCAAGACACCTATTACTATAAGGTTATGACTTAGGTTTAAAGAACACGGGCGCGGCGTACCAAAGGCTCGAGCAGATATTTGAAAAGCAGTTGGCCAATATGGAGGTGTCTGGTGACGACATGCTCATCGAGTAAGACCACCAAGGTGTTACTAATTAGGCCTCGTGTCAGCCCACTGGATCATTCAAAGTTGAGGATCTATCTCGGTGCAAAAAGGGCTAAGGTCTCTCCTCGAATGGAGGAGCGTGAAAAACATATGGTAGCATGTGTTCATAGGATATGCTAGGATGCTCTATTGATTTGAGGAGACTCCCATTCACGATGAAGATCCTGGATATAGCCGTTCCTCACAAGTTTAAAATGCCATCCCTGAAATCCCTGACGAGGACATTGATCGATGGACTATCTGGACCACTTTAGTACCTTACTAGGCTTTTAGGGCCTATGCTTGGGCTGCTATATACCCGTGCTTCCCAGATTTAGTTATACTACTTGCGGCTGAATTTGATCCCAACGCGTTCAGAGGCTCGCTTGACAACTTCTTGTCAAGATCGCCCCTGGCCCCGAGAGGAGAAGCAGCCACGACACCTCACCCTTATCAAATGGTGTCAAGCAAAAATCGAAGAATTTTCTCGCTCGGTTCATCAGAGGCTCGGTCATTACCCGACTCGGCGATGAGATAAAATGAGGACCTTCACATTGACCACGAAGTTAGGTGAGTTTTGAAGCACACGCCCACAAGAACCCCTAACCTTTTGCTAACGTGAAGCCATTACCCAAGCTTACATGGCGGCCTAGGAGGCCAATGAGGTGAAGTGTCCAGAGCGTGGGGACCACTTCAGCCAGGGACTGATGAATTGGAGGAAGAGAAATGGAGACCACACCAACTCTCGAGATTCCAAGAAGTATCCCAGAGTGGAGCTAAGAACTTGAAGGGGGTTTAGATCCTTGAACCTGACCCCCTTGAACGACATCTGAGATAACATCCTAATGTAAATCCAGGATAAAAGGTTTCTAAAGTGGCCAAAGTTGACCAAGAACCTAGAGTGAGGAGATCAAGCAAAATATTGCCACTACCATTGATCTTTGACTCACAATACTGAGGATTGCCAGACTCTACAGAGGAAACTTAAGGACCTCATTCGAAGGGGGCACCTCACCAAATTCTTGGAAAGCCTAGGGTTGGTCCTCGATGAAACAGGCAAAGAAGGGCAAGGGTAATAGGAGTTGAGGAATCGAGTTGCAATCGGGGTGGTTAACATGATAGCAACTAGGCCATCCAAGAACCACCCTTGGACTGCCATGAGGCTACAGTCGGCAATAAGAAGCCAAGGATAGGAGTTAAGGATGATGTCATTTGTTTTAGCAATAATGATATGACATATGTAATTACTTCCTATTCTGACCCTTTGATTGTATCCGCAATTATTTCAATTGAAACGAATATTTATTGATAATAAACGTTTACATGATTTATTTTACCTGGACTCATATTTTAAATTGGGGCTAAAAAAGAGTCAGTTGAGATTTGCCGAATGCCCCTCTACGGATTGGACAATGATCCAGTGCCCAACCAACTGGAAGTTACCTTAGAAATGTACCCCAGAATTGCATCCTATATGCTCATGTTCCTAGTGGTTAACTTGCTTTCGGTTTATAATGCCATCTTGGGTCAGCCCTGCCTAGCCGCATTCAGGGTTATAATGTTGATCCCACACATAAAGATAAAATTTTTAACAGCGTATGGTATCAGAGAAGTTCTAAGCGACCAAGCAACAGGCTGGATATGCTACCGATCCTAAGTCACTCTAGCCGCTCTGGATCGACTGACCGAGGACTTTGATCACAGAGACAAGGTAACTTTGCAGCAAGTCCAATTTAGTGAGACAATGAACTTCATCCCTCTGGACCCCAGCGATTCAAAGAGATGCATACAGATATGGGGATCACTTGTCGGATCCCTGCACGACCATTGTGTAAGATCAACCTGCTGGTGGACTCCATGTCCGGGTATGAACTTTCAAGTTTCATGGATGCCTATTCGAGTTACAAATAGATCCAAATGAGTCCCAAAGATGAAGAACACACCTCCTTCATGATGGACCAGGGGATATACTACTACACTATTATATCCTTTGGTTTGAAGAACGCAAGCTCCACATAATAGCTACTCATGAATAAAATGTTTGAGGCTTAAATTGGTCGGAATGTGAAGGTGTATGAAAACGACATACTCGTCAGAAGTAGAACCACCGACGACCATATCCATGACCTTGGCGAGGCTTTCAGAGTGCTCCAGGCGCATTAGATAAAGTTGAACCTGGCCAAATACATTTTTAGAGTATCCTCCAAAAAATTCTTCGATTTTATTGTCTCTTGGCAGGGGATTGAGATAAACCCCAAGAAGATAAAGGAAATCATGGATATGAACTTACTGCAGACCATGAAGGACATCCAGACGTTTACCGGAAGACTTACAATACTATCCTGCATCCTACCAGAATCTACAAAAAAATACCTCCCCTTCTTCAAGGCCTTCAGAGAGACGAAGGCAAATGGCTTCCAATGGACAGCCGATTGCTAGGCCACTTTTTAAGAGTTGAAAGAGTATCTAGCCAGTCCCCCTCTCTTAACGTCCCTGAAATAAGGTGGGGAGCTATTCCTGTACCTGGCCATTTTGGATATGGAGCTAGGCTTGGTCCTAATTTGGCAACCGTAAACCGAGAAGATTGCATGGTCGCTCGTCTATTTAGTTAGGAAACCATGACCCTACTTCCAGGTACACAAAATCATCGTCCCTACCGATCAACCCTTGAAGGGAATCTTGTAGAAACTCGACATATTTGAACAACTAGTCAAATGGGCCATCAAATTGGACAAGTTTGATATAGAGTTCAAGCCGCGGCCGACCATAAAGGGTCAAACCCTGCCGGACATCATTATTGAAACCACGATTTCGATTCTAGGCACCCATGGTCCTGACAAAGCTACCCACCAGCTGGAAGAAACTCTAGCTTAGACATTGTACGTAGACGGGTTATCGACGCAAACTGGTAGTGGGCGGAGCGGATTCAAAGGACTCCCAGATGGGTTGGAGATAATGTACTTGCTAAAGCTTGGATTCCCACCACCAATAATGTCACCGAATATGAGGAATTGCTTGTCGGACTTCGATTAGTTAAAGAGTGCTCGGCAAAGCATTTGATCGTCTATAGTAACTCGGAGCCGGGCTTCAACCAAGTTCACAGGAGTTTCTATAAGGACTGAATTTTAACATATATTAATCGTGATTACCTAAGCTAAAATGATTAAAAATTAGGTCAAAAGCTATGAAAAAAATATTAAAAAGAAAAAAATTACAACTTGGACGAGACGTGCACCTACCCCAAGGGCTGGCGTTGCGTCACCCGCTGCATGCCCGAGTGCGCTGGCAGGTCTAGAACCCAGGCAATCTTGCCACGCACTTGAGTGCCACAACAGGCACAGATTCCAAAATGCTCACACCCAATTCGCGCTCGTGCGCAAGTCAATTATAAAATTACGTTGAGGATTTACTTTTAGCGCAATTCAAGTGGGGGAACAGATAGAGAGAGATTAGAGATAGAGAAAGGCTGAAGGGACAGGGAAGAAGAGAGAGAAAAGAGAGAAAGTTTCGGATAGCCCGATTTAAAACATTCAGATTAAGAATTTCGGTATATCAGATTAAGGCAAGAAGACACTTTTAGCTTTCTCTTTTTTTTATTGCTATTTATTTTTATTCCTTTCAAGTATTATTGTTCTAATACTTGTTCAAACTATGATTTTGAAGTAAAAGTATGAAAATTTTATATATTTATAGGTTTACTATGATTTTACAATAAAATTTATGAAAAACTCCCATTTAATTATCTGTATCGTATGTGTATTATCTTCAAATCTTCTTCATGGTTAGATGCCTAGAAATAATTCATACATGTTTGTGCTTTATAGTTGTTAATTTTAAATTATTATATGTTATCTTTGTATGTTAAAAATTATAATGTATATTTAATTTTGTACTACGTTTTTATTAAAATTGTGTTGGACTCCCTAAATTTTTTTATGCACGTTATAATGTTAAATTTCATGTTACGGATTTATTAGGATGATAAAATGTATAAGACATTATAAAAAAGAAAGAAAATTTTACAACTATGATAAGAACATTATAAAATATTATCCAAAAGGGTGAGAATTAAGAATTCAAAAGTAAATGTACAAAAATTTTCTAAGTTTAGGAAGTAAGAAACTGGACAAAGAATTGATCAATAGATAGTATATTTTGACATGTAGAAATATATTATAGTAGAAAATCATTGTCGGATCGGTACAGCAATATGGTTTTGACCCCGTTTGTAGGAATATAATATGTAGATGTCCCACCTTTGGATTTTAAAGAAGAGCGCAAAGGCTTTTGATTGTATAGGAATAAATACAATTAGAGCTTTAATTGACCACTCCTTTAATTAGTAAAGCCTATTTGCTCTGATCCCTAAAAAATAAGTTTTCAGCACGATTGGTAATCAAGACTAAGGAAGAACAAGATCAAAAATCAAAAAGAAAATTGCATAAATATTTTGACCATATTTTAAGTTATTGCATTCTATGATAATTTCTATTTCTACTATTTTGTTTTAAGTGCAAAGATTGTATGATCTCTACTAAATATCATGTCTTGTTAAGTATATGACTCACTCCTTATTGTTTTACTAATCATTCAGATGATTCACTGCGAGTTTATAGCTGACGAGTTAGAATAAAGCTTGAAGTGTTTAATTTATATTTGAAGACATTATTTTTGTTAACCTACTTTTTAGGATAGTATGTACTGCATTTAATTATTATTTTGTAGTCATCTTTAGATATAGGCTAACAAGTACATGATGAAAACTTTTATTCAATTTTGATAATTGTATGTGATGGACAAATGCTGTAGATATTTCTGCTTTTCGTAGATGTATGTATGGTTGATTTAATAGACATCTTTCCTTAATGTGAAGCGAACGTCATGTTATTATTAGATTGATATTAGAGCCACAGATGACATGGCAATATTGTGGATCCTATTTATGTTAAGTTATTATTTATGTATAGGTGAATTGAAGTAATTATAAGGAAGGCTCACGTCCCATTGATTATTGTATGTCACTAGTAATATTGATAATTAAAAGATAACATGTTTTGAATAAGATTAATGACGAATTTTGGGACGTAGTTCGTCAAATCTTCAAGGTGTTAAATCCTCTGTTTGCAAAGTACCTTGCCAAAGTGAGGGACATAATCTAGAAGTTTGACAAAATCGAGATAGGGTGTATCTCGAGGGTGGACAACTGGAAGGTTGATCAACTAGTCAGGTTCGCTGTAATCAGGGAATTGAAGCAGTACTCCAAAAGTATGCACGGAGTCTTGACCGCCTCGAGTAAAGAGGAGCCTGAGTGCAAAGTGCTCGATATATCGAGTGACGAAAGTTGGATGGCTGCATCTTGAGGTATATGACCGTCGGCACCCTGCCGGAAAATTCAAAAGACGCCAAGCACGTGAAAAAGACGGTCGGATGTTGTACCATTGTAGACAGCAGGTTGTATTGCCGAGGGTATTCCACCCCATATAGGTGTCTTACCCTATAAGAAGCCGACTACATTATGAGCGAGGTGCACCTCGACAATTTCAGCTTGCACATTGAGGGTAAGAATCATACCTTCAAGATAATACGTTAGGGGCATTACTGGCTAACTATGAAATGATATACCATGGAATTTGTGAAAAAAGTGCATAGTAGGGTTCAATGTTTCGATCCCTCAGCAATTTCGGTGGGCGAGAGCACATCAACTTGTAGGAAGAAGGTTAAGAAGTAGTTAGGGTGCGCATGGTGGCCCATCAGCAGCGGATCGCTTGGTACTACAATAAAATGGTGAAATCACACCAATTCAAGTTAAGGGACCTGATTTTGCGGAGTATATAGGCTATAAGTGAGAAGCCAGTAGAAACAAACTCTCCCTGAATTGGAAGAGCTCGTTTCTTATCTTAGCGATCCTTTGACATGGTGCATACAAGCTATGCACCTAACATGGTGAATTTGTCCCAAGGACATGGAACACCGTTCACCTCAAGCGATATTAATAATAAACCCATGCCGAACCTAGGTAGGTCCAACATGTATCGTCGAGCATGCTTGTCAAAGTGTACCAAGTTTAAAACTAAATGGCCTAAGCTACTTGTCAATAAACCCATGCCATACCCGTTTCTTATCTGCTTGCCCATACAAACACTTGCTTGACATTGTTTAAAACTAAATGACCTAAGCTACCCTAAGTTAAGTAAACTTTTCTTCACCTGCCCCTCGATGCACAAACGGTCAAAGAATCACAGTCACGTGTTGACCGGCCAGTATAAGGTCGAATTTAAAGCCTAATCCTATCACCGGCCATCCCATCGTGGTTGAATTTGAACTTCGGATATGCTCGAGTGGCTCATACCACAGCTGGATAGCAAAACATTGGGGGCTTTTCAGCATGCGTGCGGCGATCCACGACCACGAGGCGAGCAACACCCGATTGGCCATACCGACTAATAAGGATCAAGCAGTGGAGGCAAAGAATAATCCCCGGAGGACAAGTCCCCAATGGAAACACGCGGATGACGACCCAAACTTTGCTAAAGCACCCTAACAACGACGATAATGCTTAGCCGACAAAAAGTGAGACATCAAATAGAAAGATTCCACATTCACACAGAAATGCTAGTAATAGTGGCGAAAAAGGCTCTATTGATTTATTACAGAATCTGAATATACAAAAAAGTACACGACCACCAAAAAAGGGGAAGAAAAGACTCCATCCAAAAATTTGGGGCCACATGGAAAGCAATCTGTCAGCTTAGGCGGATGCCATCCAAAAATCTGGCATTGAGAACATAGCCTACTTCTTCCGAGCTAAATCGAGTCCTCGACTCCATCTCAAGTTGAACGTTCTCGCTTTGGAGGTCTGTAAGATGCTGCTCGGTAGCCTAGAGCACGTCCCTTTGTTCTTGGGAACTCACCTAAATTTCCAACAGCTTGACCTCAAGGCTGGCGGCTCGTTCACAGCACAGCTAGGCCTTATCGACAATGGCGTCCAACCAACCTTGCATCTCCTGGAGTTCTCCCTGGTCGACCTGCATCCGGTCAGCTGGCGGATCTCCTTGCCACGCTATTGGATCCTGATTGCTCGATGGCACAAGCAGGTCTGCAGAAGGCCCAGCATCGAGTGGTCTTGCGAGCAGAAAAAAGATGAGGGATGATCAGGCAAATCTATCATCAATGAAAATAAGAGGTTATCCAAAGCGTACCATCATATAAGGCAATTCTTCCACTGCAGAACTCAGGGGAATCCTGGATGAGGTGGCAACTTGAAGAGCCAGCTCCGATGCAGGCATCCTAGGGCAAGTGTGAGGCACCTTAAAGCCCGCATATGATGGGGGAACCGCCGGGCCTTCTATTGCTCCAGACTCTAGGACTTTTGGGTGGGGCACCTCCACTATTGCCATATCTTTGGCACCACTCCCCTCCTAATGCTCTGCCGGTCGCTTTTCATTGGGGTCTCCTCCACCGAATCCGCGAAGGCCCTAGTGCCGGCTCCTCAGACAATGCACTGGTAACAATGGGAACCCTATACTAGGCTGAAGTGGGAAAACAGATTGGCACAATCGACTCCTTGGCCTCAGGTCCGCTCGAGACTCCAACGGGAAGGGCTAGGGGCTCATCGCCCACATTGGCACCCTCCTCCAACACGCGGTCGGCTGAAGGAGATGGGGCAGAAGCCGTCCCCCTAGACGACTCATTGATCCCTTGCATCCTCTCTACCATGGTTAGGCCTGGCTCTGTAAAGAAAGAACAAAAAGAGCTTGACAAAGCTGCTCACCAATGGGATGCGCTCTCAGGGGAACCACTGATGTACAGCAACCCTGGCTTCCTTTTGGGCCAAATGTACGGTAAAGCGGCCACTCCAACTCCCTCAATCGGAGTCCCCCACTTGGCTCGCGTAAGGGCCTCAGTGGATAGCAGGTGGTCTCTCCTATTGAACGAGTCAACATTTGCCCGGACTAGCTCCGTTAGCGACCTTGTCAAGTCCTCCTCTTGGCGTGAAACTTTGCCGGCGAAGGACTTCGACACGTTGCCCCACTCGTTGGAAGGGGCTGGTCGGAGGGACCTCAAATAGAAGAACCATCTTTGATTCTCACAGTCGTCGGGACCCCTCACTAACTGGAAAAGCCGAGTATGCGGACAGCAACATCGGTTTGCATTCTAGTAAAACTTGAAGATCACCTTGGCGATTATGACATCCAAAGGCCGCTTGTGGTGACAAAAAAAATATGCAAAGATAACACAAATATCGTATAACGTTGGCGTTAAATCACCGAGATTAGGACGCCAAGATACCGAGAACATTATGCAGTTCATGCGAGGGGAATGCGAAGGCTATTCCTTAGATAGGCCTCGTAGATGGTGATAGACCCACACGGGGAAGAGCAGGCTCTATCTGTAACGTCCCCGGCGCATCCGCATGACAATATTGTCCGCTCTGGGCTGGGAAACTTCACCGTCCCGAGGCCAACACGCAGCCCGCAGTTTTGTTCTGTGACGGAATCACACCCCCAAAACGCGTCAAGGAGAAGGTATCCACACCCTTATAATAAGGCATGCTTCGTTCACCTCCCCATCCGATGTGGGACTCTCTGATCCACCCCCCCTTGGGGACCCGGCGTCCCGGCACACACGGACGGATCCCGACTACGATACTATACATGCGTCCCGGCGCATCCGCATGACAATATTGTCCGCTCTGGGCTGGGGTAACTTACGGCGTCCCAGGCCAACACGCAGCCCGCACGGTTTTGTTCCTGGCAGACGGAATCCACCACCCCCAAAACGCGTCGTCAAGGAGAAGGTATCCATACCCTTATAATAAGGCGTGCTTTGTTCACCTCTCCATCCGATGTGGGACTCTACACTATCGACCTCTGTCGACACCCCGAATGGAATCACACTCGGGATCTCATACTGCATGTACAAGGCAGCAATGTTGGTTGCAATAAGCACCGATCAGATAGCACCAACACCAGGAGGAGCCACGAAAGCAAATTAGAGGGAAATCAATTCGAGTTATAAAAGAAGAATGCTGAAAAATGGTAGAGGTTCCTTGCTTATATAATGAACACCCAAACATTGAAACGGCGTCGCTGGGGAAACATTGAAAGGATGCGTGCATGATGTCTGCTACACGTGCCCACACCATGAAGCATCAAGGCACATCAGACTTGCAGTGTTAAAAATGATGGCCTGACATTGCGTCTTCCCTGCGCCGGCCGTTGACCCTAACAAGATTGGATGGGCCGAGCAGTGATCGGCAGTGCCAAAAATAGGACGCTCCGCTTCCTAAAGTGACAGACTGGCGGCACACGGTCCGAATGGACCGAGCGGTCCTACCATCCCATGCCCAACCCAGGTACCAAAATGGACTGTAGTGGGCTAAGATTGCTAGAAAACCAGGTTGCCGGTAGCCCTGTCTGTTTAACAGTTGCTCGGTAATGAAGAGGGTGACATCAGAGAGCTTCGCCCGCTCACATTGCAAAAAAAGGAAAGAGAGAGAAAGCTACATTCAAATCGAAGGGGCATACAACGAAGACAAAACGCGTAGTAGTTCCATTCATTGATCTATTTTTACAAAGCACAAGGCCTCCAATGGCAAAGGTAAAGTGAAGAAAATAAAAAATTAAAATACATAAAATGTATTCATGGAACAACAATCTGATTGTGAAAGCTCTGCTCCACTAGAGCAAACCCCCAAAAAGCAAGCGAGCTTGTCTCTGAACTGGAGGCTCAATGGAGAGGCCAAAGTGTCATTGACGGTCAGCAAGGCAAAGCTCCTATGCACATCAGTTCTTGATGAGCCAAAGCAGCAGCTTGTCTCGGAGGCAAGCCATCACCCAGGGAGAGGCCACAACAACAGGAAAGCCTTAATTCGCCATGACTAGGAAATGGAATTGGCACCATGACGGACATGAAAGGGGTAATCAAAGCAATTCCTCATGCGAAAAGGAGTAACCAAAGTAGACCTCCTGTGCATCTCAGGATGCCGCCTTCAAAAATTGGAGGTGAGCTTCCTCCAATTTCAGCCACAGGTAACGCAGGCTCCTTGCCAACTCCAAATCCCCACGCCACTTGACTAATGAAAGTGGGACATCATACGAGCCACAGTAAGCCCCTCCATTTGTAGCACTTGGGGGGATCTATATGCCATTAAATTTTGAAGATTTTCCACGCTAGCAAAATCCGTAAAGAATCATGCCAAAATTGGCAGGACAGTGAATCAGAAGGCAACCTAGGGAAGGGCCGTACGAGGAAAACGACAAACGACATCCCATCAATGAATATGCCGGAGATTGAAAATTTTTAATCATCTTACATGGGGTGCTAGTAATAGGTTCAATAAACCTGATGGCTGAAGTTGACCTAAGCTACCCTAAGTTAGGTAAACTTTTCTTCACCTACCCCTCGACGCACAAACGGTCAAAGAATCTTAGTCACGTGTTGACCGGCCCTTATAAGGTCGAATTTAAAGCCTAATCCTAACACCGGACAGCCCATACGTGGTTGAATTTGAACTTCGGATATGCTCCGAGTGGCTCATACACAGCTGGATACCAAAATCATTGGGGGCTTTTCAGCATGCGTACAGCGATCCCTGACCACAAGGACGAGCAACACCAGTTGGCCATAGCCGACTTGTAATATCCCGGATTTTATTTGGACCAATTTAATATCAATTGTGATTTTGGGTATTTTGGACGTGACAAAATTAATTAAATATTGAAAAATCTTTGGAGGATATTTGTATCGGTTGGGCTGGCGCCCAGGTGCGCCCGTGTTGTCGTCCGAATATCGATTTGGATTTTGGAATAAAAGAAAATTAAAATGGAATATATATATATATTATATATATATATTATATATATATATATATATTATTATTATTATATATATAATTGGAAAAGAAGAAAAGAAAAGAAAAAAAAAAAGAGAAAAGCGAGGAGATAAGGAAGATCGGGAGAGAGAAAACGGGGAGGGTTTCGGGTTTGGTTGGAAGAGGAGGAAGAAGAGAGGAAGATCGGGCGGCGCAGTGTGACCGGCGGCCATGGTGGCGCGGGACGGTCGACGGGGTGTGAGCCGTCGTTAGCGGCGGCTTGTGGGGCGTCGGTGGCGGTGTTCGGTGAGAAGCCATCAGCCGTCGGTGGTTGTTGGCGGCATTTGCGGCGCGATCGGTGGTCGGCGGCGATTCTTTGGTGGCCGTGGGAGGAGCAGCGGTGGCGTCGGCTGAGCGATTGTGGCGCGGTGTGGGTTGGGCGAGAGGACGACGGCGAAGTCGTGCGGGAGAGGAGAGAGGAGGCGAGGTTCGGCGTCGGCCCGGTGGGCCAGGTGGTGCGGAGGAGGCCGGCGGCCACGTGAGGTGGTGCGGTGGTCGGCGGCGCGTGAGCGCCGGCGGCGGCGAGAGGGGCCGTGCGCGGAGGAGAACGGAGGAGAGAGAGAGGACGCACGGCAGTACCTGTAAACCCCCTCTTTGGTCTAATTTAATTTCTGACATATTTTGGATACTGTTTGGATTTTTACTAACATGCATGTATTTTTTATATGCCTGAATTATTTATTCTGGACATGCATGTGTAATTCATTGGATGTTTTGGGGATTGTTGGACTGTGTTTTATGATTTTGAAGAATTTAATATTTTTCTGAAAGTTCGAATAATTTAGTGGACACTGTATATTTTTATATTAATATATTTATATAAAAATGTACACGAAATTTGCATTGGCCGTGCATTTTCACATGTACGTGCCGGGTTGTGGTCACTACATTTGGATTTGGATTATTGGACTGCGCCGGCTCAGACGGGAGATTATTTTGTTATTTGGAAATCCCTTTCCGGCAGGGAAAGGCTTGGAGTAGTGACCCTTCACATTTGGATAATTTGATTTGACCTTAGAATATATTCGGACGTCCTAATATATCTGACAAACTTGAGGAATGCACCCAAAGCCGCGGGTGGCAAAACATAGTGAGCAACCTTATCTATGGGTACACAGTACATGGATTTTGGCCTAAGGTTACCGGGATTATGTGTAACCCTTCCTCAAGCTAGTCTTTAAATAATGAGAACCCAAATTCGGTGCATAATTTGTATTTTTGCATCAATTGGTATTGGATTTTGATTTGGATATGGATTTTGGACTTGGATTTAAGATTCGCCGATTTTTGCCTATAATTGGGCTTGGTATGTCTCGTACAACGATTTTGAATATATGTTTTGATCCGAACCTTTGGAATATCCATGGTCTTGCCGCTTTATCTGCAAGACGCTATCGATCATCCGGTTATCGGATTCTGCCTCAGATCACAAGCTGATCGAGCATTGGATTTGGATTTGGACTTGGACTTGGACTCGGACTCGGACTCGGATTTGGACTTGGATCGACATCAGTTTTGGAATTGGTTCGGATCACTTCTGTTTTGGTTATATATATATTTATATATATATATACGTCCCGACGAGGACTATTTTGGAAATTTGGACATTTGTTTGGACTTGGACATTTGATTTGAGTACGAGACTACCATTGGATTTTTAAAATTTGGATCTTAGATTTCGATTGGATTCGTTTTATCGGCGATTTGGATTTATCTTGGAATTTGATTGGATTTTTCACCCATTTGACATTCTCTCTGATTTATTGGACTTCTTTGACTAAATATGATACTTCTGGGGCATTATGCTCATTTTTGTTTTGTCCCTTGAGTAGAAGGTTCGGATGCAAATCTGAGTCTGAGCATGATCGGTCAGATATTCGTCCGATTTGGTGAGTTCAGTTTTGTTATGGTTCATATTGATATTTGATGCATTTGGATTATGGAATTGGCCGGATATAGGCTTATTGTTATATGTTGGAAATAGTTGAATATTTGTCTATGTTTGATTTTGATTTTTGGGTCGGATTATTACCTCCCTTACGATGATTGTAGAGCAGGTCGTATTTATTTTGCTCGGACTATTATTCGATGAGGTCCTGTGAGGATTTTAAATTTGTTGAGTGTATATTTTGGTTTGTCACACCCGAATTTTGGGACTTGGTATTATTGGTTTTAAAATTAATTGGGATTTTAGATTTTAGAAATTATAGTCAATTATTTAAATTGACCTGCTTGGTTCAGGTTCGTGACACGACTAATAAGGATCAAACGTGTGGAGGCGGCAACAATCCCCAGAGGGACAAGCCCCCAATGGAAACACGCGGACGACGACCCAAACTTCGCCAAAGCCTGTAACAATGACGATAATGCTTAGCCGGCAAATAGTGAGACATCAAATAGAAAGATTCCACATTCACACAGAAATGCTAGTAATAGTGGCGAAAAGGCTCCATTGATTTATTACAGAATCTGAGTATACAAAAAAGTACATGACCACCAAAAAAGGGGAAGAAAAGACTCCATCCAAAAATTTGGGGCCACATGGAAAGCAATCTGTCAGCTTAGGCGGATGCCATCCAAAAATCTGGCATTGAGAACATAGCCTACTTCTTCCGAGCTAAATCGAGTCCTCGACTCCATCTCAAGTTGAACGTTCTCGCTTTGGAGGTCTGTAAGATGCTGCTCGGTAGCCTAGAGCACGTCCCTTTGTTCTTGGGAACTCACCTAAATTTCCAACAGCTTGACCTTAAAGTCAAGCGGCTGCTCACGCAGACAGCTAGGCCTTATCGACAGCGGCGTCCAACCAACCCTGCATCTCCTGGAGTTCTCCCCTCGGTCGACCCGCATCCGGTCACCGTGAGATCTCCTTGCCACGCTATTGGATCCCGATTGCTCGATGGCACAAGCAGTCTGCGAAGGCCCAAAGATCGAGTGGTCTTGCGGCGAGAAAAAGATGAGGATGATCGGCAAATCTATCATCAATGAAAATAAGAGGTTATCTAAAGTGTACCATCATATAAGGCAATTCTTCCCGCTGCGGAACTCGGGGAATCCTGGATGAGGTGGCAACTTGAAGAGCGCTCCGATGCAGGCATCCCGGGGCAAGTGTGAGGCACCTTAAAGCCCGCATATGATGGGAAACCGCCGGGCCTTCGTAGCTCCGGACTCTAGGACTTTTGGGTGGGGCACCTCCACTATTGCCATATCTTTGGCACCACTCCCCTCCTAACACTCTGCCGGTCGCTTTTCATTGGGGGTCTCCTCCACCGAATCCGCGAAGGCCCTAGTGTCGGCTCCTCAGACAATGCACTGGTAACAATAGGAACCCTACACTAGGCTTAAGTGGGAAAACAGACTGGCACAATCGACTCCTTGGCCTCAGGTCCGCTCGAGACTCCAGCGGGAAGGGCTAGGGGCTCATCGCCCACATTGGCACCCTCCTCCAACACGCGGTCGGCTGAAGGAGATGGGGCAGAAGCCGTCCCCCTAGACGACTCATTGATCCCTTGCATCCTCTCTACCATGGTTAGGCTTGGCTTAGTAAAGAAAGAACAAAAAGAGCTTGGCAAAGCTGCTCACCAATGGGATGCGCTCTCAGGGGAACCACTGATGTACAGCAACCCTGGCTTCCTTTTGGGCCAAATGTACGGTCGCGGCCCTCCAACTCCCTCAATCGAGTCCCACACTGCTCGCGGAAGGGCCTCGGTGGATAGCGGTGGTCTCTCCTGTTGAGCGAGTCAACATTTGCCGGACTAGCTCGTTAGCGACCTTGTCAAGTCCTCCTCTTGGCGTGAAACTTTGCCGGTGAAGGACTTCGACACGTTGCCCCACTCGTTGGAAGGGGCTAGTCGGAGGGGACCTCCAAATAGAAGAACCATCTTTCCGATTCTCCGCAGAGTCAGGGACCCCCCACTTATTTGGAAAGCTGAGTATGGGGACAACAACATCCAGTTTGCGTTCTAGTAAAACTTGAAGATCACCTTGACAGTTATGGCATCCAAGGGTTGCTTGTGGTGACAAAAAAAATATGCAAAGATAACACAAATATCGTATAACGTTGGCGTTAAATCGCGAGATTAGGACTCCCAAGGATACCAGAACATTGTACAGTTCCTGTGCGAGGGGGAATGCGAAGGTTATTCCTTAGATAAGCCTCGTAGATGGTGATAGACCCACACGGGGAAGAGCCGGCTCTATTGACCTCTGTCAACACCCCAAATGGAATCACACTCGGGATCTCATACTGCGTGTACAAGGCAGCAATGTTGGCTACAATAAGCACCGACCGGATAGCACCAACACCAGGAGGAGCCACGAAAGCAAATTAGAGGGAAATCAATTCGACTTATAAAGAAGAATGGCTGAAAAATGGTAGAGGTTCCTTGCTTATATAATAAACACCCAAACATTGAAACGGCGTCGCTGGGGAAACATCGAAACGATGCATGCATGATGTCTGCTACACGTGCCCACACCACGAAGCATCAAGGCACATCAGACGTGCAGTGTTAAAAATGATGGCCTGACACTGCGTCTTCCTACGTAGGCCGTTGACCCCTAACAAGATTGGATGGGTCGAATGGCAAAGCGACGCAGATGCCAAAAATAGGACGCTCCGCTTCCTAAAGTGACAGACTGGCAGCACACGGTTCGGATGGACCAAGCGGTCCTACCGTCCCATGCCCAACCCAGGTACCAAAATGGACTGTAGTGGGCTAAGATTGCTAGAAAACCAGGTTGTTGGTAGCCCTAACTATCAGTTTAACAGTCGCTCTGTAATGAAGAGGGTGACATCAGGGTGCTTCGCCCGCTCACATCGCAAAAAAAAGAAAGAGAGAGAAAGCTACATTCAAATCTAAGGGGCATACAACGAAGACAAAATACTTAGTAGTTCCATTCATTGATCTATTTTTACAAAGCACAAGGCCTCTAATGGCAAAGGTAAAGTGAAGAAAATAAAAAATTAAAATACATAAAATGTATTCATGGAACTACGATTTGATTGCAAAAGCTTTGCTCCACTAGAGCAAACTCCAAAAAAGCAAGCGAGCTTGTCTCTGAACTGGAGGCTCAATGGAGAGGCCAAAGTGTCCTTGACAGTCAGCAAGGCAAAGCTCCTATGCACATCAGTTCTTGATGAGCCAAAGCAGCAGCCTGTCTCGGAGGCAAACCATCACTCAGGGGGAGGCCACAGCAACAGGAAAGCCTTAATTCGCCATGACTAGGAAATGGAATTGGCACCATGATGGACATGAAAGGGGTAACCAAAGTGATTCCTCATGCGAAAAAGAGTAACCAAAGTAGACCTCCTGTGCATCTCAGGATGCCGCCTTAAAAAATCGGAGGTGAGCTTCCTCCAATTTCAGCCACAAGTAACGCAAGCTCCCTGCCAACTTCAAAACCCCACGCCACTTGACTAATGAAAGTGGGATGTGATACAAGCCATAGCAAGCCCCTCCATTTGTAGCACTCGGGGGGGAACTATATGCCATTAAATGTTGAAGATTTTCCATGCTAGCAAAATCCTTAAAGAATCATGCCAAAACTGGCAAGACAGTGAATCAGAAGGCAACCTAGGGAAGGGGTGTACTAGGAAAATGACAAACGACATCCCATCAATGAATATGCCAGAGATTGAAAATTTCGAATCACCTTACATGGGGTGCTAGTAATGGGTTTGATAAACCTAATGGCTGAAGATGGGCCATCTCAGCAGGGTAGGACTTGCCTTAACCGTCCCAAATAGCTCAACACCCAAAATATTACCCTCGATTGTAATCTCTCCCGAGATGGCAACTCCAACTCAGCGAATCTTTTTTAAAGGCAGCTACCATATTCGCTGCCTTCGGCATCTCTACCAAGAAGGAAAGAATCTTCTTGGCTAGTAATGGTTGCCATAATTGGTTACTGCGATCCTCGTGATAGTTTGCCAAATTTACGTAGACAGTCATCAATCAGGCTGGGCGCCTAAGAAGGGTTGAATTGGCTCAAATACCATAAATACCCCTTGGCTCCCACAGGTAGGGGACATGCGTATTGGCAAGCCCACAAAATAACGATTCTTTGCCCAAAAAGCCACCAGAAAATCTCTCATATCTCTCTCTCTCTTGCTACTCCTTGTTGAGTGCACCACTGTCTTCAAGCTGCTTCCCATTGAGCGCACCGTCTTCTCCCAATGCTATTCCTTTGCTGGAAGCACCCAATCCCTCAATCCCAAACCCATGTATCGTCCACACTCTCATTCTTGCATCCTCACATATTTCTTTTCAATAGGAGAAAGATTACTGATTTGCGTATCGGAGAATATATCAAGGAGTGAGTCCCACCGATCCTTTGACCTCTTATTTTTTTAATTGTGGTATACAGGATCTAGGTTATCAGGAATAAAGACCGAACCCACTTAGTTTAATCTGTCCAAGAAGATCGAGTGTGACTTTAATCCGCGTAATAATTTGGATCCAAGAACGTATCAGTGGTATAAATGATGTTGTTGGATTATAATCTTATTACGGTTGTTCATATATTATGATTTTATTTGGAGTAGAGATAACTCTTTGTTTAAGGTTCGACAACATATTTTGATAGGTGTTCAGAGTCACTTGATGAGATGGTATTTCGGATTTTGTGGTTAGGTTATATTATTTTTTTATCAATCGAAGTATTGACGTGAAATTCACGTTCACAATTATTTGGTTTGTTAATCATTAATGTATTAATGACGATAATTACTAATGATGGGATTAAATTTTGGGACGTGACACTTAATGTCTAATATTTCACTGCCAATAAAAATTAAATTCACTAATTAGTGGTATTTAGTATCCTTATATTCCATTTTAGCGGTAAGATTACAACTAATATTGGACAGTGACTAACAAGGGACTGGGGATGTTGACGGCTAGTAACTGTTGTGGATAATTAGTATGATGGGGTTCGGATTAGCCATTCGGTGACCGACAGCTCAATATGTCATTAGCTGATAATTGGTGATGGGGGATAGAAATGTTAATAACCAATGACAAACGAAGGTGGTCAAGGCATCGGTTGGCCCAGTGTAGGTGAATGTATGCTAGTCGGTACATGACAATAGTAGTTAAATACATCACCACTCAAATGACTAGCAATTAGGTTAGGAAAGCCGATAGCCTATTAATGATAATGGAGGCTCAAGGCATCACACACCGATCGATAATTAACGATAGATGACATGCTGTTCGACAATGATAACTTGCTCAAGGCATTGCCCGACTAATGATCGACATTGGATTAGTATATTGTGGGCTGTAATTGTATAAGATTTGGATAAAATTTTTAATATTTGTGATTATTATTAATTAGTTGATGATTTTTAAAAAATGACTGCTGATTTTGAAAAGGAAAAATCATTTTTTAGAAAACAAGCTCTATTTTCTTTTGATAAGGAAAAAATTTTTTCATTGTCTTTTTTTCTATATATGCCATATATCAATGAATGTGAAAAATATTTTTCCATGCACCAAACACTGCAAAAATGAGAAAATTATCTTCTAGTAAATTATTTTTTGACAAATAAACAAAGCCTTTGAAAATATTGACATAATATCTCATTTGTATACCTATTTTTATATAAACTCGCCGATAAGAATAGATAAATAAAATATCAAATTATTCAAGTTACAAATGAATGTCCTTGTAATGTCACCATACTCAAAAGAGTTTTGCATTACATTTGTATTTGTTATATAAGTCAAAATATTAGCAATTTGACATAAATTTTTTTCAAAAATGAAATTAATTTAAAATCAGAATTCAATGGGAATTGAATTACGAAACCATAAATGTTAAGAAAATTACTAATTATCGTGATATTTTATTCATAAATTACAAATTTCGAAAAGAATAATAAAATGAAGACTAAGAAAAAAAATTAAACATGTAGAAAAATCAACTTGTTTTGACTTCATGACACTGCCATTGAGATATGTATCCATTGCGATGACTAATAAAAAAAATAATAATAATAAAATAGATTAACACATAATTCTTATTAATTTCGACGAAGCATACTTGGCATATCTAAGAAATGTTGTTCGTAAAATGGAAATTGGTATTTTTTAATACAGATAAAATTAGTAGTTCATTTTAATCTAGAAGAACTTTTAAAAAATAAAAATAAATAAATAGTTTTAAGTAAGAAGTAAAATTCACAAAATAAAAAAATACTCAAAATTTTTCATATATATATTTTTCATTTTATTATTTTTATCACCTAACACAACATATTTTCTTTAACTTTTTTGTTTTTTAAATATTTTTTAATTACCAAATATACCATAAAGAATATATATGATGGAATTGACAAATTACAATGACATGCAATTCAGATAGAAAGTCATTATCTTAATCTCCTTATATTTTTATAGATTATTAACATTATATACAAAATAAATAAGGTCCTAATCGAGTGCAAGGAGCAAGAAAACAGGAGGAAGGGGCAGGTGGACCAAGTTAGGATGCCCATGTTGTTTCGAATGGAAGCAAGCTGGGAGCAGAAGGACAAACATTTAGAAAATAAATTGCATACAGAATGGAAACCCACTGATCTTTAGAAAATTGAGATATATTGGTCAAAGTGGGTCGAAAAAGTGTAGATGGTGATGAATCTTTAAATTGGTCAAAAATTAATGAGAATTGTTTACAGAAATGTTGTCCGAAAAGGTATGCAAACATCGAAATAGTATACCGAGTTCAAGCAACCCGATTGGTATAAGATATGGATGCAGAGTTATTTGTAAATCTTAGAATGCAGTATGAGCTAAACAGGTTACAACTATCTATACGAACATCATTGATTATTTTTTAATTTATTAGAATATATCAGCATTATTTATAATTATTTAATTCTCGTGTTTTTGTAATTATCTAAAACTTGTTTGATATTTTGTTAATAATTTATCTATTTGTATTTGTAAATCTATTTTACAAATGAAATAACATATAATTTGGATGGCAATTGTTATTCATTAGATAGTGATGGTTTTAGCTCAAATGATAAGTATAAGAAGATTTCATAGATCTTATGATGGTTGGCTATATTATGTAATAGGAAAAGCCTTTTTTTTCTTTTTAATAAAATTTCATCAAGGACATCCATGCTTAGTGGAAGCAACATACTATTGAAGTATTAATAGGAAATCAAACCATATGTTATGAAGGTTTTCACACAAAGTCACATATATTTCTAAATTTGCTTACTAGGTTTAAAAATATTCATCTATTAGAGGACTTTATACAAGTGATGAGGAGGGTTTGGCGATGGAATTAGTTATTTAAGGCCACAAAGTAATACTAAGTGTTGTGACGGAATCATTCTAGTACTCGCTTGGTATCATGCATGATTGGTTTAAGGTCGTGTTTAGAGCACTAGCTACTTTTGGTACCCATTTTGTCAAACCAAAGGGCAAAGGTGTTGTGTCATCCGAAATTTAAAATAATCTAAAATAGCGTCCTTATTATATGGTATGTATTTTAAATTATAATAGTTATTTTTTTATTTATACTATATATGTGTGTGTGTGCGCGCGCGCGCGCATATTGGTCCCTTTGAGAGCACTCATGTATCTAAATAGAAATAATTTTTCGAGATAAAAAATTAACTATTGTTACTTTGAATGTCATGGTAGTATATTGTTATTATACGATATTCACTTTTATACATACGGGATGAAAAGTCCTAACCAATGATTTGTCCATTTTCCTTGATGCACAGATAAGGCAATGAAATAATTTTCCATTTCCTACAAACAGTAAGATAATTTTGTTGTTATAAAATCTTATAGCTAATCTTTATATATGATCTCATAAATATAAGTAATGACCTCAATTGCAGATTATTTCTATGTAGCAAATACAGGGTATTTGAACATTTCTAGATTTTTAGTTCTATAACATTTCAAGATTTTTAGTTCTATAAATAGAACAAAAAATCTAGAAATGTTCAAATATCCTGTATTTGCTGCAAGATAGATTTACAAATACAAATAAATAAATTATTAACAAAATATCAAACAAGTTTTAGATAATTTCAAAAACACGAGAATTAAATAATTATTAATAATGCTGATATATTCTGACAAGTTAAAAAATAAACAATGATATCCGTATAGATAGTTGTAATCTGTTTAGTTCATACTGCATTCTAAGATTTACAAATAACTCTACATCCATATCTTATACCAATCGGATTGCTTGAAACTCGATATACCATTTCGATGTTTGCATACCTTTTCGGACAACATTTCTATAAACAATTCTCATTAATTTTTGACCAATTTAAAGATTCATCCCCATCTACACTTTTTCGACCCACTTTGACCAATATATCTCAATTTTCTAAAGATCAGTGGGTTTCCATTGTGTATGCAATTTATTTTCTAAATGTTTGTCCTTCTGCTCCCAGCTTGCTTCCATTCGAAACAACATGGGCATCCTAACTTGGTCCACCTGCCCCTTCCTCCTGTTTACTTGCTCCTTGCACTCGATTACGACCTTATTTATTTTGTATATAATGTTAATAATCTATAAAAATATAAGCAGATTAAGATAATGACTTTCTATCTGAATTGCATGTCATTGTAATTTGTCAATTCCATCATATATATTCTTTATGGTCTATTTGGTTATTAAAAAATATTTAAAAAACAAAAAGTTAAAGAAAATATGTTGTGTTAGGTGATAAAAATAATAAAATGAAAAATATATATATGAAAAATTTTGAGTATTTTTTTTATTTTGTGAATTTTACTTCTTTCTTAAAACTGTTTATTTATTTTTATTTTTTAAAAGTTTTTCTAGATTAAAATGAACTACTAATTTTATCTGTATTAAAAAATACCAATTTCCATTTTACGAACAAGATTTCTTAGATATGCCAAGCATGCTTCATCGAAATTAATAAGAATTATGTGTTGATCTATTTTATTATTTTTATTTTTATTTAGTAGTCATCGCAATGGATACATATCTCAATGGCAGTGTCATGAAGTCAAAACAAGTTGATTTTTCTACATGTTTAATTTTTTTTTCTTAGTCTTCATTTTATTATTCTTTTTGAAATTTGTAATTTATGAATAAAATATCACGATAATTAGTAATTTTCTTAACATTTACGGTTTCGTAATTCAATTCCCATTGAATTCTGATTTTAAATTAATTTCATTTTTGAAAAAAATTTATGTCAAATTGCTTAGATTTTGACTTATATAACAAATACAAATGTAATGCAAAACTCTTTTGAGTATGGTGACATTACAAGGACATTCATTTCTAACTTGAATAATTTGATATTTTATTTATCTATTCTTATCGGCGAATTTATATAAAAATAGGTATACAAATGAGATATTATGTCAATATTTTCAAAGGCTTTGTTTATTTATCAGAAAATAGAGCTTATTTTCTAAAAAATAATTTTTTCTTTTTAAAATCAGAAGTCATTTTTTTAAAAAATCATCAACTACTTAATAATAATCACCAATATTAAAAATTTTATCTAAATCTGATACAATTACAGCCCACAATATACTAATCCAATGTCGATCATTAGTCAGGCAATGCCTTGAGCAAGTTATCATTGTCGAACAGCATGTCATCTATCATTAATTATCGATCGGTGTGTGATGCCTTGAGCCTCCATTATCATTAATAGGCTATCGGCTTTCCTAACCTAATCGCTAGTCATTTGAGTGGTGATGTTTCTAACTACTATTGTCATGTACCGACTAGCATACATTCACCTACACCGGGCCGACTGATGCCCTAACCACCTTCGTTTGTCATTGGTTATTAACATTTCTATCCCCCATCACCAATTATCAGCTAATGACACATTGAGCTGTCGGTCACCGAATGGCTAATCCGAACCCCATCCTACTAATTATCCACAACAGTTACTAGCCGTCAACATCCCCAGTCCCTTGTTAGTCACTGTCCAATATTAGTTGTAATCTTACCGCTAAAATGGAATATAAGGATACTAAATACCACTCATTAGTGAATTTAATTTTTATTGACAGTGAAATATTAGACATTAAGTGTCATGTCCCAAAATTTAATCCCATCATTAATAATTATCGTCATTAATACATTAATGATTAACAAACCAAATAATTGTGAACGTGAATTTCACGTCAATACCTCGATTGACATAAAAATAATACAACCTAACCACAAAATCCGAAATACCACCTCATCAAGTGACTCTGAACACCGATCAAGATATGTTGTCGAACCTTAAACAAAGAGTTATCTCTACTCCAAATAAAATCATAATATATGAACAATCGTAATAAGATTATAATCCAACAACATCATTTATACCACTGATAAGTTCTTGGATCCAAATTATTACGCGGATTAAAGTCGCACTCGATCTTCTTGGACAGATTAAACTAAGTGGGTTCGGTCTTCATTCCTGATAACCTAGATCCTGTACACCACAATTAAAAAAAATGAGAGGTCAAAGGATCGGTGGGACTTATTCCCTGATATATCCTCCGATACTCAAATTAATAATCTTTCTCCTATTAAAAAGAAATATGCGAGGATGCAAGAATGAGAGCGTGGACGATACACGGGTTTGGGATTGAGGGTTTGGGTGCTTCCAGCAAAGGAATAGTATTGGGAGAAGACGGTGAGCTCAATGGGAAGTAGCTTGAAGACAGTGGTGCACTCAACAAGGAGTAGCAAGAGAGAAAGAGATATGAAAGATTTTTTGGTGGCTTTTTGGGCAAAGAATCGTTATTTTGTGGGCGTGCCAATACACATGTCCCCTACCTGTGGAAGCCAAGGGGTATTTATGGTATTTGAGCCAATTCAACCCTTCTTAGGCACCCAGGCTGATTGATGACTGTCTACGTAAATTTGGCAAACTATCACGAGGATCGCGACAACCAATTATGGCAACCATTACTAGCCAAGAAGATTCTTTCCTTCTTGGTGGAGATGCCGAAGGCGGCGAATATGGTAGCTACCTTGAAAAAAGATCCGCTAAGTTGGAGTTGTCATCTCGGGAAAGATTACAATCGAGGGTAATATTTGGGACGGTTAAGGCAAGTCCTACCCTGCTGAGATGGCCCATCTTCGGCGATCAGGTTTATCGAACCCGTTACTAGCACCCCATGTAAGGTGATTCGAAATTTTCAATCTCTGGCATATTCATTGATGGGATGCCGTTTGTCATTTTTCTCGTACGCCCCTTCCTAGGTTGCCTTCTGATTCACTGTCCTGTCAGTTTTGGCATGATTCTTTACGGATTTTGCTAGCGTGGAAAATCTTCAACATTTAATGGCATATAGATCCCCCCGAGTGCTACAAATGGAGGGGCTTACTGTGGCTTGTATCACGTCCCACTTTCATTAGTCAAGTGGCGTGGGGGTTTGAAGTTGGCATGGAGCCTGCGTTACCTGTGGCTGAAATTGGAGGAAGATCACCTCCGATTTTTGAAGGCGACATCCTGAGATGCATAGGATGTCTACTTTGGTTACTCCTTTTCGCATGAGGAGTCGCTTTGGTTACCCCTTTCATGTCTGTCATGGTGCCAATTCCATTTTCTAGTCATGGCGAATTAAGGCTTTCCTGTTGCTGTGGCCTCCCCCTGGGTGATGGCTTGCCTCCAAGACAGGCTGCTACTTTGGCTCATCAAGAACTAATGTGCATAGGAGCTTTGCCTTGCTGACCGTCATGGACACTTTGGCCTCTCGATTGAGCCTCCAGTTCAGAGACAAGCTCGCTTGCTTTTTGGGAGTTTGCTCTAGTGGAGCAGAGCTTTCGCAACCAAATCGTAGTTCCATGAATACATTTTATGTATTTTAACTTTTTATTTTCTTCACTTTACCTTTGCCATTGGAGGCCTTGTGCTTTGTAAAAATAGATCAATGAATGGAACTACTAAGCGTTTTGTCTTCGTTGTATGCCCCTTCGATTTGAATGTAGCTTTCTCTCTCTTTCTTTTTTTTGCGATGTGAGCCGGCGAAGCGCCCTGATGACACCCTCTTCATTACCGAGCGACTGTTAAACAGATAGTTAGGGCTACCGACAACTAGGTTTTCTAGCAATCTTAGCCCACTACAGTCCATTTTGGTACCTGGGTTGGGCATGGGACGGTAGGACCGCTCAGTCCATCCGGACCATGTGCCGCCAGTCTATCACTTTAGGAAGCGGAGCATCCTATTTTTGGTATCTGTGTTGCTTTGCCATTCGGCCCATCCAATCTTGTTAGGGGTCAACAGCCTGCACAGGAAGACATAGTGTCAGGCCATCATTTTTAACACTGCACGTCTGATGTGCCTTGATGCTTCGTGGTGTGGGCACGTGTAGCAGACATCATGCATGGATCCTTTCAATGTTTCCCCAGCGACTCCGTTTCAATGTTTGGGTGTTCATTATATAAGCAAGGAACCTTTACCATTTTTCAGCATTCTTCTTTTATAACTCGAATCGATTTCCCTCTAATTTGCTTTCGTGGCTCCTCCTGGTGTTGGGGCTATCCAATCGGTGCTTATTGCAGCCAACATTGCTGCCTTGTACACGCAGTATGAGATCCTGAGTGTGATTCCATTTGGGGTGTCGACAGAGGTTGATAGAGCGTGCTCTTCCCCGTGTGGGTCCATCACCATCTACGAGGCCTATCTAAGGAATAGCCTTCGCATTCCCCCTCGCACAGAAACTGTACAATGTTCTGGTATCCTTGGGCGTCCTAATCTCGCGATTTAACGCCAACGTTATACGATATTTGTGTTATCTTTGCATATTTTTTTTGTCACCACAAGCAGCCCTTGGATGCCATAACTGTCAAGGTGATCTTCAAGTTTTACTAGAACGCAAACTAGATGTTGCTGTCCCCATACTCAGCTTTCCAGATAAGTGGGGGGTCCCTGACTCTACGAAGAATCAGAAAGACGGTTCTTCTATTTGGAGGTCCCCTCCGACTAGCCCCTTCCAACGAGTGGGGCAACGTGTCGAAGTCCTTCGCCAGCAAAGTTTCACACCAAGAGGAGGACTTGACAAGGTCGCTAACGAAGCTAGTCCGGGCAAATGTTGACTCGTTCAATAGGAGAGACCACCTGCTATCCACTGAGGCCCTTGCGCAAGCCAAGTGGGGGACTCCAATTAAGGGAGTTGGAGTGACCGCTTTACCGTACATTTGGCCCAAAAGGAAGCCAGGGTTGATATACATCAGTGGTTCCCCGGAGAGCGCATCCCAACGGTGAGCAGCTTTACTAAGCTCTTTTTGTTCTTTCTCTACTGAGCCAGGCCTAACCATGGTAGAGATGATGCAAGGGATCAATGAGTTGTCTAGGGGGACGGCTTCTGCCCCATCTCCTTCAGCCGACCCCGTGTTGGAGGAGGGTGCCAATGTGGGTGATGAGCCCCCAGCCCTTCCCCCTGGAGTCTCGAGGGGACCTGAGGCCAAGGTGTCGATCGTGCCAGTCTGTTTTCCCACTTCAGCCTAGTATAGGGTTCCCATTGTTACCAGTGCATTGTCTGAGGAGCCGGCACCAGGGCCTTTGCGGCTTTGGTGGAGGAGACCCCAATGAAAAGCGACCAGCAAAGCGTTAGGCAGGGAGTGGTGCCATAGATATGGCAATAGTGGAGGTGCCCCATCCGAAAGTCCTAGAGTCTGGAGCTACAAAAGGCCCGGCGGTTCCCCCATCATATGCGGGCTCTAAGGTGCCTCACACTTGCCCTGGGATGCCTGCATCGGAGCTAGCTCTTCAAGTTGCCACCTCATCAAGGATTCCCCTGAGTTCCGTAGTGGAAGAATTGCCTTATATGACGGTACGCTTTAGATAACCTCTTATTTTCATTGATGATAGATTTACCTGATCATCCGTCATCTTTTTTCTGCTCGCAAGACCACTCGATGGTGGGCCTTTTGCAGACCTACTTGTGCCATCGAGCAATCGGGATCCAATAGCGTGGAAAGGAGATCCGTCAGTGACCGGATGCCGGGTCGACCATGGAGAACTCTAGGAGATGCAAGGTTGGTTGGACTCCGCTGTCGATAAGGCCTAGCTGTGCTGTGAACGAGCCGCCAGCCTTGAGGTCAAGCTGTTGGAAATTCAGGCAAGTTCCCAGGAACAAACGGATGTGCTCTAGGCTACCGAGCAGCATCTTACAGACCTCCAGAGCAAGAACGTTCAACTTGAGATGGAGTTGAGGGCTCGACTTAGATCGGAAGATGCAGGCTATGTTCTAAATGCCAGATTTTTGGATGGCGTCCACCTAAGCTTACAGACTGCTTCCCATGTGGCCCCAAATTTTTGGATGGAGTCTTTTCTTCCCCTTTTTTGGTGGTCGTGTACTTTTTTGTATATTTAGTTTCTGTAATAAATCAATGGAGCCCTTTTCGCCACTATTACTAGCATTTCTGTGTGAATGTGGAATCTTTCTATTTGATGTCTCACTATTTTCCGGCTAAGCATTATCGTCGTTGTTACAGGCTTTGGCCAAGTTTGGGTCGTCGTCCACGTGTTTCCATTGGGGGGCTTGTCCCTCTTGGGATTGTTGCTGCCTCCACACTTTTGATCCTTATTCATTGGCTATGGCCAACTAGTGTTGCTCGTCCCTATGGTCACGTATCGCTGCACGCATGCTGAAAAGCCCCCAATGATTTTGGTATCCAGCTGTGTATGAGCCACTCGGAGTAGATCCGAGGTTCAAATTCAACCACGTATGGGCTGGCCGGTGATAGGATTAGGCTTTAAATTTGACCTTATACGGGCCGGTCAACACGTGACTGAGATTCTTTGACCGTTTGTGCGTCGAGGGGTAGGTGAAGAAAAGTTTACCTAACTGAGGGCAGCTTAGGTCATTTAGTTTTATACAATGTCAAGCAAGTGTTCGTATGGGCAAGCAGATAAGAAACGGGTTTGGCATGGGTTTATTGACAAGCTGTTTAGGCCATTTAGTTTTAAACTTTGTACACTTTGACAAGCATGCTCGACGATACATGTTGGACCTACCTGGGTTCGGCATGGGTTTATTACTAATATCTCTTGAGGTGAACGGCGTTCCATGTCCTTCGGATAAATTCACCATGTTGGGTGCATAGCTTGTATGCACTATTTCGAAGGATCACTAAGATAAGAAACGGGCTCTTTCAGTTCGAGGAAAGTTTGTTTCTACTGGCTTTCTCACTTGTAGCCTATATACTTCGCAAAATCAGGTCCCTTAACTTGAATTGGTGTGATTTCACCATTTTATTGTAGTACCAAGTGATCCGCTACTGATAGGCCACCATGCGCACCCTGACTGCTTCTTAACCTTCTTCCAACAAGTTGATGTGCTCTCTAAGTCACCAAAAATTGCTGAGCGGATTGAAACATTCAACCCTGCTATGCACACCTTTTCACAAATTCCATGGTATATCATTTCATAGTTAGCCAGTAATGCCCCTGACGTATTATCTTGAAGGTATGATTCTTACCCTCAATGTGCGAGCTGAAATTGCCGAGGTGCACCTCGCTCATAATGTAGTCGGCTTCTTATAGGGTAAGACACCGCATATATGGGGTGGAATACCCTCGGCGATACAACCTCCTGTCTACAATGGTACAACATCAGACCCATCTTTTCACGCACTTGGCGTCTTTTGAATTTTCCTATAGGGTGCTGACAGTCATATACCTCAAGATGCAGCCATCCAACTTTCATCACTCGATATATTGAGCACTTTTCACTCAAGCTCCTCTTTACTTGAGGCAGTCAAGACTTCGCACATACTTTTGAAGTACTGCTTCGATTCCCTAATTACAGCGGACCTGACTAGTTGATCAACCTTCCAGTTGTCCACCCTCAAGATACACCCTATCTCGATTTTGTCAAACTTCTAGATTATGTCCCTCACTTTGGCAAGGTACTTTGCAAATAGAGGACTTAACACCTCGAAGATGTGACGAACTACGTCCCAAAATTCGTCATTAATCTTATTCAAAATATATTATCTTTTAATTATCAATATTACTAGTGACATACAATAATCAATGGGACGTGAGCCTTCCTTATAATTACTCCAATTCACCTGTACATAAATAATAACTCAACATACATAGGATCCACAATATTGCCACATCATCTGTGGCTCTAATATCAGTCTAATAGTAACATGACGTTAGCTTCACATTAAGGAAAGATGTCTATTAAATCCACCATACATACATCTGCGGAAGTAATAAATATCTACAGCATTTGTCCATCACATACAAAAATCATTACTAAGATATATAGTCCCTTATACAATTATCAAAATTGATTAAAATTTTACATCATGTACTTCTTAGCCTATATGTAAAGATGACTACAAAATAATAATTAAATGCAGTACATACTATCCTAAAAAGTAGGCTAACTTAAACACTTCAAGCTTCACTAGAACTCATCAGGTATAAACTCGTGTGACTCATCTGAATGGTTAGTAAAATAATAAGGAGTGAGTCATAATACTTAACAAGACATACAATCTTTGCACTTAAAAAAAATAGTAGAAATAGAAATTATTATAGAATACAATAACTTAAAATATGGTCAAAATACTTATGCAATTTTCTTTTTGATATTTGATCTTGTTCTTCCTTAGTCTTGATTACCAATCGTGCTGAAACTTATTTTTTAAGGAACAGAGCAAATAGGCCTTACTAACTAAAGAAGTGGTTGATTAAAGCTCTGATTGTATTTATTCCTATAGAATCAAAAGCCTTTGTGCTCTTCTTTAAAATCCAAAGGTGGGCCATCTACATATTATCTTCCTACAAATGGGGTCGAAACCATATTGCGGTACCGATCAGACAATGATTTTCTACTATAATATATTAATACATGTCAAAATATACTATCCATTGATCAATCCTTGGTCCAGTTTCTTACTTCCTTAACTTAGAAAATTTTTACACATTTACTTTTGAATTTTTAATTCTCACCCTTTTGGATAACATTTTATAATTTTCTTATCATAATTATAAAATTTTCTTTCTTTTTTATAATATCTTATACATTTTATCATCCTAATAAATCTGTAACATGAAATTTAACATTACAACGTGCATAAAAAAATTTAGGGAGTCCAACACAATTTTAATAAATACGTAGTACAAAATTAAATATACATTATAATTTTTAACATACAAAGATAACATATAATAATTCAAAATTGACAACTATGAAGCACAAACATGTATAAATTATTTCTAGGCATCTAACCGTGAAGAAGATTTGAAGATAATACACATACGATACAAATAATTAAACGGGAGTTTTTCATAAATTTCATTGTAAAATCATAGTAAACCTATAAAAATATAAAATTTTCATACTTTTACTTCAAAAGCATAGTTCGAACAAGTATTAGAACAATAATACTTGAAAGGAATAAAAATAAATAGCAATAAAGAAAAGGGAAAGCTAAAAGTGTACTTGCCTCAATCTGATATACCGAAATTCTTAATCTGAACGTTTTAAATTGGGCTATCCGAAACTTTCTCTCTTTTCTCTCTCTTCTTCCCTGTCCCTTCAGCCTTTCTCTATCTCTAATCTCTCTCTATCTATTCCACCGCTTGAATTGCGCTAGAAGTAAATCCTCAACGTAATTTTATAACTGACTTGTGCTCGAGCACGAATTAGGTGTGAGTATTTTGGAATCTGTGCCTGCTGTGACACTCGAGTGCGTGGCAAGACTGTCTGGTTCTAGAACCTGCCAGTGCACTCAGGCACGTAGCGGGTGACACAACGCCAGCCCTTGGGCTAGGTGCACGTCTCATCCAACTTGTAATTTTTTTCTTTTTAATATTTTTTCAGTGGCTTTTGACCTAATTTTTAATTATTTTAGCTTAGGTAATCACGATTAACATACGTTAAAATTCAGTCCTTATAGAAACTCCTGTGAACTTGGTTGAAGATCGGCTCCTGAGTTACTATAGACGATCAAATGCTTTGCCGAGCACTCTTTAACTAATCAAAGTCCAACAAGCAATTCCTCATATTCAGTGACATTATTGGTGGTTGGGAATCCAAGCTTTAGCGAGTACATTATCTCCAACCCATCGGGAGTCCTTTGAACTACTCTGGCTCCACTGCCAGTTTGTGTCAATAACCCTTCTACATACAATGTCTAAGCTAGAGTTTCTTCCAACTGGTGGGTAGCTTTGTCAGGACCATGGGTGCCTAGAATTGAAATCGTGGTTTCAACAATAAAGTCCACCAGGGTTTGACCCTTTATGGTCGGCCTTGGCTTAAACTCTATATCAAACTTGTCCAATTTGATGGCCCATTTGACTAGTTGTTCAAATATGTCGAGTTTCTACAAGATTCCCTTCAAGGGTTGATCGGTAGGGATGATGATTTTGTGTACCTAGAAGTAGGGTCATGGTTTCCTAACTGAATAGATGAGCGACCATGTAATCTTCTCGGTGTACGGCTGCCGAATCAGGACTAAGCCTAGCTCCATATCCAAAACGGCCAGGTACAGGAATAGCTCCCCGCCTTATTTCAGGGACGTTAAGAGAGGGAGACTAACTAGATACTTTTTCAACTCTTAAAAAGTGGCCTAGCAATCTGTCGTCCATTGGAAGCCGTTTGCCTTCGTCTCTCTGAAGCCCTTGAAGAATAGAAGGTACTTTTTTCTAGATTCTGGTAGGAAGCAGGATAGTATTGTAAGTCTTCCGATAAACCTCTGGATGTCCTTCATGGTCTGCAGTAAGCTCATATCCATGATTTCCTTTATCTTCTTGGGGTTTACCTCAATCCCCTGCTAAGAGACGATAAAATCGAAGAATTTTTTGGAGGATACTCTAAAATGTATTTGGCCAAGGTTCAACTTTATCTAATGCTCGCAGAGCACTCCGAAAGCCTCGCCAAGGTGATGGATATGGTCGTCGGTGGTTCTACTTCTGACGAGCAGGTCATTTTCGTACACTTTCACATTCCGACCAATTTAAGCCTCGAACATTTTATTCATGAGTAGCTATTATGTTGAGCTTGCGTTCTTCAAACCAAAGGATATAATATTGTAGTAGTATATCCCTTGATCCATCGTGAAGGAGGTGTGTTCTTCATCTTTGGGACTCATTTGGATCTATTTGTAACTCGAATAGGCATCCATGAAATTTGAAAGTTCATACCCGGACATAGAGTCCACCAGCAGGTCAATCTTACACAATGGTCGTGCAGGGATCCGACAAGTGATCCCCATATCTGTATGCATCTCTTTGAATCGCTGGGGTCCAGAGGGATGAGGTCCATTGTCTCACTGAATTGGACTTGCTGTAAAATTACCTCGTCTCTGTGATCAAAGTCCTCGGTCAGTCGATCCAAAGCGGCTAGAGTGACTTAGGATAGGTAGCATATCCGGCCTGTCACTTGGTCGCTCAGAACTTTTCTGATACCATACGCTGTTCGAAATTTTATCTTTATGTGTGGGATCAACATTATAAACCTAAATGCGGCTAGGCAGGGCTGACCCAAGCTGGCATTATAAACTGAAAGCAAGTCAACCACCAGGAACATGAGCATATAGGATGCAATTCTGGGGTACATTTTCAAGGTAACTTCCAGTTGGATGGGCACTGGATCATTGTCCAATCCATAGAGGGGCATTGGGCAAATCTCAACTGACTCTTTTTTAGCCCCAATAAATTATGTAAACGTTTATTATCAATAAAGACTCGTTTCAATTGAAATAATTACGAATACAACCAAAGGGTCAGAATAGGAAGTAATTACATATGTCCTATCATTGTTGCTAAAACAAATGACATCATCCTTAACTCCTATCCTCGGCTTCTTATTGCCGACTGTAGCCTCATGGCGGTCCGAGGGTGGTTCTTGGGTGGCCTAGTTGCTATCATGTTAACCACCCTGATCGTGACTCGATTCCTCGACTCCTATTACCCTAGCCCTTGTTTGCCTGTTTCGTCGAGGACCTGCCCTAGGCTTTGCAAGAATTTGGTGAGGTGGCCCCTCCGAATAAGGTCCTTAACTTTCCTCTATAGAGTCTGGCAATCTTCAGTATTGTGACTCAAAGATCAATGGCAGTGGCAATATTTTGTTTGATCTCGTCACTCTAGGTTCTTGGTCAACTTTGGCCATTTTAGAAACCTTTTATCCAGGATTTACATTAGGATGTTAGCCCAGATGCCGTTCAAGGGGTTCAGGTTCAAGGATCTAAACCCCCTTCGAGTTCTTAGCTCCACTCTGGGATACTTCTTGGAGTCCCGAGAGTTGGCGTGGTCTCCATTTCTCTTCCTCCAATTCATTAGTCCCTAGCTGAAGTGGTCCCCACGCTCTGGACACTTCACCTCATTGGCCTCCTAGGCCGCCATGTAAGCTTTGACAATGGCTTCGACCTTGCAAAAGGTTAGGGTATTCTTGTGGGCCAGGTGCTTGAAAAACTCACCTAACTTCAGGGTCAATGTGAAGGTACTCAATTTTACCTCATCAGTGAGCTGGGGTATGCGCCGAGCCTCAGTGATGAACTGAGTCAAAAAATTCTTCAGACTTTTGCTTGACACCTATTTGATAAAGGTGAGGTGTCAGGGCTGCTTCTCCTCTCAACTGGGGGCGTGCTGTGGCAAGAAGTTGTCAGCGAGCTCCTAGAACGTTCGGATCAAATTCAGCTACACGTAGTATAACTAAATTCGGGAAGCATGGGTATATAGCGGCCAAGCCTAAGCCCTAAAAGCTTAGTAAGCTATGGAAGTGGTCCAGATAGTCCATCGGATCAATGTCCCCGTCGTAGGATTTCAGGGATGGCATTTTAAACTTGTGAGGGAACGGCTATATCCGGATCTTCATCATGAACGGGAGTCTCCTCAGATCTGTAGAGCATCCGCTGGCATCTCCTATGAACACGTGCTACCATATGTTTTTCACTCGCTCCTCCATTTGAGGAGAGACCTTAGCCCTTTTTGCATTGAGATAGGTCCTCAGCTTTGAATGATCTAGTGGGCGACACGAGGCCTATCAGTTGCTTCCACTGGTCAATTAGGTGTTGCATGAGGCCCCCTCCTGGGCCAGGGGCCTCCACTCGTCACGAGAGTAGTGAGGATTTCACCATTCCAAGCTTTCATCCTACTTTTTGTGATTAAGCTAGCCTTTCAATCATGATCGGGCCCCTTCTCTAGAAGTTGCTTGGGCCCTAAGGTCATTTGGGTGCCTAGTCTTCCTGGTCGAGCACTTCTTCCTCTAACTTTTTTGTTTTGATGCCAGATTGCGGGTAATAAAGGAAGGGTCCCCTAGCCTCTATGGGCCCTAACGCGCACAAATGATCAAGAGCATTCAAGATATGTTGTTCATCTTGTCGGCAAGCGCTTACATAAGAGTACCAACAGCTTTGGATAGAGTGCTCGCCTGAGCTCTGGTATTGACTATGTTTGCTTCGATACGTATGGTAGTTAGGCTTTTTTTTTCGTATTTTCACAGATAGTACCAATGATACATCATTAGATCCGGGTTGCTGCGCGGATTATGGGGTCACTCGATCTTCCTGAGCGAATCGAACTAAGTGGGTCAAGTCTTCAATCCCTGATAATTTAGACCCTACATATCACAATAACAAAAGTGATGTTAGAGGAATAGAGGGACTCACTCCCTAATATATCATCTGATTTTCAAGTCAGCAATATTTCTCCAAATGAATAGAAAGATGCGAGGATGCAATAATGAGTATGTGGACGATGTGCGAGTTTAGGGATTGAGTGTTTGAGTGCATCCAAAAGATGAACAGTTTTGGGAGAAGACAATGCGCTCGATGGGGAGCGGTTTGAAGACAGTGCTGCTGTAATATCTCAAATTTTCATTCAGATTAATTTAATACTAATTATCATTTTTGGTAATTTAAGTATAATCAAAATTAATTTAACATTACGAAATTTAGAAGGATATTTGGATCAGTTGAACAGGCACTCGATGTGCACCCGTGCCATCGCCTGAATATCGATTTGAATTTTGGAATAAAAGAAAATTTAAAATAATATTTATTTATTTATACATCCCAATGAGAACTATTTTCTGATTGGATATTTATTTTAGATTTGAATATTTAATTTAAGTACAAGACCCATTAAATTTTTATTGGATTTATTTTATCAGTGATTTAAATTTATTCTGTCATTTGAACGAATTTATCCATTAAATCTTCTCTCTAATTTATTAAACTTCTTTTATTTAAATATGATACTCGCTGAATATTAAACTCACTTTTCCTATTTTATCCATTCAGAGAAGAAGATTTGGATGCATTATAGGAGTATAAACGTGATCAATCAGTCATTTGTCCGATTTGATAAGTTCTAATCTCATTATGGCTTAATTTGGCAACTGATGTGATTATACTATAGAATTTGTCAGATATAGGCTGATAAATATATTTTGGAAACAATTGGGATGTTATATTATGTCTAATTTATATTTTGGTTAGAATCGTTACCTTTCTTACGATAATTGTAGAGTAGATCGTATTTATTTTGTTCGGACGGTTGTCCGATGAGGTTTTGTGTGGATTTTAATTTGTGTCGGGTCCTATTTATTTAGCTTGTCACACTCGAATTTTAAGACTTGGTATTATTTGTTTAAAAATATTAAGGATTTTAAATGTTAAAAATTATAATTAATTATTTAAATTGATCTACTTAATTCAAGTTTGTAATAGATGCATTCAACATGGAGCGGCTTGAGAGAGAAAATGAGAGATATGAGAGATTTTTTGGGGACTTTTTGGGTAGAGAATCATTATTATGTGGGCTTATCAATACGCATTCCCATGCCCGTGGGAGTTAGGGGTTACTTATGGTATTTGAGCCAACTCAACCATACTTGGGCACCCAGACTAGCTGATAACTATCTGCGCTGATTTGGCAGCCTATCACGAGGATTGCAAGTGCCAATTATGGCAGCCCTAGCTTGCTAAGAAGACTCCTTCCTTCTTGGCGGTGATGCCGGAGGCGGCAGATATGGCAATTACCTTTGAGAAAGATCCACAGAAATGGAATTTTCGTCTCGGTAGAGATCGTGATCAAGGGCAATATTCGATGTGCTAAGCTATTTGGGGCAGTTAAGGTAAATCCTGCCCTCGTGCACGGTGCCGTGGGTCACCCGTTTCCAGCTGGACAGCTTCGAATCAACCCGCTTAGGCTGGCAATTTAGATACTGGGTCCTAGGCCTTCACAGGAATGGGCCGTGGGCCGCTATCCTCCGGGTCTCCAATTTGTTCATAGGATTTCGCGCTGGGACGACCCTTTTTTGGCTGTCCCCATCAACTATGATACCATAATTAAATTACTACATAAGAAAAATTGTGTAAAATAAAATATGGCATCTAATTTATTTCTAAATCTAATCTGAATTCTCTTCAAAATTAGCCCCTCAATCAAGACCTTACCTCCATACAAGAGCCCAAACCTCTAATCTAAATGGTTAGTGAAAAAATAGAAATAGAATGAGTTCAAAAACTCAATAAGGTATATAATTTTATAATAAATATACAATCTTCATTAAAATATGCTGGAAGGAACAATTAATCAGGTTCAATGAAATACTATGAATTTTCAAGATAATGTACATGTTTTTTCGAGTTTTCATTATATATTCTTAGTCAAATAGTACCATAAAATCCATACTCAAATATATAAATTCTTAGTCACCAAAGGTTAGTAGAGCCTTATGGATTAAATGAGCGGATAACTAAAACTCGGATTATATTTGTTTCTACAAAATCAAAAGCTTTACACTATTATTTAATACTCATAGGTAAGTCATCATATATATAACCTACAAATTAGAATGAATGTCATTTTCACTGGTGAATAATAATTCTAATTTCGATTACTACTATAGTATATTAAGGCAAGTCTTAATATTTTACCCATTAAAATTATTATAATGGTCCGATACTTAGGCATATGAAAATTTTATATAATTTTTTCATAATTTTTATATTTTCTCATTCTAAAGAAAATATTCTCAATTCTTTAACTTATAGTAGAGTTTTTACATAATTCTTTCAATAAAATTTCATGCCCTACATAAAATTTTATAAGAATTCACGTATGTAAATTTTAAAGCATACAAAAGTTGCATTATAAAATTTTTACAAATATGTAAAACTATTTATACTAAGCATTGCAAGGAAAATCAAAAATTTCTATGATTTTTATTTTTATTTTTTTTCAATTGTCAAGCATGTAGAGATAAATTACTAAATTTTTAGAATATGTAAGACATAAATTTAGTAATTTTAAACATGCAAGAATATTAAAAATAAAAGCCAAACTTACAAGAGTTATATAAATATGAATTCAACATATACATATAAGAAATTATAGGAAATAACTTAATAACCCAAAGTATAAAAGCTAAGAACATAATTTTTATAAAAATTGCAAGGAATGGGAATCAAGATTCATGCATGTGAAGTATCATTTTCTTAATTACGATAACACATTATATATGAACATTTAAAATAAGAAATATTCAAAAAAGTGAAAAAAGAGTAGTAATAAAGGAAAGAATATAGAATATTTAGAAATGTACTTGCCTTTTAACTTCAATTTACCAAAATTTTATTTTGATCCACTAGAATTTGTCTTCTCTAATTTTTCCTCTCTCTTTCTTCTCTTCTCTTACTCTCTCCTATCTCAAATCTTTGTAAAAAAATAAATGAAATTCAGTCGAATATGACATAAATAATAGAGTGGCACTCGAGTGCTTGTCGGGCACGTGTTAAATGTCACGACATTACATGGTGGTGCACGTGCACTATTTCAGGCACGTATTAAACTCTAGCATTCTACCTTAGTGCACTCAAGCGTCCCTCGGCTGTATATCAAGTACAGTAAATCTTGAAAGTACGCTTAAGCTCCATTAAACGACAGTCAAGTACGAACTTTTTGCACAGAACATGCATGGGTACACATCAGGCGCCAATCAGACATATATTAGCTCGATGGACCTGATTCAACTTTGAATTTGACGCAAATTTCTTTCTTCTTTGATAATAACTTTAATTATCTCAATTTGATTAATTATAATTAAAATAAAATTTAAAATCAAACCCTTCATTAAATATTATTGATCAACTTGTTGACTCCATATTTTTTCTACACGTAAAAAGTCATAAAATATTTTAATAGAAAATTAATTTTTAAAAAATACTTTTTTATAAAAAATATAAAAGATATTTGAATATTTTTTTTTTTTTTGACAATCAAACAACTCATCACGGTTTACCTATTTAATGTTCCCCAAACATTTGCTTAAAATAAATATGTAATTGATAATTTTGTACCGTCGAAACTTATTGTATGAATAAAAAATACGATTAAAATTTTGACAAATAAAAATATATATATGGATAATTATATTACAGAATCTGAAATTAAAAATTGAGTTAAATAAAAGCTATCGTGCGTTTAATATTTTGCATTGCAAATAAAAAGAAGTATGTATTGGAGAAAAGTTCAAATCAAATATAATCTGACACGAATTAATCAGAGTTTATTTAATTTGGTTTGATTTGGATTAAATTTAAATAAAAAAAAAAGAAAATAAAAAGTTTAAGCAAATCTTGGCCGTTGGATTCAACGGCTGAGATTTGTTTAAAACTTTGGGTTTTAAAGTCAGGAAGGAACTGTGCGGCACTTTTGTCCGGAAGGAACGCGGGCGCGAGTGCGGCAGCAGCGACGACGCTGAGGAGCTGACGACCGCATCGCCGATGAGGTCTTCATTTTCTTATTTTTCCCATTTTTGAAGATTAGTTTGGGATTTCCAAAGGGAGGGCGTCGTTTGCTGATTTGTGCTGACGACAGCGTCGGTGCCGAGAAGCTGACGACGGCGGCAACGACCGAGAACGGCGGCGGCCACGAGGTCTACATTTAAAATTTTTTCAATTCCATTTTTGAAGATCGATTTGGGTTTTTGAAATTTAGGGCATCGTTTGCTGATTTGTGCTGACGACGGCGTCGGCGGCGACCGAGGTATGAAGACGGCAGCGACGAGGTATGAGGACAAAGGAGGTACTGCCATGTTTAGAAATCCATTTTTGAAGATGACATGGCTGTCCCCCAAATCGATTTTGAAGGTGCGTTTTTTATTTTAATAAAAAGGAAAATGGCAGCCGTTGGATTAGAGGTAACTGCAATAGGCAAAAGTGTTGGGGTCACTCCCGAGTGGCCTTTGTCCGCTGACCCAGGGGAATAATGGGACGGCGACTTTGTTAGGCGTCCGGTAGACTGACGACGAGACGGTGACCATCCACGCCGCCACGTTTATTCTCTCATTAATGATCCGCGGCCGCAATAAACGCGGCATTGGAAGTTGGTGGCCGCCCACAACTTCCAAGACAGGTTGCAGGCACCCCGCCAGCGTCGTCTCAGCAGGCGGCGGCTGGGTAACCTACCCCCACCACCCCCGCTAGGGTGGCTGGGTAGACTCCTAGGGTAGTGAATAATATATATATATTTATTCATGTATATATATAGGTGTCTTTGAGATCATTTAATGTGAGAGAGAGAGGTTGGTGAGCCGTGGTGTGTGCTTTTGTGAGCAACCACTTTGTGAGTTTTGTAGAGAAACACCTGAGAGAGAAAGTTGTACACTCTTGTGATTGTTTCACTTTAGTTTGAGGCATGTAGCCTAACACTTGTAAACAATCCTTTATAGTGTATTCTTTCGTAGTTTTTCCTCGCTTAACGAAGGGTTTTCCACGTTAAATTCGTGTGTTCACTCTCATATTTCTCTCTACCTCTCCCGACCCGTCCGAGAGCTTTGCTCTCTCGTTCTCGTCCGAGCGTTGTGTCCGCCGGTCTTCCCGCGCTTTGCCCTGACAAGTGGTATCGAGAGACAGGTTGTTTGTCAGGTGATCTTTTGCTTGTTATCAAAAATGGAGTTTAGCGTGAAGATGGTTTGTTTGAACGGTTCAAACTTTGACATCCGGCGCAGAGCAAAATGTCGACTTGCTTTTCGTCAAGTCTATGCACGATCCTAGTCTTCTCCTCCGAAAACCGTCGATTAAAAACGACGAGGTCTCAGGCGTTGGAGCACAAACAGGTGTGCGGGTTCATCAGGCAATTTGTGGACGAGAACGTGTATAACCATGTTCGTAGAGAGACAAATGCCAAAGCCCTTTGGGAGAAGCTCGAGAAGCTCTTTGCCTCCAAATCTGGTAACAATAAAATTTACCATTTGATGCGGTTGGTCCATATCCGGTACAAGGACGGATCTTCTGTTGCCGACCACCTAAATGAGTTTGAGGGATGCGTGGACCGCTCAACAAGATATGGGCATTAAGTTCGAGGATGAAGTGCTAGGACTTTGGCTCCTAGCAACCCTCCCGACTCTTGGGAAACCATGAGGGTCACGATCGCCAACACACTCCAAACAAAGGTGGGTGACACCGGAGATGGTGAAGGGAGCAAAGTGTTGAACGAGGAAGTACGACGGCTTTCTCGGGGAACGTCTACCTCTCGGCCTCGAGGTCCTTGTCACGGAATCAAGGGGAAGAAGCCGAGACGTGGCCCAAAGTCCGAAGACAAAGGACGGAGTAAGTCACGTTCCCTGGTATCAAGACATGGAGTGCCATCATTGTGGCAAGAAGGGCCACATCAAAAAGTTCTCACTATAAATGGAAGCGTGAGAACGCTGGGGGAAGTGGGGCGAAAAGAGACGAGACGAGGAAGAGCCCTCGGTCTCTCAGTTGTGACAGGAGAGGATCTCCTCTTAACTTGTGAGTCTGAGGACTTGATGGCTGTGGCAGAACAGTCCTCGGATTGGGTAGTGGACTCTGGCGCTTCAGTCCACGTTACCTCCATGAGAGAATCTCTTCTCACTTATACTCCTTGTGCCCAGAGTACCGAGAATGGGCAGCTGCGAGGCGTCCGAGTTCATAGGACGAGGAGACATCACGTTGGTGATAAGTAATCGAGCCAGTGACTCTAAAGGACGTCCGACGACGTCCCACGACATCAGTGAACATCATCTCGCCAGGCGATCGGATGATGAAGGTTACTGCGGCGTCTTACAGCTGGACGGGCAGATCAAAATGACCCAAGGGCTCCATGGTCATTGCCCGAGGATCTAAGGCATCCGCCTTTATGTTTTGAAAGCTCAGCCAAGTGGGCGAGGTGAATGCCACGAGGAGTGTGGAGTCCTCGAACCTTTGGCACAAGAGGCTCGGACACATGAGTGAGCGTGGCATGGGTCACTTGGCCGGAAGGGTCTCATCCACGAGATGGGTGGGGACATGCCCGGGACGTGTCCTCACCGGCATGGCGGGGAAACAAAGAAGAGTCTCCTTCTCCGAGACGTAACTTCCAGAAGTCCGAGATCTTGGAGCTTGTACACACGGACGTGTGTGGCCCTCTCCGAGAAGTCTTTTGAGGTGCATGATTTGACCTTCATGCATTTATTGCTGAGGAAGTCAGGGTGTTTCCACCGAAGACTAAGGACTGTGTCGCGAAATATTTCAATGATTCCACGCCCTTGTTGAGCGGGAGACCGGGAGGAGACTAAAGGCAATAAGGAGCGACAACGGGTGGCGAGTACATTGGGCGGTTTGATGCCTCTGCGCAGAGCTCATGGCATCAAACATCGAAGACTCCACCAAAGACGCCACGATGAACCGAAAGTGGCCGAAAAGGATGAACCGCACCCTCATGGAAAGGGTCGGTGCATGCCGCCCGAGGCAAGGCCGGGAGGATCTTTTTGGGCCGAGGCCTTGAGGACGGCCGCCCATGTTATTAACCGCCGCCTTGATAAGCCTCTCGCACGGGGAAGTTCCCGAGCCGATTTGGACCGGGAAAGAACCAAGATACACTCATCTGCGGACTTTTGGCCGCAAGGCCTTTGTCCATGTTCCGAGGGATGAGAGGACCAAACTGGAGCCAAAGACACTACAATGTGTCTTTCTGGGCTATGGGAGGAAGAATTTGGGTACAGGCTTTATGACCCAAAAACGAGGAAGTCGGGTTCGATCCGTGGACGTGGTCTTCGTTGAGGACGAGACCATAGAGGACATTGAGAAAATGTGAAGTCCCCTTCTAGCACCTCCTGGACGGACACGGTTGAGATTGGCCCGTCGTCCTGTCTCCTCTTCTCAGATCCGATGTCCTCTGGATCAAGGGTAATCACAACTGTGATCGCAAGTGCGGCGCCTCAAGATCGTTGAAGAAGTGGTACCTCGGCAGGTGAGGTAGCCCAAGTGAGACGGTCGTGCAGTGAAACGTCCGTCCGTCCGCCTTCCAAATGCCGGGAGTTTGTCCTCCTCACCGATCTTTGGAGAACCAGAGGATTTCGAAGAGGCCATGAAAGCGCTACCGAGAAGATAAATGGTTTGAAGCCATGGAGGAAGAAATGACTTCTCTTCATGAGAACCATACGTTTCACCGCGGAATTGCCTAAGGGAAGAAGGCTCGAAAAAATAAATGGGTCTTAGTTGCGACCGAGGACCCGCGCCCCCAAGACACAAGGCAAGACTTGTGGTCAAGGGATTCGTCAACGAAAGGGTGTTGACTTTGATGAAATTTTTGCGCCCGTTGTGAAGATGTCCTCGATCCGTGTAGTGCTCGGACCGGCAAAGTTGGACTGACCTCGGAGGTTGAGCAACTAGATGTCCGGACGGCATTTCTCCATGGAGACCTAGAGGAAGAGATCTACATGGAGCAACCAGAGACGGTTTTGAAGTCAAAGGAAAGGAGGGACTTGTTTGCCGTTTGAAGAAGAGTCAGACGGGCCGAAACAGTTCGAGACAAAGGTATCGGAATTCGAAATCACATGGTTAAGCAAGGTTACCATAAGACATCCTCGGATCACCGTGTCTTTTTGCGAAGTTCTCGGACAATGATTTCGTCATCCTTCTCCTTTATATGGACGCATATGCCGGTTGTTTGGACAAAATAGTACTCGGATCATGGAGCTAAAGAAGCATTCAGGGACGCCTTTCGCCATGAAAGACCTCGGACCGGCGAAACAAATTGGGAATCAAGATTTCTCGCGACCGAGAGGGCAAGAAGCTTTGTCATGTCCCGAGGGTTATATTGAAAAGGTGCTTCAAAGATTCCATATGGAAGGGTCCAAGCCTCACAAGACCCCACTGACCATTTCGTGATCGAGTAAGCGGCGGTCCGTCCCTCGACACTTTGAAAAGGCGCGCGTGAGTAAGTTTCCTTACTCCTCGGCCGTTAGCCTTATGTACGCGGCCGTATGTACGCGGCCGGACATTGCTCATGCGGTTGGCCTTGTTAGTGATTTCTATCAAACCCGTGGATGGAGCATCGGGTCCATGCGGTGAAGTGGATCTTCGATATTCGCGCGGGACCTCCAAGGTGGGTTTGATGTTTGGAGAAGAGAAGCCTCGCTAATCAAGCGTACATGGACGCAGATATACGGGGACGTTGATTCTAGGAAATCAACGTCCTGGATACTGGGTGAAATTTGCGGGAGGGGCGGTCTCCGGCGGTCAAATTACGGAAGTGCGTCGCTCTCTCGACCACGTAAGGTAGTTCATTGCCGCGACCGAGGCCTCGCAAGGAAATGCCGTGGATGAAGAGGTTCGTCCAAGAATCGGGTCTAAAGCAAGAGGCGTACGAGATCCTTTGTGATAGTAGAGTGCCATTCACTTATGCAGAAACTCCTCATTCCATTATCGGTCAAAACACATTGGGCGTGCAATATCATTGGGAGAGATGTTTTTGATGATGGGCAAATATCAATTGGAAAGGTCCGATCAAGACAATGGCTCGGACGTATTAACCAAGATTTTGCAAAGGGGAAGGCGGAAGCTTGTTGTGACATTGCTAGTCTAATCGACTCTACTCCCACTTGGGTCGTGAGGGGAAGTTTATTGGGGTCACTCCCGAGTGGCCTTTGTCCGCGGACTCCATTGGAATAATGGACGAGGACTTTGTTGAAGCGTCATGTCTGAGAGGACTTGGACGAGGACTCCATCCACGCGTGCGTTGACTTATTCTCTCATTAATGATCTGCGGCTGCAATAAATGCGGGCATTGGAAGTTGGTGGCCGCCACAACTTCCAAGACACAGGCACCTGACGTGCATGCGTCCGGGGCAGCGGCTCGTGTAACCTACCCGCCACCCCAGGCGCTAGGTGGCCGGGTAGACTCTAGGGTAGTGAATAATATATATATTTATTCATGTATATATATAGGTGTCTTGAGATCATTTAATGTGAGAGAGAGAGGTTGGTGAGCTGTGGTGTATCTTTTGTGAGCAACCACTTTGTGAGTTTTGTGAGAGAAACACCTTTAGAGAGAGAAAGTTGACACTTGATTGTTTACTTTAGTTTGAGGAAAATGTAGCTATGACATGTAAACAATCATTTATAGTGATTCTTTCGTGGTTTTTCCTCGCTTAACGAAGGGTTTTCCACGTTAAATTGTGTGCTCACTCGTATTTCTCTCTACCTCTCCCGACCGTCCGAGAGCTTTGCTCTGCCTTTTCCCGAGCGTTGTGTCCGCCTCTTCCTTCCGCGCTTTGCCCCAACAAAAGAAGAGATAACCACCACCTTCCCCACCTCACCAACGCCGGGGCGCCGCATTGCTGCTGTCAGACTCTGCTTTAGGGGGTCAAATTGATGATGAGAACGGCAAATCCATCACATTACATTAGAACAGATAATCAGGGATATGGAAGGTAAATCTAAATTGTTGGACTCTATCTGATTTCGAAAGGATTCCTTCCTTTTCAGGTGGAGTGATGCTGATATTCAGCACTGACGAAGTAACTATTTCTATTATTAAAATAACACGAGAATATTCTTTGTTTTTGATTGCTGAATCTGGAGCCATGCGGCAGCGTTTCATAACAAAATCAGAACCTAAAAAATGCTAAGAACCCCAAATCGGAAGCTAGATGGCGGGCCAAATGATTATCCAAGTCAATGAATGCATAAGATGAGCACGATTTCGCTGGGCTGATTGGGGCGATGATGCTATGCGGGGAGGGGATGGTGTCGGCATTTGCTCTCGAGAGCTTGGAGTTCTCAAAATTCGTATTGTTTTGGACGTTTTCGTGGAAGTAATTTTATTTAATTTAGAGTTCTCAAGAACTGAACTTCAATGAACAATCACAGAAGCAAGAACACTATTTTGCTAAGGAGAAGAAACAGAACAAGAGCTATAAGGTTCTGTTGCAGTAATATAGATATTACATAACTGTGGCAATTGCTCAAGGATCATCACGGAAAGGATGAATCTTCTTG